>OY751098.1:17524755-18732210 GCA_963564075.1 Eupithecia subfuscata | reverse complement strand
ATATACAATCTTAAATAAATATTTACAATATTATGAATACCTAAAAATAAGAACAATTTAAATAAATACCCAACTATATACATACATAATAAACGTATCCATATATATACATACAAGGCATTTATGTAACAAAAATATACTACATAGATACATATTAAATAGATAGTACCAACATTCACTTTTCTGACAGGAAAAACTCCTTGACACGTGCCTTAAAAACTGGTAAGGGTGCAGCTTTTATAATGAACTCTGGTAGTGCATTCCACAAGTTGCTTGGTTAGAGAAGGATTTGTCGTAGAAACTGGTTCGGTGAGGTGGCATATTCAATTCCAGATTTTCTGACGACCGGAGGATACGGGAAGAATGAGTAAGAGAATCGTGGAGGAATTCAAAACGCTCCTGTAAATAGAAAGGAGTGAGAGGGTTATAAAGAATTTAATGAAGAAGAGAAAGGATGTAGGAATTTCGGCGTAGACGGAAAGGAAGCCATTTGAGTTTATTACGAAACTCCGAAATATGATCATACTTACGTAGACCAAAAACAAAACGTATGCAGACGTTTTGCAGTCGTTCAACCTTATTAAGCTGCTCCTCGGTAAGGTCGAGGTAGCAGACATCAGCGTAATCAAGAATGGGAAGCATGAGAGTTGAGAAGACTACGCATGGGACATGCATGCGTAGTCTTCTAAACGAAGCAGTGGAAGCGAATATCCTGCGACTCACCGCATCCATTTGAGGAACCCAAGACGTGTCACTGTCCATAAAAATTCCTAGATTTCTAACACTTCTGCTAAAAGGAACAGTTACGTTATTTAATTCAATTTTAGGGCGAGTGGACCAATCGATTTTAGCAGAAGTGCGCGAGCTACCTATAATTATGGTTTGTGTTTTGCTGGGGTTAACCTGGAGACCTTAGGCCACGCTCCAATCACGAATGCAGACAAGATCACTATTCGTGCGGTACCGCACTGGCCAGGTCTTGTAATGGGGCATGGGTGTAGATTTGAAGATCGTCTTCATAGAGATGGTAGGAAGAAGTCAATTTAAGAGAGATAGAATTAATAAACAATTCCAATAAAAGTGGATATAAAACACCGCCTTGCGGGACACCAGCATTGGTGTGAAAAGAACTAATATTCAGGATAATGTAATTATGTAATATTATATAATATTATAATTATGATATATGAGGTTTTAAAGGACACGGCCGAAAATCACCCCAGGGTCGTTTCATGATTGTGTTAATGAAAATCGACGACACTTAATAATATAACTTTATAAATTACCTATACATACCTAGTCTCCTAAGTACGGCTTTGCACTATTTTTCCGGGATAAAAAGTAGCCAATGTTAAATATAGATAATTATATTAAATAAAAACTTTATTTTATTTTAGTTGGTTTTAACAAAGTAGGAGATTTATCTTATATTACTACGGTATAACTAAGAAGCTAAGACAAGTAAGTGGGTACAAATTTTTCAAAATGGAATCGGTTTCTTGAAACAATCTTTAAACAAAGTGAATAAAGAAGGTAATAAAATCATAGAGCAACCATAGAGTACTCTACTCTGTGTGTGTTTAAATAACAAGTAAGTTTTGCCTACTTCGTATTAAAACTTATGTAGAGATACATTGACTCCTCGCTCTAACGTCACAGCCAATATTACTCGAAGTACGAGTATAATATGTGTATGGCGCGGGATGCAATGTGTCTTCTTGCAAATTTCATTAGGTTTTTGCACAAATCGACATCGAGCAGATATTCTCAAAGGTTTTTATTTCCATACTTTGGTTCACACCCATACATTAACGTTACAAATTCCAAGACATATCTCCGCACATTTTACATCGTGTGTATCGCGACATACTTGTAATCTTACATGATCATCATCATCAGCCTATATTAGTCCACTGCTGGACATAGGCCTCTCCTAATGAGCACCATAGCGCCCTGTCTTCTGCTTGCCGCATCCAGCATCTACCTGGCTGGAGGGCGTCCAACACTACGTTTACCGAGTCGTGGTATCCACTCAAGAACACGTTTACCCCAGCGGTTGTCGGTTCTTCGCGAGATATGGCCGGCCCACTGCCACTTCAGCTTGCTAATTTTTTGAGCTATGTCGATAACTTTGGTTCTCCGTCGGATGTATTCGTTACGAATCCTATCAGAGAAACTCCGAGCATAGCTCTTTCCATAGCTCTCTGAGCGACTTTGAACTGGTGGACCAGCCCTACCGTGAGTGTCCACGTCTCAGCTCCGTAGGTCATGACGGGTAGGACGCACTGATTGAAAACTTTCGTTTTCAAGCATTGCGGTATGGATATATAATAGTTTCCCAAACGCTGCCCAGCCTAGCTAGATCCTCCTCTCGGCCTCCTTCTCAAATTTTTTTGTACCTAACTGCAGAATCTGCCCGAGGAAAGTGTACTCGAAAACAATTTCGAGAAGGTGACCATGTACGACCATCGGTCATGGCTCAATGTGGCCATTTATAATGATTTGGGTTTCATCCAAATTTATGCCAAGACCGATACATTGCGAGGCTGAAGCTAGGCCGTCCAACATTTGAACCTTACATGATATTATTTTAATATTAATTTTCTTTTTTGATAGGTATGCAAAAATGAGGTTATAAAAGATTACCGACCGATCGCTATAAACTTATCGGTCAGTCTAATTTGCTCGCAATCACATTCGCCGAAATCGTAAAGTTGATGCTTGCGACAAAAATCGATAGTTCCAGATGTTAGATTAATTTTTAATTTTTGGAATTTGACCTTTTGTATGTATTTATGGAATAAAAATATTATTTGATTCGTTTGAAACTTAATTCTTGTGGAAACAATCAATATTTGTTAAAATGGGACCGGCAAGACTTGACGACCGATGTCGGTTGCCAAGCGATTGCTATCTACTTATGTCGAGATAAGAGCTTCACAGGTCTTAATTCTTAAAATTGGTTGAGAAGTAATGATAAATAGGCCGCCCCTTTATTTATAACTAGCTGCGCCCCGCGGCTTCGCCCCCGTGGAAATTTATGTTTCCAACTTTCTTAATTTTTTCTTTCATAAGAACCTTCTCCTGACAATAACAAACACAACAAAGAAAGAATTAGCGAAATCGGTCCAGGCGTTGTTGAGTTATGCGCTTACCAACACATTTTGCGATTCATTTTTATATTATGATAGCTCACGCAGTGTCTGTTACTTACCAATAACCCTGTATATTGTATTGTATGTCAGCCAATCAAGGCAAGGCAAAGGTAAGATTTTAGTGACCTTTAAATCTACAAATATTTGTTAATTTTGTAAGGTCAACCTAAATATAAAATACTGTCGGTCTACTAACGCTGCCTGTAATACGAGTAGATACGGAGAATTTCTGTTTTTCATTGAATCCCCTATTTTGAACGTCTTTGTGTGAGAATTTTGAAAGTTCCTGTCCCTACACTACACCCTGAAAAGAACAAACCTTTCAAATGCCTGTAAGCGGTTTAGGCTGTGCGTTGCTTGTCAGTAAATAGATACATAGATCATTCCTATATTCATTGACTTTATTCATTCCTTTATTCGTATCTAGTGTTTTATAAAATAAAATATTGGTATAAAAATCTGAAGATTTTCAAAAGTACTATAATATTATTGTAGATAGGTGATAGAAGTCTTAGAAAGAAAAACTACAGTAACATATTATTATTATATTAGATAATATTTCATTAAGTACCAGTTTTGACTATGTACCCATAGTAAACAGATCACGACAGGAAGGTGCTGGCTGGGGGAGTCCGGGAGAGTGCACCAGGCGGGACACATGGGTAGGGCTAGGGGGAGTCCGGGAGAGTGCACCAGGCGGGACACATGGGTAGGGCTAGGGGGTGTCCGGGAGAGTGCACCAGGCGGGACACATGGGTAGGGCTAGGGGGAGTCCGGGAGAGTGCACCAGGCGGGACACATGGGTAGGGCTAGGGGGAGTCCGGGAGAGTGCACCAGGCGGGACACATGGGTAGGGCTAGGGGGTGTCCGGGAGAGTGCACCAGGCGGGACACATGGGTAGGGCTAGGGGGAGTCCGGGAGAGTGCACCAGGCGGGACACATGGGTAGGGGTAGGGGGAGTCCGGGAGAGTGCGCCAGGCGGGTGGGACACATGCTCCACAACGCATGAATTTGTTTAAATTTCGCGCTCTTCGGTTTGCTGCCGCTCTTTTATTGTATGACAGTGATGCGTCTCAATGTAGGCCTCAAGTACGCCGCCGCCGCCACCGCCGCCACCGCCGCCGGTTCGTCTGTGAGCGATGTAAATACAGTTTTGTTTTGTTACGTTACATCGAGACATCCTAAGGTAGGCAATGTTTTCGTTTGCTATTTGGATGACCGAACTCATGACATATACATACTTTAAAAATGTAGTACCTAAGTATGTTTTTTTTGTTCTAATTCATCCAAATTTCTATAGGTCGCCAGGAATTGAAAGGGCCATTTTTTATAACACCTACCTCAATTATGATATTATTGTCAAGAAATAGGTATTGCTGACAATTGGTTATCATTACAACGTTACTGTCACTATTTGTTTATTTATATTTATTAGTATTATATTACTATGGACCGTAGAAAAAGTTTAATAAGATCTATTACTTTTCCATAGTCTGAAATAAATGAATTATTATTATTATTATCCAATACAATTATATATGGTCAAGTCCTTACGCTTAACGCCAACAAGTGGTTCTGACGGAAGACCAGCGTTGGATGCTAGCTCGCTAGTCATTCAACTCATGCTGAGTCAGGACCAATTTTGTAAACTGACCTAAGTACACATTTTTTCTCGTTAAATTAAGTTTTATGTATATGTATTATTGAGTACTTGTCCTGTTTACAAATAAATATATTTTATTCTTTTTTTATTCTTACGAATATGATCGCATCTCCCTTGGCGAGAGGAGATTTTAACTACAAATACATTTTTAAATTAATACAAATATTAATTAAATTATATGATGAGCGGAAATGTTAGTACTTATGTATACCTACTTAAGTTAGTATGCATAAGTTTTTGAACTAAAATAATCTTTAATATATAAATCACGTGTCACGTTGTTTGTCCGCGATGGACTCCTAAACTTCTTATCCGATTTTAAATTATATTTACACACCCTGTGCAGTTTGATCCAACTCGAAAGATAGGATAGCTTTTTCAGGGAAGGTTTAAAAGGTGAGAGCGGTACGAAGTTCGCCGAGTCAGCTAGTAATTACATATAATAATATTATAAAGAGGAAAGATTTGATTGTTTGTTTGTTTGTATTGAATAGGCTCCGAAACTACTGGACCGATTTAAAAAATTCTTTCACCGTTAGAAAGCTTACTTTTCAGGGAGTGACATAAGCTATATTTTATCGCGGAATTCCCATGGGAACGGGAACTACGCGCGTGAAACGGCGAGGCGATCGTCTAGTAAACTATAACGTAGTAAAAGGGGATTTAACTCTCCTGGACTCCTCCTACGTATGTTCGGGGAAGACAATGTAGTTGCGCAGAGAACACGCTTGTAGGTGTCAGTAGACATCCCAAGGGGCGAACCAATGCGGTGTGCGGTATCAGCGACGATGAAGGTCGATCACCTTCGTACGTCACTCGTCGTTCCAGAAATTTTGCGATTGTTCTTCCACGTTTGGCTTAGGAAGTGGTTCTTCTATCATTGATCTGGTAATGGCGATGATGTTCTTTGTTCGTCGATTACTCCTCCTTGGGCGCGTGCTTGGCGGCGCTGAGCCAGTGGTACAACATGGTCCCGACGCCCACGCACAGAACCACGTTCAAAAACATCAGGAACCCAAACATGTGGAACATTTTCCTCAAGTGACACTATTCATGCTCGACATATTTTTGTTTTTATACAAATTTATTAACGAGATTTTAATTGGAGCAGATTTCGGAAAGTTCGATTAGGCTAATTGTGCTAATTAATCGTATTAGGAAAAATACTGAAGACAAATCGTTTTCGCTTCACAAAGCAATACCAAAACAACAAAAACTTAACTTAAGATTTCAAAATGCTGCTGCTAAGATATTCCGCACATCTGCGAATGTGACGATGCCTTTTAACGTGAAAAGTTAATACAACTAAGAAATAATCCCGAAGAACCATTCACACGGACTCCTGATAAAGTTGCGTACTAAACCAAACTGCCATAAAATATATCGACACCTGGCATGGCGTACGGCGCGGCGGCGGCGGGGCCGCGTGACCGTGCTCGGCGCGCAAGGCGCTGGTCACTGGTCGACCACTCAATAAAATAAACCATGCTATGCATGCATTTTCAACAAGATGTTCAATTTGATGACCTCCCCATACCAGTATCTGGTCTGTTCTTTTGTGTTTCGGGTTGAAATTCATGAATCCAACAATATATAAATTCTCTCGTTAGTCCATCCGTTTGTAACAACACTAATTATAATCGCAACGTCAGGTCTGCCTATCCACTGACTCGATGTCATCCCTTCAGTATATATTTAACGTGCCAACGCGCACAAACGCCGTTTTTACGGTGGCGGAGACGACGCAGTAAATTTGAGAGGTTCTGGCCTAAGCCCCGGCTCGCGCACCTTGTAATTTCGGTTTATTAAGTCCCCGCTTCATACAGGCATTAAAGCGTCGCGTAAATAACTGCTTCTACCTACCTTTTTGCAAACTGAAATACCTACCAATGTGAACTGTTATGTTTTCAAAGATGTTTCATAATTATTATGTTCAATAAAAGGTTTGCAGACCTTGTAGAAGTGATTGTCGAGGAATATAACCGGCAGTCGATCACGTCTAAGTCGTTAGTCAACTATTCCACACGGCGCGGCGGAGGCGGCGGCGAAGGGCGGCGCGGGCGGCGGCGGCGGCGGCGCGACGCCATGTTTATTGAAATACCTCCGCACCAGCCGTTAATTGTTCACTCGACAAGTCGCGAGGAATCCTCGTCAACGTCTCCACTAATTGGTACCACACCGGTGAGCTATTTCATTGTGTTTGTCGATACATAGGTACCTACTATTAAATACTAACTCCATCCAGGTCAACACCTGGTTACTTTCAGGGATCTCCAAATAAAACAATTAAATCAATCTAGTAACTTTATATTCACGTGGAAGAACTAATTTATAAATAACAACTATCCTTTTAGAATTATTACAAGACACGAGCCCGTTTCTAGATCAGTTACAGCTAAGGAATGAATCTTCGTTCTACCCGTAAATACAAAGACAGATTATAAACAACGTCTAAGCGATTTCCAAATCTGGGGTACCCGCATTTTGGCCTGAATATTATAAAAATAGTCAAGCGGTAGATAAAAACCCTTAAAAACTGACAATCAATTTCCAGCATCGCTAACAATACATTTATTGACGACCTCTGTGGCGCAGCGGGCGAAGGTCCGCCTGCGACGCAGGAGGTTGCGGGTTCGATTCCCGCCTCGGGTCAAAATGTTTGTACGATCTGCAGATATTTGTTCAGGGGTTCTGGATGTTTTTCTATGTATAATAAAAAATATATATCTATCTATGTAGAATATTGTATTATGTATATCAGTCATCTAGTACCCATATCACAAGCTCTGCTTAGCTTGGGGCTAGATAATGCTGTGTGAATTGTCCAGCATTATTCATTTATTTATTTATTATATCTCTCTCTACCTACTTGTATGTAGATTTAAGGAATAGGGTTTCATAATAATAATAATTCCGAACAATTCACACAGCATCATTTAGCCCCAAGCCAAGCAGAGCTAGTGTTGTGGGTAATAGATTATAATGATAGATATAATATATACATTTTACATTTATTCACAAAGAAAATCATACTAGTATTTACGATTGAAACAATTGAGCTAACTGCCGACTGTTGCAAACAGTCTACAGATAGCTCAACTGATTCAACACCAACAACACCAATCAACACCAGTCGGAAGCGTCCTCAAGACGCTGGCTGCATTGCCACGCTGTATAATATATTGTTTTGACCGAGCGAAAGAAGTGAGCAAAGCGTCTCAGCATCAAATCTAGCGTTTCTGTCAGTATGTCCGTACTCCTCGACAGCCGTATTTTATAATCGATCGGTACGAAACTTGGTATACAGATTCTACAATTTTATAGATTTTTTCTGTCGTCGGGGTTTTTTGATTAAAGGCTATCTCCAAAAAAACAATCTCCAAAAAAAGGCAAAAAGGTAGCTTAAGAATATCTTCGCTGAGAACTGATTTCGATAATTATATTTTTAATCGATAGAAAGTGACTTTTGTTCTCATAAAAACTAGTAAAGATCTGATGAGGATTTTCGGCATGACGAGCAGAATAAATCCGCAAAATGCAGTAATATTATGCAAGAGAGCATGTTACAGTACAGCGCCATCTATTAGAACATCTTTGTAAGAGTTCGAGAGTACTATGTATTGCTCGGCCACATGCACCGTCTTCGTCGGATAAAAATAGAACAATTTTGGGCTGACGGATCAACGCCATCTATTGATACCTATGTAGGTACCGAATTGCGAGATTTTCTGACAAACGTAACTTTGTATGGGTAATCGGTATAGGTACCTAATGGTTGAAGCTGGCGCGATACCTATAGATAGATAGATAGATAGATAGAAAACACTTTATTATACCACACGAATACAGGAAACAATACAGAGAAAAGCTTAGAAGAAATGGAAGTATAAAGGGCGGCCTTATCACTGAAAGCGATCTCTTCCAGGCAACCTTGGGATGGACCTATGTGTTTGTGCAACATTTCGTTCAAAATTCCTACAACAATTGTACCTCAAGTGAAGTGAACTGCAATAATTCCTACCTTTCCAAGTGTACTTATAGGTAAGTAAGTACCTAGATACCTAATTTGAAACCTACTAAGTAGGTACCTACAAACAAGATTTAATCCGTTGGAGAAACAGACTGCAATGTGTGCATATTTCAAAGGTGAGGAAATCATTTCATTGGTTTTGAGCTAGGTACCTATACTAAACAATTACCTATGGTAAGTAGATAAGTTGCATAATGCACACTAGCGTAGACAAATATTTACCTATGAGGGTTTTTCTGGTTTTCAGGCATAGGTACATACCTAGGTTCTTACCGACCTACACTACGTACTAAAACGTACGTCAAATGTTACAGCTGTTTATGTCCGAATATTTTGAAATTTCTAAGGGAATCACATGCACACAAAACATATAGGGTACTTCCCGTAGACCTAGAATCATGAAATTCGGGAAAAGCAAGGTCTTATAGCACAAGTAAAGGAAAAATTCGAAAATCGTAAAAGTCATATTTAAACACAAATATTTATTACTATGTCCCTGGACTAAAATATACAGGGTACTTACTTCCCGTTGACCTTGAATCATGACATTCGGCAAGAAACAAGGTCCTACAATTATACGGAACCCTTAGTGTGCGAGTTCGACTCGCACTTGACGTTTTATTTTTTGACAACATCAGTTCAACTATCAAGATATATAAAATCAGGAGAAGAAAACTTGGGTTAGGGTTCATCTCGTTCGCGAACAAGTTGCACTTTTTCTAAAAACCATAGAGGTCAACTCGACTAAATCAAAAGTCTCTTGATTTTTGATTCGGCTCAGTTCTCCCCCTACCCCAAAACCCTATTGCAATGTAGTAAGTAGTCGAGATGCGTGCAGATTGCCGTTGGAATTGACGGCGCGGCGCGGCGCGGCGCGGCGCGGCTCCGGCGACGCGTGCAATATTAACGAGCACGGAAAGTTCGGATCAGATCACTCACACGATCGAAACAATCTAACACTTGAATATTATAAAAATACACAGGGACTGCGAATATATCCGTCGGCTAATGTCTCCCGGAAAACAAGTTATCCTAGTGTGAGGATCCTTTATGTGAGCTTCTCAAAAGATCCATGTACCCCTATAACCGCTCATCTTCACCAGTTTTTCTGGCCAGCATTATATTGTACTCTGGGAAAAACTTTAAAATCCAACAAATTACTTTCAAAGGTACAGAAGCAGCCGGGTAGAATTTTTTTGAACTGCTGTTTGATGCAACCAAAATCGCAAAGTTATCTTCCCGCCTTAATGGTCTGGAGTAGTAGATATTAAAGGAAACTAAATGATCCTTTCTTCCACAGCGTGCGCGACGCGGAGCCAGCTGATGTTCTTGATGGAGCCCCCGCCGCGGCTGTCCTTCTCCAACTCGAGCGGCGCGCGCGTCTCCTGCGCCGCGCACGGCGCGCCCGCGCCGCACATCACCTGGCTGGCGGAGGACGGCGCGCCCGTCGCCGACGTCACCGGCCTCAGGTAACACAGCACTACTGTCTCTGACGTCACCAACTCGACTCAGTAAAAAGGTTATTTTTTTTAGATTTTTTTAAAGATTTGTCGATGTTTTTCCGAAATATAAACTAGGTATTTAGTGCTGTAACCTTATATAATAAATAAAATAAAAATAAAATTAGGAGAGATCTGGGTAAATAGAGCAGCTATGGGCAATGGCAAGTGTTGGAAATTGAAATTTAAAACTGAGAGTTCAACTTTGGATTCAATTTAAAAAAAGCTTATGTGAGTTCCAGTTCACGGAAAACTATACTTGTTCATGTTCGTTCCAACGTTATGCCACATGACTGTGTCAAAACTATAGAAAAAGCATAAAAAAATAAGTGTTTCTCTCAAAATTTTTCCATTTTGAATAAATACCCTGCAAATTACTAGCTTATGTCTCCTAATCGACCATAAATCCTAATCGGACATAGGTAAACATTCAATCTTAAAAAATCTTTAGAATAGCCGAAAGGCTTTTAAGGGTTAAAAAAATCCGCCACGCTGTTGCACTTGATTCCACCTACCCCAGTTTCGATGTGACAAACTTTGTGCCAAACCATATGGCGAAATTGGCCCAAAATTCTGTATTCCTATACAGTGTATAGGAACTGTTTATTATTCAATTTCTAACCCTCTGATTCAGTGATATTCGTGAACAGAACACTGTTCCGAGCTCTGTAATGAGAGGCGCCTACAGAGTAGGTTTAGGAGGTCGCCCATCCACATTACCTTTGTCTGACAGGAGTGCAGCGCCAGGAATGCCCTTTGTCGTCACGCATCACGCTACAAAGCGACGCGGCGGTCACCATCAAACTGATGTGATTTCACGTTCCGTGTGCATTTACGAAGATATTTCTAGTTATTCACGCCCGACTATGCGCTGACGCGATGAATATTAACAGTTACAGTCTACTGAAGTCAAAGCTTTCAAGGTTAAGCTAGTTTCTTTAAAAATTTATTCAAGTCCTCTATTACCCTATGTTTTTCACGGCATTTCTTAGGGATCATATTTGTCTTGTTCATGCATCATGCTAAAGCACAACAATACTACAATAGTAAATGATGATTATCACGTCCAGCTCATAGATTTGGAGACTTCTGTCGCAAAATCCCAGCGACATGTATCCCGCTAGCTGGCAGCACCAGCAGCACGGCGGCGGCGCGTGGATACATGTAGATTAATGTCCATCACGCTCCGTGGAGTTTTGTTTCCATTCGTTCTTTTCGCGGACGAATGAGTGAACGATGTGCTGTTATCATTCGCCGGACCGGCGTGATTTAGTTTCGGACCGCGATAACAGCCGCCTTTTTTTAAACCAGTTGTAAAGGACTTTTTGCTATTGTTGCCGGCCGGTAGGCTTTCTAGAGCGCTTTTGTTCCAACATATCATTCTTTCTTCACGTGAATATAGGAAGAAAGTTCTGATGTTTACTGTTAAAGTTAAGGTCCGTTTTCTCATATTTACCGTTCTGATAAAATTAAAAAAAAGATTAAATGGTCACGAAAAAATGTTATAAATTTAGTTGAATGTGCTATAGGCAACTAATCTTCCACATTGCCGTCTTCTTATCTGGTAAATGTCGAACGACATTCAGCAAACGATGCGTCAGCTTTCCTCCGGCACACAGAGCATTCAGCCGGCGACCGGGCCGGATCCGGACGCGCAGCGAGGTGGAAGGGTCAGCGAGATTAACGAGACAAGCCCTGATGAGGGAGATGTCAGCCGCCGATACCCGCCGCTAATCCTTCTCAGATAACATGTCAGGGGTAAATTGGAAATGCTTCTAAACCAATCATAGTACACTTGAGAATGTTAATCAGGAACCCGTCTTTTGTAATTCAAGTAGGATCCTTGAGAAGGTTGAACTAAATATGTTTGAAAAGAATTAAATTAAATCAATGGGTTCCATCAGTTAGGCACCTACTAAGCTTAGGTGGTACGCATATTATATGTCTATCCGTCCGCTGTCCACCCCTGACTGAGTAAAGATTGTCCAATTCAATGGCTGAAAAATATTTCACGAACTAAAACATCTCACAAAGCTATGTCGTGCTATTTGAGAATTTAACATCGAAAAAGTTCCTTATAGCTACATTTAGAAATATACTTATATGAAATTCCGTGAATACCTCGCGACAATAAAAGTACAGAGAGCACTCGACACTCGACAGGGCTCCACTCCATTACGGTGCCGTTTGCTGCAGTCTCGATAAATGATTTATAAATTATGAACATGCTGATAAAGAATGCAGGAGTTGTGAGACGAGGAGAACTGTTTACACACAGAAAACCTTCAACATCTCAGGAAATACTTATCAAGAATTATACGTACTGATTTGAATTTTTTTATCGTTACAGCGCATCGAGGCGTCGACCAATCCCTAACCTTACTAAACTACTAAAGTCATTCGTTTGAAATTATTGTTAAACTGTTGATTCATGTTTTTTTAAATAATTTAAATATCACATCAGTAAAGCCATTTTCAAGAGCGATACAAAATTCGACAATAACGTTGATACTTAATATTTCATATTAAGGCGTAAACTCGGTAGGTACTTACTTAATAAATAACCAATCGCGTAGAAAAATATGACTCGCATTGGCTATGTTCCCATTAGGTTCTGGCATAAGCCCCCTCCCCCGCGCCCCCTACCCCCCAGCCCCGCTTGTTCGGTTGATATTCGCGTCGTGGCGCGCGGCCGTTTGTCTTCGTTAGCAGCGCGCGGTCTTACTCCGCTCATTACCAGACAATAATGGATGCATCAAACCCTTCACACTGACAGGAACAATCTGCAGGGTCCGCGCTCCGGGGGCAGAACAGGAAATATATAGAGACGTTTGCGAAATACAACATGCACTTTGATTGAATACAACTTGCAATTTGCCTAAAACGTTCCGTTCGAGAACGAACTCCTACTAATTTGATCCCTAATGATGAATAGGTTTTAGTAAACTACACACAATACAATACCCGCAAAAAAAACGCAATTGTACAGTCGCCACTGTTACAACATGGCTATCGAAATTTACAACAAATTGCCAAACACTGTAAAAAAGCTGAAGTAAGTAAGTAAGTAAGTAAGTAATGCTGGACAATTCACACAGCATTATCTAGCCCCAAGGTAAGCAGAGCTTGTGTTATGGGTACTAGATAACTGATATACATAATAATATACGAGTACATAGATAGATATTTTTTATTATACATAGAAAACGACCAGAACACCCTGAACAAATATCTGCAGATCGTACAAATATTTGTCCCGAGGCGGGAATCGAACCCGCAACCTCCTGCGTCGCAGGCGGACCTTCGCCCACCGCGCCACAGAGGTCGAAGGGTCCCTTATTCAACACAAAGTTGTTTAATTTATGTATTGAGCATTGTTTTAATTCTGTGGAAGATTACCATAAATTTAAGTTTTGACCTAGTGAGTTTAGCAGACAATTTATTAATAGGGTAGACCGAGGCGAATCGGATCAATTTGACTTTGAAGTAAAAAAACAGCTACTTTTTTCAAAAAACCACAGTATTTATTAATTTAGCTTTAATCAGTAACTTTTCTTATTATCATTTAACCTGTTTAACATTATTAAAAACCAACATTTAAAATTTTACTACGAAAAAACGTAACTATGAGAAATATCCGATTCGCCCCAAAAATTGGGGCGAATCGGATCTAACATTAATTGGTCTTTAATATATAAAATCTCACAGAAATGTGTTAATAATCATACAAAAAACTAAATTAAATCTTAATTATAATATTAGTCATCACTTCAATCAGTTATCGGCACATACATTACAAGTGTACGGTCTTTTCGCACCATTTCTGTGAGCACAGCTTCTTCACAGGTAATGCACTGGATTCAGTCCTCTGTTGGCGGGTGAACAATTTTTTTTGAGCAAATAATGCAAAGACAGTCTCTTAACCATACCAAACTCTTAAATTTAATTTCAGATGTAGCTATATTATTCTTTTTAAAGTTGATATTCCCTTTTTCTTTAACTTCAGATTTTTTTCTTCTCAGTGTTTTGTTTTTCTTTCCGTCTTTCGTAAGGAGATTTTTTCATTATCGACGTCCATTGTTTGTTGACCACATCGACGCTTGATAACCCCTGGAGAAAGTCGTTCTTCTTTGTAAGCCCGTATAAGGAACATTATAGGTCTCAACTGCCTCACGTATAGATAGTTTTTTAGGCAGGACTTTTTCTGCAGCCTTTTTCGTATCTTCTGGAGACCACTGACCTTGGTCAGTTTCTTCTTATATGTCCGAATCATGTAAAACTCTGAAACATTGATTTTAAATGAGTAAAAAGTAATTTAAATACTGATCCAATTCGCCCTGAATGACCTGATCCCATTCGCCCCATATCAATGGATTGACAAAAATTACTTTAATCAGAATACCGTTTATAATTTACAGGAAAAACTTATAGATTATCAAAATTAGATTCATATTGAATAACTAAACATAAAAATATTCGCAATTCCACAATTATTTTTACCAAAAATACAAGTTATTGTTATTACGTACCTTACAATTGGTGCAAAAACTGCCGTTGTGTCACGTCTGAATGACTCGTGAGCGTCGCCGGCGCTGAAGTACGAGCGATATCGAAATTCAATGAATAGCAACTGACGCGGGGAGAGGGGAAGCAGTAATGTGTCGCTATGTCTGCGTTCAGTGTAGCGCGGTATTTTTAATTTTAATTAATTTCTTATTTTGATCCGATTCGCCCTGTGATCCGAATCGCCTCGGTCTACCTTATTTGCATTTATTTCAATGACATCTAGTTTTAATGTTTATAATTAGTGTAACTAGTTAAGTACTCTTTACTCCTTAAATATTCACGTGCCTGCACTCGGGCGAGATATGCAACTCTACTGTATTATGTACCATACATAAAAAGTGGAATAATACGTCTTGTGTGAATAAATGTTACTGAATCACTCACACATCAAAAAAGTCTAAGCTACACAAGTCTTTACTGGTATATTTTTTTTATTAGCTTTAAACTTTCACGGAATATCAAACCTTCTTTGAATACTCAACCTCCTTATTAAACAAATTAATACTGGCAGTTTTTTCAGTATATTAATTATGTTTTTAAAATAAAACATTATTTATCAAATGTCCAAATAAACGTCATAGATGTAGTTTAAAACATACTATACACGGCCCTAAAATCAGAGGCGATATCGGGGAAGTGGTGGGGAGCGCCCTAGATCGTTCCCTAAATCGTATCGTGTGTAGGCTAATCGCAACCAAGATCGATTACGATTAGCCTACACACGATACGATTTAGGGAACGATCTAGGGCGCTCCCCACCACTTCCCCGATATCGCCTCTGGTTTTAGGGCCGTGTATAGTATGTTTTACTTCATAATCGACAAAAAAAATTGTAACCGCAGTAACAGTTCGTTATGTGGCGCGAATAATATCGCGAAGTCTTACTGTAGCAATGGAACATCTTACCACGGAAGATATGTAGAGAGCTGTAGGGATGCTAGAAATTGAAAACAGTCAAGCCTGTGTGGCCCGGCATTTCGGCGTCCACAAAAGCGTAATTTGCCGACTCTGGAGGCGTTATTGTGACACAGGTGTGGTGTGTCACAATAACGCCACTCGTCGTCAAGACCGATACATCCAGGTAACATGTAGACGTGAACCAAAGCTGACTGCAGAATGCTGATGGTCCCGCTGCTTGTCCCCAAACTGTGCGAAACAGACTGCGAGAGTGTGGTCCACGTGCACGTCGTCCAATCAGATGCCTACAGATCCGTCACGGATATCGAGCTCGTCGTATTCAATGGTGTAGACCACGCGTGCTATGGATGGCCGCAAGAACGGGATCAATTTTTGTTCTGCGATGAATCTCGATTCGGTTTCAAGCCTGATACGAGAAGAATGAGGGTTTATCGTCGCTCAGGGAACGCTGAACGATGTGTCCAGGAAGTCCACCCACACAGCGGCTCGACAGTAATGGTTGTCATGTTACGAAATAAAAGAAGTTGATGAGATGTTGACAGGAAGTTTATTGCCAACCACGTTGATATATACAAGTGTCAAGTTAAAGTAAATTAAATATCTATACCTAGAGGTACAATTGAGGCTAGAGGTCTATGACCCTTATTACAGCTAGGGCCTTAATAAATACCAAAGAACCCTAAAAAATGGGCGGTCGATGTGAAGCACCGACCTTAAATGGGACGCGTGAGAAGCGCTCCCGATTATTGAAATGCCTCTATGGTAAATACATCCTTTACAAAAAAAACTAATGTGTATAGTGAAAAGCACCCTAACTTAAAATCTAAAGAATCGGGCATTATATTCTCGGCGTGAGGCGCCCTAATAATGGCCTTAAAACTAATCTACAAATCAAGTCCTTCCAACCTAACAGGGGAAGAGAGAACACAAGGAATCTTGTAATTTATTGTAGAAGGAGAAACAAAGGAGGAACACAACACAACCAGCCACTGTACGGAATCATAAACACAAAACATAATAGGTTAAACAGGTCGTCGTCGCCGGGGGAGGGCCGCGGATCACGAAACGCCCGCTCGCACCAGCTCGCACCAGAAGGAGAAGGGGTCCCGGTATCCACCTCAGGTCTCGGGACGCACACGGGACGCAGATGGGGAGGTCCGCTCGTGTGACGAAGAAGATTGGAAGAACCTTCGGCCGGCCCACGGCCCACGGTCACATACTGCTGTTGTTGGCTCTTTGCCCACCAACTGATTTACAGCTGAGAAATACACGGAAGATATGGTACAGCCATTACTTCAGACTTTCACTAATTGAAGAAGATGATAAACACAGAAAATGATAAAACTTTTGGTGGAAAATAAAACTTTTCACTCTCTGACTGATTCGGACCCTCGACCTTTCAAAACTCCATCATTTCTCTTCCTTTCATTCCATTAGCTGTCATATTTGAAAAAGACTACCAGCTTTTAAAATAATGTCATAAAAACAAGAAAATAGGTTCGATAATTAAGAATGAAACCTTTTCTCGAAGCGAACCCTACATTATCACCTCAATTAGGGCAAAAAAAAAAATAATAACTAAATTATTAAAATGTGACCGTGGGCCGTGGGCCGGCCGAAGGTTCTTCCAATCTTCTTCGTCACACGAGCGGACCTCCCCATCTGCGTCCCGTGTGCGTCCCGAGACCTGAGATGGATACCTGGACCCCTTCTTCTTCTGGTGCGAGCTGGTGCGAGCGGGCATTTCGTGATCCGCGGCCCTCTCCCGGCGACGACGACCTGTTTAACCTGACCTGGTGTTTAGGATTCCGTACAGTGGCTGGTTGTGTTGTGTTCCTCCTTTGTTTCTCCTTCTACAATAAATTACAAGATTCCCCGTGTTCTCTCTTCCCCTGTTAGGTAGGAAGGACTTGATTTGTAGATTAGTTAGTTTAAGGCCATTATTAGGGCGCCTCACGCCGAGAATATAAGGCCCGATTCTTTAGTATTTATTAAGGCCCTAGCTGTAATAAGGGTCATAGACCTCTAGCCTAGAGGCATTTCAATAATCGGGAGCGCTTCTCACGCGTCCCATTTAAGGTCGGTGCTTCACATCGACCGCCCATTTTTTAGGGTTCTTTAGTATTTATTAAGGCCCTAGCTGTAATAAGGGTCATAGACCTCTAGCCTAGAGGCATTTCAATAATCGGGAGCGCTTCTCACGCGTCCCATTTAAGGTCGGTGCTTCACATCGACCGCCCATTTTTTAGGGTTCTTTAGTATTTATTAAGGCCCTAGCTGTAATAAGGGTCATAGACCTCTAGCCTCAATTGTACCTCTAGGTATAGATACTTAATTTACTCTAACTTGACACTTGTATATATAAACGTGGTTGACAATAAACTTCCTGTCAACATCTCATCAACTTCTTTTATTTCGTAACATGACATTTTCAGTCTGTTATTATGGATAATGGTGTACAATTTCAAAGTCACGAATTCCATAATTTGTTGGATAAATATAGCATTCCATTTAAGTTTTTCACTCCATTTTATACTCCGCAAGCAAATCCGACAAAGGAATAATAAAACTCTTGGTTTTGGTGCGCATTAGGGTTCAATTAATACCTGCTATCCTCTAACTCGAGTAACTGTCTTAGATTTTCATACGGTTTCGGTAATCCGTCCGTTGCTATTAAATGTAATTTTAATATCTTAATTAATAATATAATTGTAATAGTATGGAGTAGCCTATCTTGGTTTTGGTGCGCATTAGGGCTCACTTAACGCCTGCTATCCTCTAACTCGAGCAACTACTCCAACTGTAATTTCAATCTTATAGACCTTTGTTGTATTCCTTCGTCACTATATTTCTGGGTTGGTTTTTCTGGGTTATAGTTCATAACACTTGGTTCTGTTTATACATTAGGTTAGAATGTCTGTGGATGAATGGAAGTTTTATAAAAAAATATATATTCTTATCCTTATTATTGTATTGTATGTGTGACGTTTGTAAGTTGGACCTGTGTATTCTCTAACTCGTGGAACTACTGTTGTCTCTTCATTTTCTCCCTTCCCAATATTTTTCTCTCACTTTATGAGGATTACACTTAGTTACTACTCCATTCTCTACACTATCCGTACTTTCTATTGTGCTTTCGATTGATGACATGTTGTAGTCGGTAACGACTATTATAAGTTATCGTTGTCTTACAGGACTTCATGTCTGTCTTTTATATTTTGTTATAATTATTAATCTTTCACCGTTTGTTTCATGCACTTTTACACTATGTGTCGGTGGCACTTGTTAAACGGTGGATTTACACTTGTTATTATTGTTTTTCACTTTCAATGAACTACAATCTTGTTATGATTAATAAAAAAAAATGTCATGTTACGAAATAAAAGAAGTTGATGAGATGTTGACAGGAAGTTTATTGTCAACCACGTTTATATATACAAGTGTCAAGTTAGAGTAAATTAAATATCTATACCTAGAGGTACAATTGAGGCTAGAGGTCTATGACCCTTATTACAGCTAGGGCCTTAATAAATACTAAAGAACCCTAAAAAATGGGCGGTCGATGTGAAGCACCGACCTTAAATGGGACGCGTGAGAAGCGCTCCCGATTATTGAAATGCCTCTAGGCTAGAGGTCTATGACCCTTATTACAGCTAGGGCCTTAATAAATACTAAAGAATCGGGCCTTATATTCTCGGCGTGAGGCGCCCTAATAATGGCCTTAAACTAACTAATCTACAAATCAAGTCCTTCCTACCTAACAGGGGAAGAGAGAACACGGGGAATCTTGTAATTTATTGTAGAAGGAGAAACAAAGGAGGAACACAACACAACCAATACATTATCACCTCAATTAGGGCAAAAAAAAAAATAATAATAACTAAATTATTATTATTATTTTTTTTTTTTTTTTTTTATTAAATTAATATTAATAATTAATGTTGTAGTCGGTAACGACTATTATAAGTTATCGTTGTCTTACAGGACTTCATGTCTGTCTTTTATATTTTGTTATAATTATTAATCTTTCACCGTTTGTTTCATGCACTTTTACACTATGTGTCGGTGGCACTTGTTAAACGGTGGATTTACACTTGTTATTATTGTTTTTCACTTTCAATGAACTACAATCTTGTTATGATTAATAAAAAAAAATGTCATGTTACGAAATAAAAGAAGTTGATGAGATGTTGACAGGAAGTTTATTGTCAACCACGTTTATATATACAAGTGTCAAGTTAGAGTAAATTAAGTATCTATACCTAGAGGTACAATTGAGGCTAGAGGTCTATGACCCTTATTACAGCTAGGGCCTTAATAAATACTAAAGAACCCTAAAAAATGGGCGGTCGATGTGAAGCACCGACCTTAAATGGGACGCGTGAGAAGCGCTCCCGATTATTGAAATGCCTCTAGGCTAGAGGTCTATGACCCTTATTACAGCTAGGGCCTTAATAAATACTAAAGAACCCTAAAAAATGGGCGGTCGATGTGAAGCACCGACCTTAAATGGGACGCGTGAGAAGCGCTCCCGATTATTGAAATGCCTCTAGGCTAGAGGTCTATGACCCTTATTACAGCTAGGGCCTTAATAAATACTAAAGAATCGGGCCTTATATTCTCGGCGTGAGGCGCCCTAATAATGGCCTTAAACTAACTAATCTACAAATCAAGTCCTTCCTACCTAACAGGGGAAGAGAGAACACGGGGAATCTTGTAATTTATTGTAGAAGGAGAAACAAAGGAGGAACACAACACAACCAGCCACTGTACGGAATCCTAAACACCAGGTCAGGTTAAACAGGTCGTCGTCGCCGGGAGAGGGCCGCGGATCACGAAATGCCCGCTCGCACCAGCTCGCACCAGAAGAAGAAGGGGTCCAGGTATCCATCTCAGGTCTCGGGACGCACACGGGACGCAGATGGGGAGGTCCGCTCGTGTGTAGAAGAAGATTGGAAGAACCTTCGGCCGGCCCACGGCCCACGGTCACATACTGCTGTTGTTGGCTCTTTGCCCACCAACTGATTTACAGCTGAGAAATACACGGAAGATATGGTACAGCCATTACTTCAGACTTTCACTAATTGAAGAAGATGATAAACACAGAAAATGATAAAACTTTTGGTGGAAAATAAAACTTTTCTCTCTCCGACTCATTCGGACCCTCGACATTTCAAAACTGCCATCATTTCTCTTCCTTTCATTCCATTAGCTGTCATATTTGAAAAAGACTACCAGCTTTTAAAATAATGTCATAAAAACAAGAAAATAGGTTCGATAATTAAGAATGAAACCTTTTCTCGAAGCGAACCCTACATTATCACCTCAATTAGGGCAAAAAAAAATAATAATAACTAAATTATTATTATTATTATTTTTGAAAAAAAATGTAATTTCAAATGTCAAGTTACGAAATAAAAGAAGTTGATGAGATGTTGACAGGAAGTTTATTGCCAACCACGTTGATATATACAAGTGTCAAGTTAAAGTAAATTAAATATCTATACCTAGAGGTACAATTGAGGCTAGAGGTCTATGACCCTTATTACAGCTAGGGCCTTAATAAATACCAAAGAACCCTAAAAAACGGGCGGTCGATGTGAAGCACCGACCTTAAATGGGACGCGTGAGAAGCGCTCCCGATTATTGAAATGCCTCTAGGCTAGAGGTCTATGACCCTTATTACAGCTAGGGCCTTAATAAATACTAAAGAACCCTAAAAAATGGGCGGTCGATGTGAAGCACCGACCTTAAATGGGACGCGTGAGAAGCGCTCCCGATTATTGAAATGCCTCTAAGCTAGAGGTCTATGACCCTTATTACAGCTAGGGCCTTAATAAATACTAAAGAATCGGGCCTTATATTCTCGGCGTGAGGCGCCCTAATAATGGCCTTAAACTAACTAATCTACAAATCAAGTCCTTCCTACCTAACAGGGGAAGAGAGAACACGGGGAATCTTGTAATTTATTGTAGAAGGAGAAACAAAGGAGGAACACAACACAACCAGCCACTATACGGAATCCTAAACACCAGGTCAGGTTAAACAGGTCGTCGTCGCCGGGAGAGGGCCGCGGATCACGAAACGCCCGCTCGCATCAGCTCGCACCAGAAGAAGAAGGGGTCCAGGTATCCACCTCAGGTCTCGGGACGCACACGGGACGCAGATGGGGAGGTCCGCTCGTGTGACGAAGAAGATTGGAAGAACCTTCGGCCGGCCCACGGCCCACGGTCACATACTGCTTTTGTTGTAGGTACACACCAATGGATTTACAGCTGAGAAATACACGGAAGTTATAGGTAGGGTTATGGTATAAAATTAATTTCACTCCTTTCTTCTAAAAACGATAAAACTTTTGGTGGAAAAATAAAACGTTTCGCTCTCTGACTTTTCCAAAAGTTTTTGAAATGTCGAGGGTCCGAATCAGTCAGAGAGTGAAAAAGTTTTATTTTCCACCAAAAGTTTTATCATTTTCTGTGTTTATCATCTTCTTCAATTAGTGAAAGTCTGAAGTAATGGCTGTACCATATCTTCCGTGTATTTCTCAGCTGTAAATCAGTTGGTGGGCAAAGAGCCAACAACAGCAGTATGTGACCGTGGGCCGTGGGCCGGCCGAAGGTTCTTCCAATCTTCTTCTACACACGAGCGGACCTCCCCATCTGCGTCCCGTGTGCGTCCCGAGACCTGAGGTGGATACCGGGACCCCTTCTCCTTCTGGTGCGAGCTGGTGCGAGCGGGCGTTTCGTGATCCGCGGCCCTCCCCCGGCGACGACGACCTGTTTAACCTATTATGTTTTGTGTTTATGATTCCGTACAGTGGCTGGTTGTGTTGTGTTCCTCCTTTGTTTCTCCTTCTACAATAAATTACAAGATTCCCTGTGTTCTCTCTTCCCCTGTTAGGTAGGAAGGACTTGATTTGTAGATTAGTTAGTTTAAGGCCATTATTAGGGCGCCTCACGCCGAGAATATAATGCCCGATTCTTTAGATTTTAAGTTAGGGTGCTTCTCACTATACACGTTAGTTTTTTTTTGTAAAGGATGTATTTACCATAGAGGCATTTCAATAATCGGGAGCGCTTCTCACGCGTCCCATTTAAGGTCGGTGCTTCACATCGACCGCCCATTTTTAGGGTTCTTTAGTATTTATTAAGGCCCTAGTTGTAATAAGGGTCATAGACTTCTAGCCTTAAATCTACCTCTAGACATAGATATTTAATTTACTCTAACTTGACACTTGTATATATAAACGTGGTTGACAATAAACTTCCTGTCAACATCTCATCAACTTCTTTTATTTCGTAACCTGACATTTGGCCCCACGTTGGGCGCCAAATGTCATGTTACGAAATAAAAGAAGTTGATGAGATGTTGACAGGAAGTTTATTGTCAACCACGTTTATATATACAAGTGTCAAGTTAGAGTAAATTAAGTATCTATACCTAGAGGTACAATTGAGGCTAGAGGTCTATGACCCTTATTACAGCTAGGGCCTTAATAAATACTAAAGAACCCTAAAAAATGGGCGGTCGATGTGAAGCACCGACCTTAAATGGGACGCGTGAGAAGCGCTCCCGTTTATTGAAATGCCTCTAGGCTAGAGGTCTATGACCCTTATTACAGCTAGGGCCTTAATAAATACTAAAGAATCGGGCCTTTTATTCTCGGCGTGAGGCGCCCTAATAATGGCCTTAAACTAACTAATCTACAAATCAAGTCCTTCCTACCTAACAGGGGAAGAGAGAACACGGGGAATCTTGTAATTTATTGTAGAAGGAGAAACAAAGGAGGAACACAACACAACCAGCCACTGTACGGAATCCTAAACACCAGGTCAGGTTAAACAGGTCGTCGTCGCCGGGAGAGGGCCGCGGATCACGAAACGCCCGCTCGCATCAGCTCGCACCAGAAGAAGAAGGGGTCCAGGTATCCACCTCAGGTCTCGGGACGCACACGGGACGCAGATGGGGAGGTCCGCTCGTGTGACGAAGAAGATTGGAAGAACCTTCGGCCGGCCCACGGCCCACGGTCACATACTGCTTTTGTTGTAGGTACACACCAATGGATTTACAGCTGAGAAATACACGGAAGTTATAGGTAGGGTTATGGTATAAAATTAATTTCACTCCTTTCTTCTAAAAACGATAAAACTTTTGGTGGAAAAATAAAACTTTTCTCTCTCCGACTCATTCGGACCCTCGACATTTCAAAACTGCCATCATTTCTCTTCCTTTCATTCCATTAGCTGTCATATTTGAAAAAGACTACCAGCTTTTAAAATAATGTCATAAAAACAAGAAAATAGGTTCGATAATTAAGAATGAAACCTTTTCTCGAAGCGAACCCTACATTATCACCTCAATTAGGGCAAAAAAAAATAATAATAACTAAATTATTATTATTATTATTTTTTTTTTTATCAAGATTGTAGTTCATTGAAAGTGAAAAACAATAATAACAAGTGTAAATCCACCGTTTAACAAGTGCCACCGACACATAGTGTAAAAGTGCATGAAGTAAACGGTGAAAGATTAATAATTATAACAAAATATAAAAGACAGACATGAAGTCCTGTAAGACAACGATAACTTATAATAGTCGTTACCGACTACAACATGTCATCAATCGAAAGCACAATAGAAAGTACGGATAGTGTAGAGAATGGAGTAGTAACTAAGTGTAATCCTCATAAAGTGAGAGAAAAATATTGGGAAGGGAGAAAATGAAGAGACAACAGTAGTTCCACGAGTTAGAGAATACACAGGTCCAACTTACAAACGTCACACATACAATACAATAATAAGGATAAGAATATATATTTTTTTATAAAACTTCCATTCATCCACAGACATTCTAACCTAATGTATAAACAGAACCAAGTGTTATGAACTATAACCCAGAAAAACCAACCCAGAAATATAGTGACGAAGGAATACAACAAAGGTCTATAAGATTGAAATTACAGTTGGAGTAGTTGCTCGAGTTAGAGGATAGCAGGCGTTAAGTGAGCCCTAATGCGCACCAAAACCAAGATAGGCTACTCCATACTATTACAATTATATTATTAATTAAGATATTAAAATTACATTTAATAGCAACGGACGGATTACCGAAACCGTATGAAAATCTAAGACAGTTACTCGAGTTAGAGGATAGCAGGTATTAATTGAACCCTAATGCGCACCAAAACCAAGAGTTTTATTATTCCTTTGTCGGATTTGCTTGCGGAGTATAAAATGGAGTGAAAAACTTAAATGGAATGCTATATTTATCCAACAAATTATGGAATTCGTGACTTTGAAATTGTACACCATTATCCATAATAACAGACTGAAAATGTAAATGTAAATAATGTAATTGTAAATGAATGTAAATGTAAATTTAAATGTAAATGTAAATTTAAATGTAAATGTAAATGTAAATGTAAATGTAAATGTAAATGTAAATGTAAATGTAAATGTAAATGTAAATGTAAATGTAAATTTAAATGTAAATGTAAATTTAAATGTAAATGTAAATTTAAATGTAAATGTAAATGTAAATTTAAATGTAAACAAAAGAATAATAAATAATCTCTTGTAAAAAATATAAATATATAGCAAGGGCCAAAAAGTTGTCGAGAGGAAAAAAAAAAAAAAGGAGACCGACACTTACATACAAAAACGTGGTTGAGCGTTTTTTACGTTGGGCGCCAAATGTCATGTTACGAAATAAAAGAAGTTGATGAGATGTTGACAGGAAGTTTATTGCCAACCACGTTGATATATACAAGTGTCAAGTTAAAGTAAATTAAATATCTATACCTAGAGGTACAATTGAGGCTAGAGGTCTATGACCCTTATTACAGCTAGGGCCTTAATAAATACCAAAGAACCCTAAAAAATGGGCGGTCGATGTGAAGCACCGACCTTAAATGGGACGCGTGAGAAGCGCTCCCGATTATTGAAATGCCTCTATGGTAAATACATCCTTTACAAAAAAAACTAATGTGTATAGTGAAAAGCACCCTAACTTAAAATCTAAAGAATCGGGCATTATATTCTCGGCGTGAGGCGCCCTAATAATGGCCTTAAAACTAATCTACAAATCAAGTCCTTCCAACCTAACAGGGGAAGAGAGAACACAAGGAATCTTGTAATTTATTGTAGAAGGAGAAACAAAGGAGGAACACAACACAACCAGCCACTGTACGGAATCATAAACACAAAACATAATAGGTTAAACAGGTCGTCGTCGCCGGGGGAGGGCCGCGGATCACGAAACGCCCGCTCGCACCAGCTCGCACCAGAAGGAGAAGGGGTCCCGGTATCCACCTCAGGTCTCGGGACGCACACGGGACGCAGATGGGGAGGTCCGCTCGTGTGACGAAGAAGATTGGAAGAACCTTCGGCCGGCCCACGGCCCACGGTCACATACTGCTGTTGTTGGCTCTTTGCCCACCAACTGATTTACAGCTGAGAAATACACGGAAGATATGGTACAGCCATTACTTCAGACTTTCACTAATTGAAGAAGATGATAAACACAGAAAATGATAAAACTTTTGGTGGAAAATAAAACTTTTCACTCTCTGACTGATTCGGACCCTCGACCTTTCAAAACTCCATCATTTCTCTTCCTTTCATTCCATTAGCTGTCATATTTGAAAAAGACTACCAGCTTTTAAAATAATGTCATAAAAACAAGAAAATAGGTTCGATAATTAAGAATGAAACCTTTTCTCGAAGCGAACCCTACATGGTTTGGGCTGGTAAAGCCAAAAACCGAAAAACCGACCTCGCTTTTATAAATGGCAACCATTCAGGTTGCTGAAAATTATGTGTGACATTGTGTTTGCTCCCTATGTGCGTCCATTTTCACAAACATTGGGACCTGAGTTTACATTGATGCATGACAATGCACACAGCAAGACGGACTCAAGAATGGCAACGGGGGAAAATATACGCGTTTTACCGTGACCAGCTCAGTCGCCTGACTTCAATCCCATTGAACATGTGTGGGATATGCTCCAAAGAAGAGTCCTGAAAGACCTTGATGGGGTTTCTACGGGACAACAGCTAAAAAACCTACTACTCAAGTTCCACTGGGAACAATTGCCTCAGGAGGAAATCAATAACCTTATTGACGCCATGCAGAATCGATGCAGACAAATTTTAAACAGTTAAGGAGGAAACACACTGTATTAGATTTAATCTCAAAGTACAGAATAATCCTATAATTTAACATGAAAGTCATATTATTGTTTATTTCATTTCATTATTTTAGAATACAAATTTGTACCGAAAAGCACAACATAGTTTTATATGTAATTTTTTTAAAGAAAATCGAGTTCGATATACTTAAACAAATAATTATTAAAATAGAAAAGAAATAATTATAAATAAGTCTAAAAAATTAGAAATATTCAAAATTTGTAGGTGTTGCTTAGACTTTATTGATGTGTGTATTATCTTCAATCGGATTATTGGCTCGGCTATGGACTTTATGAAAGTGATGAGTCGACAACCATTGGTGTCCGAGAGTGACAGACTAGGTGTAGGCATAGCTCTGGCTCTGGACCCGTACGGGTCGCATCGCATGTCGTTTGCTCTTTTATGTAGGCAAGTGATTCAATTAGGCGGGTATTATTTCCCGCGTCCCGGAGCGTCCCGGAGCGTCCCGGAGCGTCCCGGAGCGTCCCGGAGCGTCCCGGAGCGTCCCGGAGCGTCCCGGAGCGTCCCGGAGCGTCCCGGAGCGTCCCGGAGCGTCCCGGAGCGCACAGTCCATCATTGGGCATTATGAGGTGGTCTAATGGCGCCGCGTTTGCCTCTCCTGCTAATAGTTCCTGAACATACGCTGATAATTCACATGATTCATCGCCGGCCTTACTCGCTCTGGTATTATGCTGTATGTTATTGAGATAGAGCTCAATTTGCTCTGCATTTTGTAGGTAATTAATCAGTATGAAATGATAACTTATTCGAATATATTTCGTTTGTTTTCGCATTATTGCGTACCATCAAAGTTGTTTTCACCGTGAGTTGGTTGGTACATTATCTGTAAGTAAAGTATTACTAAAACTGCATTTAACTTTTGAAAGCATTCATCAATATTCGTTCCGTACACTTGTGATGCCTTGTGCCGTTGTTATAAAGTTTTAAATAGTGATGAAGAATGTGCAAAGTTGTCGTGTCCCACAGTAGGTAGTGGTTTCCCCTGACTCCGCTCGAGCGTGAACGCGATAAGGGCCGCTCGGGGAACTTTGTAAGAACGTTGTCGGGGTTTTTGAAAGCGCGGTCAAGATGCGCTAACGGAAGTTTCTTATAAATTAGATTATTTGCATTATTTTCTCTTTTGTTCCTTTTTTTTAAATAGCTAGTGACTCTAAATATATTTTTTTCCAGATTAGAATTGTTGCTGTGACCAAAATGTAAACACGCTTCAGTCAAAATGAGAGATTGAAATTAAAGTTTAATAAAACGTTTTACCATTTAGATTAATGTATCTGGCTACGCAACTAGAGGAAGTCTATTACACCATTTAATTAGATGTTAGAATAGGCTGTTATCCACAAAGCACACAGTAGAGTGGTTGTTTGACGACGTCCCCGATATTAACGACGTTACGTCTCCGCGTATTAAATGGTTTATGCGCAAATTGAGCCGGAGGGCGTCGTCGTAAACCAGATATGAGTCTATCAAAATGTCGCAGTCAATATCGTGCTTTTTGCTGGGTTTTTGTTCGAGCGCGTTTCCTCTTTCACTCGGAAAAATAATAAAAATAACAACAGTTTTGACACAGTTTTGTATTATAATCTCACTGTATAATTGTGCTTACGGGGTTGCATTATGCCACTGACCCATTTATGAGAAAGCTGTGACGCGACACAACCTGCGCGCACGCCGATGAGAGCGAACGCTTTCGCTTCGGGAATTTCAGTAAAGTTGTCAAGAGATTCCAGATAGACGTTCTATCGACAAACTAAGAACTTCTGCTGTGCTGTATACGTATACCTAGTGCTGTGATTGTGACCTGACCATCTAGCTAGATCCAGGATACCTGACATTTTGGTGTTGTGTTGCCGGAAGCAGCGAGTATCTAAAAGGTTATACATGTGTCTGGTTACCGGTGTCGGAGACTTTGGGGGGGTGAAATACGGTAAATTTCATATATATAATACAATATAATACAAATCACTATCCCAATTTTTTTGTTCTCGCTCCCTGATAAAATGGCAGCCATTTTGTTTTCTTTTGCCTCGAAGCACGGGTGCTTGTATTGTTTAAGCTATAGCTACCCATGCAGAGGTTCTAGGAGAACGATAGAGGACTAATTTGATTGCCAATAATGTAGGCAATAAAGCAATGATAACATTGTTGCATTTTCTATTTTATAATAGAAGAAAAGAGAATTTATCAAACAAAAACAAGTTATTTTTTCAAAAAAAAATTAAAATTTTTAGCTTTTTCATAAAATTGAAACTGTCAAGCTACATGTTTTTTGTTACTAAACGATAGTACAGAATGTGTTCTTCAAAATAAGTTATGCATTTCAGCCCTGAGTAAGATAGTTTAGAAGTTATGACGATTTGAATCTGACCCTTGAAAGTTTAAATATCCCGCTAATAAGCAACTGGACTTACGGTTTCGAGGAATTGCGTGTCCATAGACAATTCTGTGCTTTGTTGTAGATAAGGACGTGCTGAAACTGAAAAAAAGGGCGCGCTGTCAGATTAATTTTTGTTAAGTTTTGTATTTTTCGCTGACGAAAGTTAACAGAAATGGAAGATTTCCATTATTCCAGCCAGGACGTGGCCAACATCCATTTCGTCTATGGATTGTGCAACGGGAACGCTAATGCTGCTGTAAAAGAGTAGCTAAAGTGCAGCTCGGCTCCTGGCCCGCTGGCGCCGGCGTCCCTCCGACGTGCCGGCCACGGCCTCGCAATGAGGTTACCCTTAAACACATGCAGGCCCTGCCCCGGGGCATTTGCGCTCAATTTTTACAATTTACATGAAAATTGGCGTCCATTGACGCGAGTACACAATTATCGGACGCGGCCGCTGCCAGCTCCGGCGGCATTCCATACGTGCATGTGCCTATTCGCCGTTATTAACGAGCGGGAATGCTGCTGTTCGATGAACTTATTATTTGTAGACACTCAGCTTTGCATACAATCAATGTTTTTGTTATTTAATTATTGGAAAGCATTTTGCGCTATTAATTATCGTGTTCATCAACTTTTCAATAGATCTCAGCATGCTTTTCTGAGTAAAAAGTACTTTCAATAGTGTAAGCGACGCTAATCCGTCTGAGACCGCAAACCGCCGAATGAATCGGAGCTTGCAGCCGAGATCAGCTGAATCTCCGTCGCGTGTCAAATAAAACGTCGATCTGGCTCGATCTGACGCGAACAAGACGCAGCGTCAGCCGCCCGCCCCGCGCGACGCCGCCCGCCCCCGCGCGCCGCCCAGCACTTACATCTCCTCCTTACAATTGTGGTAAACCTACAATCGTCTGCGATTGATTCAATTGTCTCTTTATATTATTTTGGTTGGTTAGATGTAACGGTGATGGAAAATGTTTTCCTTGCGTAGTGATGAGGCTATGGGGCTGCGTACATAACATTTTAAATACATTGGGAGTTTTTATATTGCCGTACAAAATGAACACTAACGATCGATGCTTACACATTTACATTTCTCAGTTACACCCACAAATTCCTGCAAGCTCGTCGGTAAGGGTGCTTCTGACCGGTTACATGAACCTCTCAGAAAGTTGAACGGTCTCTCCCTGGTCGGGTCTTCTCTAAGAACATTTCTCCAAACCGTTTGCTGAGCGGTGTTACAGGGCGTAATGTAACAACACCGCGAGCGTTCGTGCACTCGTTACGGAGGAAGAAGGCGCTCGCAACGTGACAGATTTCTGTCGTTTCATGCTAAGTAGCTGCGAGTGGTGCATATGCCCCCTAACACCGATCAGTACCTGGCTTAAGATTATTATTATAATACACATAACCTGGGGAAATGTACGATTTAATGTTAATTTATTCGTTCACTCTGCTATAAGCATGTGATCTTATTCATCCAAAACTAAATTCAATAGCTAGATCTGAATATGTAAGTGGCGAAATCGTGACAAGATTTCATGAATGCCAATATTTTGGCTCCAACGTGGCGAGGCCTTCGTCAGCCTCTAGATGAAAAATACGATATTGGCGATCTATTCGTGACATTTATTACGGCTCGGTTGATAGATAATGCTTTTGTTCTTTGTGATACAATAGAACGTGACATTATTATACGAGCACGGATAATGGCTTCCTGGAAGAGTTAATTTAGCTCGATCCAAGGCTGGTATTCTGGATGATCCTGATTATATGTAATGGCTCTCAACATCCACTCACTTACACGTTAAAGCTCTAAAATTGAGTAAAATAGATACAGCTGCTTGGTGAAAGGTGCCTTGCGCAAACCACTATGCTTGGCTACGTCGTAGCTTGGTGATGGCTACGCCGTAGCAGATCAATTGCTACATCGTAGCAAACATTGGTGTGCGTTTACAGAAAAAATTACATATGATTCAAGATGTGAAAATATTACATGCGGTTATTGATTTTTATGCGTTCTGGAAAAAACTAGAGGAATATTATTTTTTAGTAAATCATAAACTACAGTATCTATGAACCAATGATCAAACTAACATTGATTCTATTGCACTTAGAGAGCAATTGGTTAGTAGTTGTACAACAACATACTCCCAAATGCTCAAATTGTCGCTCACATTCGTTTGCGATCGCGATTGATCGATTTCGATCTCTTTTCAACGATATCGAGTATCGAAATAAGAGTGTGTTTTCGATTTGAAAACATTGTTTTAAAGTTTTTGTAACATGTAGAATTTATGTTAACCTTTTAATCCTTATTTCACTCACACTCATTGCCATTAGACACTCTGTTCTGCAAAGAGCAAAGTGCTCAGAAAACACAAGAGATCTTCACGATCGGATGAATTTTCTATTACAGGGATCGGAATCCCTTTAATTAATAAATTAAAGGTATATCGGGAATTTATTTCCTACCTTTTAGTTTTATTACCGATCTCTTAACTGACTTAATACTTATTGTACAACTTTACAAAGCCAACAAATCGCGAAAGTTATAAAAAAGTCTTTTAGTAAATGAACAAGGCCCAGTTGCCGTCGCCCCGACCCCGTCCATACATCGCAGCTTCGCGGCAACAACCGTTACGCACGACTCCGCGCATACATCACCCGAACAAGGGTCTCCATTCGTAGATACTTGATCCAGGCAACCTACTTGATTAGGGATCGGAACATTGGAACGGAAACTTTTATTTGGTAACACGATGTACGAAAATGTCCATTGGAAAGTTGAGCAACGTCATATTATCACCGCAGCGCTGGCACAAAGACCGAGTAACAGGTAGGTAATCAGTTGAAACGATCCGCCGCGGCGTTTGACAGTGACGTATGAGCGTGACGTCACCGTAATGACGTCACGTGAATACTGCCGCGCTATGATAGATGGACTTTTTGTCATGTATTTGTAAAAAGCAATGTAATTTTGTTTTTAGCTGAAATTTCGCAGGGGTCGTTAAACGTTCGCGTTTCCATTGTTACGGATGGCGACGATGTGGGCCGCGTAATCACATCACTTTGAATTTGACACAACCATACAAAGATATTCCAACAGACATTATCCTTATCATTGACCAATTATGTAAATTTTATAAACCTTACTGTAGCTTAGTTTGACTGCATGATTGAATGTATGGTACCCACAGAGCGGATGGCGTGATGCGATCGCGTGGTGTCCCTGTCGGCTGCAGAGCCGGCCGTGGACGCGGGACGCGAACGGATAAATTGGCTTTTGTTCAGTGCCCAGCCCACTGACGCGGCGCAGCGATGCGCGAATTCCGCTTTATTTATTGCTTTATTCGTGCACTACAATACAAAAACTGGTCAAATATTTCATTCAATTATAACGAGGTAGGTAGAGGTAGAGGTAGATTTAGGGCTTATTTTGTATTTTTGTCTTAGTAGCAAAGTAACAATGTGCATAGTTATCATGCTTGAGGGTAAAGTCAAACAGACTACTATCTTGGTAAAACTTGGCGCAAGCACGAACCAGTTCAATTACTTACCTTGCAAACGCTCGTCAAGCACTGCCCTTCAGAAAGAAAAGCGCAGAATGCAGTAAAAGTGGTCACAGTTCGCCGCCTCGATCCGCCGCCACGCCGCCACCGTACACCCTTCCCGTTGAACGTAAATAACAGAGCAGCTCCTATTTCATGCGAGAACAAATTTCACAAGTGAAATGAAGGCCGGGACTAAATGAAAGTTAAATGAAAGGGCCACGCGGGAGATGTCCACGTAGAAGTACAGCGCCGCGCTTGTTGTACTCGGCTGGTCACATGCAAAGAACGGGTCATTCAGCGGAGTTGTTATTTTTTGCTTTGTTAGGGTCACAGAGCGAGAAGTGGGAATTGTCGTTGATTTACTGACAAAAAGAGGAATATACTATCGTCGAATGTATCTACAAAAATAATAATAAACAGAGCATAATTGACGACTGAAATTACCTTCACTTTGTATAACATTTCCTGTGTAATATCACATACCATTCACTAAGAATCCCGTGAAGCGGCGCGACCGCGGGGGATAAAGTATTAAATTCTGGAGCAGAACGAGTTTGCATAACACAGTTCTTGAACTCATAATAGTTATAAAGTGTTGCAATAAACTAAGCAATGCGCTACGAATCGTAAATAAATTGTTTTCTATACTATAATATTATAAAGACGAAAGATTTGATTGTTTGTTTGTATTGAATAGGCTCCGAAACTACTGAACCGATTTGAAAAATTATTTAACCTTAGGAAGCTTACTTTTCAGGGAGTGACATAAGCTATATTTTATACAGGAATTCCCACGGGAACGGGAACTACGCGGGTGAAACCGCGAGGTGATCGTCTAGTGTTTGGTAAAATACTTGCGTTTCTTCCTGCCCCACTGGACGTGATTATTTAGCTCCAATATGTTACAACACGGCTTATAATCTTTACTGAAATAAATGTCTTGATCTGTCGGAATCAGCAACGGCCAGACGCCTTCGTGACATCGTAGCTCATCGCCGCTGGGCGGGCGGCGCGGCGGGCGGCGCGGCGGGCGGCGCGGCGGGCGGGCGGCGTAACCGAGTTACGTTAGTTAGGGCGGAGAGCGATGGCGCTCGGACCGTACGGCGACAATCTTGCACCGGACAGGCTGGATCAAGAAATATATCTGCTGTACGTGTGCCTCAGAGTTTATTTAATAAAAGCTTGTTATGCTTTCAACATTCAGTTAAATTCTTTTATTTTAGATTTCCTTGTTTTCATTTTAGAGTTCCGTACCTCAAAAGAAAAGATGAACCCTTATAGAATCACTTTGTTGTCCGTCTGTCTGTCTGTCTGTCTGTCTGTCTGTCCGTCTGTCAACCCTCTTTTCTCAGGAACGCGTGGAGGTATCGAGTTGAAATTAACATCAATTACTCAAGTCCGTAATCTCTTGAAGCCGTGATATAAATTAAACTTCTAAGTCAACGCACTTAAAAGTTACAGCCGTTTATGTCCGAAAATTTTGAAATTATCAAGTGAATCACATGGACCCAAAACCTATAGGGTACTTCCAGTAGACCTAGAATCATGAAACTTGGTGAGCAGCAAGGTCCTAAAGCACAAGTAAAGGGATAAATCCAAAAATAGTAAATTTGTAGTTTATTCACAACAAAAAAATACTTTTTACTCTCGCCATGGAACAAAACCTATAGGGTACTTCCCGTTGACGTAGAATCATAAAATTTGGCAAGAAGCAAGGTCTTATAGCACAAGTACAGGAAAAAATCCTAAAACCGTAAATTTGTAATTTATTCACCAAAAAAAATACTTTTAATTCTTGCTACAGACCTACCTTTATTAGGGTACTTTTCGTTTACCTAGAATCATAAAATTTGGTAAGAAGCAAGGTCATATATCACAAATAAGGATAGAAATCTGAAAACCGTAAATTTGTGGTTCTAAAATAATAAGTTTTGATACTTCATGTTGACCTAGAATCATGATATTTGGCAAGAAACAAGGTCTTACAATTATACGGAACCCTTAGTGCGCGAGTCCGACTCGCACTGGACGTTTTATTTTTGTCATTTTCCTCATTTGTGTGTATATTTTTGTAACTACACAATATTTAACATTACAAAAACCCTGTCACATTATACGAGAACAAAAGGCGGCGCGCATCTGCCACAAACGTACAAAGGACGAAAAAAATAATTTGGAAACCGCAATTGAGCTCAAAGGGCCATAAGGCGTTATTTTTAACAAACCACCCTTTTGTCCACGAGGCGGAGGATCCCCTCGCGAGCCGGGTCATGGGTGTACTCGGGAATGGTTCAGCAGCTCGCTTGTTCCAGACATCAAGCAAATGGGTATCACCCACACGCGCCGCGAAAAAGCTCGGATTTTTAGAAATGTTGAATATTTGTGCGAATTTTCATAAAATAAATAGAAATTGTAAACGTTATCAACAGCTCGAGAGGCATAAAAATACCATGTACAAATAATATGCTCGCTTTATGCGCAAAGTTTATAGGTAACATAACATAAAAAATTGAGTGTTTTTAAATTTTGGTCGGTTTGACGATCAACAAGTTTGACGATCAACAAGTTTTTCAACTAACGATAAACGGAAACAAACTTATATTTGCAAAGTCCAAGAATCGAATAAAGTGCTCGCCGGCCGATGAAACGCCACATTAATGGAAGCAGTCCCCGCAGCCCCCGCGGCTCGGGGGGCTCGGGGGGCTCGGGGGGCTCGGGGGCACGCTCTGAGGGACAGCTAACTTTTTCCATTTTGTAAAGGCACTGAAACTTCCACAATCATAATAAACACCCTTTTATTACAAGCCGATAGGTTTAAAGGTACAATTTTTACAACACCCTTTTGGTTATGCTCATTGGTTGTACCGGAGAGTAAGACATTCCATTTAACTGGAAAGAGATTCAAAAAATGGCTTGCAAGGGTATTTTTATTGCGAAATATCATGTAGCTTTTTCTATTATCAATGAGTTGATTAGATACTTATTAATGATGCTGATCAACAACAGCATACTGCCGCTTCCCGTTCATTACTAGCACCGAAACTAAGCTATATATATTCGAAGCGCGGCTGCGTACTTCCGAACCACCGACCACCGCTCCGCATTATGCGTCCGGGATCCAGTCCCGTTGTATGAAAACATGGCTTAATTGAACACAAGCACATAATAACGTAGTTGGATGAGCGGTGGGGTGCGTGGAGAGGGGACGGAGGGGGGAGGGGGTGGCCACGCACGGGTCGAGTGTCCGCAGCCCATCGCAACTGCAACTATGTGTTGATCAGAGAATATTATAAACTAGGTAAGGGTCCTAAAATCTGTATAAGTTTACAGCGATAATTATAAGCCATTCCAGTCACGTCAGTTTTCTAGTCAGCAGTCCATCATTATCAGCCCTATTTGTCCTACAGTCTACATCTATTCTAAGTTCAAAGAAAGTAAATGTGCAAGTTTTTATATCAGCGACAAGAATAACACATTGTCTGTTATTCGGTCGACTTATTTATTTATATCATAAAAATAAACCTTATAGTAATTATTGTATAAAATTTGAACTTTATGTAGGGCTATTCCACCAGGTCACTAGAGTCCCACTATAAAGTAAGTTTCACTCATCACAACAAGCGCTATGAATAATAAGCAAATTTATATTCAGCCCTAGCAAATGTTTGCGCGCGCGTCGCAGAATACGCCGTAGTGCCGGATGGCTAGTTTGAATTTGAGCAGCTCGTGGCCCTCGTCACGTTACTGACCGGACACAGTACTGTTGCCGCGCAGTATGTCTAAATATTTACTGTGTTAGCATTATTTACACAATTTGGCGTCAATATTGTTTTACAAACAGAAATTATTATGGTTCGTAATTCGTAATTAATTGAAAATAATTGCAACGTGAGCGAGTGTTGATTTTCTTTAAACATCGGAACAAATGTTTTTAAATCTCAATTAATAACTTCTTATGTATATAGGTATGGTAATTAAGTATCTTCTAAAGTCCGTATTCTATAGATCTATGCCTGAGTGACTTGAGTTGATGCATAGAACAGCGTCACTCAAGCACAGACTGGTGACTGAGCAAGCTCTCATACTCCGGCCCTAAGAGCTCCTCACCAACAGTCGGTTGTTCGTTCGCTGATCATTCATTAGTTTTATAATAATAATAATAAAAATATTTATTTACAGAAAAGTTAACAATATTCGTACTAGTCTAATTATTAATATTAATATGCATTTCGACTGGATCACTCATCTAGCACAAATATGCTTAAAATAAACCTATTAGGGTCAAAGAAAATGACTCCTCGCTCTAACTAAGTTAAAATAACTTGTATTGAGACACGAGGGCTCTTCCCTCCGGCTACAGACAGGCTCAACCAACACCAAGTGCGACTAACATTTTATTCCCAGAGAAATATGGGTTAGGGATCCGTATAAATACTCTATACTTACAATACAACTAAAATAGAAGGAATTTAAAATACTAAGAAATACATTAAACATCGCATAAAAAAAAATTAGAGAATAAGAAGCTGAAAAACACAACCACACACCAGATGCAGCCCAAAATCTAAGTTAATTGTTAGTCATCACTATCTTTGACTTATCATATCAATGATCAACAATGCTAACCATGCTCCTACACTACGCGCGCTCAAACTATTACTTAGGTTTGTGCTCGAGTTCCAACATGTAGACCTGTGCGTTCAATGATGGCCTAGCTTCTATTTATATGTATCTAAGATTATGTTCTTCTCTAAGATATGTCTGTTGGTCTAGCGGTCAGCTTGTTCAAACGCTGATTATGAAGATCTGGGTTCGAATCCCGGGTCAGGCCAATAGTTGTGGTTGGGGTTTTTCTAGCAAAGACAGTAGCAGCCCGGAGTTAGCAAGCTGGCGGTGGTACACCCCCGTGCCGTTAAGCCGTTGATCCTGCGCCTGACTTTTCCCCGGTCGTGTCGATCTGTCGTCCCATCGAATTATGATAGTGAGGGAATAGAGAGTGCACCTGTGTTTGCGCACACACTTATGCACTATAATATGTCCTGCGCATCTGGCTAGTCTCCGACGAGACTGGCCGCCGTGGTCGAAATTCGGCTATGAGGACATTATTATTAAGTACTTAAGTTAAAATTACTTTTGTAAATTAGTCAGCATTTTGGTGAAAACTGTATGCGACTATCAACTTTTCTTACAATGACTAAATATCTAAAAAAAATCTCGTCAACGTCAATATTTCGGCATGGAAGATATAATGTATATGACAAGAGATTTCATCATTGATTAGTTGATCAGAGTACGAGTAGTCGAAGAGACGTAAGTATCAGATCGTGTCGACTTCGCGTCGGTGTCCGTACGGCAGTCGAGGTGTCTCGTGACTTTACTGAACTCGGGCATTCTGTGGCCGGCCCGCATTGATAGGGCCATGATGAATTTCACTTGTTCTCGACTTAATTACTTTCTCCATTAGGTGTGACGGCGCATGGATATTCATGAAGTTGTGTTTGACCGCCCACCGTTAGTTTGGTGGTAACGATAACTTGCAACTTAACGAACTTGGGCACTTCGGGACCAAACTATCCATCAGATAGGTACATTTCAAAATCAAAATCAACTTGCAAATCAAACAAACCTCGATTGAATCCCTCGCTGAATGATTCATGGATGAGTGACTGACGGGACTACGGTTCGTACATTTTTATAATGTACTGGTTATTTTGCGCGACTTTGTTTGCATACAAATCGCATAGGTATTTAAAATTATGCGGCTGTATGCGGCAAGCCTGAAGGCAGCTGAAGGAGCTATGGTGCTCATTAGAGAAGGCCTATGTCCAGTAGTGGAATATTATGGGCTGATAATGTCGATCAAAGATAATGATCTGATGTACCCCAAAATCAGCAAGTATACATTGCTTCAAGTGTATTCTCTAGCCCAAGCATCCTGAGCATGCAATTAGCGAGATGTCAAAGGGGAGGCGGCGGCGGTGATCTCGCTGCATCGCGACAACGAACAAACACGCGGAGTGAGCCTCATACATATTCCGCGGCGGCGCAGCGGCACCACCGCACCGTGAGCCGCTTGTGGCTGCGCGGGTGACACTGTGCACACGAGCGAGGAGCCCTGCTGCGCGGGTGACACCGTGCACACGAGCGAGGAGCCCTGCTGCGCGGGTGACACCGTGCACACGAGCGAGGAGCCCTGCTGCGCGGGTGACACCGTGCACACGAGCGAGGAGCCCTGCTGCGCGGGTGACACCGTGCACACGAGCGAGGAGCCCTGCTGCGCGGGTGACACCGTGCACACGAGCGAGGAGCCCTGCTGCGCGGGTGACACCGTGCACACGAGCGAGGAGCCCTGCTGCGCGGGTGACACCGTGCACACGAGCGAGGAGCCCTGCTGCGCGGGTGACACCGTGCACACGAGCGAGGAGCCCTGCTGCGCGGGTGACACCGTGCACACGAGCGAGGAGCCCTGCTGCGCGGGTGACACCGTGCACACGAGCGAGGAGCTCCGCGACGCGATACCGGTGTCAGCTGTTCGACATCACCTGCATTTTTCTAGACTTTTACAATGAGAGACAACATTTCGTCACAAGCTCAACGCTATCGGAAGGTGGTGTTGCGTTTTGGCTTAGCTGCTATTTAGCTACTCTATGATGGGTAAATAAATAAAATGTGCTGGACAATTCACGCAGCATTATCTGCCCCAAGCTAAGCAGAGCTTATGTTAAGGGTAGGTACTAGATAACTGATATACTTTTGTAAGACAATACACTACATAGATATATATTTTTTTATTATACATAAAGGACATCCAGAACACCCGGAACAAATATCTGCAGATCGTACAAACATTTGTCCCGAGCCGGGAATCGAACCCGCAACCTCCTGCATCGCCGGCACATCTTTGCCCGCCGTGCCACAGAGGTCGTCCGCGACAAATTAACCAATCTGCGGCGAAAATTGTTTAGTTGACTCACGAATACATCTGAATAGTCCGGCTGGACTATTCAGATGTATTCTTTGCGGTGAGTAAGAGATGGTCGGGCAGGAGTAAGTAGACCGTGGGCTCCCGGCCTAGCCGACAGGCGAACACTACAGCGCTAAGAGACAGACGTCTAGGTTTCAGTGTTTCAAGAAACTTCGAAAGCTCAGGCAAAGCAGAGTAAACAAACTTGTGTGTAAAATCTGAATGTTGCTCCCAAGTTGAGCTGGAAACAGAGCTGGAAGTGAAACACGTGTCTGCTTTATGCTTACTTGGACTGTTTGCTTTCCGATACTAAATTCAGTTGGTACGTTTCTTTGCAAACAATGTTCTGTTGAAGAAAGAATCGACATTTTAGAGCAGCTTTTGGGTTCAGTGCCTTCCAGGTAGAGACCGACATGTAGTTAGTTTCCTCCGGAGCCGTGACTCGACCTCCCCCCGCGCCGCGCGCCGGCGTGGTGGGGGCGCTCGCCGCATCGTCAGCTCGTCTGTAATCAAGCCTCGCAGCCATCGGTTCATATTTACCCTCTCGATTAATATAATGAGCATGTCTTCACTGCGCCTTCATTAGCGGCCTTTGAGTTCTATTTCGTAACTGATGTCAAGTTCGTTTGATTTGCCTATTGCTAGTGAGCAGGTATTCCCTCAATTGTGGCGTTAAGGTTTGTGTATAAAATAAACGATATAGGACTGGTGTTGGAGCCTTGTGGTCACCGACACCCACTTCAAAGTTTGTTTCGTAGGTATGTTGTAGTTTATTCGTAAGTTCTTGATGAGAATGCTCATTGATCACGAAAATATAATTTATTTATTCATACAGCCGACGTAAACATTTTATGGTCGTAGATTGTGACCGACGTCTATCTACAAATTACAAAAGCAAACTACGCAACTAACTAGAAGGCGGAACAGTTGTAGATAAAGGTTTATTCGTGGATGTACTAAGCTATTACATTCGAGTTCATGTTTTATGCATTCACTTGTGCCCGAAACATAAACATGATTTTTTTATCGCGACCCCATATTGTCGAGTGTTTGTCTTCTCAATTCCGTAGTTTTGCTGTTTTAGGCACACAGTGTGTGTTTTCAACTTGTCCGCTTTTCAAACACGTTGGAAGTTTTATTTAACAAGAACGGTTTCCTCTAATTCGTAAAGTTGAGTTTAGAGAGACGGCATAGTTTTCGGGAACTGAACCACCGCTAAAATAAATGACCTCGCCGTTATGCTAATATGTACCTACAGTCACTCTTATTAGAGGAGGAGTGACACCGGCAAATGAAATTGTCGGCAGTATACAGGGTGTCCCACGGCTATGGGCCATGGAGAGCAGGTACCAGATATACTGAAGATCTCACACTTCACATCACACTAATATTATAAATGCGAAAGTTTGGATGGATGTATGGATGGATGTTTGTTACCTCTTCACGCCAAAACTACTGAATGGATCGGGCTGAAATTTTGCATGCAGATAATTCTAGGCCTGGAATAAAACATAGGCAACTTTTTATCCCATAAATCTGTTCCGCTGGGATAAAAATCACCTTTAAACGTTTCCATAGAAACAACGAGTGCGAAGCCGCGAGGCGCAGCTAGTATATTATAAATGCGAAAGTTTAGATGGATAGATGGATGGATAGATGGATGGATGTTTGTTACCTCTTCACGCCAAAACTACTGAACGGATCAGGCTGAAATGTTGCAAACAGGTAAGTCTAACCCTGGAATCAAACATAGGTTACTTTTTATCCCATAACGTGGCGGCGAGATCGGGACTGCGAAGTGACCGGGCAGACGCGTGGGGGCGGAGTCCTTATAGCTGTCAAACGGGATTTGGGTGCGCGGGCGCGCCCTGAGTGGCACTCCACGGCGGAGGATATCTGGATCTCGATTCGTTTTACTAAGACTAAATTTATGCCGGCTTTGAACCTACATCTAGGCTGTATATATCTGTGCGCGTAGAACCAAGGTTTATCGTTCTCTTCTCAACTCACTAATTTCTCTGAAAGTGTTTTATCCGTCTCCAATCAAAATCCGGATGATAAGATTCTCCTACTGGGTGATTTCAACCTTAGCGGCATAAGCTGGAGCTCTTCCTCAAACTATACTTATCTTTTACCTTCGCATAATACTGCCAATTCTGATCATACAGAGTTGGTTGATTTGTTAACTATTAATAATTTAGGCCAGTACAATCACGTTCTAAACGGGCTGGGTCGCATACTCGACCTCATTTTGTGCAATGATGAGATTTCAGTGTCATCTTGTTTAGATCCCTTGGTGAAGGAGGATAGTGTCCACCATCAGGCACTTCTCTGTGAACCCCAATTTATTCATATGAGAGCCCTTAATCCGCGTCCTAGACCTTTTTACTGTTACAATAAAGGTGATTATACAGCTTTATGTAAAGAACTTGAAATTTACTACTGGGAGACGGCTCTCTCGGATGGTTCTGTGGACGATGCGCTTCTATTGTTTAACGCAGTGGTGTCAGAGCTTTGTGACAAGTATATTCCACAAATAAATGTCAGGCGGAAGCACTATCCTCCATGGTACTCCCCGGTTTTGTTACACATTTGAAATGAAAAGAATAAGTATCATAGGAAAATTAAGATATACGAAAATAAAGCTGATAAGAACTCTTTCAAAGTACTGAGAGCCAGAGTGAAAAGAGTCGAACATGAGTGCTACTTAAACTACATAGCGAGAGTCGAAAATTCTATTAAATTGAATCCGAAGGCGTTTTGGTCTTACATTAAGTCTAATAGGCAACATAACTCATATCCTTCTTCCATGACTTACATGAACATAGACGTAAATGAAGGCAGTAACATTAAGGTAGTAACGTAATTCTAATTATCTTCCACCTTCTTCCTCACGTTCAGCTCAGTCTCTCTACTGAGTCCTCATCTTCTACTGACTCGAGCACCATAGAAATATCGCCTCCTCGAATTATGAAACTACTGAAAACCCTTGACTGTAGTAAATCAGCTGGTCCTGATGGTCTGCATCCTTTTTTGTTTAAAAACTGCGCCAAGTCTTTATGCTACCCCATATGCCTCCTTATTATATAGCTGAAGGGACTGTGCCATCGATTTGGAAACTGGCATCTGTCACACCCGTTCACAAAAAGGGCTCGAAACGTGGCATTTTTAATTATAGACCTAATTCAAAATTGTGTGTTCTAGCTAAAACCCTAGAGAAGGTTGTCCACGAACAGCTATACGCAGCCTTAAAGTCTTCCTTCATTAACCAGCAACATGGCTTTCTAAGAGGTAGGTCGACTACTACTAATCTCTTATGTTTTATTGATTCAGTAACTGATCGAATGGAGTCGGGTAGTCAGGTCAACACAATTTATACTGACTATAGTAAAGCTTTTGACCGTATCGATCACTCCATTTTACTAAGCAAACTGTGCGCTGCTGGTATAAAGGGAAATTTTCTAAGGTGGTTAGACTCTTACGTCAATGGTCGCTGCCAAACTGTGGTCCTAAATGGATACGCATCTGGAGTGTCGCCAATTCCTTCTGGCGTTCCCCAAGGCTCGATTCTTGGCCCGCTGCTTTTCATTATCTTCGTCAATGACATCGGCTCATGTTTTAACTTCTCTGATTTTCTGTTATTCGCCAATGATATGAAAATCTTTAAAAAAATTGGTAGTCCATCTGACCCCTTACTTTTTCAAAGTGATTTAGATCGTTTACATTCTTACTGTACAATCAACAAACTAGATCTTAATACCAAGAAGTGCTTCTGTATCTCTTTTAGTAGGTCTCCTAACATCCTGACTCACAACTACAACATCAACAACCAAAATCTCATCAGAACTAGCTCTATAGTTGATCTTGAAGTAACCCTGGACTGTAAACTACTATTTTACCAACACATAGAGAAATCACCTCTAGGGCGTTGAAGATGCTCGGCTTCCTATTCCGGGTGACAAAGGATTTCAGTTCACTTAAAACACTAAAAATTCTTTACTGCTCACTGGTCCGAAGTCACCTCGAATATGCCTCACAGGTATGGAATCCCCAGTATAATAAATATGTTTCTTTGCTTGAAAAGCCACAGCGGAAATTTCTTAATTTTTTTAATTACAAGCATAAGATCATCAACCCCGACTACATAGATAGCTGCAAACACCATCATTTGCTACCGCTTGAGTTGAGAAGAGAAGCAGCTGACCTGACACTATTGCTCAATATTGTCTTGAATCTGGTTGATTCACCCACGCTCTTATCCGGAATAGCACTAACCATTCCGTCCCGCCGAGTTTCTCGAAGAAACCACCTTAAATTTATACATACCGAACTGCGCCACAAATTACCGGAAAAACACATATCTACTGCGGACCATGCAAACTTTTAACACCAAATCTTCTAAAAATGTAGATCTTTTCAACATGAAGCGCAATTCTTTCAAGAAGTTAATTAATGTCAACTTCTTCGATCAATTATAATCTTTTACACTCTAACTTTATGTATGATCAGTAGGTATAAAAATATCCATCCACCTTGCCAGTCTGCTTGATTTGGTACTGACACCAGGTAAATTAAAACTGCATTGAAACTCTTATTTTTTTTTTTTTATTGTAATTTAGATTCGTCTTTTTTTTAAACAGGTACCTTCTACTTCTATTTCGGCACACATTACTTAAAATTGCATTAATAGTATTGAATTTTTTAATTTTTTTATGATAAACTGTTGTTAAATTTAAATTAGTTCAGGTTATTTTTACAGACTATGAGTGGAAACTGTCTTTAGCTTCAATTGTTCTTGTTTAGGAATTTATTGTCACCTAAACTTAAGCTTTTTGTTCCCCAAATAAATAAAATAAAATAAATCATTTCCCATGGGATAGAAATAGCCTCAAAACGTTTCCACAGAAACAACGCGTGAGAAGCCGCGGACCGAAGCTAGTTCCTTTATAAAATTAAGTAAAACTGCAAACACATAATTTTGAAAAATTACTTATCCGGTAATCGAACCCTCTCAAATCCAAAAAATAACACCTTGTATTATAAAGCACTTGCCGGTAAAGTAAATCATAAGAATCAAATCTGTCATACCTATAGTAAACTTTGCATATTTAATAAGAGGAAAACCACGAAATCTGCCAAAAAGTGAGGAGACGAAGCACTTTTCATGGCTCCCTTCTGTTGCAGCTCGACGTTTATTGGCTGAACAGATTTTCATGAAACATGGCTAAGAAAACTCGGGATAAAATTATCTATGAGAGAAAAAAACTAAACGAAAATCGGTTCATCCGTTTGGGAGCTACGATACCACAGACAGATACGCAGATACACAGTCACACAGACAGACACGTCAAACTTATAACACCCCTCTTTTTGCCTCGGTGGTTATAAATAAAGGAATGTTTCCTTACAGTAAAACTGAAATAAAACATTCCCTTAACTTTTCTAGTACTTGCCTGGCATTTCCCATGGTCGTGGGACACCCTGTACTTATATAACACGAGATATTTATCCGTTTGTTTGTTAATTAAATTCGCCCGTGCTCTGTAGTTAATTGGTGCGCTGTTTACTTGTAATTTACACTGCGTCGCCGCACCGACGCACGACGCACCGACGACGCGCAAGCACACCGTGTCGCGTCGCGTCGCGTCTCGTTCACGAAATAATTTGCAGAGGTTAACTCGAATATAAACTTGTTTTTATGAAACGACAGACTTGGCCATGTAAAGATATAAGGTCTGAAGCAAAGTTGATTACCAGTAAGTCGTATATTGATTTGATGGTGGATAAAAGATCAAGCGCTCATTGCATATACTAGACAAGTAATAGTAGGGATTCTGTTGCAGCCGATAAGAATGTTCGGGTACCGTAGGAGGCACCGCAAAGTTCGCAACTACTGGAAGAAAACCAAGAGCGTATCTTTTCCGACAATGAACCACGGAGCTCGTAAATGTAATAGAGGTGTCTTCTTATCGAGAATTAATGATTAAACGAACTTACCTGTAAGTGAAGTTCTATCCTAATTACACTAGCGTCCCGTTCCGAATAGATTAGTTACATGTAGTAATCGCGTATGCACCTTCACCACTCACTAAGTTGAGAATTAAAACCTTTCTCTTTTTTATTTTCTTTATCTCTTTCGAGTGTCCTCTATGGTATTCGACTTTGACTTGCCTGTCATTTAGTTTAGAGTAAATTCCGTTCTTTTTTTATTTTATTAATTCGTTGCTTTATTGAAGTATTCCCTACTCAAATGATGTAAGGGAGTGTATGCTCCGTACACGTTGGGCGGGCGGGACCCACTAATCTATTCGGAACGGGACGCTAGTGTAATTAGGATAGAACTTCACTTACAGGTAAGTTCGTTTAATCATTAATTACACTGCGGTCCCGTTCCTCTAGATTAGTTACATGTAGATTTTGAGAGTTTGTTGGGAATACTATCAATGAAAGATAATATACCTCCTACAAGTAAAAGTAGTAAAAGTATCTATATTTAAAATTTGTAATGTCATTGACTTCAATAATCATTTAACGTAAAAACTAAACCGTATTTTAAAATAATTTATGCAGGTATTCTTCGAACCTTCATCAAATATTGAGTGAGCTACATTTGTAACATCATCAATAACAATGGTTCTCTGATAAAAGCGAGCAAATGAAGTTGGTCGGTCGCTCTAGCCAGCTGTTTTACGGATGGTATCAATGTTGACACCGAGAGAATGTGCGCGAGAGGTAGCAGCGTGCCGCGTACCGTGACCACTAAAACCGCTGGGATCTATACCACACTCACATAGAGTTAACTGCAGCCAACGACTGATTGTGTCCCCACAGAATTATGGGGTTTTTGTATTGAAATAAACAAATTTTGTGATTTTCATAAGTATTAAGTAATAGTATCTTAAGTATCTTAACACTGTCGTCGCACATCACAGGACACATGGCGGTCCTTTTTTCAATGATGAAAAAAGGTAAGTGATACACTGGTTGCCTACAACCTGGCCTTGAGGTCTTTATCATGTTTGGAATGTTAATGATAGTCTGATCTGATAGAACTTCAATATTTTTGACGTTAATTTTAGATAATATTTGAACCCGATGTGCTGCAGTGAGAGCTAAGCATAGCTGTCTTTTCGAAAAAAAATAATCCAAAGAGATGTCATCGTTTGGGTACCAAAAACTTTAAACGGTCTAAAACAAGGTTAGTATTCCAAGTGGTATGGTATCTTTGGTTGTGGCACTCTTAAACGAAACACGCCCTTAAAAAATATTTTCAGCCGATCATCGCTACTAACTAATGGCTCTGAAATTAATGAAAGAGCTGATCTACATGAGTTTAAGGTATGGTACCTTAAATTGGCAACCCTCATTAAAAAGTTGTGTCAAGAAAGAAATAACATCTGGCACAGATGCATCATAGAAATCAATAGAATTAACCTTACAAAAAAAATCCAGCATTTACGCAAGCATGTGACATGTTGTTTTATCGAATTTTCTGCTAATGATGCTAACATTATGTCCAGCGACCCGTTTGGCCTACTTCGTTTTGAAAATGCATGCCGGATAACCCTGCCTCCCGGGTAATCAACTTGTGCCAGCGAGGTATTACCAAGATACCTACCGCCGTGCCACTAATAATCTACTTAAGCATTTTCATAATAACCGAAAAGACGGGAAAGTGTTAAATCTTAACTGTGACTATGGAATCGTGAATGAGTCAATAGCGAAAGCATCAGGATCTCTTTGCCAAGAGACATAAGTTAAGCATTTTTTATTGATTCTAGACGCAAATAAACCAATGTGAGGGTAACCATAGCTAATTGAAATGTATTAAAGGCCTCATCGCTTAGCTCCCATTCTATGTCAGGATGATATAAAGCTTTCTACTTTCACACCAGTTCCAAAACTCTCTGGTTATTTGCGGGAGATGTGGGTACTGATATCCCCTATTCTGTTGATGGATGCCATTGCGGTAGAGTTATCGATCCTCATGAGTATTTGGCCGTCAAAAATATCACGGGCAAATATTTTAAGGGCTATAAATGCGGCAGCAGTTCGAGGTAATTAATATGATATTGCTCCTTCACGAGTGACCACTTACCGCTCGGAGTATCACCACACCGTTACACGTAGCCCCCCCCCCCTTAGTTGAGGCGTCAGAAAAAAATTCGGTGTCATAGACATCGGATCTAATCCGATGTACCGATCTGTCAATATTTTTAAGCCACCATTTTATGTCAGGCTGAAGTGATTTAGGTAAATTTATGTATCTATTATAATCATCGTGGTCTTTTAAATTGCATCAAAATGCTTTTATTATTTCATTTCTTTAGTATGTAACCAGCCATATTTATTAGCGACACACAGACACTAGTGTACCTAATAGCTGCGCGAACGCTCGTATTCCACAGCGCTTTAAGTTCGAGAAGCTTTCCAATCGATAATATTAAATATTAAATCTCTTCTTTAAATGCAAACACAATGACCTATTATGTGAGTCTATTATCATTCCTAGGTATTTACAAGACAATGAAGGTATCATTGATTACTGATTAGGAATCCGAGAGATATAAACATATGTTTAGTTAAATTTATATTTTTTAAACATTGATGGTAAGTATAACCAAAAAGAAGCCAATCATATAAATAAAGGGTCGATTTATGACCAGCGGAACGCAACGATTTTGTTATCGGTTTAGTTACTTTCGTAAAAACGTAAGGAGCTAAAAACCTGAAACTCGTAGGTTTTCAAACACAAAGCGTACAAATTTCCTTGACTCCCAATTAACCTTTACTAGGAGATAATGGAGATATGCATCCCTGAGATCAAGGGTGGCCATAAAACAATCTTTGTTGTGTTGATAAGTTAGTCAAGAGTGCTGTCCTTAAGTCTCTTCAAGTTTAAAGTGATCCGTTTTTATGAATTTATTTAATTGTTTCAAATCCAAAATGAGACGCACCTTCACCGTTACGTTGGGGATAAAAAAAATATATAATATAAAAATACATGAGATAAATTGGCCTTGACAAGGTTGACACTTGGATACCGCCCCAATAATATTCCACGAATAGTTACTTACAGGCCCATTAGGAACATCATATTGGAACATTTTGCAAGTGATCTTAAAAGCATAAAATGGCAATATTTCATGGAAACAACTGATGTTAATACATTGGTAACAGCCTTTACTGACATCATCTTGAAACTTTTCGATTTACATGCTCCTCTAAAAACCACTAAATTTAAAGACCCCCCTCGACCTTGGCTTACTGATACCGTCAAATCTATGATGAGGATTAGAGATGACTATCATAAAAAATATAAGGCCCTTAAATATAATTCTCACTGGATCTGTTATAAGGAGATGAAACACCTGGTTATTGCAGCTATTAACAGCGAAAAAAAGGCATATTTCAAGGAACATATTAACAATAATGTAAAGAACCCGAAAAGACTTTGGAATAATTTAAAACATGCAATACTACCTAATAAAAAAGCATCAGAGCTCCCACCAATATTTGATAATCCAGACCTAATCAACTCCCATTTCCTTAATGTGCCTGGTGAAAAACAGGTCTCTATATCTCAGCTCACATTCTATGAGCACCACAGACACTGTTCTGGTAAGGTATTTTCTCTGCGCCCAGTAAGTGAGAATATTGTTATGACAATTATTCGCGGGCTAAAATCGAATGCAATGGGAGTAGATGGTATATCTATTGAAATGATATTTTTGACCCTACCTGAATCTTTAGAGGCAATAACCTCAATCATAAATAAATCCATATTAAGTGGGACTTTCCCAGAACAGTGGAAGGTTGCTTTGGTTAAGCCCATTCCGAAAAATAACAACCCCATATCGTGTAATGATTTAAGACCCATTAGTCTTCTGCCTTGTTTATCTAAGGTACTAGAAAAGGTAGTCAGCCTGCAGCTAACCAAGTACTTGGAGGACAACGACATACTACCAAAAGTCCAGTCAGGTTTCCGTAGGGGCCACAGTACGTCTACGGCCCTTCTTGACGTGGTGGATAGCCTACTTACTGGTCAGGACAGTGGTATGATCAACATACTTGTACTCTTGGACTTCTCCCGCGCATTTGATTCCATAAATACCTCCCTACTCATTTCCAAGCTCTCATACTATGGTTTTGATGCGCAAACTGTTAAATGGTTCCATAGTTACTTGGATAACAGATATCAGTTTGTCCAACTCTCAAATGGGACCAGGTCTTGTTCTACATTACAACCAGTGCCGCAAGGTGTCCCACAAGGCTCTATTCTAGGACCAATCCTATTCATCTTATACAGTTCTGATATTATTAGAGCTATAAACCATTGTAATTTCCATCTGTATGCTGATGATTTGCAGCTGTACATATCGACCCACCCGTCTAATCTCGACAGCGCCATTGGAAAGATAAATTCTGACTTAAGCCAAATTTGTAACTGGTCTAGGGACAATTCTTTAGTTATTAACCCTAAGAAATCTAAGTACATGCTCATAGGGACAAGACAGAAACTGCAAAAGCTTCAAAATTATACAGCAAACATTTTAGTTGATGGTGTCTTGGTGGAGCATGTATCAGAGGCAAAAAATCTGGGATTAATCATGGACAGTTACCTACATTTTGAAAAACATATATCTGAGAGTGTTCGAAATTGTTTTTATCGTCTGAAGCTCCTATATAAAATCCGCCCATACCTAAGTGAATCAGTAAGAGTAACACTGTGTGAATCACTTGTTCTATCAAAACTAAACTACTGCGACACTGTTTATGGGCCCTGTCTTCTAAGTAGAACATCCAAACTAATCCAACGTGTACAAAATGCTTGTGCACGCTTCTGTTTTTATGTTCCGCCACGCTCACACATTACACCATTTCTGAACTCGTCAAAACTACTTAAGATGGAAGCTCGCAGAAAGCTTCATCTTGCATCTCTTCTCTTCGGTGTAATTGCTAAGCGGTGTCCTAAGTACTTGTTCGAAAAACTCACAAGGGCCCGTAGCAATTCTAAATATCCTAGTAGAACATGTGCTCCTTTCTTTGAAACACCGCAGCACAAGTCAATGGCATTTCGAGGCTCTTTCAAATATGCAGCTTCCAAATGCTGGAACATTATTCCCCCTCCAGTGCGTGCTGTGAAAAATGTTCATATATTTAGGAGAGTGCTTAAAGAGCAATTGCTCAGTGCTCAAATAAAGAGCCAGTGACCAGTTCATCTAGCGTCAACGCAAACAAAACAGCTTCTTACTAAAAATAATCAAATAAATTAATTAATAAATCCCTATTTCTATTTACTCATTTTTATTTTTAATTCAATGTGTCATGGATATTTTACACTATTATTATTGTCTTCACTTATTCCTTATGACTATACCTAATTTCTCTATTTATTAACAATTTGTTTTACAATTCACTAACCTGTTTCTTATGCATAACTTGCCCAGGAGGAATTATGACTAGGCAGCAAATCTGTTCTCCCTCCTTCCCTTCACCCTCCAGCTGTATGCGTACCCTAAAATAATATCACTATATTGTATACATATATAGGTTATCTCTTGTAACAATAGTTGAAATTTAATCAAATTAATATTAAGTAGATTCACTTGCCTTAGTCTCTTCACACGACCAGTGTGAGATAGGGGTTTGCTAGCGTGCAGAGTGGGAATAATCTGGGGACACTTCTGAGATCTTTATTCACTTTGTTGATGTCTTGTTCAGTCCACTGCCCACTCCAACTCATCCATTACTCATTATTTTATTTTATTCCGTTTGTACTTTTGCGTGTGAAAACCATGAACCTATGTATCCAACGTATTAATAACTTTAACTGACCTTCCCGAACAAAAATAAAACGTAACATTAGAAGCCACAACCTGGAAACCGAATCTTGTTACATTATTTATTTATTTACTTTCTCACTCAACTCTCGCGAAGAGTGTCAGCCAGCAGAATTGACGTTTTACGTGACATGCATGTGATGCATGTAAACATCAACTTCAACTTCTTGTCTTATGGCTCTGCATCTGGTTTGAAAAATTTCTGCCAGAGCTTTCTTTCTTTTTCTTTTATGTTATTTTTGTTTGTTTGTTTTGTTATTCCTTTCTTATTTATAATTTTTTACATTTACGTTTCTTTCTCTGTATCTTATTTCCGTATCTCCATAGAGGTTTTACTCATTTATTATAATTTATTTTATCCTTTTTTCTTCCTCTCTTTTTTCGTATCTTGCTTGTAACTTGTGTACCTACTCTTTGTATTCTGTTTCTTTGTATTGCTGCCACACTAGGACCTGTCTGAAAACCAGCGCCGCTACTAGCTTCGGCTTGTAGCGGCATAATGCTGAGACAGGGACCTTTTTGGCCTATGTACTTAACACTACCACTAATTTGTATCTGTTTTTCTCTTATTTTGCTGTTTCCTTTCGATATTATCCTGTATGCTCATTGTATGTATATATAATTGTAATGTGTTGTGTTATGCATAGTCCAAATAAATGTATTTTCTTTCTTTTCTTTCTTTCTTCTTTCTTTCAATAATACGAAGGCTACTTATGGCTTCAATGAGTTCTCTCACTAACTGTATATGATCCAATCGCGGGAAGAGAGTTTTGTACCACTGGCTCAATAAAATCTATTTTAAAGCCCCGTATCCAACATATTAAGAATTAGCAAGCTAAAGTGGCAGTGGGCCGGCCATATCTCGCGAAAAACCGACAAACGCTGGGGTAAACGTGTTTTTGAGTGGAGACCACGACTCGGCAAACGTAGTGTAGGACACCCTCCGGCCAGGTGGGATGACGGTCTGCGAAAAAACTGCAGGCAGATGCTGGATGCGGCAAAGCCTGTGCTATGGCGCTCATTAGGGAGGCCTATGTCCAGCAGTGGACTAATATAGGCTGATGATGATCCAAGATAGGATAGTGCGGCCATTCGTAAAGAATGAGAGACCAATTATCGTAGAATAAAGATATGATGTCCTGTGTACTCATCTGTATCCAGTAGCGGCGCTGCGGCGGCGACGCGTGGTACATCGACGAGGGCTTATACGAAGGCTCGTGCTTGGGCGGCGGCGGGGGAGGCGGGGCGCCGGCCGGCGGACCCACTGCTGGGGGCGCGGCGGGTATAGTGTCGCTTGCCCAGGCACGGTGGCCTGTAAGCTGGAGCAGGCGCTCTGCGGTTTAAAGGTCTTGGACCTTTGGACGGCCTGAACCTAGCTGTGGTATTATTTTTATATCCTGATGAATCGGCTTTCCAATTCGCACCTGACTTATTGACAGCTTTTGCTGCCCTTAAAGTTTCTGTCAGATTGTCGCTGAAACGAAACTCACTGATGTTGGTACTCTTCAGATAATCTTTCATGTCCGATTTCATGTCAAACAATAGGAAGTTCCTCCGTGTATTGGAGTCAGTATGTTGAATGTCGCATGAAATGCGGCTAATATCAAACAGCTTCTGTAACGTCTTGTTATCCTTAGTTTTGTTAAGCTGTGAGTTTATAACTAGACTCAAACTAGCTATAGTCGTCGCCGTTTGTTTTTGTTTAGTCTCAATAAAATTCCCTTATCTATTTTAGCCGTAGACTCCAAGATCGCAGCGTTCCGGGTTTAACTGAAGAACATCAACTTGGACACAGAGTTGGTTTGGTATCTGCCGAGCAACTTCTTTCGAACATCTGAACTCAGACCTTCCAAAACCACATGATTTAACCGGCTAGCGAGTTCCTTCCGGCTCTCTGGTCCATAATTTTCCTTCGACGATTGTCTCGTCGTTTATGTAAATAAATAAAAAAATCACTCGGCAATATAGTTAGTTACTCGATAGTAACATATACATACAGGCTAGCTTCACTCTCAATAGAATGTGCCTAGAACCAGTTGCTTACTTAGATAAGTAGCCAAAAACAGTATCTCACTAAATAATGAGCTAGAGGGCGATTGATATCGCTTTTTATTTATAAAGTTAGGTTACAGTCCCCAATGGAAAGAACGCCAACCGTAAAGTCCATGCGGCGAGACAGCCCCAATGACTGCTCAGATTGCATAAAATAGGTATATCTATTCGTAAATACGAAAGAAAAAATTTAAAGGACCTGAGTCAGTATCCTCATCATGACATTTTAATATTTTCACCATTTCCAAATTTTCTTCTTTATGCGTTCCTTAGACCTTTCCTTGGAACGTTTAGGCATGTCTCACAAGCACTTTTCAATCTTCTTTTGCGTAAAAACACGAAAATACAGTTGAAAAAATGTTGAGTGGTTTGAGCACTAAAATGCGAATGACAGGCAAGTCAAAGTCGAATACCATAGAGGACACTCGAAAGAGATAAAGAAAATAAAAAAGAGAAAGGTTTTAATTCTCAACTTAGTGAGTGGTGAAGGTGCATACGCGATTACTACATGTAACTAATCTAGAGGAACGGGACCGCAGTGTAACTCTTGTTAAAATCTACATCTTCGCGATTCTTGGAACATTTCCGAGAGAACAAGATGCAGCAGCCACGGGCGCGGCCTATCACCTGATATTAATGGCGACGGCGTCGGACCCTCGCTCGACTTCCATTCACACGATATTTTTATTCTCTGCCATCATTTTTTACTCGCACCAAAAATCGTACAGCCATTTATCTTATTCAGACCGGGGCCATTCTATTAAAACGATTTCTTATTCAAAAATGCTGCGGAATTGAATAGAGTCGGAGCGGAGGAGAGATTCCTTGATTAATTATGTGAAACTGTCTTGAGAGTCAGTGTTTTGTTTAAATTCAAAGGAGATTATTCAATGGCAACTTATAAAGGGAGCGCGGGACCTGATGGGATTCCTTGAACGGGATTCTTATCGGACACTTTATTGGGATTATTCGGAAGACGAATGCTACGTATGCGCAAAACCGTTCCCTTATAACCCGTATTTATTATGGCCATAATTCTGGTCTAAAAGATACCTTGAATCGGTCCCTTAACCGATTCGTCTTTAGTCGGGCCCTTAGCATTTAAGTTGAAGTTATGAGGTCGCATAGAGGGATGGCCTCTATCGGCGGGGGAGGCCTCGGTCGGCGGGGGAGGCCTCAGCAGACACCATTCAGTCTTTAACGGAGCACTCCACCCGGGCATTTACTGAAGGGATCTAGTCTTTGTCTTGTGTCATATAACTCAGAGTTTATTGCAGCCAGACGCACGTTCCAAATTCTCAGAATTGAAGCAGCTGAGTTTAATTAAACCTAGAATTCGCATCCAACGGAACCACTGTTCAGCCGGAGTGATCAAGATGCCTTCAGATCCACAAAATGCTTCCTAGCGTTAGATGTATGTACCTACTCGTATGTGAGCGACGCTTGTGTTGTGCTGTAGGTACTCACCGGTCGGGACCTCGTGCTAATATTCCTGCGCGACTACATAGATCAATCAAACGCTCAGGCACGTGGGCTGGGTGCCTATAGGTATGTACTTTTTTAATGGACAATAGTGAAGTTGACGTCTTTATTGTCTTTGCTTTCGAGGGTTATTCACTAACTAGTTTATGCCCGCGGCTTCGCACGCGTTGTTCCTATAAACGTTTAAAGGTGATATCTATCCCATGGGAAGTAATTTATGGGATAAAAGTAGCCTATGTTTGATTCCAGGATTAGAATAACCTGTATGCAATTTCAGCCTGATCCGTTCAGTATAAATATTAGTGTGAGTTGACACAAGAAACCGGACTCAGGGTGGTATGTCCATTTGGGGAAATTCAGAATTAGTATTACCTAGTTATTATTTTGTCATCTGGACACGTCAAGATTTTTATGCGTGACCACATAGTGAAACTTAAATTCAATCACTTTTATATCTTCGCCAACGTCACACGTTCGTATTTTACCCAAATGTATGACAAAATATAGTCACGCAGATTAAGGTTTTGTGTCACAATCATCCCTGTTTAAGGCATACTGCCTAGGTATGTACACATGTCAACTTTGGTACAACTTCACTAGGACTTCTTTCAGCACCATAAGGGTACAGTATAATAATGCATACCGGGCCCTTGTGAGGCTGCCAAGACACTGCAGTGCGTCGACCACGTTTTCTGAGGCGGGAGTTCCCGACTTGTTTGCAATAATAAGGACGAGGATAGCAGCCTTCTGGAATCGACTGAGTCGCTCCAACAACACCATTCTGAGGGCTGTTTCTGACTATCTGGCCAATCCCATGAACAGACACCGGATTTCTGTCCACAAGGATGGAAATAGAAAATAGTTAACCTAGTGTGGACTTTATTTTTTGAATTTTTGTGTGATATGGGTCTTTTTGTGCCTGCAATAAACTGATTTTATTTATTTATTTTTATTTATCATGGGCCACTAAACGTGCCACTGCTGGAAACGGGTAATATTGTATGTCATTGTAAAGTTACTCACCATATTTGAATTTATAAAGAATATATTTTTGACATTGATAGGATTCGAAAGTATCTTTCTATCACTAACTCTAACGTAAGCAATAAACGTTGATGTTTCTTTTATTTCAGTGTTCAATTTTTTTGTCAAGAAAATCACTTCGAGTACCATGAAAATCCTAAATTGAAAATTCCCTCCGCCATTTTGTTTTAAACGACCACGACACTGTTTATTGATGTACTGATATACTTGCCTTGTTCCAGAGCCGCCCTGCCCAACGGCACGCTGTGGCTGGGCGCGTTCGGCGCGGCGCAGTACCGCGGCGACGTGCACGCCGGCGTCTACCGCTGCCGCGCCGCCAGCGCCGCCGGCGCCATCCTGTCGCGCGACATGAGGCTGGAAGCTGGTTAGTTCTTGACATCTACTTGCTTACGTTCGGCGCGGCGCAGTACCGCGGCGACGTGCACGCCGGCGTCTACCGCTGCCGCGCCGCCAGCGCCGCCGGCGCCATCCTGTCGCGCGACATGAGGCTGGAAGCTGGTTAGTTCTTGACATCTACTTGCTTACGTTCGGCGCGGCGCAGTAGCGCGGCGACGTGCACGCCGGCGTCTACCGCTGCCGCGCCACCGGCGCCATCCTGTCGCGCGAAATGAGGCTGGAAGCTGGTTAGTTTTGACATCTACTTGTTTACTACTCTCTGTATTAACAGGTTACTTCTATAAGAGATGGATAGGTACCTACTTGATCTACAATACGACGTTAGATGCTAAGTATTAGCCACCTAGCTAAATGTAGCCGTGCCCTGGCAGGGTGCATGTTTGAAACACCTTATCTGTAAGATCCCTGTACAACATGTTTGCAATGAAAATATTGAGTATTAGTTTCTCCGAAACATTTTATGGTTAGGTATTTATATCCCATAACTGATTTATGGGATAAAAAGTATTATGTTTTACTCTAGGCCTAAAACTACTTAAATTTCAGGCCGATCGGTTCAGTAGTTTTGGCGTGAAGAGGTAGCAAACATCCATCCATACATCTAAACATCCAAATTTATCATTTATAATATTAGTGTGATTGAGTATAAGTTTACATACTTTTCACCTACTAGCTTCCTTCCTTCTCTTTAGTAAGTGTAGACTTCATTTTTAATTTGTGTGTGTATGTGTTTATTTTGGAAACAAAATGCTCTTCCTACTTACATAACTATACAATTTCAAAACATACAAAGCTAGAACAGTTTCCGCTGAGAGAACGTAAACTATAACTGAAATAATAAAACAATATTGGAAATGAGTGACGTAACTATTTAAAATTGCGAAATGATTAGGTGCTGTCCGAAACTGCTTTATACTGATATAGTGTAATAACAAAATAACAGTAAAACAATGAATAACGTTGCGTCTCTCTCGCGGCCGCCGGCGTTGCAGCGGCGCGGCGGCGCGGCGGCGGCGTGCCGCGCGCGTGCGCACGGGTGCGCTGACGTCTCTCTCGCGGCCGCCGGCGCTGCAGCGCTGCAGCGGCGCGCCGGCGCTGCAGCGCTGCAGCGGCGCGGCGGCGGCGTGCCGCGCGCGTGCGCACGGGTGCGCTGACGTCTCTCTCGCGGCCGCCGGCGTTGCAGCGGCGCGGCGGCGCGGCGGCGGCGTGCCGCGCGCGTGCGCACGGGTGCGCTGACGTCTCTCTCGCGGCCGCCGGCGCTGCAGCGCTGCAGCGGCGCGGCGGCGGCGTGCCGCGCGCGTGCGCACGGGTGCGCTGACGTCTCTCTCGCGGCCGCCGGCGCTGCAGCGCTGCAGCGGCGCGCCGGCGCTGCAGCGCTGCAGCGGCGCGGCGGCGGCGTGCCGCGCGCGTGCGCACGGGTGCGCTGACGTCTCTCTCGCGGCCGCCGGCGCTGCAGCGGCGCGGCGGCGGCGTGCCGCGCGCGTGCGCACGGGTGCGCTGACGTCTCTCTCGCGGCCGCCGGCGCTGCAGCGCTGCAGCGGCGCGCCGGCGCTGCAGCGCTGCAGCGGCGCGGCGGCGGCGTGCCGCGCGCGTGCGCACGGGTGCGCTGACGTCTCTCTCGCGGCCGCCGGCGCTGCAGCGCTGCAGCGGCGCGGCGGCGGCGTGCCGCGCGCGTGCGCACGGGTGCGCTGACGTCTCTCTCGCGGCCGCCGGCGCTGCAGCGGCGCGGCGGCGGCGTGCCGCGCGCGTGCGCACGGGTGCGCTGACGTCTCTCTCGCGGCCGCCGGCGCTGCAGCGGCGCGGCGGCGGCGTGCCGCGCGCGTGCGCACGGGTGCGCTGACGTCTCTCTCGCGGCCGCCGGCGCTGCAGCGGCGCGGCGGCGGCGTGCCGCGCGCGTGCGCACGGGTGCGCTGACGTCTCTCTCGCGGCCGCCGGCGCTGCAGCGGCGCGGCGGCGGCGTGCCGCGCGCGTGCGCACGGGTGCGCTGACGTCTCTCTCGCGGCCGCCGGCGCTGCAGCGCTGCAGCGGCGCGCCGGCGCTGCAGCGCTGCAGCGGCGCGGCGGCGGCGTGCCGCGCGCGTGCGCACGGGTGCGCTGACGTCTCTCTCGCGGCCGCCGGCGCTGCAGCGCTGCAGCGGCGCGCCGGCGCTGCAGCGCTGCAGCGGCGCGGCGGCGGCGTGCCGCGCGCGTGCGCACGGGTGCGCTGACGTCTCTCTCGCGGCCGCCGGCGCTGCAGCGCTGCAGCGGCGCGGCGGCGGCGTGCCGCGCGCGTGCGCACGGGTGCGCTGACGTCTCTCTCGCGGCCGCCGGCGCTGCAGCGCTGCAGCGGCGCGCCGGCGCTGCAGCGCTGCAGCGGCGCGGCGGCGGCGTGCCGCGCGCGTGCGCACGGGTGCGCTGACGTCTCTCTCGCGGCCGCCGGCGCTGCAGCGGCGCGGCGGCGGCGTGCCGCGCGCGTGCGCACGGGTGCGCTGACGTCTCTCTCGCGGCCGCCGGCGCTGCAGCGGCGCGGCGGCGGCGTGCCGCGCGCGTGCGCACGGGTGCGCTGACGTCTCTCTCGCGGCCGCCGGCGCTGCAGCGCTGCAGCGGCGCGCCGGCGCTGCAGCGCTGCAGCGGCGCGGCGGCGGCGTGCCGCGCGCGTGCGCACGGGTGCGCTGACGTCTCTCTCGCGGCCGCCGGCGCTGCAGCGCTGCAGCGGCGCGGCGGCGGCGTGCCGCGCGCGTGCGCACGGGTGCGCTGACGTCTCTCTCGCGGCCGCCGCCGCTGTCTACGTATCTTTACCACAACACAATGCATTGCGCTGCGAGTTAAATTATCTGTGAAGAAAACTTGTACTTATTGCTGAACATTGGCAACTTTCAATAAGTGGTACTTTTAAGTATTTGAGCCTTTTCAACGATAGATAGATATTAGTATCTGTGTGTGTCATACAGCGCGTCAAGAGGAAGTCCATGAGTGCGACGTGGTAGGTCCTCGGGATAAGCCAGGCAGTCCCACCATGCGCGGGTTGTAATCTCACGTCGGGCATGCTTCAGACACGCGGCAATGATCAGCGCCTAGACGAGGCACTTCATATCAGACCGGTGCGGTGGCGGCGAGTTCAATCCTTAAGAGCTCTTGTACACAAGTTTTTTTCGACGTAGTTATCAACGGTTAATTCGGCGTGTGTAAGTAGGGGCACGGTCGTCAGTGTTACAATAAGTTTCCATAGTGATCCATACAACACTGGCAGATGTTTACGGCGAAAAAACCGTCGGTGAAGAAATGTCACAACGATTGCTGTCGCCTTTGCTTGTCGTATTTTTTATAGTCTACTAGCTGCGCCCCGCGGCTACGCCCGCGTGGAAATTTAAAATTATCTATATGAAAAATAGATGTTGGCCGATTCTCAGACCTACTGAATATGCTCACAAAAATTCATGAGAATCAGTCAAGCCGTTTCGGAGGAGTATGGCAACGAAAACTGTGATACGAGAATTTTATATATTAGATTTACTTTTATTTACTTACTCGTATGGCATACTTTGGAGGAGGCCTTCACCTTATCAGGGGTTCTCGAAAATGAAACCTAGGAGTGTTTACCTCGATAAAACTATAGTCATAATTAAATAGATTAAATTTAAATTCTTCTTAATGCATACCTACTGATAATGATAGTAATTTCAATTGAATTTTTTAATGTATGTTAATAAGATAGGTAATGATAGGTAATCCAATTGTATTTTGACAAATAAAAGTAATACACACTCTATTTACTCATATACAAACTCGCTCCAATATTTGATAACGATTATTTTGATAAAACAAGAAATATTAGCATCACGTCTCATCTGTGCGTGTTTGTTCCCCGGCCGCGGCCCCGGTCACAGTAGCCCGGGTCAACCCGGCAGCCATTAGAGACCGTTTTTACCAATAAGCACTTAACCGAGTTTCGGAAATCTTGTTGTTAAGGAGCCATTCGGGTGATTTTGTTGGTAAATCGCCTGTCGCTTCCCTTCCCCCGATCGGAACGAGATTTAAGCCGTACTTTTCGCGGAAAAGAAACGTCAGATTTCGTGAACTTTAGGGGACTCGTTGAGTGTAAACGGTATTGTACTTGAATTTACTCTGCCTACTCAATAAAGGCGAACGTTTAGCTGTATCGTTAGAGCTATAGCGCGTACAATAACAGCACAGACCTTTACCTTATCTGTAACAATCCAGCTAATTCTATTACTTCGAACAAAGTCATCCCGAAAAGAGCGTACGTGTACAAGAAAACAGGGCCGTGCCTTACGCGGCGCGCTTGTAGGCACATTCGGAGTCGCGTCACGCCCTGTCTGCTGCTACCTATTCTGTGCGGGGAGATTGAATATAAACACGCCGGTCACGAGCCATGTGTTCTATACAACACGCGACGAAACGAACAGGTCGTAGTCTCAGGAAGTCGCCACGTTACGGAGGCAGGGGCGTATGTCTACGTCATACCTCATAAGAATTCATGAACCTACAGTACCTACATAAGACCTAATTATAAAATTCATATAACAGTTAATCATTTTTTAAATGTACTTGCTTTTAAATGTTATTTCACTTTTGGTCTCGGTAGAAGCCGTTCTACGCCTTGCGTTAGCCATAGCGTAAGGCAAACGTAAACTCCAAAATAAAGGTAAAATATAATCCCTGCTCCTGAACTAGAAAAGAAACGAGTAAAGTAAAGAAAGAAGGTAACGGGAGTGTTTGGTAAATTGGATTGCATTGTGTCGATGATGATGGAGCTCCTTTGATTGCGCAGGAGGTGAGGGGGTGCGGGGAAAGGGGGGTGTTTGAGTTTCATTTGTTGCCGAGGTCGGAGGGACCTGCCTACGACGAGATTATCACGTCAACACTTTCAAGAATATGCCCAAAAGTAACTCAAGTAACCTACATAAAAAAGATTCAGTAATTTACAATATCAAATCATTTGTTACACAAAGATAAATCAAATTAAGGTAAAGGCATATAAAGTAAATTCTGAACAATGGTTAAAAGGTCCTGTCAATATTAAATCCATTAACCTTTATCAAGAGGCAAACCCATAGAATCTTTTACAACCGAAGAATGTCTCACAAAATCGTGAAACGATTTAATTTAACGGTCGCCGAGCATCGGATCAGCAATGAACCATCAAACTCTTAACACATTAAAACCGAGGCCCAACAAACAATCTAGCACAATTCCACGGCGTACGACTTTCAGGCCCCACTCGAATTCCACCTTTACAGCAGAGAACAGAGCGGCGAATGTCGCGTCGCCTGCGCCCCTTGACCTACCTTATTGACATTCCAAAGCCGGGATCAATCTCGCCGGGAACGCAAATATTCTTTATTCAGCGTCTGAGGGTCTCGGAGTCCCGGGCCTCGGAGACCGCAATATCCTCACTTTGAGAAAAAAGTCCTAATGGAATCAAACCGTGGATTCCGAGCGTACCGAGACTGTTTCGCTATTTACCTCAACATTTATGAGCAGTGCGTGGGAATGAACTGATTAGCGATGTTTGACGTAGGCAAATCAACTTTGTTTTGACTTTTCAAGTAAATTTTATTGATGGAAGGGATATAAACTGACGACCTTTGTATAAGAGGTGTTCGTTAATAAGTTGATATAGAATCTAGATAGTGCGAGGTAGGTATCACAGCCTCTCAAAAGCCGTTTCAAGTTGCTCCGCGCAGTGAGCCGAGTATCGTGAGCGACGGGAGATTAGTGCAGCGCGTGATGGATCGCACAGCGATGGATTCTGCTCAGCTTTAGAGCATGCGAGTATCACACACCAATCTCGCAGAGCAGAGCTTGGGACGTATATTTCCCTGTTCTGAGGCTTGAACCATGTTAGAGTTGACAGGTTCTCGGAGTTGAAGTTGTTTGTTGATGTTTCTGAATTTTCCTGGAATTCACGACCGGGGTCAAAATATTTAACTTAGTTGGTTAAACGCTGTTCCAATCTTCGAAAAAACTTAAAGATTATCATCGATGGTATAAAAAGAATAAAAACGTCGAATAGCATTCGAAGCACAGTTCGCAGCTGTATCCATCACGCCACGTCGTGCACTTATCGGAACAATTGGCCGCCAGCTCGCCGCGCGCGGTGCCGGCGCTCCGTCCTCTCCTCCACCAACAATGGCACCCGCGTGTACTTGAGAGCTTTGTGAGTTACGAAGTTGAAACCCAAGGAAGTACTTACGTCGACGATTGACTCGGGGCTCGAAGCGAACATAAAGAAAGGCGACACTTCACATTACTCTATGCACAGATATTATAATACTGTCTATCTAATAACTTACGACTTCCAATATCATACACTTACTTACAACTTGGTAACATGTAACTTTTGCGTTCTTGCTGTTAAACACTCCTCCTAACGATTCGTTTACCTTGTCTCTATGAGACCGCTTGAGACTTAGGAAGCACGCTTGTGATAAAGACTAGAAAAATCTTCCGTCATTTTCCGTCGTAAAATTTCTCGTTGCCATTTTTAAAAGCTTCCAAACTGAGAGGAGAGTGTTCCTCAAACAACGCACTACGCTGTGAGTACCTCTCGGGATACTAAGCTGAAACCTCTGAAGGAGCTCTAGATAAATGAAGTTAAGCGCTTCAAGTCCTCGGCAGCTCTTCAGCGCGCAAAAAGCGCCATTGTTTGAAGGGACAGGGGAGACTGCAGATTAAGCAATCCTGTCGAGTGATAGCCGCGACTGAGGGCTTACCCTTTTGAACACAGCGCTTTTACAACACTTATCCATTTTAATAGCTCCTTCTGCTGAAACCACGCCTAACCTGCATCTAGGCTTGTCATCTAGGTATGTAGTTAATTAAGGTGTATCTGTAGTTAGTAGCTGCTACACCTCGCCAGCCTGCCGCGCACTCCTGCCAATAGCAATAAGTGTAACCGACAGCGGACTATTATTTATTCCCGGCAATAAGCGCCGGCACTACACTATGCATGTAAAGCGGCGCTAGGCACAACCTGTCGCCACATTACGACCGCTCGCTGGCTAATTAACTCTGCCCGAGGAGGCCGGAGGCGACCGGCGCGCGGCGGCGGCTTCAGGACATATTGGACGATTGCTAATATATAGCGACCTTGGCTGATGCTATTAGCTGTTACGGAAATGTGGTGCCGCACTAAAGTTGACACACTGCCTCCTTACTGGCTATTTACATAACATTTAATATTTTGACAGTTTAGAGATTGCGAAGTTACCTCCAATTTGTTGGAATGACTACGACAAAAGGACGACCTTAATCTTAAAATTCGCGCTAGTAAAGAGTATTTCGTTCCATCTGAGTTGTGAATCGGAGACTTGGGTTCCTTTGACTAAGCGAGACAATTTTGCTAACTTCTATTAAAGCTTTGAATTTTTAAACGATTGTTCTCTTTCTTTGTAAACAACATCACAGGATTTGTTGATTGTAGAGGGTAAAGTAATTTCTAAATAATACTAAATTATATTTGCCCTGAGATGCTGATTTTGGAGCTATTGAGCCTTTTTTGAACAAAGTAAAAATATTGCCTAAAAATCAGAATATAAAATGGAATCGAAATTGGAAATATTGATTTTCAGAACAATATTTGCGGATAAGGTTTTGTTTGTGTGTAAATGCGAAGCTAGGTTACAAATTATTAAAAATTAATGGGTAACTTTAGAAATTTTGGTACTTCATTGATAAGTAGAAAATCACGGGATAAGGTCACCTCAAGTAGTAATTGAGAGTTAATGCGCTAAGCGGTGTCGGACACTTAATCGTATGAAAAACGAGTAAAGTGGCCTGAGAGACGAGAGACAACGCGATCGAAAGACCGAGGCTATAGACAACATACAGAACATACTCATCAGAGACCCTGCCGCTGCGCTGTGACAGACAGGACAACCTAATGTTCGCGTTCCAGAACATTCTCTCGTTATATCAAAAGCCAGCAACATTTCATTGGCATAGCAGCAATGTTGACAAATGTCCAATATTGTTATCTTAAATAGATTGATATTCTAAAATGAATCTGGCCGCCCTGTGTGCGCAACGAAGCCGGCCGTCGGGGCGGCGGGCACGTTTCCCATTTACAATCGGACAAACAACATTTTGTGTTGTCAATCTAACTAACTTATTTACTTTTACTAATACGACAGATAATTGTTTTACCCGAGCCTGCAGCAACACATTATAATTGAATATCACGCTAGTACGAGGTAAAATACTGTTAGTTTGTGTCGTGAATGTTTACTGAATATCATATAACCACGAGCCTGTAACTGGCGCAGTTAATAATTAATATTTCAAAAGGTTTGTTAACCAAGGTTTATTCCATTATGATGCAGAGAATTTTTGCATTTGTTACACGATTCCGGGAAAATGAGCTATTGAATCCGGATGAGAATAAATCACTGCGAGCCGATTAAAGGAAAAACCAATATTCTACGTCCTTTGCTTCCATTCACCGAGTTTTAATACGGTTTTGTTTTACCAAAGAAATAAATTGGGTATTTTGTTTCACATAAATAAACTTTTTTTCTGATTTAATTTGGAAAAGGTAAATAAATGTGACATTTATTTTGCCTGAATTTGATCAAACGACTATTAGATAGCCGGGGAGTACACGACATTCGGATTTGAAATACGCACAAGGGATTATACTGAAGCACTGGATTATTTTATTATCATTACAAATCAATTTCCCTGGCACCGGTGCCTAGACAATGTTACTGAATCGACAAAGAACAATGGATATCTATCGAACTCGACCAAACCAAGAGATTTTAGATTCGGGCGAGATGTACCCCTACTCAAAAGTGAAGTGGACATCTCGTCCGCGGATGAGTTTGAGATTCGGACCACATGTACCCTAACCCCATAATTCGGCCACTATTCGACTGCCACATTATTTTAAATCGTTAAAGAGGAATCAAATTGACAAGTATCTAATGTTCACTACATCATAACATACCTTTGATAAGTTGATGTGGTACAATACAAACGTTACGAAGGGTCTCCTGAGTTTTGTTCGGAACAAAGCTACATGACGACGTAAGTACAGTCAACGACAAACCTCCCTGAACAGTGTCCATCTATCTTCCAAAGATGTTTTAATGTCCAACAAGGCTTCTACGCTTTTATAAAGTACCATTTGCCACTGTCTGTAAATTCTTTGCGGGCAAAATTTTCACTTGTCAGCATGTTGTCGGTTCAAAATCATGATTAGCAGTAGATGGGCGGCGCAGAGCAATAAGGCGACAGGTCTCGTGGGGCGGCGCGGGTGTGAACGCAATGAACGTAACGAGCCTCAGCCGCCCGCCCGCCCTGCCCCGCCGCGGCCCGCCCGCGCCGCGCCGCGCCGCGCCGCCACCCGCTGGTGATGAATAATAACGCGGGTGCTGATTTCCCAGGCCGCCGATCGCGGAAGTTTGCGCTCCAGTCCAGGAGCTGCCAGGAACACTTGACAGCAATCATTCATGAGCTGACTCCGCGGTCGGCGGAGACCAACCGTCTAAATGAGAGTCACAACGCTGACTGCTTACTTCTGTAGTGATCGTTACGAAAACGAGGACTGATTCTGATATATCTGAAAGGCTATTTAGTATTTTATTCGTAACAAAATTTATATTTTTCTTTTCCAAAGAAAATTAGGTAAAACTTATTTAAACGAATAACAACTAGTATATTTAATTGAAACAATTAAACTAAATGCAAACTACAGATACAAATAATCTAGCGATAGCTCAACTTATCCAAATCAATAGTAATCGTCCCCAAGACGCTGGCATTGTCCCGTTGCATGGGGCAATTTACTTACACATTTTATAGAACAACATATCTTAAAATGAACACTAGCAAAATAAAAATTTATCGATTTCGAAGTCGAAATAATTGAAAAATTATTGATTTTCAACCGACGAAAAACGGAGGAGGTTCTGAAGTCGACGCGTATATATTTTTGTGTGACCACGCATAACTATTTACAGAGTAGTCTGATTTTGATAATTCTTTTTTATTGAAACTTAGTTATTAAGGTTAATTAAAACTCAACATAATTACAGAAATGTATACTTGGGTATACTTACATTAGTTTAAGAACTTAGTTATTAAGGTTAAATAAAAATGGTTTATTATTTTTTGCTTTTCAGTTTTTTCAGCGGTTTAAAAGTTCAAAAAATCACTTTTAGACACAAAATTAACGAGTCAGTAACGAGTAAGCTCTCACTCTATGCTATATTACAGTTTCAAAGTAAACCCAATTATAATAAAAACACAGAAATTATAATGAAACCAAACTTTTACTGTCGGGAAGTTAACAAAGCACACATTTTAATGAGCTAAACGAGGCTTTCACTCAAAGCAAACGTTTTTAAAGCAGACTTATAATACCACCTTTTACTACATCCTACTAATATTTTAAAGCCGAAAGTTTGTTAAACGAGAAATTTTTGTTACCTAAGATCTCCTAAACTACTAAACAGATCAAGATGAAATTTGGCGTACGTTTAAAGCAAAGCCTAACTTTTAATTATATAATAGGCTACTTATTATACCGAAAATACGCGTGCGAGGCCGCGGGCAGAAGAATATAAAAGTCAACCAGAAAGTACAGCCTGAACGAGTTTCATACCCTTCCAAAGATAGAGTTTTCTGCATAACTTTTAAATACGATTCAATTTAAACAAGTAAAGGGTGTCCGGTGGCAAAATACGGATTTGAATGAGATCCCGCGATCTGGGTGGTGGCCATACGATGACACAAAATGGACTTATCAGTTTTGTGACTTTTGTGTTCACGGAGTTGGCTCTCGCCGAAAAAAGGTGTGGCGCTATCTTGCTGAAACCACGTGTCCGAAGTGTTCGATTAATCTTCTTGGAACTTCAGCATAAAATATTGCCTTACCATGCGACGTTAGCAATCACTATCGATAGTTACGTTTGCTGTACGGGGAATACCCGAAAAATAATGATTATTCCAATCTTTCAGAGCGGCGCTAGCGTTGACTGTGGGTTTGTACAGGGCTCGTTAGTACTTTGATCGCGGGTTTTGTCTCTTAAATCTGCACTACTGCCAGCATTGTCTATGTACAATCCCATTTTTATGGAAATTTGTCTTGTCGAAAAGTGAACTTACAAAATTTTGGCATACAAATTGTTGGTCGAACAAACGCTTCTACTGTGGACGCAGTTTGCTCACTAGACCACTTTAAAACTGTGGACGTAAAATCCGCATTCAAGCCGCGTCAAATCATATTCCCTTTCCATCCCATCCGGGCAACGATTTTTGAAATATTCCAAATCCGAATTTGCCACCGGACAACCTTTAATGTAAACAAATGAGCCTAGAGTCGAATGTCGTGTGTTCCGCACACTACAGAAGCTCGCCACTGCACTGCCCGGTTCTGATATGCGCCGGTAACTAATGACGTCACTGTCATGTCGTTGCAACTGCTTCACAGGGCTGCCATGTACGAATTACAAATGAAAATACATTAGGTAATCCGAGATTCATATATAACAAATTACACTCAACCGTAATTTTTGAACGTAACCTAGTTATACTTACATGACGCTATTGATATAATAACTCTTTGCGAAGACACTTTCCATTTGTCTTTACATTATCCTACCTCAACGGGTTAGTACAATAATAACTTTTTTGCAGTGTTCTGGTTTCGTCTTCCATTACACAACACGAAAATCTCTAGGTACCTTAAGTCAGCTTACACACCAAATCAATGACCAGAATTTCGTACTTAGGTACATTGTTTTCCTGTACCGTGATGTATGGTGACGATGTGTAGCCCTGAGTGTGCAGTGGAGGGGGTAATGAGCGACGGAACGATCTATATCAGCGTTAGCGCTCGGACGTGTACTGATTGCGCGATCACGACTGATTTGTTTAAGGGTGACCATGGTCCAGCCAATCGATGAGTTTGACGACTGTTTGGACGGCTTCTACTCACTGACACAGTCTACAATATTCTAGAGTCTAGGGCCTAGGGAAACCATGCACCGAATAACTACCCACACCCAGGACGAACGTGCAAGCATAAAAAGTTGTTCGAAGCATGCATACTCTATCGATTCGCAAGGAAATCGTTCTACCATTTCACAGATAGGTCTTCTTGTTTTATTTTTGAGTAATTTTGAATCCTGTGGCTTGACGATCCAATACTAGTCTCCAAAACTCCAAGCATCCTCCCTTCTAAGCTGTCTCTCACCAGTAGCGTCGAGTTTGTGAGAGCGGCTTCCCCGTGCCCCGGCCGGCGACCGGTCCTCGCACGATTGTTTCCTCGACGCCCTCTTGACAGACCGATTTCCGTCCGTTCTCTTGACATGCCCGAGGCAGCATAGACGAGAAATATCAGTGTAAATAGTAACGCGTGTGTTTGCTTTGCAGTGATGGACGTACCGTGGGAGGTGCGCGTGCAGTCGTCGCACGGCGTGGCGGGCGGCGCGGCGCTGCTGAGCTGCGTAGTGCCGCCCGCCGTACGCCGCCACGTCGCCGTCACGCGCTGGCTGCGCCTCGGCGCGCCGCTGCCGCCCGCCGCCGCTGAAGGTACGCTCTCCGTCCACACGCCGGCTCGTTTCTCTAGAGTACATCTAAGCGGGCTTACTCTCCTGAATGCATACCAGACATACAAAACATACATACAACCGAATATAGAACCTCCTCCTCTTTTCGAAGTCGGTTAATCAGTCCATTAAGCGTGACTTTCATGCGTTTTTTAAGGTAATTTATTTAGTACAAATTACATGGTTGTAATAACTATTGGAATTCGATGACGCCCGCAGTAGTTTTAAGTAAAACTGTGTCGCAGACACCATCGCCCTCCTCACAGACAGGGTGTTCCATTACATTATCTAAAGCTGTTCTAACTACATCAATAAATAAAATCAAATAAATAATTTTTATCACATCACATCACACTGATCATCAGTGTGATTACACTAATATTATAAACTAGTTTCTGCCCGCGGCTTCGCTCGCGTTTTTTTCTATGTATAACGTTTAAAGGTGATTTCTATCCCATGGGAACTACACATCCATCCAAACTTTCGCATTTATAATATTAGTGTGAAGCGAAAGTTTAGATGGATGGATGGATAGATGGATGGATGTTTGTTACCTCTTCACGCCAAAACTACTGAACGGATTGGGCTGAAAATTTTGCATAAGTACAGGTAATTCTAGTCCTGGAATCAAACATAGGGTACTTTTTATCGCATAAATCAGTTCCCATAGGATAGAAATCAACATTAAACGTTTCTATAGAAACAACGCGTGCGAAGCCGCGGGCATAAACACTGCGGACCCGATTTATGGGATAAAAAGTAGCCTATGTTTGATTCCAGGGTTAGATTTACCTGTCTGCAAAATTTCAGCCTGATCCGTTCAGTAATTTTGGCGTGAAGGGGTAAAAACCATCCATCCATCCATCTATCCATCCAAACTTTCGCATTTATAATATTAGTGTGAAGTGTGATGTGATATCATTGTCCATTACATACTTCACCTAGGTAATGAATACAATTCCTAGGGATTGTATAGAGTACCTGCTGTTCCACCGGCAATGTGTCAAATAAATAGATCTTGGTCTATATTTATCAATGTTAACCGGCCTACATATAAAATGGCGGGCAAATGAAACATATTGTTCTATTAATTAAAATCAACTTTATTAATATTAACAATGAGGGTGCTCCTTACAAACAATCTTTATGAAAATGATACAAAAAAGTACCTTTCTGTTACTACAGTAAAAACACAATAAAACTAAGGTGAAACTTTAAATTATTCTGGCTAAACGCAACATAATGTAATTTGCCTACTAACGTACGTATTATGTATAAAAAACTTAAGAACCAGAACAATTCTGTAAAAATAATAAGTAGGTATACTGCCTAATCAAAATTTTTATTATGTAAGTAAAAAACATATTTATTCTTACATGAACTTAAGAATTAAAACAATTCTGTAAAAATAATAAGTAGGCTACTGGCTAATCAAAATTTTAATTGAGTAAGTCAAAAATTATTTATTCTTACATGAGGAACTGTAATGACATTTTGTGCACACAAACTTATTTTTAAGACAAGAATACTTTTTAGTATCGCAGTATTTTTTGCAACTACATTTGACATATCCGTGATCTGTCCCCGTAGATTGCAGAGTACAATACCGGCTGCACATTCGGTATTGTATGGAATACCTAGGCAAAGTATCAAATAAATAATATTTCATACATTACCTACACGTTTTAGGTATTCTATACAGGTATTGTATAAAATACCGGATTTTACAGATTGCCGGTAACATATAGATGTCTATATCTTTAATGTTAATATTCTATATTTATAAATAATCAAAGGTACGTAAAAATGTAGTATATAGAAATATTTATCTATCAGTGTATATGCGAGTGAAATTAGGTGTGTGTGTGTGAGGGTGTGATGGTGTGTGTGTGAGTGTATGTGTGTGTTAGTGTTTGGCGCACGTCAGTAAGTGTATTTGTGTTGAGTATGCGTGTGTATGTAGAGCTCCTGAGGACACCAGTATTACTTTCAACAGTTCTTCAGTGGAATCATACGTCAAGGATAGGACCCAAGTGCTAAGGGTTTGCTTGCATGAACTTTTAGTCATTTGGATAATTTCAAGCTCTTTTTTTACTTTTTTATAAAGCCATGGACCGAAAAACCTCAAAAATCTGCGTGCAAAGGAGGTGAGGTGGACAACAACTTTGAAAGCTTGAGGCTTTCTTCCAGAGTTGAGACGGCTGACGTCAACATCTTTCCTAGAATGCGGTCTGAGAATGACGTGTAATATAAGAAGCTGGCGGACACATTATAGATCAGTGGTAGAGTAAAGTTTAGGTTTAAAATAGCTTATTTTTAGTAAGGCTCTCTGAGCTCGCTCAGCAATAAGTGTGCTGTAATACAATAAGTATCTAGCTCAACAACGATTAGAAGCGCAAAATCTTCTAGGGTCATTCTATTTCAATTCAATGTATTTATTGACAGGCGTCCCGGAGAGAACTCAAATCACGACGCGCACGTGTTAGGAACGTGCTCTACGAATTGGCACCTCATCGTATTTCCGAAAAACTAAAGTTGTGCATACCTGCATGAATAAGCATCGCCTTATATAAAACCCACTAGTTTTCTCATAACATTTGGTTAAAGTTACTGAGGTGAATTCTTGTTGGAACGCAAAAAGCCGGCGAGCGCAGCAATGCTATTACACGTCGGTTGGACTGCGAGCAGCTCATGTTGCTCAAAGAGGATTACCTGCACTCCGCGATTCCATTAACTACCCGCAAACTTCTGCAAATTGGAAATAAGCCGCTGTCTGCAGCGAGCCACTTGATAGCATCTAGGCGTTACAGCTTGTAGTTTTACTACTTTTTTCATTTTCATTTTCTTTATTGGCGTACAAAACAGAAAACAATCGAGACATGACATAATTATAAGTAAAAATTTACTAAAATTAAATTATAACTAAGGTTATTCTCTTATAATTTTATGCGATGTTTAATGTTTTTCTTAGTATTTTAAATTCCTTCTATTTTAGTTGTATTGTAAGTATAGAGTATTTACACGGATCCCTAACCCATATTTCTCTGGGAATAAAATCATAGTCGCACTAGGTGTCAGTTGAGCCTGTTTGTAGCCGGAGGGAAGAGCCCTCGTGTCTCAATACAAGTTATCTTAACTTAGAGCGAGGAGTCATTTTCTTTGACCCTAATAGGTTTATTTTAAGCATATTTGTGCTAGATGAGTGATCCAGTCGAAATGCATATTAATATTAATAATTAGACTAGTACGAATATTGTTAACTTTTCTGTAAATAAATATTTTTATTATTATTATTATTATAAATTATAACTAAGGTTATTATGCTAGATTGAATTCCTAAACATGCATGCTCAACTTGATTTAAACATAGAGCAGTAAAAGCAAACGATGAAGAACTAATGAAGTTAAGATGTTGAAAACTTAATAAAATGTTTAATATAATACCTACTACAATGATAAATATAACAAGTGCAGTAATTTTACAATAATAAAATAAATTTTTACAGAACTTGGAAGTCACAGAGTCAAAACTGAGGAGACAATATTAACAACAAAAAAGAAAAACTACACTGCACAGTACCTACCTAAAGATTAACATACCTAAATTATTCTGAATCGAAATCTCTGCCGCACTCCGCTCGCAGAGCAGATAGAGCTAGTTTTTTTTAATTTGGGGAGACTACTGACAAAAATGTCCAAGGTTTCATAGTGGTTAACCAGTAAATCATTGAAAAGGCGACACATTCTGACGACGGGGTTGTGGAACGAGGTGTTATTAGTATAAACCTGTAGGGCGAAAGTATTGAGAAAAGGAGACCTGGATCTTGGCTTAATGCTAATATTGAGTAATGAAAGAAGGTTTGGGGAATCTATGAAAGAGTGTACGATTTTATACAAATGTATGAGGTCATATTGTAGCTTCCGCCGATGCTCCAAGGAGAGTAAGTGGAATTTACTCAACCTATCAGTATAATTTCCTACCAAAGTCGCTTTTGTAACACAGGATTTAACAAATTTTTACTACTGCCTTAAAATTTGTAAGTAGTCAAGACCTGCCATTGGCGATGCCACACGTATGAATATGATGGTAGAGTGAGGCTGCCATAGAGCTAGATCATTATTTATTCGATGGAGGCTGCAGATTTTGATGACCAACACAAGATCGCAGGCAGTGAAAATTGAAAAAAATGAAAAAAAAAAAAAAACAAGCTCACAAAGGCACAATTTAATTCCACTTGGTGTTTTTCTTCGCAATTGGGTGTGCGATGTCAAACAAGTTGAGGCAAGTTAAACAAGTTAGGAGGTCCCGCGGGCCCCGGGCCGCGGGCCGGGAGCGCGCGCCGCCGGCGCCCGCGGCGCGCGGACAAACGGCCACACGCCGGGGAAAACAGTTCACAATGAACCTGCAGCGTTATAGTCGACGACTTATAGCTTTCTTTATGGCATTTTTTATCCGATCCTAATTACGTGCGATTCTACTTCGAAAATTCAATTCCTGTCACCATTCTTTATTGTAAGCGAGTCCTTTCTGCGATCGGTGCTCCTCGACCGGCGATTATTGGGAAACTCGAAAAATTCTTAATTTTTCGGGACGCCTGTCCGCGACAGAAGCTCTTTATGACTTCTAAGCGAGATTAAGCTTCGGAAATTCGATTAGGATCCGCACTCTCCGGCGCGCGGGCGGGCGGTGCGCGCCGCCGACTCCAAGTAAAATGATTAATTACAAAACTGGTTTCGTTGTTTGGAATTGCCGCTCCAGTTTATTGCTTTTACGAACCAACTGAACTCTACAAGCAGTCGACTCGAAATTTATTAATTTCACTCTCATTGCTTTTCTGTTTTTCATTATTAACTCAAATAAAAGGAGAGATTAATGACTACAAATTGGTGCTTCTTATTTATAGAATTTTGGTATTTAATAATACGTTTATTAAACGTGTGTAGTGCTTTATATTTCCAGTTCATATTTAGTGGCGCTCGACTAACAGCTGCAAACACACCTGCTCCCCAATCTCATGAAAATTTAGCTCAACTTGCAAATTGTCGTACATTCATTAGAGCCCTCGGAAGGTCGCCTATGAATAGCACATAACTCGATTGCCGAATCCGATTGTCCCACAACCGTCATCGTTACTGAGACCGGCAGCGGGCGGGGACTCTCGAACGGCGCCATGACGGTTTAAGGAAACGGCTTAGGACAAGGACGTCAAACACGATGAATTCATCGGTAATTAACTAAGTTTATACTACACCTGCTCGGAAAGTTGCCTATTCCTTTTCCATTTATAGAATAGAAAGTATGTCTTTGCAGGCCTATAGGAAACCGGGAGGAAAAACTCTATGGAATTTCATTTCTCACGTGTTTTAGCGGGAGGAAAAAGTGTATGGAATTCCATTTCTAACGTGTTATTTTTTTTTTAATTTCCTAAAAGATCGGCCGGTAGCTATGGTTATTTTCGTTCGGTCAAACGACAAAAAGTTTTTACTCCAAGTCCATTAGGCCTCCTCCGATTTCCGAACCATATTTTGAAAAAAATTTCCTTTTATAAAATTTCCTTTTAATTTCCTTTAAATGAGGTTTTACTAACATCATTGGGCGCGATTTCAATTAATAATTGATTCTGATTTTTATTTTCCTCGAAGGTGTAGTATAAAGCGCTATTTATCACTTGGCAGAAAGTGCGTTTCCTACCTCGTGTGTTTTAAGGCCCTCGGCTGCGCCTCGGGCCCAAAACGACACACTCGGTAGGAATTGATCACTTTCTCGCCTTGGTGTAAAATGCACTATTAATAAAACTTGTTTTTTTTTTTTTTGCAAAAGCTTTCGACCGAAAGTATAAATAAATTATTTTTAATTTTGCATGGTGCGACAGTAAACACAGAGAAATAAGAAACCCAAATACGTAATCGATTACGAAAAGACTTCTATTCATTAGAAGGTATTTAGACTTTTTTCTTTCAGCCGTGTTGAATAAGCTCCGGAAGATCAGGAAAAAGATCCAAATAATTTGAAACACAAACCCATGATCTTTCGCACCAACCGAACCGTCTCCCATTCACCTCCGCCATTCACAGTTTCTCATGGCAACTCGTAACGAAGGCATAGATGAGATCCGTGAATAGAACAACTCAATTACCGGCTAATCCCGGCCCTCTCTCCGCGGCCCGTGACGTTCCATTCCCACTGACGGAGGCACTGACAGAACACATTCATCATAATTATGGCACACTGTGGCTTGCTTCCTGCATAACACGAGGCATAATTGCTTTTTGTAACAACTCATTCAAAGGATGTACAACATGATAGATGCTTGACTGGTTAAAGGAGAACTTGGACTTATTAGTAGCGTCTTCTGTCAGGGTATGCCGAGATGTATTCTATTCTTTGTACACACAGACAGAACCTGTTTTATTTGCATCGCAAAACCATAAATAAATAAGAGTAGATAAATAAGTTTTTAAACGAGTCTAGCAATCGATCGTTTTTTTTGACATGACATCTCAACGAACGGCTTTTATTTCTGATCATGCGTTCATTTTCAAAAAATTCTATTATGATGCTCTCGATGAGATGGCTCTTTCCGAAGTGAGGGATTTGTCATCAAACTTATCAAACGATGTATTTCTGTACTTGTACTACTCAGAAACAATGTTTCAATAAGATCCCCAGAGAGTCGAGACAGCCGTCTTCTTGTCCGTGTTATCGGATTAGCGACAATGCTCGATTGTGGGAGGCTGAATTAATAACTGATAGGCTGAGACGGCTTATCTCGGATCTGAACCACTGGCTTATATTTAATACTAGCTGCGCCCCGCGGCTTCGCCCCCGTGGAAATTTATGTTTCCAACTTTCTTAATTTTTTCTTTCATAAGAACCTTCTCCTGACAATAACAAACACGACAAAGAAAGAATTAGCGAAATCGGTCCAGCCGTTCACGCGTGATGCCGTGACAACGCGAAACGGGTTTCATTTTTATATATATAGATTTTTAAAAACTATGTTAACGCTATGTTAAACGCTACAAAAAGTCTTTGATGTGTTTTATTTCCCACCAAAATCACTTACAAACGAATTCAAATAGATTTTTACGTTTTTTTCCCTACATTAAATGTGAGTATTCTGTTTCTTTTAGGAAAATGCACTTTTTTGGTCATCGTTATGTATTCACTGAATCGTGCAAATGAGCTTAAAATTTTCATTTAATTACATTTCTTAGTGACATTATCTTCTTATTTCTCTGAGAATTATGTGTCAAACGGCATTGTTTCATAAAACTAGGTAGATGATGTAATAAACAATGGCTCTCAGAAAAGCTGAACTGCGATAAAAAAAATAAAGAAGTATAGAAACAGAAGCAAAGTAAGGCGAGCCAACAATGAATAGCATTAAACAATGAAACAGACTAGACATTCATTTCCCGACGAAATAAGATTGAAACTTGGAAGCTCCAATAAAAGTTAAGCTCTGATGCAAGTTTAATGTCCGCCTTGTGATGCAGTCGCCGCCGATCTGCCGCGAATCTGCCGCGGAGCCAAGGCCACTTCTGGAAGGATCTCATTTCCTTTGTGAGGTTCAGCAGCTTTGCTCTTGGAAATTTTTTGCATGCAAAAGGGCGAAGGATCTTGTGATTTTTCAACGTAATGATCGATAATTTAAGGTATAGTACCTTGAGGAGAGCCAAAAAAGACAGAAATTGGTGAAACTATTTCTGAAATGACTTAAATTTCTAGAGGTATACTAAACAGCTAGGAGACCCTTCCATGGACGTTAGCGAACAATGGAAGACGAAGATAAATCCGAATTCTTGTGAAAGTGTCAGAGCAGCGTGAATAACTCGTGTCCGTATCTAGCTCGAGCCGCGGTCCGGCACCGGCGGCGGCGCAAGTTACCGTCGCTACCGGCGCTTCATTTAATGCCCACTGCATTTCAGGCTTTAATACGTTAGGACGTAGCTAAATTATCGGGTAAAACATAAATTATACTATCTTGACTCAAAATGTATTCGCTTTCATCCTCTAGGTACTATTGATCGTATTTCGAATGAATTTATTATAATTTATTCTCATGCTAGGCCAGTATAGAGTATTTTATTCTTACGGTATATGGTCCTATGGTACATAGCTTATGATTATTAGAAATGGTTCCAACAAATGCTAAGCTACTCACAGGCCTAAGGCCGTGCGGCCTGCGCCATCTGCTGTCTGATCACCTAACACAATGAGTTATCTCAATGGCAAACTAAAGCGCTTAACGTAACATTAATGGTGCCAAATAACAGTTTTAAACCAAACTCACTGAAATCAAATAATCACATCGACTTCACACATATGCTAGCACCACTGCCGAGTAGGTACAACCTGATACGAGCTTATCAGGGCGTAACATATCAGCTTCGCGGCTCTAAGCCTGTAAATACTCGAGCAGCCAAATTCGCGGCTCTCAAAGACGCTTATCTTCTTAAAGCAGACGTTTCGTCATTATCTCTCGCGGTTATCGCCTTAACGACTCACTGGTAAGGCTTTGGCACACGATGAGGCAGTGATTTGAAATTACACTATATTTTTATAGCGAGTATAACTTGCTTTGAGTAACTTGCTTTTACGTAATAATTACAAATTCCTACACAAAAAGCAGCCAGGCGAAAACCTCCACTTGCAAGAACCAGCCTTTCTCAGAACCGTTCCTAATAGATGCCCACAAGTAGATGTTACCGATGTCATTCGCTTTCTGAGTGTGCATGTAATATCATTTTGGAAGCCGCCCTGCTTCAGGTGCTGCTGAGCTCAGTGTCACGGCGACTTAAATGAATGGACGTGACGGCCGACTTCCTCTTTTACGTGTATTTGAATTTCGCGACGTCTAGCTATTAAGGTCTAATGAACGACCGTTTCACTCGGAGCTGATTCCGGCATCAAAGTTAACAGCCACCATGACGTCATCTAACGCCCGTTACAAACTCATTGTTCGAGCTGTTTCGTTTCTGCTAAGAAAGTATTTTTTCTTATTATGTTTTTGGTATTTTGTTTCTTTTTGTAATGAACATTTAGACCCTCACAGAATATTTATAAATTATGCCTTCAAAATAAATAATGCTTTATTTGTATTTGATACACATTTAATTCAAAATTAAACATTTTCTATATATAAAAGAGATTTTAGAATTTCTATCGGCTTAGCAGTGCTAAGCCGATAGATGATAAGTTAGCACTGAACTTAGGTTATGAGGTTAAATCCTGGATATAGTTTGAATTAATTATAAGTTCGAATATTTTTTGCATTTTTTTATGAAATAAAGCCATCGATCAAGTATGCGGCCTCCCCCGTAGATACCTAGAACCTTACAAGAATGACACTCAAAAGTGTCCACGTTTTGTTTTGACGCAGGCAGTGTCAAGTTTTCTGCATGCGGAACAAGAGAGTAGTGGAGTCGAATTTATTTTATTTTATTTTGTAAGTAGGTAGGAAGGTACCTAAACATAATTTATACACTGTTTATTTTTATAAGAATTATAAAATCAACAGAATTCAGGTAAAGATAACGAATCATTTATTGATACAACTATAAATTAGCGACGCAACAGTCAACCAACAAAAGGGTCATTTCGGACATACAATAATATTTAAATAAATTAACAAAAACTAGTGAAATAAACCTAAAATACAATTTCAGGCAGGTACTTTATATTTAAAAGAACTAATGTCTGCCTGCGGCTTCGTAAGAGTTTTTCTATGGGCCAAAAAAACGTTATTTCAAGTCAACTAGGATCTTATAAAATACTTTTAAACTTACGCCATATGAACACATTATTTATTATTACCTACTATTTAATTTTGAACGTCGAAAACATTAGGTAAATAAACGCAAAAAAAAAACCGTTATATATTACTAGTACTACCTACAGTAATTCCTAAGTTCTGAAAATATGACGTAAAAAATTTATCACTTACAACTTACCACAAATAAATAAAAAAAAAATTTGAAACAATAGCAAAATTCATCAACTTAAAACAAAATAAATATTTTTACATAGGCAAACCCAACAACAATATTTAATGCTGATTTCTCAAGTATATAAGGCTCAATTGGCTCATATCACAATACACAGGTAAAAATTACATTTAAACTTACTGAAAATAAGAAATTCCATCCTTTTTCTGTTGCATGGTCGGTCGATTAATGCATTTTTTATACGAGCACTTGACCATGCTTTCGGTCCGAGAGCTAAAATGACACTAGTTGAAAAGGTATCCCAAAATGCCAAATGGGATACCTTTTGATACTGACGTTTTCAGGGCGCGCATTGTGCAGCTAAGGGGGGCCGACCGGAAATTTTTGATCGATGAATAAAGCCAATGAAGTACTTTGAAAAAGGTTATTTAGACAATATACTCGATTACCTTTTTCAAACTACTTCTTTGGCTCTATTTCATAAAAAATGCAAAAAATATTCGAACACAGAATGTATTTATATAAAAAGGTTTCAGAAAGTTTATAAATGATTTATGATACAAAAGGTGCAAAAAATGCCATAATTTACCTTACAATTAAACAGGTACGAGTACAAGGACGAAGTATGTGTGCGCTACTTGTCTCCATCCTCCCCCGTGCTCCCCGCCCTCTCATCCGGCCAAGCGTTTCCTGTCAAAACAGCGACAAATTAAAAGCAACTACTGAATAAATATCAATCGTCAAAGACGCTAAGCATTCAAGAGTCGCGGATCCGTCATTCAATTTGCAACATAAAGGGCGGGCGCCGAGCGTGGGCGGGCGGGGGTGAGGCGCGGGGGGTGGTAGTAAAACGCTCATGACTTTGAAATTAGGAGGTGACTTCGATTGAGTGCACTTACGTATTTATGGGGACGGCTGACACCGCTTGATGCGGCGACAGACGCTCTTCAAGTCCGGGACAAAGCCTGCTTTCATCGGTTTACTACGTTTATGTTCCAGTGGACCTTCAAACATTTGCCACCCGTTCTCGGAAATCCAACAAAGAATTTTCCTAGTAATGAAAGGTCAGTCTCGTAAAAAACTCAACAACTCGAGTTTATTTAAAGGAGTAAAACAGCAGACAAAGGTTCATAAAACTTATCATTATTTCTTTTTACGAGGGCAACGCGCTAAACTGTTCAATTGTTGAAGTTGGAATCGTGAAACTTGCAGCTGTGAAGCAGAATAGGAATGTCTCGTTTAAGGACCTTCCCAGCTCCTTTCAAATGCGAACATAATCCGAAGAGATCTGAACTTACTTTAAGCTGATATATTTAAAACGATAGTTTGGCCATAAGAATTTTTGAAAAAGGTCTACACAATTTGAAATCTCATTTTTATTCTTAATCTGTTTCATGGAATATAATGAGCAAAAACTTCACGTTCACATTGATTATGTTAATTTGTTTTTACGTCAAAGACCTCGCGTATTTGTGTCCGTATTATGGAAGCAATTTAAATTATATATGCAGAAAACTTGTTGTCAAGGCCACGAAAATGAATAATAATAGAGCTTGTGTTATGGGTACTAGATGACTGATATACATAATATAATACATTACATAGATATATATTTTTTATTATACATAAAAACGACCAGAACACCCGGAACAAATACTTGTAGATCGTACAAACATTTGTCCCAAGGCGGGAATCGAACAGAAGAGAGAATGTAAGGAAACGCACTTGGCCGGTGTACATTTTTATCTCTCATGTCTGTGAGCAGTATGCACTTTCGCGCGATCAGATAACTTTCAGGCCGTTTTTCAATGAATTCTAAATGACGCCGCCGCGCGCCGCCCCGCGCCGCCCCGCGTTCACTGATGGACTGATAACATTGGTAGCGGCCACGTCGCGCTACTATTATTTAAATGAATTCGAGGAGAATGTCATCTCTTGTTATTGATGCGGGGTTAACCCCTTGACAGGGGTACAATGCGACTCTGTTTGCGTTTGGTTATTGGCTATTTATAATGTTTTTGATATCAGCTAGAATGAAGTCTCCATTTATGGGCTATAATGAAGTAGGTATCATTTCGTACTGGCACAATCAAGGCGGTTGCACTGTTTCACGTGTGCAACCGTTTTAATGCATATTTCTGTAATGAGTTGTAAAAACCAGCTAATTTTTTTTGTCGCCTACCTATTAACTTCTAATTACTTTACCTATATCTTACCTACTGCATTTCGTATTTATTTGATATATCTATATTTTTAATGTTACCGAATGTAGAATGAATGATTGGTGTGGCCAACGATCGTCTAGATAGTAGTAGGACTCCTACGTTGTGTTGTGGTAGTACCTAGGTTCATTTAGGTGCTATAGACAAACGAACTAATTCTAAAGTTAACTTAATCCCATCCATTCCTTGTATTAATTTAATAATAAAGTTTAATGTTCCGAAGTATTTATGTACTAAAATTATATTACAAGCATGGAACAACTAAATGAAGTTCAAATAATGTAGTTTTGTAGGTATTGATATAATCATTCTTCATTCTATCGTACGGATTTTATTACGGCATAGATACGGGCCCCTCCGCCGCCCTGTACAGTAGCATTCGTCTCCTTACTGGATAGCTCCCGTAGAAGATGTATGCTGGCTAACATACCATCTACATTATAATAATAATAATTGGACTTATCACAAAACAGTCATAGTATGTCAGGTCTGTCGGGAGAATAAGAGGGCATAATCTTTTATCAACCCTATTGTTTGTCAGTACGTAAGTTAATACCTCTATAGCCAGCCTCAATGTCTGTCATTTAATTAATGTTACTAGTTTTGATAATCGTTTTAATTATAAAAATAATATTTATCACATTCAGGGGGAAAACTACTTTGTGATATTTAATTCAACCCATTCACTCCCATCAATTTTTTTACTAAAAGTAGTCCGTATCAACCTTCTTACTAAAATGGTCCGTGGTCCACTAAATCTCTACAGTATCTACCCCTACTAACTAGTGAAGTACAGACTGATCCAATTTTTATGCGGAGTCAGACTCTACCAAGCTAGTTATCTCTAGTTAGTACCGAACGGCCCCTATTCCGCGCTTTAGGGTTAAAAGTACAGACTGATAAAAGTCTGCATGATAATAAGGACCTCCTCGTATAAGAGTTTATGTCCAAGAAGTCGACAGCTTCTGAATGTAAAATATTTCCAAATTTCAGGTTTACTTTTAAATATTATTCTCAATATAATATAATGATTCATCCAACTGAGACTACTTCTCATAGCTTATAAAATGCTTTCCCACACTCGGAGATCATTGCCTAAGGTGATATTCGCACCAAGCTATAGTTAGATTGATCAAAATATAAAATTTCTCTCAACTGGAGACAACTGTAAATACAGTTAAAATTGTAATGTAAATCTTAGTCATACCTGAAACCAGAATACATATGCGAGTTGTAATCAACTTTAGTTAATAATTAATGAGATCAATATTATCAATATTAAATTAATCAGTTTCCTGGTTCTAAAATATAAAATTTATGGAATTTCTAAGGGAAAACACAATGAAATTCAATAAACAATAAACACAGCTCCTTCCCTTGAAACATCAAAAATAAATAAAGGATAAAAGTACAAATTATTTAAGTCAACATTATTATTTACTTTTATGCGAATTATTTAACCTTTGGCTAAGGAAATACTAATCTGACAAATAGTTAGGATTTGACAAATATCAGACGTATTTTTAGCAATAAAAAAACATACAACTTAGCTTTATCTGGAACCAGCCCCGCAGTGCTCCGATATCTGAAACACTAACTCAACTCTACACTAAATTGATTACATGACCAAGTGCCACTTTATAGTGAGTGTAGTGTGACTTTTATATTCAATAATAATCAAAATTCGTTCTAATTAACACTTATTCTTTCTACATTAATCAACACTGATTTTAATCAATTACTTGAATTTAAACGGTTGTACAAAGGGATCGTTTCAACTTTTGTCTAGAAATAGACCAGCTTTCCGCTCGGACTCCCAAAATTTGACTGCCCTAATATTTTCATTGGAGACTCCACATGAGCAGCTTTCAGCGTTGAGTTTTAATGGCTGTAAAAAAATGCCATAAATCTGGTTATTTTATTACCATAGATTAAAAAAGACTTATAATAATTTTATATTTGCAACAACAGGCAGATTAAGATCTGTTCTGTTACATGGTCTACGAGTCGCTACGAAAAAGACTACGGCGTAGCACTGCTACGGCTTGCTACAACAGCTACAAAAATTGGCTTTCTAGCGACACATTCCATAGGGATCGCCCAGCATTCCCTACCCCCCGGCCATGCCTGCGGAGCGGTCGTGTACGTAAAAGCATTAGGAGCATATTTTTGCATATAACAACTGTTCCCTTACTTCCCCAGGTGGTCGCTACATTATTGGCGGGTCCCGCGGCGACGTGCTGGTGGTGCGCGACGCGCGGCCGGACGAGCCCGCCACCTACGAGTGCGAGGCGCAGCACGCGCTCACGGGCGAGAAGCGACGGAGCGAGCCGCAGAGCGTGCTCGTCTCACGTGAGTAGCTCGATGGCCGTGCTAGCATAGCAGTGCGTTACGTGCTAGTGATGCAGCACGTTAAGATCAACAAAAGTCAACTGGCGTGTAGAGAAGACATTCTATCTCTGTTCCATGTTTCACGATTGTTCCAATCTAGAGGATCAAGCTAAGTAAGGCTGATTCCAATTTGAATCAAATGGAAGATCCATAATGGACCTCAATTATGTATATATGTCTGACGACCTCGGTGGTGCGGCGGGCGAAGGTCCGCCTGTGGCGCGGGAGGTTGCGGGTTCGATTCCCGCCTTGGGACAAAATATTTGTACAATCTACATATATATGTTCCGGGTGTTCTGGTCGTTTTTATGTATAGTAAAAAAAATCTCTATCTATGTATATTATACATATTATGTATATCAGTCATCTAGTACCCATAACACAAGCTCTGCTTAGCTTGGGGCTAGATGATGCAGTGTGGATTGTCCAGCATTATTTATTTATTTATATTCAACTATTTATTTTTTCTTTGAAAGTGCTTTTCACGATAATCGCAGAACATTGAATAAACCTTTGTAGTTTATTCGATGCATACCGGAGTGTTGGAAACCCTACTTCGTGTAGATCTTGAACGTTAGGAGAACTTGCTTCGTTGTTCAGTTGGAGCGCATTTGAGTGCGGTCAGACCTACAGAAATACAGCTCTGAGATGTCACTCAACTTGAAACTTTAGAGACTTCCTCAAAGTCATTTTGAGATAAGTACCGAAAACCACTGCGACTGAATGTTGCTCCATAACGTTTTGAATGTACGTACAACTAGAACCAAATTAATTACTATTAATTACTAACTAAGAAGAGAGGTGATTATATAAATGAACATAATTATGATAATATACATCAAAGCATTCTGTAAAGGCTGTTTGAGTGAGCAATGTCAATTAGATAAGTAAAGGTCCTCTTCCACAGATTCCACGGGCAGTATGGCTCCGCGCATGCTTCCTGTGTCGGAGGACGAGGAAGTCTCCGAGGGCGCAGACATCCGCCTCATCTGCTGCGCCATCGGCAGTCCACCACCCACCTACAGGTCACTTTAAGACCCTCTAAATTTTTTTTACATGAAAATATTTTTCATGGTACAATTTACCTACGGCCTTCACTCGACGACTATAATAACAATAACTGTTTACTTCACATACTTGGTCCTACTGCTAGGATATCCGCGCAGCGCCATGTGGATTTAGAGGATATAGAGGACCCAATTTTAACACATAGATACATCCAATAATAGATTACGGTTAAAAAAATATATAATATTTATATCTGTTGTATCAGCTGGTTCCGGCACTCCAACGGACGCCTCAGCCCCGTATCTAACAGCATCCGCCTCTCCGTCTCGGAGCAGGTCCTCATCATCAGGCGTGCGGCGCTCTCCGACGCAGGTACAACACTCGGTATATCTATAGTATATGTATATAGTATATTATTATATATGTTTGAAAGCTGTCTGCTCAGTCGACGTCAACGCAACCGCAGCCCGAATTGCCCGTTTGTACGTTGCTCATGTTACAGACATAATATTAAAGGTGCCGGCTATCGTTAATCAATCTATGAGTTGCCATAAATGTCTCAAAAAATGTGAGGTTGAAATAAAATGTATTACCTATTTGGTCGGGCAGGCGTATGGACGTGCCGCGCCCACAACCAGTACGGCGAGCAGAGGAAGGAGGTCCGGCTGAGGGTGCGCTCGCGACTTGTCGTACAAGTGCAGCCGCAGTTACAGGTACCGTTACTCATTACCTCCTTTTGCTTTAAAAAAACCCATTATAATGTAGATTGTTTTTCTCCTGTAAATCATTTCCCAATCAGGTTTCAAAAATAATTCCATGGAATAATTATTTAATCTTTGAGGACAAGGAATAACTAATCTGTACGCTTATTTCATAACGCGTACGAATCCGTGGGCGTAAATTAGTTCATTTCATCATATTATTTCCGCTCAGCTTTTGTCTTAAGCCAGCGGCTAAAGACATAGCTCCGCACTAATCTCACTCACCCATACTTGATTTAAGGACTGTGTAATGGAGTATCATTTTGTGTTAGCACGAACAAGAACACTATACCACAACGCAACCACTAATTCAATCACTGGCGCACCGTAGCACTGCTACGATTTGTTACGGCGTAGCACTGTTATAACTTGCTACGGCGTAGCACTGCTACCACTTGCTAGGGCGGAGCACTGCTACGACTTGATACGGCGAAGGAATGCTACGAATTGTTAAATATTAAATTTAATGTTTCATATTGTTTACTGGATAAAAAGTATAGGCACATGATATAAGGGCATTGCTTGTGGTTTGGTAGTGAGTGCTTCCCCTAACAACGAGAGCTACGAAGTCAATTTTCACACAGTGATCCTACTAATATTATAAAGGCCGTTGCCGCGCTGTGAAGATGTTTGGCCGAAGACAACGCCAAAAATACTGAACTGTCGGACTGAAATTTTGCACACAGAAAACACATAAAGGTGCACACATACTGGACCTAGAATAACATTATAGGTTTCTTTATCTACGAGTATACTCGTACTAATGTTATAAAGAGGAAAGGTTTGTTTGTTTGTTTGTATTGAATAGGCTCCGAAACTACTGGACCGATTTGAAAAATTCTTTCACCGTTAGGAAGCTTACTTTTTAGGGAGTGACATAAGCTATATTTTATCCCGGAATTCCCACGGGAACGGGAACTACGCGGGTGAAACCGCGAGGCGATCGTCTAGTATTCCATAAAGCGAGTGCGAAGCCGCGGACAAAGCTAGTGTCGAATAAATTAATCAGTAAAATGACAGCACTAAAACTGTGTTAACCTCTTTATTTATATCACTAAGAAAGAGACGTTTAAAGCGCTGTCAAATTAGTTGCGTTACGTTATTGTGCGAACAAAATTGACACCAGTAATGTTGTGTATCTTGCAAAACGAATTCCTGCAAGCGAAATCACGGGCACGTATCGCTTCAATTTATATCTGTTCGTATAACCCAGGGCGACAAATGCATCGCTCACCTCCGCCCAGATAGCGAATGTAACGGCAAAAGACACATTCATCCGGCTGCTTACATTCGTGTCACAGACGCGTTGTCGTCGTGAAAAATTGAAAAATAAGTATTCCGAGCACAGGGCGGCGGAGACAACGCGTGAGCCGCCCGCCCACTGGATGCCGAGCGGACGCGGACGTAACAGGCAAGGAACTAAATTGGTTACTCCTCATCAAACACACAACCTTTCTCTTTGACACAGCATATTCTTGAACAATTCGTTTACGGCACGGAGAACTTCGAATTTCAATTCCGATCGCTCATTTATATTGAGTAACTTTTCGTGTTTCCTTCCAATTGAAGGCTGTGGTTTTTCTCCGACAGATAAATAATTAATTTCCGACTGTGAACAAAGTATATACGCACTGAGATGGTAGGTAAGTAGAGACAAGGGTAAATAACCCTCGTATAATAGTCACGTCCTTAATAAGGCGCCGGAAGTCCCGTGGAATAATGTTGTCACAGGAATATCGATGCAAACAAGTTGAGAGATCGCGCTAACAGCGACTCACATGCGACTTGCTGACTTGCAGCAATGAGAATAGAGTTTCAATTGAAATTTGTACAAATTTTATATTTAGGGGTTATAAAAAATATAAAGCGAGGTCGGCCACGGAAGCGCTGGCGAGACGACCTTAACGCCTTCCGAGATTGGTGAGAGATCGCACTAGACCGCACCGAGTGGAAAGATTTGGAGGAGGCTTTTGCTCAGCAGTGGGACGAACCAGGCTATATAAAAACATACAATGTTATTTTTTGGATTGAAACGATTGTAATGATGAAGAAACGATAAAGTCACTTCTATTGAATGAGGCCAAAAACAGATCACTAAACTCGTAGCCCTCCTCAGACTCGCCGCCGGCGTCCAGTTGAACCTGTAGAGAAGCTCTCAGCTTGTGAAGTCGAGTGCCCATCGACCCCGAACAGAAACACTTCCAACTCAACAAAACTAATAAATGCGCAGAATCAACAACAATCGGCGTTTGATTTAATTAAAAAGGCTCTTTGAACAAATCACGAGATCGGAACGTTGTCGCAGCTTCCTGACACGAGCCAGCATGCCGAGAGGAGTGATTCCATTCATTGAATAAGTATCTGAAAGTTTTATAAAGTGCCTACTTTAAGTCTGTGATGGGAATAACTTTAATCCGCCTACAAAAAGGGCATTTGATAAAACGTCATTATCTTGTCTTATAAGCAGAGCTGTGAGGTATGTACCTAATAGATAATTGATTCTAAGTACACAAGACACATAGGTACGCAGAAAACAGCCCGACCCGAAACAAATAATATTTACACCATGCAAACATTTTAACCGTCTCATGCTGAGAAACAAACCCACAACCTCCTGATCTTCTCCCCGATTTTTTAAAAGTTATTGTTGAATGCAGATCATTATAAACTGAGTGATAAAATTAAAATCTCAATAAATTAGTTTCTTCCTTTAGTTAACGAGATGCAGGCTCCTGCCCTCTCGGCACAATCTCCATGCAAAGGGACCGAACAGGAGATGTGCCCCATGAATAATGTATCCTTGTGTCGGAGGTGACATTCAGCCGTTCTCAGGTGATTGCCCGAATATTGATCGAAGCAAACAAAACATGCTAAGTTTGTAAGGATAATAGGGTATATGGACGGACTATTAGAAAGAAATCAGCTTTAGTTCAACTTTTATCACGATTTCGAGCATTGTTTTCTCGACTAACTTAACTCAATTATTTGCATCATTGGGCGACATTGCCCGTACCCTCGTTTTCCCGTACATTCTTGTTCAAGAAACAATTCCCCAAATCTCCCGGCGTCGCGTCGCCAGCGTCAACTGAGTTACCGTGGAGTGTCCGCGTGAATTATTCATGTTCCTCGGCGGTCACCTGGCCTGGCCTGGCCGGTTGTTCCGTTCCGTTCCGACACTCGCCTACTTCATTTGTTTGATTACCTAACTGCTCTTGTCAAACGACTTTGTTTTTATAAGTAACTACTTAGGTTTCTCTTTTATTTGTGGTGTGGAAACTTTTAATTTTATTTATTTTCTTACGTCACAGTTATACTGTATCAGCATCAAGTTACGCAATACACAAATGATTAACATCAATTTTTCTATACCTGCGGGGAAAAGCCCCCGTCTTCGGTTTTCCCTTTCTTTGTTTTTAACATGGTTACTAAAGCTGTTTCACAAAAAGATCTAAAGTGAAAGGTTCCATTTGAGCATGTTTCCTCGTTCCTGAAGTATTATCCGTTGATCAGAGTGTTGAATGTCTCCCCCAGGTGGCGAACAGCGGCAGCTCAGTGCAGTTCAACTGCAGCGTGGTGGGCGGGGGGGCGCGCGTGCGCTGGCTGCACGACGGCGTGCCCGTGGGCGGCGGCGAGCGCGCGCTGCGCCTGCACGGCGTCGTGCGCGCGCACCGCGGCATGTACCAGTGCGTGGCCGAGCGCGACCAGGACAGCGCGCAGGCCAGCGCTGAGCTAAGGCTGGGAGGTATGCGCATTGAGTGGGGTACTTAGTGCGCAGTGTGTGGTGTAGCGCGTACTCTTGCGCACGTGATTGCATATGAGAATCACAAACTCTGAGGTAGTTCGATCACGTAGAACGGTACGCAATGGTTCATGTAAAGATACTACACATTGCTTTTGCGTCATCCGTTTCTTTCTGAACGTGGCTAACGCTCTACCGCGCGTCTCGTGTACAAAAGTTTTAAGGTTTTCTAACAACCCATTTCCCGCAATAAGAATTTAACATGTCTAACCGAGACCACATCTCCGTTAAACATGTCAACAACTAAAATTACAAAACTTGTGACATATCAAGTGAAGTGACTGAAACACAAATTAAATTAAAAGTTTGGGAGGTAGGCATTCAGTTCCGCGTAGAAGCTCGACTTCCACAAAGCATTCTCCTCGAATAATGGAAAAATATTTAAAATGCAAATCTGTCACTTGAAAAGCGACGACACGGAAGTACTCGTAGGTACTAGCATAATTGGTTATTTTCACAAAAGCGACATTGTTTAGTTTTATTTGTGAAGGTTCAGTTCAGTACTCTATGTTGGTTTAGGAGCAAGCGCTTGTTGTTCGGGATAACACCCTTTTATCCACTTACAGTACAGCTCAAGGTGTAACGTCGCGGTGAGATCGGGGGCGCGGCGGGGGCGCGGCGGGGGCGCGGCGGGGGCGCGGCGGGGGCGCGGCGGGGGCGCAGCCAAGTACTAGTACCAAATTGAAATAAACGTCCAATCGCTTTGTGAAGCACATTTCAATAAGGGAAACCGAACACTCCTAAATTTCCATTCAATTGGTCAAAGACATGTTCCCGTCAGTCGAAGCTGTGAAAATTAGAAGGATTAGATTCAGACGATATTGGTCTTTGTGACAAAAAGCGTAGGGTTGATTGTATTCAGTCCCGAAATAACTTTCTATTTCCAAGGGGTACTTATACCTATATGCCCAAAAATAAAGCTTTTGTCGGAGTTCCTGTAATTATCTCAGGCTTTTGTAAGTCTCTGATTGCGTACACTTTGATCGAGCGGAGCATATTAAATTGGTCTCTTTGCCGGCGGCGTAGAGTTGATTGTAGCATGCCTGTAAAGGATAAATGACAGTGGACCAGTAGACCATTTTGCCGGACTGTTATTGATTAACGCCAGATGCAGTAATGGCCCATGCGTCACTTTGCCCGACACGGAGCGCGAGCTACGAGCTGAAGCGAAATACAGTTGCAAAGTCGGTACATCGATCATTCTCGACTCCACTGAAAATTTTATAATAATCCGAAAGAAATATTACGACGACGACGTCGTGACCAAGTTTTCAGAGTGAACATCTAGATGGGTACTTACATCAAGAGAGCAATGCTCGTCTCTGACTGACCATATCCGTTAAAAGGAATAATCGACTCAATTCGTTAAATGCCAGCAACAAATAAAGTCCCCACCAAAGAGAAAAGCAATAAACGTAAAACTTCGAATACTCTCGACCAAATCATATTTCTTTTACAACGGGTTGACTTGTAGCAGCCCTTTTGTCGCGGCAATCTCGCCTCTGTCGCACCCCGGACGTCGGGCGATTATTGGCCGCCGCCGCCGCGCTGAGCCCGCTTACACTGTCCGGCTTCAACGTGTTAGGGAGATAGCACGCTGCAGCGCTTGTACAATGCGCAATGTACAATCGGACGATGTGAGAATATATTAGAATGGTAGTCTTTAAAATCGAGCAACTATGGAATTTTTTAAAACACCTAATCACTTTACCAAACTTTTAAATGTTTTTAAGATCAACTTTACATGATTACAATTTATTACTTTCTCCGCGTAGTACATTATTAATTAAGGTTCCGTAGTTTTGTTTGCTTTCATGTTTCTAAGGCTCAGTCATCCCAAAGCAACTTCATATGTATAATGGAAGTCGGTCGAGGTGCGGTGCACCTGTATCAAACCGAATCATATTCAATATTCAGTAAACACGAAATGCGAAGACAATCGCTTGCGAGCCGCAGCTCTGTGCAGGCTGGCTGTCCGGCGGCCACCGAGCCCGCTGAGGAGTTGCGGTGAAGGCTGGGCCTCGGAGCGATGACCTCGTTCCAATCCTTTGTAGGCCTCGAGGTATTATGTTATTCGGCCTAGAGCCGCCGGGAATTGACCCTTGCTAATGCTGCTCGAATGGAACTGCCGGTTCTGGAATGCTAGATACCAGTTTTATTTTATTGGAGCTTTTCAAGGTGGCTGATAGTTTCGTGCGCGTGTTGATACTATTCCAAAGTGTAATTACAATAAAATTTAAATGTTATGTTTCTCTCTTCGACTGCCTACTTTGCAGGTCTGAAATTGTATGAGTAGGTACCTAATGCCTCAAACCAACGTAAAAATAGAAAGTGTGTGCTTAATGCGAGGGACAAATCTCTTGAATACAGCTATAAGTTGAAATTGTAGTCCATTTTTGTTTGAATGTAAACACTGAACCCCCTCGTCAGTAATGTGACCCGCATCATCCCGCATCGTCTCGCATCGTCCCGCATCGTCCCGCACTAGCCGCGAACACATGAACCAACACCTCCGGCTCAAATAAAGCAATTACGGTAACAATATTATGATCCCACAATTAATATTCTGTGTAGAGGGACAATGAAACGGCACCTAATAGAGATGCTGTATACCTAAGCGTCGGATGTTTCCTTTGTAGTGCTGATAGTGCTATGTGGCCCGGATGTCGTCAACTTAGCAGTGGTGTCGTTATTCTACGAAGGTCGAACGAAGGCCGTAAAAAGGACCTTTTCGTGTATTATGGATGGCTTTGAAACAATAATTAATTTGATTTCTCACGCCCCGACGGACAGCTAGCAAACATCTTCTAGTACCTATTAACGTGTGAAAATGATAAACGTTGCGAACAAATTGTGAGTAGGTACTTATTCGCAATTTCCGTGTTTTCGTCATTCTAATCACATCTTGAATTCAGCAAACAATAATCGATCACTTAAATGTATAATGAACAAGAACAAAACAAATATTTTACAAATCAGTTGCGTCAAAACAGAGTCCAATCAATATTAACAGATCCCAAAAATTTGATAAAACAATCAGAATTAACTGGTATGTCCCTCAGCTCTAGGTTCATTTTGCTTTGATGTAGTTATGAGCAGGAATATAATGGTTCATTTTCGAGGATCAGCGGCCGGCACACGTGATTCCGGCGAGATGGTCGGCTCGCCCGGCGCCGGCGCTAGGCGTTAGGTTGTGTTTGACGTCGCTGTGAGCCGTGAGATCCTCTCCTCCGCTAATAGGATCAGGAGTAAAACTTCACACACGGTAGGTACCTACTATAATAGTTTCGATTAAAACCTTCTAACATTTTGTAATTTTTGGCAATGTTCCTCTGAATATTTTCACAGTACCTAAGTGAAATGATCCCTTATTTATGCGCAGACCGCAAAACAGCAGTAATAAAATTAAACAGCCCCAGCATTAATTCGGACTTGATGGTCATTATACGATAGCACAATTAGCAGGCTATCAGTGTTGGGCATCTGATATAAATTAGCAGGAGCGATGCAGCGCGCCAACGTTGGCCGGCCGGGCGGGCGCCGTGCCAACGCGCGGAGATGCGATCTGAGATATGCGTAAATTACACTTATTTCCAATGGTGTTCAACTGCTTATCAAACTTTTATGATTGTACCCATTCATCGTAGCGATCTGCTGATACGCCTAGTTATTTTATTTTTATCTTATTATTCTTTTTATATGGGAAACAAAAACCTTATAACTACTGATAGTATAACAATACATAAAACTAGAACAAATAAAGCTAAAACAGTTTCCGCTTGTGGAACATAAATACATACTAACTAATTAATTAAAACATAAAAGAAAATGAGTAACGTGCCTAAAACTATTATAATATAACAATGACAAAATTACAAAATCAAAATAAAAACTGAAAGATATGCCTGTCGTCAGAACTCAATCAATTAGAAGGAGTAGCTATAGAAAGGAAGATAGGATACATAGATACATAACATAGTGGATACAAATAATAATTATAAAACAAAGAAAATAATAATATTAATAGTAATAATAGTTATTTGCACAACTAAGATGTAACAGCTTTAAGAGCATTTCGACGATAGGTATCCTAGACATCGTACAGTGCACCAAAATAAATTAAAAACTAAACTCATGACTTGGGTATCATGCTCATTATATTTCGCCTCTACCAGGTCTAAGTACAGAGCTACCTACATAGGAACCCCTTGTGAGAAGGTTTGAGAAGACCCCTGCAGTCCCCGCGCTCGCCGCAGCGCGTGCCCCGCGCCCCGCGCCCCGCGCCACGCGCTAACGGATCGTCTGTCAGCGCGTCCGGCGCACGCTGTAATAAAGCGCTCACATCGCGACCGCTCACAATTTAGCCCCTCATAATTCCACCGGCTTCCTGCCGCCGCCAGCCTTGTATTCATTTTGTTATGTTACTAACGCCAAATTGTATTATTTGGAAATGTAAGCTGCAGCAGGAATTGCGCCGCGCCGCTCAAATGTAGAGTTACGACTGTTGTTCCGGCGGAACTTGATTAAAAACACTAAGCGAATTCTATGAACTAGTTCCTCAGATTGAATAGCAATCTCGTCGAGAATTACTGGAACAAAATAATAAAATTATATTAATGTAGATTTCCTGGCGGATTAATCCCAGTCGGGGAGGCCAGTTCAGAGATGCTTGCTTCCTTATCCGCGAGTATGAATGGATAATAGTAAGATATGGGCCATAGATTCGCGGATCGAGTCCGCTACTCCATTAGGTCTGCGGATAAGCCCACTGTGCCGGATATCAGACATTTGTAAATAACTAACGATGATGTTGTGGGGCTTAATGTTCAGTAAAACTAATGTATTTTCGGCTATCTTACTGTCGATTGAAATTATCATTTTTAATGTAAGGGTAAAGGATAGAAAAAATATATTGGAGAGCAAGATAAGCTTTAAGCTTGGCCAAGCCTTCTTGAACAAAAGTGAAAACACGTTGCAACCCTATTCTACCGCGAGCACCAGGTTACCCAGATTGTTTGTTCCTCAGACACGGCTCCAGAGCTGCACTACACGTTCATCGAGCAGGCTCTGCACCCGGGCCCGGCGCTGGCGCTCCACTGCGCCGCGTCGGGCGCGCCGCCCCCGCGCTTCACCTGGCTGCTGGACGGCGCGCCGCTGGACGAGCTCGCCTCCGCACAGAGGTACCGCCACTGTCAGACATAGCACAGCCCCGGGGCTCCACTGCGCCGCGTCGGGCGCGCCGACCCCGCGCTTCACCTGGCTGCGTTTGAGTAAAGGTAGTTGTGTAAGGTTGAGTAAAGGTAGACGGTCTAAGTAAGCGTGTTAGTAGTCTAGCATATGCCCTGTATAAACTGTCATCAACAGTTAATACAGATGCCATATTAAAAAAAAAAATATTAAAAAAAAATACACTGATAGCTGTAGACCATTATTTACTAACAAAATTCTGAGACTTCCGCAACTTTACATATTAGAAGTAGCTCTTTTTGTAACAAGCAATCCTCATTTCTGTTCCCCCGGCTATCTGATTCTGTTAGTCGAAACAGACGGGACAATACTAGGTTATGAACAGTCTGTAAAAACAACACTAATGAAGAAAAGTATTGTTGGTGCTCCTACCAAAATTTATAATAAATTACCTAGACTTTATAGAGACATGAATCTACAATTAAAATAAAAAAAATGTTATTAGAGTGTTGACGAATTTTTAAATGAAAAATTTATTTTGGTTAGATTAAATGCATGCCATTTCTCTACCTAATTTGCATACGTAACCGGTCAAGGATGTTGTTTCACCTATATTTTTTGTCATCTTTTATACACTTTTTCTGCAAATAAATATCTTTATCTTTATCTTTATCTTTATCTTTATCTTTATCTTTATCTTTATCTTTATCTTTATCTTTATCTTTATCTTTATCTTTATCTTTATCTTTATCTTTATCTTTATCTTTATCTTTATCTTTATCTTTATCTTTATCTTTATCTTTATCTTTATCTTTATCTTTATCTTTATCTTTATCTTTATCTTTATCTTTATCTTTATCTTTATCTTTATCTTTATCTTTATCTTTATCTTTATCTTTATCTTTATCTTTATCTTTATCTTTATCTTTATCTTTATCTTTATCTTTATCTTTATCTTTATCTTTATCTTTATCTTTATCTTTATCTTTATCTTTATCTTTATCTTTATCTTTATCCTTATCTTTATCTTTATCTTTATCTTTATCTTTATATTTATCTTTATCTTTATCTTTATCTTTAAAGTAGGAATAGCAAAACGCTACCTACGACACAAGCTCTACCTACCTCTACCTATTTTACACACGATGTTTCTGAGAAACAAGGGTGCCAAAAGATGTGTTAAAACTGTACTGGGAACCAATCTCTGTCGTGCACACAATGCACACACTCTTCTGTATTTCATGACATAAAACTCGGTTAGTCGCGTGGGGTCTTTAAAAGCCCAGGTGTTACAAAAATGAAAAATTTAAACAGTTGAAACTATCCCAGCCTTTCAATATTTTGTGTACTGTTGGTAGTTGCCGCAAATCATCGTTTACTTTAATTCGCGAGTAAGCACTGTGAGTTATAGAAGTGTTTTGCGCGTACGGGCTTTGAAAGACCCCACGCGACTAACCGCGTAAGTAAAATTGAAGATAAAATGTATTGTTCTATTTCTTTTGTAACATGTATTTTCTAAATTTTTTTTTGTTGTTTTTTGTATAACTAACATAATGTACGAAAAACTACAACGTCGCACAAAGAGCTGGTTGGAACATGGAAGCGATGATGTTTGTAATGATGAAGATGAAAACGGTATACCCGCATGAAAGAAGTGATTATAACACTGACTCAGAGCAGCAATGTGAAGATAAACCTACAGAACAACATGAGATATCTCCAGATGATCTGCCTGAGAATTTGGAATCTGTAAATAAGCATCAGGTTCTGGAATTGTTGAAAAAATGTAGCTGTTGTAATGTAATGTAATGTATGCTGTAATGTAGCTCACATAATATTTGGCGTGAGTTACTGTGAGTTTGGATAACAAAATGACGTGAAATATTAAAAAAAAACACTGTATTTCAAATTATATCATCCACAATTGCGATCGCGGGCCACCTTTTCAACTTTGCCTCTAGAATCGAAACAGACTACGAGACTATTCTTACCTCCTCTTCAGAATGTACAACCCAATGAAAATAATTTCGATCCTCTGAAAAAGCGTTGTGTTCATTGTCCAAGACAAACAGATTGAAATTTAAATCCGTTTGGAATTTTTGCATGGATAACATATGCCCAGTACATACTAAATAGACTGTGTTCAAGAAGTAAGTTGGTAAAAAATTGTCAGACTTCAATTGGTAAAAGTTTATATTTTTATTCATTAGAGGATTCCAAATTTTACGTAAAAGTCTTCGTTATTGAAGTGTTATCGCATCTAAATTATTAAAAAGAAATATTATTTCATTTAGTAGGGTTAAAACATTTTTTTGTGACTATGATGTCACAGAGGAAAATTTATGTTCCTATTTTTGGACTGTAAGTTTAGGGCAGCAAACAAAGAATATCATCTAGGCAATTTGTTGTTTGTAGTTTTATTGTTATTATGTTAATAATCAATGACTTTATTAGATAAAAATTTGGAAAATTTAAGTAAAATTTGTTTTTTAGCCTGTTTATTTTTGGGGTCTTCAGAGACCCCATGCGACTAACCGCGTAAACAAAAAACACGCGACTGACCGAGGGTAACGGCCTTCCTTCAATATCCCGCAGTTTGTTGAAAATCAAGAGCTCTTATCAAGATTGGCGACATAATTACGAATTCCGCCACCAAACCTACAATTGGACGTATTAACAGATGCCAGAATCCAATACAAGTTGGAAACAATAACAAGAACTCGCTACAATTTGCATAAACCGTCTAAGTGATAAAACTAATAGTAGCGCCGTAAAGCAGCCGCTAGCCGGTGCAAGCGAGCGTTTGGCAGCTGGCACTGCATCTGGCCACTTAGGGCCGGAGTTGGCAAGCGCGCCTCCTGCTATTGTCGCTGATATAGGACCCAAAATATCCTACCTATATTCATATGGTAACGTTTGGAATGTGCCTTGTTTACACACCATGTTTACCGTGCTTTGTGCCAATAAAATACAACAGAATACCATTTTTGAGTTCAATTTGCTGTTATACGTAGGTACCGACCTACTTGTATTGCTTCTTGTTTCACAAATGTATTCACGAGCATGGTCGAAACAGAGATAGGTACAATATGTTCGAAACTTTTAACTGATGTTAGCTGCCAGTCCGGCTGGATGATGTATAGGTAGGTAGGTACGGCTAAATGGATCAATGCAATGCTATTGATTTTTGCCATAACCTAGTTACGCATCTGGCAATTTGCAGCGGGTCAGAGGTTACGGCCCATTTGCTGTGACGAGTTATGATTTAATTGGTTGTTGGTGGTGAATTTCCGTAAACATTTTGGGGAAGCTAGCGAAAATGTTTACGTTTTTATTTTTTTACGTCGAGTGTCGAAGGAGATTGGTACCTACCTACCTATTAGGTACGCTATGTGGAATCAAGATCTGAAAATGTTTATAGTTTTCATAATACAGCCTAAATTTTCAACTAAAAAATGTATCTTCGCAAACTAAAACCAAAAGAGGCAACGCTGATAAGTGTGTTGTTGAATTTCATATTTCATACAAAGAATACTGAACGACTCAAATTTCGGCGGCGATAATTCGCTTGAGACAACTTCAAATAGACTTTATGTTGTGGATATACAGATCAGTATCGCAGTTCATGAACACCAACGGCGACGTAGTGAGCTACCTCAACCTGACGTCGGTGCGCGCCGAGGACGGCGGGCGCTACTCCTGCCGCGCGCACAACTCGCGCGGCGCCGTCGACCACTCCACCCGGCTCAATGTCTACGGTGAGTCCATCAATGTTTATAGTGGTGACTATAGATAGAGCCTCACCTCCAATCCCGTTTAAAATCTAAACGATTTTTTGTTGAACATGCCGATATCAAGTCGCGATGCAGTCTAGAATGGAGTCACGAGCGTAGCGACTGGCTCTAAAGTAGACTATGAGGTGCGAGGGATTTAAAAGCAACGAAACGAAAAATATTTGCCTTCGAGTTAAACATACAACTTTTCACCACGACTAGCGACAAACTCACTCACATCACTGCAAAAAAGTTTTTTAATTAGTCACAACGCAAAAAGCATTAACATTTGTTTCAATGAGTCATAAGTAAAATTTAGTTGTAATAAGTCACGTCTTAGTTTTGTGATGATTGGGCACACGGTGAACTTGTTTTTATTCGTCACGCCGTCAAACAGTTCTAATTGGTTACAAGGCCTGCTAAACATAGAATTACGATTATTTCAGTTGAGGAGTTGACGGGACGGAATTAGAAAAGTTTTTGCAGCGACGGATTGTTGCCTAAATCGTGAATTGAACTAGATATACAAGATATACAAGAAGGTCCGTCCGCAGGTCCACCCTCTATCCGGTCGGCGGGCCCGGTGCGCGCCGTGGCCGGCGTCAACACCACCATCTACTGCCCCTACGCAGGATTTCCAATCAGGTTGATGGAGGTGCATTTGCTTAGTAAACTTATAAGTTTCCTTTCCGTTTCTTTATAGCTCTTCGTTCAGTTTCAGTACTAGTATTTCTTAGATGTTACCCCTCTTGAGTTGTCTTTTTTAGACTTCCATTTATACCAAGTTTTTTCTACCTAGTCTCGAAGTAAAATAATTTATTTTCATAGTCACCTCGTGCAAAATTAAAGTTTTTCTATAATTTGTAGTGAGATTCGCTGGCAACGCGGCGGCATGGACCTAACCTCAGCTGGTGGCAGAGCACTTTTGGGCCTCGGCGGGGAGCTGCTGCTCTGGCCGGCGGAGCCGAGCGACGCTGGCGTCTACTCCTGCAGGGTCACTGCCCCCTCCGGACAATACGCACAGAAGGACATTCAGATCTATGTCAAAAGTAAATGTCATAGAAATAAAACGGAAGCTTTTATTCGTGAGATCTAGTTCTTGATTGAAGTACTCGTTTCAGATCCACCGAAAATAGCAGGGTTTAATTTTCCTGCGGATTTAGTGGAAGGCAGCTCGATCCAAGTGCTATGTGGCATTACTTCTGGAGATAAACCTGTTTACTTCACTTGGTTGAAGGATGGCCACGTGATCCCTTCTTCGTTGCAGGTACATTTCCTTTATCACTAGTAGTATTTTACAATTTTATAATCAGAGCTCGAGGGTTTGTTTTGCCTATTCCAGGTCCAAGCTAAGTCCCTAGACGAGTTCAGTTTCCTTATATTCTCGCACGTGACATCCAAGCACAGTGGTGACTACACGTGTGTGGCCACGAACAACGCGGCCGAGGTGAATCACACCGCCCGCCTGGCCGTCAAGGTGGCTCCGAGCTGGGTTTACGAGCCACAAGACGTGTCTGCGTTACTGGGCACTCAGATCATGGCTCACTGTGCGACGAAGGGCTATCCGGAGCCGAGAATAGCGTGGCTTAAAGGACATGGTAAGTCATCCTCCCTGTATTCTCATATCCTTGACACATCTGCGGGTGGGCCTTGGTTAAGTCTAGTACCTACATTCCTCCGTCAGATTTTCAGCTTTTTCTTTCCAGGCGGTCATATCAATATATTTTTTTGAGTTTTTATATTAGGTTGTAGACAGAGCCAGGCGACGTCATCATAACCTATCTTTTCCCTCGCACCCAGGTACCGGAGTAGCAGACTTCAGGCCGGTGACGAACCTGGACCTGCAGTTCTCGGTTCTCGCCAATGGCTCGCTCAGCATTGCCCCGGCGGCTCACCACCACGAGGGCCAGTACATGTGCCGCGCAGACAACGGCATTGGGCGGGGGCTCTCCAAGATCATTGCTGTTTCTGTTAATGGTGAGACTTTTTAACACCATCACCTATCAATAATATAGAAAATAATGTGCCTTGCCCAGCACTTGAGAATGACAGGACAGTTTTGTTAATTTTGTTTAACGAAATTGCAAGAAAGTTAAAAACAAACCTGGAGAAGTTGCCTGAAGAACGTGAATTCGATAAAAATCCTGTTTTTACTATGGACATGACATCGTCTATCAGATCAGCTAGTTAGCCTAGCTTCAATAAATGAGCCAAATGATGAAGTCAAAAAGGTAATGTTCTTATGAATTTCAGAGCCAGCTCACTTTGAGTTTTCGTCGCGCAACATGACGGTCAAGCGCACGGCTCAGGCCACGCTGCAGTGCGACGCCCGCGGCGACCCGCCGATACAGCTGCAGTGGACGCATAACATGAAAAGAGTCGAACTCACTACCTACAGGTCTGTACTCTGTAGTTACTCGCAATATGACAGTCGTGTATTCTACCAGTTACATAATGCGCAAGCTCTACCTGCTCTAAGGCGCTGTATAATAATGTTAGGCATTCAAAAATTTTCTTCCCAATCACAAAATCAAAATACTATCTATACCCGATAGATAACGACCTATATAAATATATACCCGAATTACTATATCATAACGACCTAACAGTAAGATTGGATTACACATGTCTCCTAGCATGTGTAATCCAATCTTACTGTTAGGTCGTTATGATATAGTAATTCGGGTATAGGTACCGCATTAGTTGGTCTTCAGGGTTTCAGTGTCGGAGAAGCGGTCGGAGAGCGGCGTGAGCGCGACGCTGGCGATCGCGCACGCGGCGCGCGCCGACTCGGGCGTGTACCGGTGCCGCGCCGAGAACGCGTACGGGCGGGACGAGCTGCTCATCTACCTCGCGGTGCAAGGTGACTGTTGCTTACACTATTACTTACAACGTGAGCGCGACGCTGGCGATCGCGCACGCGGCGCGCGCCGACTCGGGCGTGTACCGGTGCCGCGCCGAGAACGCGTACGGGCGGGACGAGCTGCTCATCTACCTCGCGGTGCAAGGTGACTGTTGCTTACACTATTACTTACAACGTGAGCGCGACGCTGGCGATCGCGCACGCGGCGCGCGCCGACTCGGGCGTGTACCGGTGCCGCGCCGAGAACGCGTACGGGCGGGACGAGCTGCTCATCTACCTCGCGGTGCAAGGTGACTGTTGCTTACACTATTACTTACAACGTGAGCGCGACGCTGGCGATCGCGCACGCGGCGCGCGCCGACTCGGGCGTGTACCGGTGCCGCGCCGAGAACGCGTACGGGCGGGACGAGCTGCTCATCTACCTCGCGGTGCAAGGTGACTGTTGCTTACACTATTACTTACAACGTGAGCGCGACGCTGGCGATCGCGCACGCGGCGCGCGCCGACTCGGGCGTGTACCGGTGCCGCGCCGAGAACGCGTACGGGCGGGACGAGCTGCTCATCTACCTCGCGGTGCAAGGTGACTGTTGCTTACACTATTACTTACAACGTGAGCGCGACGCTGGCGATCGCGCACGCGGCGCGCGCCGACTCGGGCGTGTACCGGTGCCGCGCCGAGAACGCGTACGGGCGGGACGAGCTGCTCATCTACCTCGCGGTGCAAGGTGACTGTTGCTTACACTATTACTTACAACGTGAGCGCGACGCTGGCGATCGCGCACGCGGCGCGCGCCGACTCGGGCGTGTACCGGTGCCGCGCCGAGAACGCGTACGGGCGGGACGAGCTGCTCATCTACCTCGCGGTGCAAGGTGACTGTTGCTTACACTATTACTTACAACGTGAGCGCGACGCTGGCGATCGCGCACGCGGCGCGCGCCGACTCGGGCGTGTACCGGTGCCGCGCCGAGAACGCGTACGGGCGGGACGAGCTGCTCATCTACCTCGCGGTGCAAGGTGACTGTTGCTTACACTATTACTTACAACGTGAGCGCGACGCTGGCGATCGCGCACGCGGCGCGCGCCGACTCGGGCGTGTACCGGTGCCGCGCCGAGAACGCGTACGGGCGGGACGAGCTGCTCATCTACCTCGCGGTGCAAGGTGACTGTTGCTTACACTATTACTTACGACGTGAGCGCGACGCTGGCGATCGCGCACGCGGCGCGCGCCGACTCGGGCGTGTACCGGTGCCGCGCCGAGAACGCGTACGGGCGGGACGAGCTGCTCATCTACCTCGCGGTGCAAGGTGACTGTTGCTTACACTATTACTTACAACGTGAGCGCGACGCTGGCGATCGCGCACGCGGCGCGCGCCGACTCGGGCGTGTACCGGTGCCGCGCCGAGAACGCGTACGGGCGGGACGAGCTGCTCATCTACCTCGCGGTGCAAGGTGACTGTTGCTTACACTATTACTTACGACGTGAGCGCGACGCTGGCGATCGCGCACGCGGCGCGCGCCGACTCGGGCGTGTACCGGTGCCGCGCCGAGAACGCGTACGGGCGGGACGAGCTGCTCATCTACCTCGCGGTGCAAGGTGACTGTTGCTTACACTATTACGTACAACGACAAGTGGTAGTACAAGCACTTACAACCTACCAGTTTACCCATTTTATGCATCTTTAGAGATGGAACAAATTAATACTTAATAGAAACATTGACATTCAGAATCTTGACATTAATTATCTTGGAAAAGAAGTTTCAGAAATTTAAACAGCCAAATGTTTAGGGCCACACATTGATAAGAATATAAATTGGAAAGGACATAATATAGAATCAGTGGGTTCACAAATTGAAAAAATGTTCATATAACCATAAATATGTTAGCAAAGGTGGTTAACGTGAATGCAACATTAACGGCATACGATGCAAACGTGACAATCTTCGCTACAGTATGGAATTATATTCTGGGGAAATTCAACAGACTGAGAAAGAGTTTTCACTGCCCAGAAAAGATGTAAACGGGCTATAAGCCGGCTAAACCAACCGATTTATGCAAACACTACTTTATTAATCACACTATATTGACATTTTCCTGTATGTACATAACGGACAGGGCTATGGCGCTCATTAGGGGAGGCCTATGTCCAGCAGTGGATTAATATAGGCTGATGATGATGATGATGATGATGACATAACGGAAACTTATTTACTGGTATTTGCGAATGTAACTGGGATCAAATTGAGAAGATTGAAAGTAAACGCAACAACAAAACTTAACAATACCTACACAACACACAAAACAGCATTTTATAATAAGAGTGTTTTCTGCATGACCCCTCGCACTTACAATAAATAACCTAAGACAATAAAAGAAATTGACAGTGTTCACATGTTAGAAGAAAGCCTGAAAAAGTTTTTGATATATAAATCATATTATACGGTTTTTTTTATTTAGCCTATTTCGCCCCACTGCTGGGCGGTTTATACGGTTATGGAATATTTAATAGACCAGGATATTTTGACATAAATATTGGAATATATTTAATTTTGACACTTTTCTAATTTTTTATGCATGAGATATTAAACGTGGCTTAAATTTTATTTCTTATTAAATTTTATAGCTTGATTGTGTATAAATCAAATAATTTAATTTTAATTATATTGAAATTCTTATGCTCTAATAACTAAGTATGTAAGTATACCAAAGTAATTTTGAGTCGGCGCCAACCATTTTCCAGTGCAGGCGCGTGTCGCGCAGCGCCGCCGCCGCGCATCACGGCTCACATAATAAATTAATTTGCTTGTTTGGCGCTGACTCAAAATTACTTAGGTATACTTACATTAGTTTAAGAACTTAGTTATGTAGGTTAAATGAAACGTTGTAATTACGTACGTCAGTGTGGATAGGAGCCAGCCCAACAGAAAAGATTGCAACTAAATGCGTGGCCTGAAAGCCAATGAACGTTGTCTACAATATAATTCCAGAATTACCCGAGAGTCCGCAAGGCCTGTTCATCGCAGACCTCACGGGGCGCGTGGTGACCCTGGCCTGGACGCGCGGCTTCGACGGCAACGCGGCCGTCAGCGCCTACCGCCTGCAGTTCCGCGCCATCGGAGACACGCGCACCAGGCTCGCGCCGGACTGGTCCGACGCGCCCACCAGGGATATCGTGGCGTCTGCTGTCGATATACATGAGAGGTACCTTGGGACCCTGGGTGGTCCTACCTATGTCCATGGACACCTTCTCGAAAATAGATAGATAGATAAATGAACACTTTATTGTACTACTACGAAAATGTTTCGGAATACACATAGGTAGGTACGTCGTCTCGGGTGGATTTTTCAGTTGGGTAGTTTTTCAGTTGGGAACTGAGGTCTGAAACGAATTAGTATTAAATTCAGGTCTTAATATTAAATCTTATTAACTTTAAAAAGTAATCAACTTTTTTTCAATCCCTACTACTACTAGGTATCTGTCGGTTTAGAAAACGGGTGCGTGTAAGACTCACCCCATCTGACTGCCTCACAACGCTTAAAGAGCAGGCGACTCTAGTCATAAATCTACAATCTTTTAAATTTGTTGAATATAACAAAATTATTATGAAAATGAAAATAGAAACACAAAATCGAAATAAATTGAAAATTCTTCAATATTGAAAATTATTCATAATTTTGAATTTTTTACTGATAAAAGTCCTACGTGAATTACAAAATGCGGTAAACTGCCACCTTTCAGTTCCCGATTTAATGACTAAGTCATGGTAGGTACCACAATAATTTGTTTTTGTAATTGTGGTACCTACCTACCTACCATGACTTATTCGTCATCAAATTGGGTTTGTTTATGTTGTTCGACAAAATCGGGGACTGGTGGTTGTTGACAACATTTACTGACATATAAGAAGAAACTACAATAAAAATGATAATATGAATGCTGGACAATCCACACAGCGTAGATACTTAGGATTCAAGAATGGAAACCAACTTACTGGGTAGTTCTAATTTTATTTCTTTTATTTAATTAACGTTTTTGTTATTATAGTGCGTAAGCCTCGCACTCTGGCTAATTTCTAATTTCTAAAAAATCAAATAATATCGCAAAAAATTTCGACTTTGATGGGATTTGAACCCGCCGCATCCTTCCCTTTATTTAATTGTAACTCCTATTATTTAATTGTAATTTACAATTGGAACAGTAGCGCAAACTGCAGACTATTGCAAACAGTCTAGATACAGCTCACCTGAATCAGTCTGGGGTTATGGAGTTGAACGTTTCTTCCACCAGGCCGGTCCACTCGGGCGGCACGGAGGAGTTCCTGCAGTACCGCGTGGAAGGGCTGCGCCCCGCCACCGCCTACGCGCTGCGGCTGGCCGCCGTCAACGCCATCGGGGACAGCGACTACTCGCAGCCGGTCATCGTCCAGACTCTGGAAGAAGGTACCTACACTCTTATGTGAACTTTAATCCATTCTGCGATATTAAAATCTATAGCAATTTCAAGCAATGGTTTTCAAAGATATTAAATTGACAATTTTTTCAGCGCCCTCGGAACCACCTCATAACGTCCAAGTTCAAGCCACTGCTCCCGGAGAACTGTTGGTGAAATGGCAGGTTCGTATGACAACATTAATAATATCTCATTATCAGCTTTATCAATCCAATACATCTTATATCAAGATTCAAACAGTACCTATTACGCTACCGAAACCAAACAAGCCAAAGAAAGACTGATAGAATCTCTCCTTAATTCAAATCGACTTCAATGAAAATACTTAGAACTGTAAATCGAAAAAAAAACCATTTTTTTTATTATGAAATATAAACCAATTGCTTCACATGACAATGATGACCTCGCAGAATCGCCACGAATGTAGAATACGAAAACGTGTCTTTGGTGACGGTTCTGTGAGAATACTATTGTCATAGCGTAGGAAATGATTTAGCAGAATAGACCTTGCCCTTAGGCAAGGCACTGCAAAAGACAGATATTTCCTAATTGGATATTGATGGAACCTAGCCTCCCTCGCAAGAGACGTGGAACGGCGAGTTGCTGGGCTACGTGGTGACGTGGCGCGAGAGCTCCCCCCTCTCCGCCGACAACGGGTCGCGCGCGCTGACGGCCCCGGGCTGGGGCGCCAGCCACGCGGCGCTGGTCGCGCTGCGAACGCATGCGCACTACGAGGTGCGCGTTCAAGCATTCAACGCCGTAGGCGCGGGGCCGGCCAGTGCGCCGCTCACCGCGACCACGCTCGAAGGAGGTGAGATAATATTGTTTCTAGAATTAGATCTAGTTTAATTGTTTTCCTTGTTTATCTAGAAGGCTCTACATGATGTAGCTAGATAGTACTTATGGGTAAATATCCTTTTGTTCGCAGCTCCGGAGGCGCCGCCCGAGCGCGTGACGTGTGAGCCGATGTCTGCGCAGTCCGTCCGCGTGTGGTGGGAGGCGCCGCCGCCGCACCTGCGCGGCGGCGTGCTGCTCGGGTACGAGATACTGTACGAGGTGAGATATTAAATCTATTTTTATTTACATGTTTCAGTTGAATTTAGAGGTCGAATGAATAAAACAGATGGTAATGTGCAAGTAGATTTCAAGTAAATCGACTGTTTGACTAAACAGGCGCTTTATCTAGGACTAGATAAGGCCGGCGCAAGACTTTAACAAGCGGCACAAGAACTTGGAAGGCCTATACGTAGGTAGTAAAGTCAGGGTGGTGATAAATATAGAATCATTTGAGTTTATATTGCAGGTGGCAGATGAATTGGAGAGCCAGTCGGAAACGCGTCGCTCCGGTGGCATGGAGACAATACTGCAATCCCTCAGTCGCGCTGCGAACTACTCTATATCCGTCAGAGCTAGAACCGCTGCCGGGGCCGGCCCGCCGTCCGAGCCTGTGTACTGCACCACGCATGAAGATAGTACGTTACATTTAGCAAGACATAAACTGCTATCTAGACTACTAGACTGCTGGTCGACCCGTATCTATCTATCTATGTTTGTCTTAGCCATTAATAAGAAAAGTTGCGATAATAGTAGGATATCCTGTGCAGGTTTTGGCCGCTTGAAGCTCTCGTTCGCATTCATGATCTTAAAGTTCAATGCCCTTCAGTTCCAGGGGCACCTGCTGATATCAAAGCCCTGGCAAATTCAGAAGACAGTGTCATAGTCAGCTGGCTTGCGCCGGTGCAGAAGAATGGAAAGATTAAGCACTACACTGTTTATAATAGGCCACAAAGGTAAACAACTAATAAATTCCCCCTGATGTCACAAGCAAGGACAGATTGTTATCACAGCATCTAAACTTAAATCTAAATAGGCCTTATATTGATCCTTGTGGGACGCCTCATCTAGTTTTTGATCTCATAGATTTTCAATTTTTCAACAATGTCAGCCTTCCGAACTTTATTTCAAAAATATGATTGCTCCAATAGCCTTACAATAAAGCTACGATCCACACAATTAAAAGCCTTGTAAAAATCCCAAGATCAGTAAATTTCATGTTGAGAACTAAACTCTAGTCTCCAGGTCCAGGCAGGACGTTGTTAACAGTTCAGGTTGTTCTCCAGGAGCGGGCAGCACGCAGCGCTGGTGGTCCCGCACGCGGAGAGTCGCGGGGAGTTCCAGGCTGAGGTGCGCGGGCTACAGGCACAGGCCTACGAGTTCTGGGTGACGGCCGCCACCGCCCACGGCGAGGGGGAGATGAGCGCCGTCGTCTCCGCCAAGCCGAACGCGAGAGGTGAGGGCCTACATACAGTAGAATTTCCCTTTCTCTTTCGACTTTTTGGGTAATTGTGACAGTTCTCAACGATCATCAGCATGGAGGCCGTCTTATTCTGAATTTTCTACTTTTTTTTCTGTCAGTGGATAAAACAAGAATAATTGAAATAATATGCATGCAGTACAGTTGTACTTTAAACACATTATTTCGACGAAAACTTTTTAGTAGTGTTTTCCTTAAAATGACTAAAGCAGTCACTACTAAACAATACAACTCTGTGCTAGGGCGGGTCGTGCGCTATTCTGCAATGCTGTATGCAATTATTCCAGCCCCTGCAAAGGTGAGCTCGTTCAGCCGGCGCGTGCAGGCTGCCGTGGGGTCGCGCGTGCGACTGGCGTGCGCGGCCGCGGGCGCGCCGCCGCCGCACCGCTCCTGGACGCGCCGCAGGCCCGCGCCGCCCATCGTGGGGGACCATCGCTTCATCATCGAGGGCCCCTTCCTCGTCATACTGAGTATTTACTGTCCCTTTACCGTACTTAAATGACTCAACGACCTGGAGTATGTATTAGCCTTTGATAGAAGTCACTATTTTGGTCTGTTCTGTGCAGTTACCTAAAGACCGCTCGAAACAAATACAAACATTTGTATACATTAGGCGGGGATCGAGCCCGCAGCGTCTTGCATTGCAGGCGAAAATGAGAGTATTATAAAGAAGTTGGTTGTTATCAGGCGTGGACCGCGGCACGGCAGACAACTACACGTGCCTGGTGCGCAACCCTTGGGGCGAGGAGCGCGCCTCGTGGGAGCTGGTGGCGGCCGCCGCGCCGCCCGCGCCGCGCCTGCAGCTGGCGGCCGCCGCGCACGCGCGCCTGCAGCTCGCCTGGGACGCGCCGCCGCAACAGACGCCGCACTCGCCTGCCTTACACGGTAGGTAGAGTAGTAACCAAACCAAGCGTCGTTGCAGTCAATACAGGGTGTAAGCGTAAACAGTCTTATCCTTGAAACCACGTATGTACACCCCTAAAATAAGACGATACAAGTTATTTTTAAAAATAAAAGTCAATTAGTTTCGATGGAATTTCATAATTAATTTCTCTGCTATCCTACGTGATTTCATGGACACCTTAGTGACCTTATCACGCCGCGCCGCCCGCTCTCGCCTGTAGCCGGCCGGTGGTGTAGGTATCGAATCGTAGGTACCTACAACTTGTGATGGAACTTTCCCTTCATACTTTTCCTGGCTTAGGACAGGCAAAAATAGCTACTCTAACACATTTGCCAGTAAGTAGGCTAAAGTAGGGAGGTACTTTTGGCGTATTTAAAAAGTTCATCATCAATCAAGTTTTATGTACAATTCAATTAAAATTTACAGCTTTATGTACAGTTTGATTTACTCACATTAGGCATAAAATGTTTTCATGACTTGTGCATGATAGGATTAGGCACGGTGAACTGGCCGTAGGCACGTAGCCTTTGTGTAGCCGCTAGGATCGTTTGCCGGCTTGGCACACGTTGTTCTGGGAACCGCTCTGCGTACATCGTACGAGCCTAGTTCATGTTGTCACCAGCGATGGCATAAAGTCGCACCATTTCAGTCCACTGTTCATTTGTGAACGACATCGTCACTTCTCTACTTAACACAATACGCGAACAAATCGGCACATCACAAATTAGCACGGAACGCGTCGTGACGTGCTCACTACCTAGCAGACGGGCCGCGACTGACGCGCGCGAGCGGGCGGGCGGCGCGTAGGTGCGAGCGGCGTCTTTGTTCGAAACCGACAAAGCGGGCGGCGTAGGTATAAATGTAGGGTGAAATGCTTTTATGATGTATGAGGATATTTTTTTCAAAATTATGTTAAAAAAAAAGTTTAGTTTTTTCATCGGTTTTGGCCTCTGCTCATGATTCTGAACTTCTGGTTTCAAGGATAAGACTGTTTAGCCTTACACCCTGTATACCATTTGGAAGGACCAGGCGCTGAGGGCTATTCCGCACCGGCTTGCTGGTCAAGTCGTCGATTTTGGTGCACATAATAGTAACCTCCGTCAACAATAATTAGAAAAGACAACAAAGATCTTACCAAACTTTTTATAGAGTCCACAGGTGATCGGAATGCTGGCTTTTATTTCAGTCAACGAATTAGCATTGCCATTCAACGTGACAATGCTGCTAGCATTCTGGGCACTCTGCCTTCTGGTGACGGCTTAGATTTTTAAGAAATAGATATACTTATTTGTATATACTAGTTGTTATTGTTTTATTCTGTTAATGTAATGTATGTGCTAAATAAATATATAATTACGAAAAGACAACTGTTCAATGTTTTCGAATACAAATGTACAGTGAGAATTGATAATTTTCCCTCTCACATTTTAGTACGACAGCAATGACGAGATTCTGCCTCATGTTTAGAAATGGCTTCTCGAGAGAACTTTCCGAGCAGTCTAGTGTAAATATAATAGTATCTGGTGTTCTATTCCAGGCTTCGTCCTCGAGTACAGCCGGCTGGGACAGCCAGGCTGGCGCTCGCTGCGACTCGGCGCCGACGCGCGCTCCTACTCGCTGGAGCGGCTGGCGTGCGGCGCGACCTACCGCGTGCGGCTCGCGGCGTTCAACGCGGTCGGCCACTCGCCGCCCGGGAACGAGCTCGTCGTCTCTACTAAAGGAGGACGTGAGTGATTTACTCTGCAATACTATACTTATCAAAAATATTCAATATCCATCGATTCTGTGGTTGTGTGGGAGTTCTGACGCCACAGACAAATACAAAAACATGTTCATTTATTTTATTTTATTTATTGGAAAATCAACAGCTATGTTGTCTTAAATATATTTCAGTGTTATGATGAGTATAAAACTTTTACCACCCATCTGTTTGTGTTAGGGGTTAAAAAACTGACGCACCACGAAGGCGATCAGAATAGAAAATAGAAAGCCTCTTGGTTGTTGTATTTAGCTTGACTCATCTTTATTTATTGATAGTTTCCAAAGCCCCACCGGAGAAGGACCTGATCACAAGCAACAGCAGCTGCGTCCGGCTGAACCTCCTGACGTGGGACAGCGGCGGTTGCCCTCTCTCACAGTTCCTGGTGTCCATGCGGCGCTTCGAGGAGGCCTCCTGGCGCACGCAGGCCGCGGCCCCCGGCGCGCAGCCCTTCCACGTCTGCGGCCTGCCAGCCGGCACCTGGCACCACCTCAAGGTGGTGGCCACCAATGCAGCCGGCAGCACCACTGGCCATTACTACTTCGCAACGCTCACGAAGGAGGGGGGTGAGATTCACATTACTCTTTCCACTACTTTGGAGAAAAAACAAAAAAATACAAAACAATTTATTTGCCATTAGGATAACAAACGTTATATCTTAATTTGTCGACCTCTGTGGCGCAGTGGGCGAAGGTCTGCCTGCGACGCAGGAGGTTGCGGGTTCGATTCCCGCCTATGGGACAAATATTTGTACGATCTGCAGACTATTGTTCAGTGCGATCTGAATGTTTTCTATGTATAATAAAAAATATCTATCTATGTAGTGTATTGTATTAAGTATATCAGTTATCTAGTACCCATAACACAAGCTCTGCTTAGCTTGGAGCTACATAATGCTGTGTGAATTGTCCAGCATTATTTATTTATTAATGTAACCTATAGATGTTACATATGCATGGTAATCAAGCTCTCAGCATTGATTACCTATGATGATGTTATCACATTGATTACCTAGTGCGGGGGCACTAGGCTAGGCCTGTTTCCGAGACCGAGTGAACATGATTGATTGCTATGACACTGCGAGAGCGGTACACTAGAAACAGCCAGTTAATTATCTGAGATAATTAAGTAAATAAAAATAAACCAAATAATATATGTGATTCGTGATTTGCAGGTCGGATCGCTCGGCCCCCGCGCTTCCCCCCCGCGGACGGAGAGGCCCCCGACGGCGTGGCTGCCGTGTACGCGGCCGTGCTGGGGGGCATCGTCTTCACGTTCACCGTGATAGGCGGTCTGGCTATTTACAGGGGGTAAGGTCCTACAGTGAAAACTATTACCTACATTTTATCATAATTGTAAATTAACATTTGCTTGTGACTATTGTGTTAGTCTTACGGCATGCTGCTGTGGGGAACGCTGCAGCGCTGCTGATATTAACACAATATTTGTGCTGCAGAAGAAGACGGTTCGTGCAATCTATGTATAATAAGGGTCCCAGAGAATGCGTGCGTGATAAATTTAAAGAAATGAACATAATGACAGTACCATGTCAATATTATTTATGGAAAGTTGTTGTTTATGTACTCATAGAAATATCAATCGGTTCCCTTAAAATAGTGACAAAACAGAATTTAAATACTACAAATAAGAATAAACTCGCTGTGCCCACAACTAGGCTACACAAGATTAATATATCTTTTAAATGGCAATGTATACGCTCTTACAACAAAACGCGAAGTGAGTTGAACAATTATTAATAAATAAATACAAACAAATTATCAAACATATCCTTTGTAAAATAGCTTACTACAAAATCTGATAGATTATCTAGAGGATAAAAAGCTTGGGACGAGCTTTGCTCCAGCTTGAAAACGAACACCCTGACAAGGTAAAGGTTTTGCTGTTCGCTTCTTTCTTAACTTTACCGTAAAAAGATTGAAGGGAACAAAAAAAAATTGGTTGTCTGTAAAGTCGGTTTACTGACGATAGTTGAACGTGACAACGTCTTAAGAAAATACTGATGGAATGGTAGCATTTGATACTCGATCAAAACATGTAAATGTACTATAGTATAAGCAGCTGTCCACGCAGACGCATCGCTCACTCAAGTAGGAGAGAGACGGATGTCGAGCGCTCTCGCTTGCACTTCAAGCCTTACATGGAACGCCTCAGAGCGAGGTAACGCCTCATAGCGAGGTAACGCCTCAGAGCGAGGTAACGCCTCAGAGCGAGGTAACGCCGCATGAGTCATGTTTTTTCGTGCGTGCAGCCGGCTCTATCGAATTATAAGACGTTGTCACGTCAAAAAATCAAACTGACTAACTACTTTTATTGAACTAGTTTTACTTTTATGTAATTGAATTGAATTTTCGTGACGTGTCCACGAGTCTTGTAAAGTCTAAAGGAAATAAAGCACTTTCTAAGAAATCAAATTATATCGCAAAAATTTTCGACTTCGACGGGACTTGAACCCAAGTGTGGGGTTACGCACTATAATAACAAAAAACCTTATAAAGCACTTTGCTATTTGATACTTGTTAAATATTTTCATGGATACATCATCTCAATACTTATTTTTATTTTCAGCTCAAAGCAGCATCCTTTACCATGCTTCACGAAGGGCTACCAGCAAGCGGAGGTCTCTGTCGACGAGGACAAGTCTCTGGAGAAGAGTGACAACCGGCGGAACTGCCAGCAGGTTTACACCTCGTCGCCGATCAAGGGGAAGAAGGACCAACAAGGTATTTGACATCAAGTCTATTTGATAAATTCTCCACAATCGTTTACAGTAAAATATGATTTTGCCCAGTAGGTACTTTACTCCGTACTAGGTGGTACTGGCAAGCCTTAAGGCGGTCTAGAACCATCATTAAGTTGAGCCATTCTATGGTACTAAGCTTAATTACGTGGTCGTACACTGTAAAACAAGACAAAACTAAAAAACCCGCCGACATTTATTGGCTGAACAGATTTTCATGAAACATTGCAAAGAACACTCGCGATAAAATTATATATGACACAAGAAAAACAAAACGAAAATCGCTTTATCCGTTTGGGAGCTACGATACCACAGACAGATACACAGACAGACACGTCTAACTTATAACACCCCTCTCTTTTTGCGTTGGGGGTTAAAAATAGAAGTAAACGCCTCTTCATTCTCATGGCACGGTGCACAGCGTGCGCACCCAAGTACTAACTAACTGAACTGTGTTCCAGAAATGTACGAGATTAGTCCATACGCGACATTCAGCATGTCCGGCGGCGCGACCGGCCCCACGGAGGACGAGGCGCTGGCGTGCGCGCGGGGGTGCGGCGGGGGCGCGTGCAGCGGGGGCTGCGCGGCGGTCGGCGGCGCAGCGGGGGGAGGCACGCTGCGGACCTTCGGCCGCGCCGAGCCCGCGCCGCTGCAGGCCGCCCCGCCCCGGCATCACCATAGGGATAATAATTCAGGTACCTACTCCACGTGTTTCTATTATATTCAAACCCGGGATTTCTTGACCATTAGTGCATCCTTTTGTTCGGAAAATATTATGCTTGCAAAATATTACATTCTCTATTCCGTTTCTGACGAGTCCTCTCGTAAATATCCTTGATCACACACTCCACCTTCCATGGCTATTGGTCGATGAGATGTATGTCGTACGTAGCACTGGCCCTGGCTCGCCGATACTGTACTGTACGTACTGCGCTCGCGCTCGTGTTCCAGAGGAGTACACGCTGTCCCGCGCCATGACGCTGATGGTGCGGCGCCCCGAGTCGGACTCCGAGTCCAGCGGCTCGCCCCCGCCCTGCGCCGAGTGCAGCTCCGCGCGCTACCGCGTGCCCGTCGTGCCCGTCGTGCCCGGCGCGCACGCTAAAGGTACACCTTCTAGAATCTGTAGCATATTGCCATGCTATAGTTATAAGAAAAAAACGTAATAGCTTTACCTGTTTGACATTTAAACCAACCTATCCGTGCATAGATCAGGATACTAGTTGAATGTGAGTTTTATAACACGTTTCACATTAGATACTATGGAGAGAGATCCAAAAATTATGATGCGTACAAGCTTTTGATAGAGTTAGTATATCAGGTGAAACGTTTTGACAAAATCGGCTCAGAGTTCGCCACCGAGTTTTTCGGCTACCAATTAGTACGTTTTACATGTATAATGTAGGTAGGCATTGTCCGCAGAGGAGCTCCGCGCGGTGACGGACTCGAGCGCGGAGTCGGCGGGCGGGGCGCCGGAGCGCGACCCGCGCCGCCGCCGCCGGCAGCACGCGCACACGCCCACCAGGTACAACTGTCAACACATCACTTCAGCCCACACTGTAACCACTGGAACATAGGCCCCTCAGAACTTCAGAACGAGCCTGACCCATCTCCATCCATATTCTCCCAACCACCGCTACAATTTTGTTGGTCCATCTTGAGCGAGGTCTTCGAAATGAGTCGCGGCGATCGCCATCAGATAATTCTTCTAGGTACACTTACTCCAATGGCTCAGCGACCTGAAGTGAGGAAACCGCCATTTCTGTCCGTAATTTTGGAGCTACGAGCAGAAGACTGGCGGTAAACTACACAGTGAACTCTAAACTTATACAATCATAACAAATACCGTTTACGGTACGGTTACGTTGAGGGTAACGCTAGAGTTTTATTTTGCAGCGCCATCTAGTTATTAACGTTGGTATCACAGAGACACTTAGGAGCGGGCTTTTAGTTACGGTGGTGAGATTCTGGAAGAACCCTTCTCATATTTGGAGCGCGAAGCGTAAACATGAACCTTATTATTATGAGCCTCTGTATACAGCGGAATACAGTCCATGTAGTTCTAAAATGTTTCAACAGATGACCTTAAATTACTTTTTCATATTTCAGGTACCAGCAACGACAAGAGCAAGAGAGGAGAGATTTTACGATACACGTGTAATACGAAGACAATAAAGACTGCTACAAGCAAATGATTTGTTAACTAGCTAAATTAACATTTTACTAGAGATTTATGAAAAGTTTGTAAATATTTAAGGATATTTTGTACCACGTTGGAATTTATGATTGTCGCGGCCTATTTGGAATAGAAAAATAAATTTTGTAAACAGAAATAAAATAAATTTTGTAAATAGAAGAGCAATAGAAATGATTTTGTTACAGTTTAGATGTTACAGTTTTATCCCGATAGTGTTTTAGCATTGTGAAGTTTCTGATTCTCAGCCATATCTAAAATATATTGTATTAAATACATTAGAAATAACTAGTTCAATCGATATATCAATAAAATAAGTACAATAATTCATTTTAGATTGTAAAAATAAAAAGAAAGATGTACAAGTTTGCAATGAGTGGCCAAATTAAGGTTATCATAGGGAATCGTTCTTAAAACTACTTTTTACCCCGATTTTTGAACTTTTAAGCATTTTGACAGAGTTAATTAACGTTACTATGTTAATTGAATGATTTTTCAGCAGTTCAACTTTCATTGGAGTATAAATAGTTTACTATCTCTGGTGTTAGATACTAACTTTATTAAGAAGTATACATAGTAAGTAGGTACTCGAGTCTTATGTTGTTATCACTGCCTATAAATTTTACGTACCTTTACCTAAAACTTACATACTTGTATTAGAAATAAAATTGTAAATAAATAATGTACGAAGAAATAATAATGCAGTTTCATTGAGCTTGAAGTTGAAGCAGCAGGTTGAACTCAACCTGCGGCTTTGGCTTCGCACACTTTTCCGAAGTGGAATGGAAAGTATCAAAGTTACACCAAATATGGAACTTATTCATCTGCAATTCAGTAAAGTTCAGTAAGGGGTTTGAAGGGGTTTGTTTTGTATGCAGGATGGCATTAAATTCAATTTATTTTATTGATGCCATGGGATTACAAAGAACACTTAGTCAAGTCAAAATGATGTCTTAGTCGAGACCCTAGGTCCGTGGGGTACCGAGGCTCTTCGGGTTTTCAAAAAACTATCTGAGCGTCTGGTCGAAGCGACGCGTGACCCGAGAGCTGGTGAATATCTGGCACAGCGTATCAGCATTGCCATACAGCGTGGCAATGCAGCCAGCGTCTTGGGGACGCTTCCGACTGGTGTTGATATGGATCAGTTGAGCTATCTGTAGACTGTTTGCAACAGTCGGCAGTTAGCTCAATTGTTTCAATTGTAAATACTAGTATAATTTTCTTTGTGAATAAATTTATTCTTTTTCAAGTCAAATAGGTACTTATATTAATTACATTTCAAAGCACATAAGATCATAGAAAATAAATAAACAACAGGAAATAATACATGGGAGCTGCAATAGCATTGTCAAAAATGTAACTTAAAATATGAATGCCAGATTAAATGTCAATCATCGAACGCGCAAATATTATTGTCAGCAAAAGCTTCGTCTAGTCTATTATAACTCTGATTTATGTACATCTGACATTGTTACATTTTTCGGTTACATATTGTAAACCAATTGAATTAAAGACAAGACTTTTAAATATTTTACTTGGTCTTGGTCTGTCGGGGCCACTAGGGTATTTTTATGTCTTGTATTGCAATCATGTCCATCCTTAACATATTTGTAATAGTGTAAGTGGTTTCTGGAATAAATCAAATTTTGGTCAATATGACACCTACTTCCCTAAATTAGCCCCTGCAAGATTCCAAAAATCTTTAATCTAGAACTTAACGTATTGCGTGTTTCTGTAACACAAAAACTCTGTTTGCATCAGCTGGTCTTCCCCACAACAATATACCGTATGTCATAACATAGTGGAAATAAGCAAAATATACCATACGTGCTGCTTTTTCATGTCCTATTTCTCTAATTTTTCTAATGGCGTAGGTTACTAGGTCATCGAGCACAGCCTTTTTGTTAGTGCGTCAATATGAACACTCGATGTTAGCTTAGTATCAAGCCAAACACCTAAAAACTTGACTTTGTTACTATGAGTGATGTTCAAGCTATCTAGTGTGTCTTCCATAAGACGTCTAGATGGATCATGTGGTCTTTTGTTTAGTGAGAATGGCGTTATATTTGTTTTATCTACATTAAGCAGCAGTTAACCTAATATTTGTTTTAATCACCGCGCCCAATAAATGTTATAGAGTTGTTGTTTGTTTTCCTACCCGTTGGTTGGATTTTTTATTCGAAATTTAAATGGGAACACCTTCGGGGTATACCCTTTCCAATAAACAAAATAATTTTATAAAAGAACACGTAAAAATATTTACTTGACGACTTGATAACCTCCTCCGTTTTTCGTCGGTTGAAAATTAAAATTTCATAAGCTTTCGGCTTTAAAATATTGGTAGGATAGTAGGATCAGTAGGATAGGATACGTTTTGACATCACCTTATTTTACTATTGCGCCTGTTACTATTATTACTTCTTAATTTTTTGAATTTATGTAATATTAAAATTTATGGAGTACTAGTTTATGCCCGCGGCTTCGCAAGCGTTGTTACTATGTTTAACGTTTAACGGTGATTTCTATCCCACGGTAACTGATTTATGGGATTAAAAGTAGCCTATGTCTGATTCCAGGATTACAATTACCTGTATGCCAAGTTTCATCCCGATCCGTTCTGTAGTTTTTACGTGAAAGAGTAAAAAACATCCATTCATTCTTACAAACTTTCGCGTTTATATTATTAGTAGGATAGTAGGATTAATTTGAACTTTGCATTGCATGCTCGTCTTAGTAGAACATAATTGAAATTAAAATATTATTAACATCTGTGTTGAATTTAGTTTGTTTTCCTTTTGATTTGCCTATTTTGGAGCTGAATAAAACGTGTCACACATTGCTGATTGTTTTTTATTGAGTTGCTTGATTCAACTTCTTTAATTCTAACACAAAATTTATGACAGATCGCAGGAATGACATTGACGTGAAGTCTACATTTCACTATGAATTAGCGACACATGTTGCCATCACTAGAAGTCAAGTCAAACCTACAAAATAGCAATAACATATCGCCCACCAAAGAACGATAGTTCTTTCCTAATGTAAACAAACTAACAAACAAAGATGAAAAACTGGCATGAAATCAAATGATCTAACTTACCCATAATTCAACAGGTATTTGTATGAAACTGTTGGGTAAACTTGAACAAAAATGTAGTATCGTAAGTAATCAAATAATACCTTCCTATTCCAAGCATAAAAATCAATGATAAAGTTGCTAGAGCAATTGTTAGGGAAGCTAGCAGGCTTCGAACAATAAATGGATTGAAATCCATATATACATAGGTACTTAGCTGAAGGCTTCAAACAATGCTTAGGTGAAATCCTTACATCTAAATCTTACTGTCTAAAACACATGAAAATATCTTACAAATTAATTACAAAAATTATCTACTATTTATTAGGTGCTAGTCCTACCTAGTTGTATGTTGATAGATAATGATGCAAACAAACATATACCTAATCATTAGTAGATCATATTGATTTAGGTACACAAACACTGATTTATGTAAAACATTTTGCTTACTTGCTGAAACTTAAAATTAGGTACAGTTTAATCGGTCTTATCAATGGGTAGTTTACATAACCGAGTAATTGTACGTTTTATAACATCACCGCGACACTTAAGGCTATAGACGCGAGTATTACCATCAGGACCAACATGTTTATGAATTATGCGACCTAGGGACCATTTACCAGGGGGTAAACCGTCTTCTTTAACTATAACTATATCACCAAGCTCAAGCTCATTCACACACTTCATCCATTTCGGTCTTTCTTGCAGTCTTGTTAGAAATTCTGTTTGCCAACGTTGCCAAAAGTCTCTAACCAACTTCTGAGTATATTGCCAACGTGATAACTTGTTAACATTAATATCTCTTAAGTCAGGGGTTGGTATACCTACAAGGGGCTCACCTATCAAAAAATGTCCAGGTGTAAGAGGTTCAGTACAGTCAGGGTCAGAAGCATCAATGGGAGTGAGTGGGCGTGAATTTAAACATGCTTCGATTTGACATAAGGTTGTAGTCATTTCCTCAAACGTGAGCGTTTTAGTTAGAATTCTTTTAAGGTGGAACTTTGTGGACTTGACTTCGGCTTCCCATAATCCTCCAAAGTTTGGGCTGTAGGCTGGGATGTTGTGCCACTGAGTACCATCTGATGACAGCAGATTGGCCAAATCTCCGGGTAGTTCTAAGTTAGCTTGTTTGAATGCTTCTGCTAATTCCTTATTGGCTCCAATGAAGTTACGGCCTTGATCACTCCAAATGTGTGTACACTTGCCTCTTCTGGCAACAAATCTATGAAAGGCTCCGATGAAAGATTCGGAAGTTAGATCACCGACTAACTCTAAGTGGATGGCCTTGGTAGCCATGCAAATAAAGATGGCGACATATGCTTTGATTGACTTTTGTCCTCTGCCCTTTGACATTAGTATTTGCAAAGGTCCACAAAAATCACAGCCGCTGTGGACAAAGGCTCTTGCTTTGGTCACACGGGCCCTTGGATATTCACCCATTACTTGGTTCCGGATTGTGGCTTGGTGACGAGAACATATAAGGCACTTGTGAATATAGGCTTTCACTGCATTTTTAGCATGGAGTATCCAATATTTAGACCGAAGGTAGCAAAGCATGAGTTGTACTCCGCCGTGGAGTGTCTTCCTGTGGGCGTCTGCAATGATCAGGTTTGTCAGGTACGTATGAGTACCAAGTATGATGGGGTGTTTCGTTTCCGTATCTAAATCAGAATTTCTCAGTCTGCCGCCCACCCTGAGAATATTATTCTCTTTTTGCAAGAATGGGTTTAAATTCAATACTTTGCTGGTTTTCTTCAAGTTCCTTTTCTGTTGTAGTCTTTCTATTTCGGATCCGAATTCTCGTTGTTGTGCTATTTTGATACATTTGATTAGAGCTTCTTCATATTCTTCAGTTGTGATTGTTGCTTGTAATTTTTCTGGGTATTTTTTACAATGAAGAAACCTCTTTGCATACACTATTGTTCTTTGTAATTCTTGTAGGGTGTCGTAATCTTTAAAATCAATTAGTTCCCTTTCTTCTTCGTTGATGTTCATGTTTACCTGTATTATTTTCTTTTTCTCTATATCTGTCGCTACAATGTTAGGTCTTGTAAATTTTATGTCGTTTGTCTTTAGCCACTCTGGCCCTTCCCACCAAAGTTTGCTTTCTATTAGTAGGGGTAGTTCTCTTCCTCTTGATCCTATATCTGCAGGATTTTCCTTTGATACAACATGGAACCATTGTGTGTTTGGTATATTGTCTAGTATTTCGATAACTCTGTTGCTGACAAATAGTTTCCATCTATGAGGATCTCCAAACAGCCATGATAGAACCACAGATGAGTCTGTCCATGCGTAGATCTTGTCATGAGGAATTTTCATTGCTTTGCTCACTTGCGTTAGAAGTCTTGCCAATAACACCGCTGCGCAGAGTTCTAATCTTGGGAGAGTTACCAATTTTACAGGTGTTACTCTTGTCTTTGAAGCAATGATTGAGGTTTTGATGTCATCGTCTTTGGTTTCCACTCTAGCATAAACTATTGCACAGTATGCTTTCTCCGATGCATCGCTAAATCCATGTAGAGTAATCTTGTCTGTATCGTCACTATCAGTTTTGATCCATCTATCAATATGAATGACGTCGAGTTTCTCGAATCCACTTCTTAGTGTACACCATTCCTTTGCAATAGATTCATTTACAGGATCGTCCCATTCAAGTTTTTGTAGCCAAAGCCTTTGAATCAGAATCTTTGCCAGCACTATCGCAGGACTGATCCATCCGAGGGGATCAAAAAATCTTTGTATGTCCGCCAAAATGTTTCGTTTGGTGATCACCTTCGGTTTTGTTGGTATATCAAATCTGTAATGCAGTGTGTCAGTCTTTGTATTCCATGATAAGCCAAGTGTTTTGATCATGTTCTCATTCTTCAAATCTTGTGTTGCATGTTTGCTTCTCAGTGTTGGATCTATTTCTGCCATGAATTCAGGACTGTTCGATGCCCACTTCTGGAGAGTAAATCCTCCCTTTTCTAGGACTCTCGTTATATCTTTGCTCAGTTGTATTGCTTCCTTTGCTGTAAAGCTTCCACTCATACAATCATCAACAAAGAATTGTTCCTTTATAACTTTAGCTGCCTCTGGAAATTCCTTACCTTCATCTTCTGCTATCTGCATTAGTGTCCTTACCGAAAGGTGTGGTGCTGCTGCGGTTCCAAATGTCACGCGTAAGATTCTGAAATCTTTGATATCTTCATTGGTATTTTTTCTCCATAAAATTCTCTGTAAATCTGCATCTTCTTTCTTCACCATAATTTGCCGATACATCATTTTGACATCTGCTGTAAAGCATATTGGCATCATACGCCATCTCATTATTAAATTTCTTAAATCGTTTTGCAGCTGTGGTCCAACTAACAGTTCATCGTTTAATGATTTTCCCTTTGATCCTTTACAAGAACCATCAAAAACAACTCTGACCTTCGTTGTCTCCTTATCTTCTCTCACAACTGCATGATGTGGCAGATATACAGCGGCTTTAGACATTTCTTCCCTTGGTACCTCTTCCATGTGGTTGAGTTGTAGATATTCATCTATCACCTTACCGTAATCTTCCTTCAACTTAGGATTGCCTTCTAACCTCTTCTCGAGTTGATAAAATCTCTTCAGTGCAGTGTCTCTCGTTGTACCAATTTCCTTTACTGGTTGTGCACTTTTGAGTGGTAGCTTCACTACATAACGTCCATCAGGTGCCCTGGAATGAGTAGCTGTGTAGGTTTCTTCACATATCCTTTCATCAGCTGTCATACTTCTCTTATCCGTTTCTTCAATGTCCCACATATTCTTCAACATGTTGTGTATATGTAAGTTTTCCAGGTGATGGTGAACAATAATTCTGTCATCGTGTAGTTTGTCACTTACCTCGCCAAATAGAATCCACCCCAGGCTGGTTTATTGAGCACATAGAGAACCTGTGGGACCCTTGATGACCTTTCCTTTTACGATGTCAGCATATACCTTGACTCCGAGTAGCATGTCAATCTTGCCTGCAATATTGTATTTAGGATCGGCCAGTATTAGACCGTCTAAGTGTGACCATGATATAGGCGCGATTGTCTTACTAGGTAACTGTTTAGTCAGCTGCGTCGATACAATGTAGACTTCAACATTGAGGCTGAAAGAGGCCTCATATCTAGATAAAACCTCAAGTTGAGTGGAATGACTGACCTGTGTTTCTGAGGAACCTATTCCTGTTATCCTAGCATGTGATGGAGTTTTCCTAACCCTTAACCTTTGTGCTGCCCTCTCACTCACGAATGATGCCTCTGAACCTAAGTCGATAAGAGCCCTGAGTAATATTGTTTGACCAGAACTACTTCTGATGGGAACTACGGCCGTAGCCAGTAATTAACTCTTATGATTGGTAGTGAAGTGTGATGCGAAGTGTGATGCTATGTCAGTGATGTCCTGTTCCAGCTCCTCCTTGGTCTCCTCCTCAACATTGGCATGCATCGATGAAGTTGCAGGTGTTTCTTTCTTCTCATGGCTGTCCTTCCTTGCAGCTGAATGAAGTAGGGAGTGATGACGTCGTTGACACACTCTGCAGGAAGTTCCTTTTCTGCAGTTCATCGTGAAATGCCCAGGAGCTAGGCAGTTGTAGCATAATCTCTTCTCTTTAACATATTCACTTCTTTTCTCCGGGTCCAGCTTTCCAAATTCCTTGCAGTGACATAGTAAATGTTTCTCATTGCACAAAATGCATGTCTGTTCTGTGGTTGTATTTGCATGAAATGACTTTATCTTATCCTTACTTGTTGATGATGATGTTAACTCCAAGGTACATATGCGGTTATCCAGAAAGTTTGTAAGGTTTTCAAAAGAAGGTAAGTCACTGCTGTATTCTCCACTTACATGTGTTTCCCAAGCTCGGTGTGTTTCACTGTCCAATTTTTGAATCACCAAGAAGATTATTATTGGATCCCAACTTTCTGTACTGATGTTCGAACTGTTTAGGCTGTTTAGACATTCCTTTGTGTCATCAATAAGAGTTTTCAAGTGGACAGGTGATGGGGTCGTAAGTCGTTTTTGTGAGAACAATTTTCTCAAAATTGCATTTACTATGAGTCGTTTTTGACTATACCTGTGTTTCAAATTCTTCCATGCAGGTTCATAATTACATTCTGTAATTTGAAAATGTTTGATTGTGTTTTTCGCCTCACCAATAACACATGACTTCAAATAATGGAGCTTCTGTACATTGTTTAATGTCTTGTTGTTGTGTATTAATGATAGAAATGTGTCTTCAAATGATTGCCATTCTTCATATGCGCCTCCAAAGGATGGTAGGTTGATTCTTGGTAACTTCACTTCAGGTTGACTCGCCATGTTAGGACTGGACTTTGTACTTGCACCGGGTTCAGCCAACTGTGGAGGTTGCAATCCTTGCAGATAATCGATGATGTCCGCCTTCAAACTGGAGTAAATTTCCTCAACATTACTGTACATATCAAGAGAAAAATATGACAATTCACTTCTGTTTGCGCGCGGCGTGGTTTTCATAAGTAATAGATGCGTTTCGCGAAACTTTGTCCAGTTTTCTTCCAAACTCTGCACACGTGCTTGTAAATAACCTTTTGTTTTACGCGCTGAAGGACACTTTTTGTAGTTCGTTTGAGCCTTTTCTATCAATTCGGCTAAGTCCTCAAGTTCATTAATGTATTTTTCCGCCATTGCTTGTTGTTAGCGACGCGATAAATTCACAATGCGATCACACAACTTTGGTAAAGTTTTGATAAATTGTCACTGCAGTTCGTGAGTAATACGTCTATACACTGTTTTATTCACTCGAAATCACTATAAATACAGGCAAATTGTTATAATATCCACATTTACATGGTTTGCTGCGCACTCAGATTTACTAAAGTCTTTTCACCATGCAGGATGTTCTTCGATATTTCTCGCAGGCACTGCCGGCAGGCAAAATATGGCTCGATTAGGACCACTATGTTGAATTTAGTTTGTTTTCCTTTTGATTTGCCTATTTTGGAGCTGAATAAAACGTGTCACACATTGCTGATTGTTTTTTATTGAGTTGCTTGATTCAACTTCTTTAATTCTAACACAAAATTTATGACAGATCGCAGGAATGACATTGACGTGAAGTCTACATTTCACTATGAATTAGCGACACATGTTGCCATCACTAGAAGTCAAGTCAAACCTACAAAATAGCAATAACACTGTGTAACCTACATTGCGTTCAAACAAATAAACTATCTTCATCTTTATATTATTAAGATAAAGATAGTTTATTTACATACATTATCATGTAAATAACTCAAGAAGCCTGACGCTTTAAGACATTGTTAGAGAATATTAATTTGTTTTTGTGTTTTTTTATACAAATATAAAACTTTCATTGTGCGTCGCGATTTTGAAAACAAATAAAACGTCAAGTACGAGTAAGACTTGCGCTAAGGTAGATAGATAGATAGAGAAACATTTGTTAAACAACTCAGTTACAGCACAGAACATAGGTAAATAATTATACAAACTTATATACTAGATTAAATAAAGTAAAAGTTAATAATAAAATGTAGGGAAAAGTGTAGGTAGGAGATACCTACATCCACACCCACCTGCAGGTAGGTAGGCACCTAGGCAGGCACCTACCCACCATGTCACGCGTGTGGGTTGCAGGTACAAAGGGGGTGCATACAAAAAATCTGCATAGGTACCAGGGTAGTTATGCCCCATGCTGTAACGGTGTAGGTCAAAGGGTTCCACCTCAGCTTCATGCTACCTAACATTAATGCAAAGCAGCGCTGGTTTTCAGATGGAACCTGTATGAGGTGACCTCACAACCGAACAGTCACGATAGAACAGTACAGGTACTAATTTCATTCTTATAAAGGTAGATAGGTTCTAATTATTACAGAATAAGTAACCAACTAATTTTAAGTTGACCAACACAACAGGTCATATGGTGTTATGGTTATAGGTATACACAAAACAAGCTACAAAATATTTAAATCGAAGTCTAAAATTAAAAGTAAGCTAAGGGTTCCACAAGACCTTCTGTCTTGCCACATTATCATGATTCTTCTGTTATCATACGAGCGGGAAGTAGGTACCCTGTAGGTTTTGGTCCATGGCGCAATCAAAAATTATCTTTTTTGTGAATAAACTACAAAACAGTTTCTGGATTTTTTCCTATAATTGTGCTATAAGACCTTGCTTCTTGCCAAATTTCATGATTCTACGTCATCGGAAAGTACCCTCTAGGTTTTGGTCTATAATATATAAAAGTATTTTTTTGTGAATTAACTACAAATTTACTGTTCCCGATTTTTTTCTTTATTTGTGCTATAAAGCCTTGATCTAGAATTACGAAATTTGGCAAGAATTTCGTAACTAGTTCTATAGGAAGTACCCTATAGGTTTTGGTAAAGTGAGTTTTTTAGCGTATAAATTACAAATTTATGGTTTTCGGATGTTTCCCTTTACTTGTGTTAAAATGTTCGGACATAAACGGCTATAACTTTTGAGTGCGTTAACTTACAAGATTTATTTTGTATTGAGTATTTGATGTTAATTTCAACTCGATACTTCCACGCGTCCCTGAGAAAATGGTGTTGACAAACGGACAGACAGGCAGACAGACAACAAAGTGATCCTTTAAGGGTTCCTTTTTTTCCTTTTGAGGTACGGCACCCTAAAAATCACAATAAATTTGATATATTTGGATAGAAGACAACAAAACAAATAAAATGTTCCATAACATAATGTCCTGAGGCGTCAGGTTTCTGACCAATTCACATTAATTCACGTAATACGAAGATTAGATAGATTATTTTCATCTGAGAATATCTCAGTCCTTTAGGGCAACCAAAACGCTTTAGGACATTATTTCATAAGAGATTTTGTATATGTTTTAGTGTCTTCTCTACTTTTATAGTTCGCGGTGATTTTGAAAAAAAAAAAAAAACAAAACAGTGCCGAAGTTAGGGCCAAAATCTTCAAACCCTTGACGTGGTTCAGGCACAAACTCATCTTCCCAAATTTAAACTGTCTAACGCTGATATTATAAAGACGTAGGTAGGAAGGTCAAGTTTACAAGTTCAGAAGTAGGTCTTCGGAACTACGGATTCGATTTAAAATAAACTAATCTCTAGCCACACACGATCGATGCATTGCAAAATTTTACCCCAAAACCACGTAGGTACCTACATAGGCGAAGCCACGGGCAGATATTGGTACAATATTTATAGAGGATATATAGTCCGTATTCAATCGGATCATGAGGTAAGCATCGAATGTTGTGTAATTGGTATGTCTATCGCTCGTCCGATGCCAGCCCCTCAGCCGCGGAGCCAGCAGTAATGAGTAATGAGTGCACCGCCCCACTGAGCCCATCCTAACGACATCCGGATGCAATCCCCTCATTGTTTATTTGGCAGGCGCGCTGCGATGCCGGCTGCCATGAGCTCATGCTGAGCACTTCATCAGCCGCCCACTGAACCTACTTCTTCTAAATGTACAGTAAGCTGATAGCCGAGTTTCAGCTGTGCCAGGATATGAGCTCGCTTCAAAGACCATTCCATAGTACCTATGTGCAAATAAATTACCTATACACATAATTTGCCTTTATATTTTTAGTATGACAAGAACCATAATATGGTTCTTATAGTTGGTTAGTATATTATACTTGCCCCAGCAAATCATCTGTCTTTTTGAGAACAAACCGATATTCCGTTTAACACAAATACTGATAGGTATGTGATTAGAATCGTGGTAATTGGGTGACCGACGGACGGGAGCGGTGCCTGTGCCTGCGGCCGACCCGCCCGCCCTGTGCGCAGGGAGCAGGCGCCCGCCCAAGAATCAAGCTTGACAGATTAAAAGTTGTATTTGTACCTCTGCGTTTATTTATAACTTCAGGCCATTTGGCACATTTGTGCGCTGACACGACGATATAGACAAACCTTTGCTGGTTTAGTGTCCTGTAAATAAAAACAGTAAAAGTTTTTTTTTAATAAAGAAATAAAATATCATCACGATGCTATTATAAAAAAAGACACGAATCTCAAAAATTCACACATTCCCCACTGCACCCCGCATTTTTGGACAGAAATAGAGGTGCTAGAGTCTGTCCGTTGAATGTTGAGACTGGAAATATTTGCGAATGCTAACACTAATTCTAACGGATTGTGTAGCTGACACATCGATCAGGGGGCTTACTCGGAAAAGGAAAATCGAAGTTCTGTTTCATTTGTCCTGCAAAACCAGCATATGTCGCTTGCATATGATTAGCGTTTGCACAAAAATGGATCAGAAACTTTAATTTCGTTTTTATGAGTAGGGGCCCAGAAATGGGAATGAACTACGGCCAAATAAATAGTAGGTCAGACATGTTTCCTGTGTTAATGATATGGGTGTCGTATGCTGGGGTAATACGATGGATATTATTTTACATTTCCATTTAAAATGGATGTATTTTATTTATCATAGATACACATAGATACATTTTACTACCTTTCCAAGTGTACAAAAATGTATGTGGGATAAATAAATATAAATATACATGTTTCAGATATCCTCATCATCAGTATACATAGAAATAAACCCATAAAATTTCTCTATCCAACTGATTTGTAGAGGCACATCTGGTACGAATAATTAACATTTATGAATACGATTTACGCGTCACAGATTAAGTTGCGATTTTTTTACATATTTTCAGTAAATTCTGTCGAGAAATCACCACCCGAGACGTGCTTACATCTGAGTTGCATTTGAGTATTCGGGGGTGTGCATCAACTCAATCAAAACATTAGGAGACGTCTATCTATGTCCCTCGTCCTGCATTAGGCTGATAATGATGATCAGCTTCTGGGTAGGTATATACATACATATTATGTACTTAGGCCTCCGGCCACGACGCATGTGGTCCTAGCAGTCCTACTAGCTGCGGCGCGCCCCTTCAGGTGGCACCGCGGCGCTGGGCAGCGGACCCCTAGTACCCACCTACGTCACACGTCAGGACGTTGGTACAAATGACAAACTCCATATCCATTTCACCATTATGATTGCAAGGAGCATCGCTACATGTCGACGCGCTATCGAATCGCCTCGAGTCCAGCTCTAAGTGCAAATAGCTCTATCGGAGCCGCCGCCGGTGACGTCACATACAATCTGCCAGGAATGAAGAGGACGTGCCACTCCATGCCACCATGCATATAAGATAACCCTCTTAGTATCGGTACTTTACATAAGTTTCTTTCAAATTTAAGCAATGAAATAAGATTAGTTGATTTTCTTCTGTTGATAGTCAGAGTGAGAAAAAGCCACAGAACAGGAAGAAATACTGGGGAAAAACAAAGCTTGACGTTTAAATTAAGACTAATGCTATTCGCTTTTGGTAAAACTACGAAAGTTTAACGCATTCACTGCCCAGCGGTTTCGAGGAGGCGCATGCAGGAATATTAACAAAATGGGAGCGTCAGCCACTGGTAGGGGTACCGATCTTGTCAGCCATTGAAGTGGATGACACGTAAAATTTTACAATCTACAGAATGGACCGCGTTTGATGCCGCGCTACGCCGTTCGCAGGCGAGTCTATTCAGCTTTCGGAATGTGATTGCGACACAAGTCATTTCTATTTCGTTTCTTAATTCAGGTAGTAAATAACGCGCACTAGCAAAGCCATAATTAGCAATCTCACACCTACCGATTGCTTTGCAGCGATGGCTGGAGACTGGAATTTAATGCTTAGTTTTGCGTATGCCAAATAAGAATTCTACTAAAATCCATACTTTGAAAAGCCCAACATGCAAAGAACTCTCGGTTCACAATTAAAATTAAATAAATGTAGGTACAAAATAGGCTGCGGTCAGCCTCGCTGCGCTCGCCGCACCCCGCACCAAAGTAATTAGAGGTGAGTAGCTCATGAGTGAGTGATACAAAAGATATAGATCAGTTCAACTGAGCGAATCTATCTCTAGCTCACCTTGGTTTCAACTATATCTTTAGCTCATTTGGAATAAGATTCATTTTCGAACCATTGAAGTGTTGAGCTAAATGATAAGTGAGCGATAGCGAAGATGACCGAGCAAGGCGAGCGATTCGTTCCGAAATATCCCGAATGATTTGATAGAGTGAAATGCACGATGTCAAATACAACGTGAAAAAGAGAGAACGATAGCAAAATCCGGTTCAGGCTTTTAGTTAAGCAAATACGTTTGACTGCAAAATCTGCAAATTCAATTATTATTGTTTTTAAAGTTATGGTTAACGGTTCGAATCTTTGTTTGTTTACTTTTGGTTGTTGTTTTGGTTTCGTTGAGCACCTACGTACTTTTTCGGAATTTCGGAAACTTTTTTGGAAACTTTGAAAACTTGTATGTCCTAAGCCTGTGAAGTCTGAAGGAAAATCGTTGACTCTATGTTACATAATTAACAAAGCCTTTAAACTGTGAACGATAGGTTTATACCTTTTTTCATGTGTCACTCTCTCTAGAGCTAGCTCAGTTGAACGGATTCCTAATAATTATCTTTTTATCTTTCTTTCACTCATGAGCTACCCAGCTCTAAGACTACATCTTTGATCCACTGAGCTAAATGAGCTAAAGAGCTAAATGAGTGATATATATCAGTAGATCAAAGAGATATGTATCACTCTTTTCATTAGAGTGATATAATATGCGCATCCCTAAAAGTAATGCGGCGGGCGCGGGCGCGGGCGCGGGAGCGGGCGCTCCGAAACCTGCTCTTTTGTATATAACGTTATGTAATTGGAGCACTGACCGGTTTCCGGGTAAATTCGAGAATGGCTTTAACGCAATTTATTGCATCGTTCCGGACCGGGCCAATGCTGAGCCTAACCTCTCCAAACGACGTCCTCGGCTAAAACGTAGATAATAGTCCCGTGGTCTAACAATATTAAATGTTACAGGACCATGCATAGAGATTAAGAGTGTTAGTGTAAGAAACCTCAATTCAGGATTCCTGAAACTAATGAAAAGTTGTAATTACCTACTACAATTATTTTAATTCCCTCAAAAAAATATCCATATGAATATATGGATAATTGTGTCATCCATAATATTATTTTACTATTAGTTTGTGTAACTAACTTCGATACGAGCCGTGGTAATCCTAGTTTTGCTAAAAACATTACATAATTCTGATGCGTTACGTCTAGGATCGTATCTAGGACACCCTCGCTAGGTAATATGCAGCGCAAATACGGTGTTAATAATATCTGCAACGTTCCCTCACAGCAGTATGCTGTAAGACATAACACTATGGAAGTAGCTGAAATAGACTAGTCTAGAATTATCAGCGTCTGCACGATGACGGATGCTTTTGACAGCATACGCTGCACAACTAAGTCTCTTCGATAGCTTATCTATGTGTGGACCATTGAAGTTTACTATCTAAGATTATTCCTAAAAATACGGTACTGTTTACAATTTCTAACATTTGTCTAACGTTAAAATCAGCCTTAACTTGTGTTACATAAGGTAGAATAAATCTTATACATAAACGGTTTCGTTGAGCAAAAGATTTATTGACACTAAACCAATGGACTACTTTTGAGATTGCATTATTCAGATCGGGGAATTTTGAGTTTTGTCGCTTCATTTTAAAAATTAATGAAGTATATCAGGAAACAATAGGTACAATCTTGTGATTATTATAAACAAGATGAGGCAGGTCATTAATATGAACTAAATATAGGAAAGGACCGAGGATAGAACTCTGCGGTACACCTATGTATTGTGACTACCGACCCCGAAGACCGTTTCCCAATGCCATTAGGTATTGTGTCTCTTTGTGTCCTATCACTCAAGTAATATTTAAGAAGATCCTAAGAGGTGTCTCTTATGCGACGACATCTGCGGCGCAGCGGGCGTAGGTCCGCCTGCGCCGCTGGAGGTTGCGGGTTCGATTTATGCCTCGGGACAAATGTTTGTACGATCTGCAGATATTTGTTCAGGGTGTTCTGGATGTTTAATATGTATATTAAAAAAATATCTATCTATGTAGTGTATTGTATTAAGTATATTAATATCAGTTATCTAGTACCCATAACACAAGCTCTGCTTAGCTTGGAACTAGATGATGTTGTGTGAATTGTCCAGCATTATTTATTTATTTTATTCATTTATGTATTCCACAGTGGTTAGTTCCATGGTGTAGAGTCGGCTTTTCTTCCAAACTGACAGAACTTTGCCAACCCGCCATGCTAAATAACCTAATTGCTCACCCACATCTAAAACCTAGACCTTTCCACACTCAAATACGACTCAATTTAAACTGATCGGCTACTCAATTTGTTCTCTACAACATTGCATACTACCACCATTCACATAGAGCTTTAAACTCGATAGCAACTTCTTGAGTTGGAAATCATCTCGCGCATGCGTAGAGTAAACGGCGGCCATTTTCAGCAATATGCACACATGTAACGACTGTCAAACTTGAAACGATCAGAGAAGTGGTCAAGGGAGAAAGGATTCTCGATAACTAGCTGTATTGGAAACGCCGGGACTTGGAACTTATTAACCGTTTAGAAAAGATGGAGAGAACATTGTGCCTGCGCTTGAAAATATATTTTTTTTTGTCTTAGAATGATTTTTTTGAGTTTGGTTTCTTTGTAAATAATTTAACTTGAGGTATGTACCTTCTTATTTATTGATGTAAATAGTTATTTCAACTGATTTGGCGTGGATTTTCTGGATTTAGTGCTATATGGACGGTCGCACGGACGTCCGGTCCGTACAAACAACATGTATACGGAGCATTAGTTCGGTTAGATGCCTAGCGCGTCCTGATACGGAGACGGAAAGCACGGACGCGCTTGATGAATGGTTTCCTCTGGACGGACGGACGGTTCGCGGGCCGTGCGCATTAGCGCTATCCGAGCTTAGCTTAGCTATACCAAAGAAGTCAATTATTACGTTTATTAAAACGTAAAATAGTTTCTATGGGATAGCTCCGGACGACGGATCTCTCCGTACGGACCGTCCGTATAGCACTAAATAAAGCCTTAAAATGCAGCTGTGTGCGTGTGCGAGATACTGGCTAAGGGTCGCTCTACACGGTGTTCGAGCCGAGATTGTCGAGGTGCGAGGGTGCCGAGGGTAGCTAAGGGCCGCTCCACCCAGGCTTCGAGCCGTGATTGTCTCTCTAAGGAGGTTATCGACTAAGTGGTACCTTGCGATCGAGGGGCTTATCGGTGGATCGAGAACAATATTGTCGATTGTTTTACGCCTATGAGGAAGTTATTGCGAGCGCTGGGCTTGTTGTTATTTGTGGCACTTTCTATTGAATTGTGTCTGATTTGTTATGAGGGCAGCGAGGGATAGTTATGAGGACAAGGCCCCACCTTGGCTGACCATTGCTTGCTTAGTGAAGTTCCGATAAGCCTGAAGCTGTATAAAATAAATGAACAAATAATTTGGCGAGTTTTAAAAAAACTATAAACCGACTTTGAATTCTTGTAGTGGCGACCTCTAGTTAAAATTTGAGTCTCATTTAGGCTGAGCGCAGACTTGAGTCACGACAGTTTAAAGACAGACTTGTCTCACATAGACAAGTCTGTCTTAAAACGAAAACAAAACTGTTTTGTCTACGACACGTCGCACACCTAAAACGAAACTGTTGTGTCTCAGGGTTGCCAGATAAAAGCTAACTCAATTCGCCTAATTTTGCCTACCGAGTAGCCTAAATCGCCTAATATATTTTTTCGTACAAGTAGCCTAATTCGCCTAAGATTTTGAGCTATGGATATTTATCCCAAACTAAGAAGACACGTAAAAAAAACGTAAAACAAAAAAAAATTTAGGAACTTCTGCAGCAAGATATGGTTTTATTCCTCTTGTAATAAAACAATGACTTCCTGTAGAAGTTCACCATCAATTTAAGCGGGAGAATCTTCATTCCTCGAAGTGGTGGCGGAAGTAGATGATCCAGCTGAATCAATCGGTCTTCTTTGATACATTTTTGAGTTGTACATTTTAATCATTTCGTCCGCAGGGCGAAATTTAGTGCAGCATATTTTTCGCACACTAAAATACAAACGAATGCGAGTTATCGTTTGCATCATCGGCAGCTGCATACGGTTCCGCATTTTGGATTTTACAACAACAATGATGAAACAAGCAATCCAAAAATTCAAAAAAAAAAATTAGCTTGCTGACACATGGATGAAACGACCAATGAAAGAAAGCCTACTTTGTAACACGAATTATGAAGTTGCGGTAAACGGATCGCACGAAACGAACAACCTAACTGCTGAATGTCACGTTGCTTCGGACGTGACACTAGAAGTGCATTCCGAATTACGCTAAAATAGATATTAGCGCTCTCGAAAGCGTTCCAAATTACTGTGAGCGCGACAACGGTGTCCCGTGTGACGTCATAGATGACGTCATTACATGCACCAGTTTGTGATATTACCGACCATCCTACAAACTGAAATCACTGGGAGCGCTCTGTCAAAACTGTCAATTAGCATTCATCGTATTCTCTTTTTTTTCGTTTACTTTTACCTGACTGACATTTGACACCGTAACTCGTGACCGTGAGCATTCATGAGTGTTCCGAACGAATGATTGCACTTAACTGTTTATAAGATAGGTAACTAATTTGGAACGCAAAATATCGTTGTGATCGCTATCAGCGCTGTAATCGTATGTCGGAATGCTACCTAAATTACACATTTCAAAATCAAAAAAATTGGTTGTCTGTAAAGTCGGTTTACTGACGATAGTTGAACGTGACAACGTCTTAAGAAAATACTGATGGAATGGTAGCATTTGATACTCGATCAAAACATGTAAATGTACTATAGTATAGCAGCTGTCCACGCAGACGCATCGCTCACTCAAGTAGGAGAGAGACGGATGTCGAGCGCTCTCGCTTGCACTTCAAGCCTTACATGGAACGCCTCAGAGCGAGGTAACGCCGCATGACGTCATGTTTTTTCGTGCGTGCAGCCGGCTCTATCGAATTATAAGACGTTGTCACGTCAAAAACGAACGGATCGGTCATCCGCCATCCGTTCTTTTTAATTTGCTTTTGTGGGTAGACCTCTTGTTTACGCCCATTGCCATGGAAACCATTAGTTACCAGTGAGTGTGAAAATCATCATGTGATAATGTTTTACATATGTTTTACGGCGCACATTATCAATTCCTCTGGAGACAAACTTTTATGGGAACACTTAAAAATCAACCTTTATACAACAACAACGAAAGAATCATCAAAACCTACTATGAATTGGCGAAGATATCGCCAAAATTGTTGTAGCTAGTCGTGGTTTTTCAAAAGTTGTTCTTAAGCTTTACGGAATAAATACCAATCGTTCGGAAATAATTTTTTATCGGACAAATTCAGGATTATTCTTGACAAAATAACGAAATAATTTTCATAATCGGAAAATTATCCATTATTGACGGAGAAATCGACAAACATACAATTCCGACCGAAAAGAGTAGAAGATAAATGAGGGCGCTGCTGTCGTTTAGATGGCAACACGAATACTACGACGCAAACGGACGCAAAAATCCTTGCGTTTAGCTATTCAATTTTGTTGAAAACGTGGATGCCAGGTGCAAATCCGATCAAAAATTGTACATAATTAATTATCAAGGAACAAAAATTTACTGAAAACTACTGTTGTTTGTAGACTAAATTAATTTACGATTACAAAAGTAATCTGATATTCTTATTATTATTGTAATCATTTATTCTTAAAAATAATAGATATAGGTACCTTAGCATAACTAGTTTACTTAACCACTTTTTAAAAATAATCTAATAAAATATCATAATCAACAAAATAGGTAGATGTTTTCTGATTGCGCACGAATTGAAATCATCCAATTGTTATAAGGGCTTCCTTTTCTTTGTTCTGCAGGAGTTTTGAATATTGTTTTGTTATGGTAGTAGAATCTTACATCTTCAATCCCTAATACAAATAACGGATGTACCTACCTAAAAATAAATTTAAATTATACTGAAATGTAACGCAGGACCGTTAAAAGTGGCAGATGGGTTTTGAGGTCAACAAATGGCAAAATCGGATGATGATGATGATTTTCTTTTAAATACTCAAAATATGGAAGTAGTATACTTTTCCAATACAAACCGAAATAAACATTCAAAATACCATGAACGCAATTTGCAAAAAACAATACAAATATTACTCAGGCAATCAAATTCGTTTAAGATAGGCAGAATTTACTATTTAAAGACCATAGAATCGAGTATTTATTGGTGATCTCGGAGGTACTTTGATAATTGTCTGAAACATCGGGCCATAGCTTTCCCACTTGAAATTCGGCTAAACAATGTATGAAAACTTTATCAATCACTTGTCTTGTTCCACTGCGATTAGTTTTTTCCATGTTGTATTACACTAAACACCTTATTAAACATGAATACAGTTATTTTAACGCAAATTTCGTTGCCAATGTTTAATGATAAGTGCGTGACATTTTGAACAGATTTGGCATAGGGTTCGTGTTGCCAGAGCAATGGTTTTGTTTAGTTCTTTACTTATTTTCTACCCTTTTCGGTCGTCGGTTTTTCGTGCTTTGAGGCAATAGAAAACAAAATGGCTGCCATTTCATCACGGAGAGAGAAAAAAAAATAGGGATAGTGATTTCTCGATAAAATTTACCGTATTTCACCCCCCCCAAAGTCTCCGACACCGGTGACCAGACACATTGTATAGTAAAAACAATACCATTTTAGCCAGGATTTCAAAGAAAATGTAAAAAATTACTCAAAAATGATTAGAAAAGTTTGTCAAATAGCAAAATCAAATTATATGAGCTCCAAAATTAGAAATAGTGAAAATGTGATAAAATCAACGTGGAAAATAATAAATAGTGAGACTGGAAAGGTCAGTACCTACGTTAATTATTACAATTTAAAGATAAATGATTGCACAATCAAAATGACATTGAAGTTGAAGTACCCCAAGCTTTTGAAAACTTTTTACTGACATTCCAATCTCTACTACAAAGTGTCTAAACTCTTTTCAATGAATCGCTGAGTCATTACTCATAGAAAATGTAGCTAAATGCGAAAATAAACTTTATTTCTACTATGTCGATGAAAAATATATTTAAAAAGCCTTCAAACTTTTAAATATAAAGAGAACTGCAGATCTCTGTGGCATTTCCGTCAAAATTATTAAACCTTTAATTGATACGATTGCACCAGCTCTAGCTATTATTATTCAATGAATCTATAGATTGTGGCGTATTTCCTGATCTAATGAAATGTAGAACACTCACTGTGTCCCACTGTTTATATCGGGTAGAACGTCTGACCCCACTAACTTTAGACCAATATCAGTACTGCCTACGTTTAGCAAAGTTTTTGAAAAACTAATTTTACATCAATTGCTCAGGCATTTTAATGGCAATGACCTGCTACATGGTAAGCAATTCGGGTTTACTCGTGGCAGGTCAACTACTGATGCCAGTGTAGAGTTAGTATCGCATATTTTTGATGCTTGGGAGAAGTCGCAAGATGCTTTAGGTGTTTTTTGCAACTTGTCAAAAGCATTCGATTGCGTACACCATGAAACATTAATCAGGAAACTACATCACTATAGAATAAGAGACACCTCTTTGGATCTTCTTACATCTTACTTGAGTGATAGGATACAAAGAGTTGACATTAATGGGAAACGGTCTTCGGGGTCTGTAGTTACAATGGGTGTAACGCAGGGTTCTATTCTCGGTCCTTTCCTATTTTTAGTTTATATTAACGACCTACCACATCTTGTTAAGAATAATCACGAGATTGTGTTGTTTGCTGATGATACTTAATTAATTTTTAAAATGAAACGACAAAACACAAATTTCGACGATGTGAATAATACAATCTCAAAAGTAGTTCATTGGTTTAGTGTCAATAATCTTTTGTTAAACGGAACCAAAACAAAAGGTATTAGATTTATCCTACCTAATGTTAAACAAGTGAAGGCTGATGTAAACGTTAAAAGAGAAACTTTAGAAATAGTAGAAAGTACCGTATTCTTAGGAATCACCTTAGATAATAAACTTCAATGGGGCCCACACATAGATAAGCTATCGAAGAGACTTAGTTCTGCAGCGTATACAGTCAAAAAAATCCGTCATCTTACAGACGTGGATACATCTAGACTTGTTTATTTCAGCTACTTCCATAGTATTATGTCTTATGGTATACTGCTGTGGGGGAACGCTGCAGATATTAACACCGTATTTGTGCTGCAGAAGAGAGCTGTTAGTGCAATCTATAATATGGGTCCCAGAGAATCCCTGCGTGATAAATTCAAAGAAATAAACATAATGAAAGTACCATGTCAATACATTTATGAAAACTTGTTGTACACTCACAGAAATATTAATCAATTCCCTAAAAATAGCGACATACATAATATAAATACTAGAAATAAGAATAAACTGGCTGTGCCCACAACTAGGCTACACAAGATAAATGCATCTTTTAAAGGGCAATTCGGCAAAAAATTTTAAAGGGCGCTTCTACAACAAAACTCCAAGTTATTTGTAAAAAATATCAATAAACAAATTCAAACAAATTGTCAAAACCTTGCTTTGCAAAAAGGCTTACTATAAAATATCAGATCATCTAGAGGATAAAAAAACATGGGACGGGTTTTGCTCCAACTCTAAAAATAACAACTAACAGGCTAAAGGTTTCTTCGTCGCTTCTTTACTTTAGTCTACATACCGAAGCGACAGAAATCAAAAAATATCACTTTATTTACGTGTCAGTGTTAAGTTTTATAATTTGACCTTTTCTGAGTGTACATTTATTGTGTTTATGGAAATAAAGAGTTTTTGATTTGGTTTTGTCATTCACTCCGCGTCGCTAATTTGTGCCGATTTGCGCGCCTAAATTGTACCTACTTACCTTGTGACGAATGTCGTACACAAATTTTTAGTGCACTGAAATGGTGGGGCTTTATGCTACGGCTGGTGATGACTTGAGGTTGGCTCGTACGTACGATGTGCGCAGAGCTACCCAGGACAACGTGTGCTTAGCTGGAAAACTATCCTAGCGGCTAGACAAAGGCTACATACTTATGGTTAGTTTACCGTGCCTAGTCATAGTAGTCATGCACGAGGTCCTGGCAACCAACAGTTAGCGGTCAACATTCAAGAAGAAATTTTCAATTTCTTCGCGGAACTACCAGAGGAGAGTGCTAGAAGGGCAGCTTGTCTCTTCAATGTTTTGCACTGGACAGTTTGGAAAATCCTCCACATCGACGGCCAACACCCTTATAATTTCCAGTCGGTTCAAGAACTGGAAGACCGCGTCTACCTACCCATTTTGAAAACATTTTACATGTTATGTAGGTGAGTGAACTAAATTGTACATAAAAGTAGTTATGTAAGTTATGCATCTACGATTAGAGTGGTTTCGATAAGTACTACGCCGCCGCCGGCGGGCGGCGCGCGGCGGCAGGCGGGCGTCGTGCTAGGACGACCATGAAATCACGTACCACAGCGAAGAAATGAAGTATGAAAATCCATCGAAACTAATTGACTATTATTTTTAATATGTAATTAGGTTATGGACTCCACTCATGATACTTATTCTCTGGTTTCAAGGATAAGACTGTTCATCCTTACACACAGTAGAACCTCCTCCTTTGTGAATTTTTTCAGTCGGTTAAAAATGTTTCTGCTTACTTACTCCTAAAGCTCAGCAATCCGAACTGCGTTGATAAATATAATCTCATTGGGTTCTACCAGTATTATAATATCTGTGGTTCTACTAAGGGAAGTAATATTATTATCTACAAAAACAAGTTATCGACAATGATAAAAATAATAAAAGTAAATGCGCAGCGTAGCAGGTATGTATTTACTGCAAAGATGTGATACAATAACTTCCCGTCGTCGTCGTTGCATATTCAAGTGAGTAACGCGTCAGTGCCCCGCTCCGCCCGCGCCCGCTGGCCGACGTAAATACAGAATCGGGGCAGAAATGCAAAGCGACACCTACAAATCTGTATGAGAACGCACTGCGACCGCCTCCGCCGCGCCGCGCCGCGCCGCGCCGCGCGCCGGCGACGTGCGGTGCGAGCGGCCCTTAAACATTTACACTATTTATTTACTAGCTGTGCGACTTGCTGCAGATTCATCTGCTTCTGGATCCGAGAAAAATCACTAATAATGTATTTATTTCGAAAAACCATCTACAAAAATAGTCTATAATGCTAGACATTACTAATTTATTGTTGTTCCAGTACCATTATGGCCCAAAGTTAGAGAAAGGTGTGTCATGGGTACTATAAAAACGATCCAAAAGATTATGGATAAGATACTATGGTATCTTCGGCCTTGGACCTTATTGAATTATAATAATTTCAAACCCAATTCTTATATCAAATACTTTTAAGTTAAATTAGAAAGAGAAGTAGTTAATAAAAAATGATAGAAAGTGCAATGTTTGCAACAAACAAACGTACAGTTTTCACGGTGCGAGTATAGATTGGGGAGTCGCGCGGGGTGCACGAGGGCCGGCTGACCTGACCTGGCGAAGAGCACAGATTTCAGTCAGCCTCGCGCCGCGGAGCCGGCCGGTCGTGCGCGCCTCTCCACCAAAACACCGGTTGTGTGACAAGAGCGCAGACCTCTAGCCACTACCCGCGTAGATGCAAGCTTCAAGTATACACAAGTGCTGTGCTAAAGTGGACGCGGCGGCCCCTCGCGAGCTAGGAACCGAGGCTACCGCTCCCGCAGCTGATGAGGTATGTTTGGGAGCAGCCATGTGCTTCGAGAGGAGATTCAACAACATCTTCCGCTTAATTGAGATTAAACATTGTTTTCTGGTTGGAAACGTTGTTAACGAAATATTTATAACGGATTTTGCATATTTTAGGCACTTTATTTTATTTTGTTTTATTCGGAGAACAAACCGTTTTACACACTTTATAAATAAATACATAATAACTTATAACCATTTATGTGTCCTCGCATGTAGCAGCTAAAAGACTGCTTGCTTGCGGAGGAATGGAAAAACAGTTCTGTCCTGTTAACAACTTTATTACATTATTTAATTAACCGTATCCAAATTCGTAGCATCTTGAGGATAATTAATAAAAAAATATTCCCTCAAGATTTATGGAAGTAGCTACCTACCTACCGAATAGTTTTGGGGTTCGGAAGTAACCAATTATCATCATGAGTTTTGGTCCATCATTAATAAATTCTGGATGCCTGGTAACTAACGTGGGCTCTAAACAGCAAAGATCTAGCGCCGCCGCCGCGCCGCCCGCCGTTGTAAAGCAACAACAAAAGATCGCCGCCTGTCCGTTCCCATGGGATTAGGCTGCGACCACACGAGCCACGAGCCTGAAATAACACTTCTTCTTACAATAGCGAGTGTACAACCAACTGGGGTCAGGAAAAGGGGTTTTAATCTTTTGAAGCTTGAATAATTTTGTTGACGAGTTTTTTATGTAAGTAGGTCCTAAAAAACGATCGGATAAAAATGATATTAGAATTGCCACTTTGGATATGTGAATCTATGTTTTACTACGGTGTTGAATCAAGAAATGTAAGCCATTAAGAAGCTTATCGTAAATTTTTGAAAAAACTTTCGCAGTTTCAAGTATTCATTATGAATAGAGTAAAAGAGTTATCTTAAATTGTCTAAACTGGGGTTTTCCTGTGAGATTATTTCAGCGGCGTGTTTTCTAGCTGCCGCAGTCCCGCTTACCGAGGCCTACAAAGGCCTACCGAGGCCTATCGTGGCCTGCGATGGCACCTTCTTCATACCTAGGGTGTAAAGCATAGAGAATCACTTAGAAAATAATAAATAAATACAATTCACACAGCATTATCTAGCCCCAAGCTAAGCAGAGCTTTGTTATGGGTAGGTACTAGATAACTGATATACATAATACAATACTCTACGTACCTAGATAGATATTTTTTATTATACATAGAAAACATCCAGAACGCCCTGGACAAATGTCTGCAGATCGTACAAACATTTGTCCCGAGGCGGGAATCGAACCCGCAACCTCCTGCGTCGCAGGCGGACCTTCGCCTGCTGCGCCACAGAGGTCGTCGTTTAAAGGAGTCATTCCCGCTCGGTAACACCCTGTCTGTGAAATAAAAAGTTGCACTCGTTCACAGTGTTGACGAACGCAACTTTTTATTTCCCGATCTCTTTTTTCTCGGCGCGCAGTTACACTCGCACTTGACGGGTCTTGTTTTTCAGGATTTACTGAAACACAAATATGGTCAGTAACTTTCGTGTCATTTAAATTCAAACAAAACATGTGAATTTACGGAGTTATCGATAAAATTATGTTTTGAACGTATTTATTTACGTTGGGAACTTGTAACGCGAACTGTTTGATAGACGACGTAGGGTTGTTATTGTAGGAGTTGTAAGTAGGTGAATTGTTGTTACTGAAGGAATTGTAATAGGTATAATATTTTATGAGTTGTTTCAGAAAGCTGAGTAGGTAGCTATTCTAAAATATAGGATGAATTAGCTTGGTTTAGGTACCGTAGAGAAACGTGGGAGGGGTAGACCTTGGGTAGACCACTAAGACGACGGAACGAAGACCTAAGAAAAGCAGCTGGAAATCTTTGGCAAAGAAATGCAAAAGACAGAACGACGTGGAAAAACTTGGAGGAGGCTTTTACCGCCCTATGCGGTTTGTACACAGAATTAGATGTTACAAATTAAAGAATGCAATGTTAATATTTTGGTATATTCTACTTATAAGGGGTTAGGTTACGTAGTTGTTTGCATTTGATTATTTCAAAAACGAACAACTACTTACGGTGTGAATAAGTGGATCAGGGGATTTCTGGAACTCTTGTCCACAAATCCCCTGTGCGTCTTCTCTTTGAGCCGGTAGGGGATTTCTGGACAAAAAGTCCAGGAATCCCCTTCGCAGGGGATTATGGCAGGGGATTATTGGAATAAGCCAATTTTATTTAGTTATTTTATCTATATACTAGACGATCGCCTCGCGGTTTCATCCGTGTAGTAGCCGTTCTCGTGGGAATTCTGGGATAAAATATAGCCTATGTCACTCCCTGTAAAGTAAGCTTCCTAACGGTGAAATAATTTTTCAAATCGGTCCAGTAGTTTCGGAGCCTATTCAATACAAACAAACAATCAAATCTTTCCTCTTTATAATATTGAAGTTTCGAATGGTGTTTTTTTTAAGTTGTACTTAGTAGCTAATAACTGATTTTTAAAAATTAGTTTTTTAAGGGGGTAAAAGGTCATTTATAATAAGTTCAGAACCGTAACTTTTAGCCCGTCAAAATTTGTAGCGTAGGAAGATGACTCAATATAAATAGACATGTAATTCAGGGTTTTGCGAAATTCGCACCCAAATGCTGGTTAATGGTGTGGAGTCAAATTAAGGCCACTCACTGACTTAAGGCCTACGCAGACCGGGACGGCATGGCAAGGGATTTTGCCGTGAGTCAGCGCACACTGGCCGCTTAGATACCGCGGCATTCCAGCACTTTGCCACGGCATGCCACGGCGTGCCGCACCCCGCAGTATATCACTACGAGCGCCGGAGTCCGTGGCATGCCGTTGCCTACCGCAGTATGCCACGGCATCCCGCCATGGGAGCCTGTGGCGTGCCGTGCGATAAAATCCCTTTCAATGCCACTGCATCATTTTAAAGCATAGCAATTTATGTCGTTTTTCTGTAACAGTACGGTTGAATGTCCATTAGTAAAAACTAAAACCCCTTGCCTTGCCGTCCCGGTCTGCGTAGGCCTTTATCAAGAAAAACTAGAAAATACTTTTCTAGAAAAGAAATTTTGTATGAAAATTTAGTTTAGGACGCATGCACCTACTAAGAACAGTTTTTTTAGAAATTCATAATCTTGGGCTATTTTATTATGTTCCTGTTCCTGCTTAAACTTGTATCTGCGGCTTCAAACGCGTGGTGCGCGGGCTATATTACCCGGGTGTACATTAGTACCCACTCGTACTACTACTAAAGTCCACGCGAATGAAATCGCGGCGAGTCAGCTAGTCTATACTAATATTATTAAGAGGAAAGATTTGATTGATTGTTTGTTTGTTTGTATTGAATATGCTCCGAAACTACTGGACCGATTTGAAAAATTCTTTCACCGTTAGGAAACTTTTCATATTGGATTGACATAGGCTATACTTTATCCCGGAACTCCCACGGGAACGGGAACTACGAGGGTGAAACCGCGAGGCGATCGTCTAGTTGATAATAAAACTCTAAAATGTATTGTGCTGACTAAACTTATCATTGATTATCAATATCAATTGAATGGTGCGGCCGCTGGTCAAGAGCGTGTTCAAGAGATACAGCCTCGACAAACTTAGAGCAAAAATAGCCAAAAAATCGTGTTATTTGTATGGGAGCCCCCTTTAATTTTAATTGACGTCGTGAAAGAATTGAACGAAAGTCTTCGTTTCAGGTCTGGCCAAAATAGCGTTTTTGTCAGTATGTCCGTACTCCTCTACAGGTCGTATTTTATAACCGATCGGTACGAAACTTTGTGTACAGATTCTATAATTTTATAGAATTTTAAAGTCGTCGGGATTTTTTGATTAAAGGCGTACTTCTTCCACAATAAGGCAAAAAGTCGGATTTGGAATATCTCCGCTATAAGAGATCTGATTTTGATGATTGTATTTTTAATTGAAAGGTAATAACTTTAAACTGTTCTTATAAAAATTTGGTAAAGATCGGATGAGTATTTTCGGCATGACGAGCAGAATAGCTCCGCAAAATGCAGTAATATGCAAGAGAGCATTTACAGTACAGCGCCACCTATTAGAACATCTTTGTAACACTTCGAGAGTTATATGAAATAGCGCGGCCGCATACACCGTCGTCGTCGGTTAAATAATAACAACAACTTTGCGCTGATGGATCAACGCCATCTATTGATACCTAGGTAGAGAATTTCAAGCTTTGCTGAGGAACGTAACTTAGGTACTTTGTATGGACAATTGGTATAATGGTTGATGTGTTTGTGCAACATTTCGTTCAAAAATTCAATGCACACCACACTAGCGTAAACTAATATTTAGGTACCTACCTACTTATAAGGGTTTATCTGATTTTTGGATATACCTACCTGGGTATCTACTTAGGTAGGTAAAGTGTAGATACACTACCTACCTACCCATAGGATTTTTCTTACAACGCGTCAAAAAGTAAGAGGCACCGATAATTACATAGAAATTAGGTACTTACCTATAATACTTATGACAAGATTAGCACCATTATAGGAAGGCTGGTGCCTACCTATGCTGGTGCTTATTCTGATAAGTAAGCACTTTTGCTCCGTGATACATAAGATGCTTTCATACTGGCATGGCGATTTGCAAGGAGTCACCGCCGAAAAACATGGTTGAAAGGGTAACCATTTCGACTATTTTCAAAATATACCTACCGAACCTACCTACCAAAATATCCCGTTTTAAATTACTTTAGTGCATTAATAAATAAATTAATTGTTGAAAAAAGTTAGTGTTCGCGACGTCTACTGTTCGTAGAACTACTAGTATAAATTAAATTTTTCATATGTTTTGTTATAACGACAAAAAATATACATATTTTGTGTTCTTACGGTTCATGAGATAGAGCCCTCTGACAGACGGACAGACAATGGAGACTTAGTAATAGGGTCTCGATTTCACCCTTAGGGTACGAAACCCTAAAAAACAAGAAACTGCAAACTACGAGTAACCTTGGCAATAATCACGTCAATTATGTACTCACGGTAGGAAAGATAGCTTTGATTGTTTTCGTAAAATAATATTATTGAAATAGAAACCTATATTTTCCCTCTTTTAAGTAGAAACCTAAAAGTCTCGTGTGTGTGTGTGTGTGTGTGTAGAGATCTTCAACTACTTGTCTGAAAGTAGAGATCTATCAAAACAAACCGAACAAACGTGAATGTTGTCGCTTTGCCCACAGATTTATAAGTAGAGTCAGAGCTCGTCATAGAGGATTTGCCTTTCAAGCTCAGAAGAACGGTCCCGTTCTTCTGAGCCTTCAAGACGGCGGCGTTCACGCGAGGCTGCCGTCACTTTCAAGATGGTGGCGTTCACGCGAGGCTGCCGTCACTTTCAAGATGGTGGCGTTCACGCGAGGCTGCCGTCACTTTCAAGATGGTGGCGTTCACGCGAGGCTGCCGTCACTTTCAAGATGGTGGCGTTCACGCGAGGCTGCCGTCACTTTCAAGATGGTGGCGTTCACGCGAGGCTGCCGTCACTTTCAAGATGGTGGCGTTCACGCGAGGCTGCCGTCACTTTCAAGATGGTGGCGGCGTTCACGCGAGGCTGCCGTCACTTTCACTTACATAGACAATTACCGTCGTGAGAAAAAATGAGAAGTATGATAACTTTTTGTTCATCAACTACGATTTTTTTATTTCAAAATAGTCACTTATCCATCGGATTGACATTGACAATTTTTCAGCAAAGTCAAAGTATACAAGCAATAGATGTTCCCGATGCAAAATTTTCGATTCATTGCAAATTCTCCCACATTAAAAATATAAAACCCATAAAAGAAAAGTTACCATGAAAGCCAGCAAGTAGAGTATGGGCGCCAGAAAGCCAGTCTTTAGTTTTGAATTTGGCAGTCTACTTATATTGGTCGGGAGTGCTGTATTCCTCGTGATGTGTATGCTCGCGATTTGCGCAATAGCCCGGTCACAGTGACCAGCCGGGTCGCCCAACCGGCCGGTCTCCAGCGCTTTCTGATGCTCTGCTCAAGAATATCAGGTACTGAATAAAATATTAAAAACATTGATTACGCCACAAGTACAAACAAGCGGAAAAGAAAACCAGTAACAAAGTAAGTAGTAGTAAACATTAGATGGTTTGCCTCCATGACGACCCTGCGCCGATATGGGAGTTGGCTCAGCGTGTACTGAGCATTTTTCGCGCAGCGCAGTTTTTCAGCCAAATACCTTACTTGTCGTACGGACGGCAATTCGATGTCTAAAATAATATATTTCAAAACATAAGGAGGGTTTGAGGTAACTTGTTGTGAGTTATAATTTGTTCTCTTTGCAGTACAGTAAAAGTGCTGCGTTTTAAAAATGGAAAAATGCATACATGAAGCCTTTCAAACAGGCAAGTCCATCTCGTAGAGCCGGGACTGCAGAGATACCGCCATCGTCGCCGGGGACCATGCGCCATGGCAGCCGCACCAGCCGTACCAGCCGTCGATCCCCATTCAGGCATTATTGAAACACTTTTATAGATTTATATTGAAAAAAACTAAAGGTAATCAATATAAAACATACACATTTAGGATTGCTTTTATTTACCTCACAATATTTACGCCTAATGGCCAGGCCGTCTGTGATCATCTTATCGAAATGATCAGTTGAACACTGGCTAGCATTAGTCAATATAGATGTTAACTAGAGCATTAAGAGGATACTACAAATAACATTTAACTACAGTAAAAGTATGTTTTATTATTGCCAGGTCCCACACTCAGCATTATTATTACGAATAGACGTAGACTTCCCACAGCGTGGAGCTGCTCCGAGGCTGCGCTGTACCCACAACTACGAGGCTACGAACACTTGTATCTGTAAAACCGTCTCATGTTTTAGCATAGTAAGCTTACAGAAATGCATCACTACCGTTACATTTCATCTCAAAGCTATAGTCTCTAGAACTTGTACTGGATTCTAAAGTCAAATCTCATGTGCATTTACTAAGTAAGAACAAGCAGATCCTGCTGCCTAATTAGGCTTATCAGACTTACCTCTCTTGAATAGTTTCCTTTTATTATTTAAGTCCCAAACTCTTGTTAGTGAATGCATAATTGATCTGCGAAGGTCAAGACTATGTAGATCTGTCTGCTTTTGCACTGTCCAATTACTTTTAACTGGAGCAATTATGAACTTTAAAATTTAGATGATAGGAGCTAAACGAAAGTCAAACTAAGTTGGCGGGCGACTAGCTTCCAGCAATGGACATGTGCTCCGGAGATAAAGGAGTTTGAACTTTGAAAACTATAAGATAAAGTCGGGTGTGAACGCGGGGGATTGCAAGCAGCGGACGGTAGACAAATAAGCGACATCGCAAAGGGAGATTGGGAAAAGCAAGGAGTTTTCAGAGTGTCTGGCGTCTGCAGCCTGTGAGAGCTTATTGAACGCGTAACTGTGGGTCGCGCTGGGACATGTGTAACTACTATATTTTGGTGAGTTGAGGTCCGTAGCGGGACCAATTACATTATATGAGTCTTGAATCTTATATAAACCTTGTTGACAGTAACTGTCAACAAGGTTTATAGTTATAAGAATAAGAGCATAACTGTAATGAGCATCGCATCAGTTGCATTCTACAAGTTTTAAAGTCCATGTCTGCTTTGATGGAACAAGAACTACGCGTCTCGCATTTTATTAGTCGTTTTTTATAGACTACGTAAAGGTATTTCGTCTCGTAACAATAAGTCAGGGTTAACTGTGTTAATAGAATAGATGTGGCGGGTGGCGGGTGGCGGGTGGCGGGTGGCGGGTGGCGGGGCCTAAGTAAATCACGATAATGTCTTATTCTCGTAGCAAGCTACTATTATTCTCAGCCTTTTATACAAATCAGCGGCTAAATTCACCCAGTAACGACTCCTGAGCTGTGTAAGGGAAGTTGCTCACGTAACTATGGCCTGTAGCCTACGCCTAGCAAAGCTCTTATCTAATACTAGCTACTGCCCTTGGCTCCCCGAGCAGCTCGTATAATATTTTAGAAGAAGGCTTGCCTTTGATAAGGCAGAAAAATGCATGCCGTCCCCGGATACTGAGTAGCCTATATCCTGTCCCGCGCCACCTGCACCGCCCACCTCGCCGCCGAGTTTCATTAGGATCGGTTCAGCCGTTCAAGCGTGAAAAGGTAACAGACAGAATCACTGTCGAATATAATCTACTTCCGAACCCTCTCTCTCCAAACTTAACATTTGCACTAGACAATATGAAACATGGAAACATACGTGTTGATGATTTGTACATAAGTATTCCGTCGTGGGTACACTTGCTGTTGCACTTGATGTCGTTACATTCTATGTTTACATTCAAACAACAACACACAAACGTGGAATAGGTACCTACCCAGGTAGAGACAAACCATTCTAAAAATGCAGGCCCTCTTCACAAAACGTCATACGTTCCTACTTACTTGGCGTGCATATTTAGAATGCTTTATTTCTACCTACCTAGGTAGTACCTATTCCGAAGGTAGGTAGGTAGTGTAGGTTCCCTAGGTAGCAAAAAATCATAAAAAGGTAAAAAAAACAGACACACATGACTGAAAAATTCATTAAAAATAATTAGTCAGAGTCCAAACATATATATTTTTTTTCATTTTCGGTTATATTATCTTTATTCACAAAGAAAATTAAAATCAAATAATATAAATAAATTAAATCTAGTATAATTGAGCTAACTGCAGACTGTTGCAAACAATCTACAGGTAGCTCAACTGATTCATATCAATACCAGTCGTCGCGTCCGCAAGACGCTGGCTGCATTGCCCCGCTGCTGTATGGTAATTCTGATGCGCTTCGCCAGATACTCGCCACCTCTCGGGTCACGCGTCGTTTATAATAAATTAAATAAATAATGCTGGACAATTCACACAGCATTATCTAGCCCCAAGCTAAGCAGAGCTTGTGTTATGGGTACTAGATAACTGATAAACATTATGTACTTGATACAATACACTACATAAATAGATATTTTTTATTATACATAGAAAACATCCAGAACACCCTGAACGAATATCTGCAGATTGTACAAACATTTGTCCCGAGGTGGGAATCGAACCCGCAACCTCCTGAGTCGCTGGACCTTCGGCCGCTGCGCCACAGAGGTCGTCAATTAATGAATCAAAACTTCTCATTCTTCACTTCACTGTAAAGTAATTAAAGATTTTCAACAGATTGTTATGTAGAGTGAAGATTCATTTGAACGGAGTGTCCCAGAGGTTCTAACTAAGCTGTAACGACATTGTGGATTCCCGGAGAGGAGGGATTGTGGTCGATTGTCTTGTACATGAGTCATTAGTCAGCGCTGGCGGCAGTGCTGGTGGTGCGGGCTATTCATGTATTGACAAAGAGTATCGTTGTGGAGGTAACCAAAAAGGTTTATTTGTTTATCTGCTGGATGCAGCAAGCCGAAGTCACAGTGCTATGGCGCTCATTTGGAGGCCGCTGTCCAGGAGTGAGTCAACATAGGCTGATGATGATGTACAAGCAGGCAGATCCGAGGCACTGTATTCGGAAAACTAAAAAAAAATTGTTGAAACTCTAACCGCCACATTCTCACCCGCATCTCAAATTTAAGCACGTCCCAAGTAACGAACTTCTGACAGTGTTTCATTGAAAACTGACAACATACCGCGACTTGAGACGAGCTTAAGCCTGAGTTGCGTTTGATTATTTGGGGGTAGGAGAGCAAATTTCAGTCGCGTCTGTCGCTCATTAGTGGAAAACGTTTTCATCAAGTTTTCAGGCGCACCGTCGCGTCGCTCTCTGAAAAGATCTTTAAAAACGAAGTACTTAGACACTGAACATAGATACTTTTTTCAAACAAGACTAAATACAGAGAACTTGGTCTTGTTCATGTCTCGGGGGTATTCGCAAATTGAAAAAGCTAGAGTTACGACAAGAGCTTGTGTAAAGGCAAAGCAAACTAACAAGGTAAGACTTGTCAGAGTGTACGGTAAAAGACAACAAAGGATTATACGCGTACCAAAATCTGGGTTGTTAAAAAGTCATTTAAAGCAGGGCATGTACCTATGTTATGTAAAGTGTTTCGTAGGGCAGATCTTGCTCCGAATCAAGGCTTCCGATAAAATGAGTAGGACATCTCAGAAGTGCCATAAATCGTCGTTCGTTTAGGAAATAAACGTCGTTGTCCGTGCGGGCCGCACAGCGCCCCCGCGGGTCGTACAACGCCCAGCGGGCCGCACAGCTCCCCGCGCGCCTGCAAACGTCGCCGGCTCTAATACTGATGTCTATCTACGAGACATTGTCCTTTTGTTTTGATAAAAATATTTTTGAAGATTGCTTGCATTTGATAACGCAGAAAAAACTTGAGTGCTGGGATTCAGTAATCTAAATTGTGTAACTGGCTTCAGGAGTTGGGTTATTATTAATTAGGAATTTTATGTAGGTACCTACTTACGGCTTACGGTCAGCAACTTTTTTTTTGTACGATTATGTTATTAACAGAAGGCTATTAAAATTTAAAAACGACGTTGAAACCACTCTCAAGGAGAGTGCTCCTAATTTTCTGTACGTTTCTTTTTATTAACAATTTATCTTATCTTATCAGTGTCATGCCCTAATCTTTGTTGTTTTAATCTTGTTATCTATATTATGTTATCTATACTATTTGTATTTTTGTATGTTTGTTACGAATAAACTCAAAAACTACTGGACCGATTTCAAAAATTCTTTCACCATTAGAATGCTACATTATTCCTGAGTAACATAAGCTATATATAGTTCTTAAAAAAATTAGGGATCCCTACTAAAACTTCAATAATGTAACCCAAGGTGTAAAAAAATTCGCCATAAATTGTCTATCATCGCATGCGCTGCGGAAACTATTGATGATAGAACAAAAAAATGTTCTACAATATTAAAGACTATATAAATATCTACAAAAAACTCAGCGATACTATATGTCCAAATATTGTAGTTATGTCAGTATAACTACTTTTTTACTTTTTAAAAGTTAATAGAAATTCTGACCGAAGTCTGACCATGTTAGCCATACCTCTGTATTAATCCTTATCCAAATAAATCATTTCATAAGTTGACTGTTTCAATACCTGTAGATTACTTTTTGAATTATTCAAATCGGACGTTCCATTCAAAAGATATTAAAAATTTAAAAATGTCAATCTAAACAAAATACTATTAGAAAAATAAATGACGCCGCACCCGGGCAACGCAGCGAGGGAGGTAGGTAAAAATAATAATAATTAATGTCCTCCTAGCCGAATTTCGACCACGGCAGCCAATCTCATCGGAGATTAGCCAGATGCGCAGGACATATTATAGTGCACAAGTGTGTGTGGTGCCGGCTTAGAATTTGCACAACCCCCACTCTTCCCGCGGGTGTCGTAAGAGGCGACTAAGGGATATCCACCGGGGGCGGTCACGACCGGGGAGAGGTCAAACGCAGAACCAACGTCTTAATGTGCTTTCTGAAGCACGCCCCCGTGCCTCGGAAAGCACGTTAAGCCATCTAACACCGCCAATTTCCTTACTCCGGGCTGCTACAGTGAATATTTCTTGCTAGAAAATACCCAATAACACAAATCTTGGGCCGACCCGGGATTTGACCCCGGGACCACATTATCAGCGGTTGAACACGCGACCACTATACCAACGGGGCAGTAAAAGTATAAAATGTCCTGCTACAGAAATATTAGAAACCTACGTTTATCCCAAATTTTTAAAAAATTAATATCCACCCGTGCGAAGCCGGGACAGGCCGCTAGTTTTAAATAATAATGCATGCTTACATATTTCATAGCTAATTATTCTTATATTAATTTCCAATAGGTATTTGCTTACATAGAATAGAACTGCTCTTTGATCATGCTGTGTACAGTGTACACAGCACGTGTATATTGTGTACTACACATATTTAGGGATACAGTCTAGTTATTATTATTGTGTCATTCTATTTCTATAATATTATTTGATTGTATTCTGTTTTGTGTGCCAAATCACACTAATATTATAAATGCGAAAGTTTGGATGGATGGATGGATGGATGTTTGTTACCTCTTCACGCCAAAACTACTGAACGGATCGGGCTGAAATTTTGTATACAGATAATTATAATCCTGGAATCAAACATGGGCTACTTTTTATCCCATAAATCAGTTCCCATGGGATAGAAATCACCTTTAAACGTTTCCATAGAAACAACGCGTGCGAAGCCGCGGGCATAAACTAGTAAATATATAAATAGTAGTATTTTGGTTAACCCCTTATAACTCAAGAACATATTTTTTAATAAAAAAGTGGTTTTTAGGGTAGCAATTCGAGAAAAAAAAACACGTAAGAACATAGTATTATCTAAATCTTCTCAAGATTTGATTTCGGGATTTTGAGAACACGGATACGTCTTGAAGTAGTTATTTTATACTACAAATATCCTATGTACCTGACAGGTACAAATAATTTCATTAGACTAGTAATATAACAGAGGTAAAATTAAATCCAACGGTTGAAATGAGTAGCTGCTCATCTCGTCCTGTCCCCATCCCGCTGGACCGTAGTGAGACGTAGAGTGGACGGAGAGTCGATCCTGTCCAGGCAACATAAAAGCAGACAAACTAGCAAAAGAAGGAGCGAGACAGACCCCAACAAAACAGGACATCAGTCTCTCAAATCCGCCCACAGCGGAAGTAAAACACAAACTAAAACTTAACTCAGAAAAAGAACACCAAAAATTATGGGAGCGTCGAACAGACTGCAAACATACTAAATCAATATTCCCCTCCAAAGATAGGAAAACCACAAACACGTTGCTCAAGATGAGCCGCGAGGACCTGAGAACGATGGTGGGCATCATCACAGGACACTGTGAACTGAACCATCATCTGCTCAAGACTGGAGCCACAGACAGTAGCCTATGTCGCGGCTGCTTCCAGGAAGAAGAAACTGTGGAACATGTAGTGGTTCACTGCACGGCCACAGAGGAGGCCAGAAGGGTAACGGGATTGAGGACTCTCATAGAGGGATCTAACCCGTCCTCACCCACAGAAAAGCTGAAACGAAGCTGTCAGTCACCAAAAGTCCTGCTCCGGTACTTCAAGGAGCTGGGCTGGTTAGGGCCTGGTTAGGCAGGGGGACAATGCACAATACACTCCTAAGCGAGATGTCAGTGCAGATCCCAGTTCCCCCACTTAGAATTAGAATTAGAATTAGAAAATCCCGCTGGACCGGCGCGGCGGGCGCGAGTATCTCCAGCAGACACCGCTTTATGTCAGCCCACAGTCGTCTCAGTCGCGGTATAAATTCTCAACTCGTAAAACAGTGCTAAAATTAAGACCTTTATCCAGTAGAGAAAATTGTGGAGTCTTGGTAGAGCACAATTTATCAAACCCCGGTTACTTTAAAAACTCGTCACAGAGATTTATGGAGGCAGAGCGGAGACTCGTTTTAATTATTTCGGCGAGTTTTATTGTACAGAGCAGAATCAGGGATCCATTCGAAAATGTTTTTTGGGTATTCTACGTACCGTCTCTTTCTATCAAAGCCTCGGAAAAACACGGGTGTGATTTTAAGAATTAAAGAATCACCCTTGAATGATAAACGTGTCTCTGAAATTATATTTCTTGACCACTTTCAACCTTCAAATATAAACATCGGAGCTAGAATCAAGGCTTTGCAATTGCATTAGTGTACATTGTTCTGTTCATCCTTCATAAAATGTATAAAGCCCAATGATTTCCCAATATTCCTATAAGCGGAATAATTTTACGATTCATAAATATGACATTCATCCCGGAGTAATCCAGCTGTGGAATGCTTTTTTTACGAGCAGTAAAGTTTTATCGCTCGTCCGACTCGGCACTTTACACTTGAAAACTTTGCATTCTGCTCTAATCATGAGCCGAGAAGTCATGGCCCGGCGTACCTACCTGCCTAGTTCTTATAATTGCAAAATTTCACAATTTCTCGGAGATAATCTGAGTATCAGAAAGGTATTTTACAAAATAGATACATAATTGATATTATTGTTTATTTAAATTTGAACATTTATTTTTATTTTACAGTAGAAGAGTAAGAAGCGAGGGTCTCAGCCACACACGTCTATGCAACTTCAAGTTTTTGCCGTTCACATAAAGTTTTACAACGGAACTTTAGCAATTCCAAGTTACGTTGTTGGATTAAACTCTTATTCCTAAATAATGGGCCACGAAATTGCGTTGCGCTGAATTAATTTCTTGTAAAACTTTTTCCGTTGATTAAAAATTGGTTTGAAATATTAAATACTCTTTGTAGCTTTTATCTCGAGTTTGCGGCAAGCTGTTAGAACTGGAATTAGGGCATTGCTTTGAAAACTTCTTGATCATCCTTTCAACAAGCCAAAATTAAAACATCGTAAAGTAATTTGTACCTAACCTTCAAGTTTTGAGGTTAATTTTAAGTAAATGACCAGTACCATGATTTCCTCCTTGTTACAGGGTGTTGCGCGGCACCGCGGCGGCGGCGGGGCGCCCTCGCGCGATGTGAAGCGCCGCGACGTCGCCATGTGCTCGTGGGTGGTGTCTGCCCTCATCATCCTCTTCGCAATGGGTACGTAACTTACAAGAAACTTTAAATTAGCTTAAATAAGAACAGCAAAAGTTTTTCTTCCAAAAACAACTATGTTTACTCAGAATTCGGTAAAGTTTCCTCCAACCACTCTCAATGTTTTTATATCACCAACCACGCAGAAAATAATTATTCTAAATCAACTTAAACAATCAATCTTACCACGCAAAAAAACTGTACACAACTTTCAGACGAATGATTCACTAACCGAAAATGTACGACATTTTTCACACTAATCCAAAATGATACGTCTCCTCTATCACGTCACATTATTCGTTCCGTGAATGGATTACGCCATGACAAGCGAATTTTTCCGCGACAGCCTCCAAAGGGTAAACATGTCGTATCTCACGTTCCCAACTCTTTATTACAGTATTCATAAAACCTTAGAAACACATTCAATTTTCGCTCGACGTAATTATCTGCTTTCGGATTTAGCGGCGCATGGTTCGCGTTCAGAGGATCACGATATTAGCTTTCGAATTTTCTGTACTGGTTATAAAATATATCAAGTGATGGGAACTTATTGGCATTTTTCTCAAGTCTAAGATAGCTACTTGGACCTAAAGATTATGAAGTTCAAAATAAATAAATAAATAATAAATAATGCTGGACACTTCACACAACAGTCATTATCTAGCCCCAAGTTAAGCAGAGCTTGTGTTATGGGTACTAGATAACTGATATACTTAATACAATACACTACATATACATACAGATATTTTTTATTATACATAGAAAACATCCAGAACGCCCTGGACAAATGTCTGCAGATCGTACAAACATTTGTCCCGAGGCGGGAATCGAACCCGCAACCTCCTGCGTCGCAGGCAGACCTTCGCCCGCTGAGCCACAGAGGTCGTCATTATAAAACGAAATAAACTTCTCTCTCATAGTCGGGTATGCCTTTAATAACTTATTAGGACCCTGGACACAATAAGTAAACACTTACAACAAACATTGCAAATCATTGAATTGATATCTTGAATAGTTAAATACAGCGGTACAAAGTCGTGGCAGGTCGACGTGGGTCCTGAATTCGCAAAAGTCGAACCACGTAGGGTACTACGTGGTTCGACTTTTGCGAATTCAGAATCTGGTAAGATTCAGTGCGTGTCGCGCCCAACCGCAAGTCGTTCCGCAGGTGATCGGCACCGCATACCGCGCGCCCGCGCCCGCCGTCGCACGCAGCCCTCGCACGCCGCTCTCACTAGCCGCATAATTAAGTCGCAGAGTCCCGTCAAAGCCGTGTCCGTGCCCGGAATTAAACAAATCCCTTGTTTTATCAAGCAAATCCTCTTTGCCACGCAAATGTAAACAAAATACGCCGTACACAGCGTGTCCCGCGAGCGCCGATTTACATGGTAATTGACGCTACACTCACGAGAAATCACATGAGCGGACACCCTTTGTAAAAGGATTTTTTGACGTTTGACGCGCGCCGTAAATCACACAGAGGGCTGCTAGTGGACAATTTGGTTCAAGTTATAACAGGTAGCGGATGATAATAAACTTTTTCAAAGGCCTTAACTCAAATAAAACAACTAATTGAAAATGTAAATCTAATACCAACGGAAATAAATAAGCGCAATACATTAGGCAATCACACTGTCTTTACTTTGAATAATAGTGCTCATAAAACTTTTCTGAAGAGCTCAGGAAATAATAAAAATATTAACTCGTACACTATTTATTTCCGAATGCCGATTTTATCAAATATTTGTCTGGAGTGGAGCCAATTTTAGTGAACAATTGTCTCATAAATGAAGCCGTTTTTACGGATGACCTACTTTGTCCTGCGCTCGATGCCTATAGATATAATACTCATTATTTCGAAATGTAAAGCAAAATTCACATATTTGTGTAAGATTAATGATATTCTCGTGTAATCCACGAACGAGTCATAATTAATAGACATTTTGATGTATTGGCGGCGGCCGCGGTCGCGTCGGCAGGCTGCGCGTTGCGGCGAGCTTGGGAAATACGTAACTATTAGGTAACATGGCCGATCATACACGGAAGCCCGGCTTACGTTACGTCATATTCAATCATGTACCTAAACTACGTTTTTCGGGTTCCGTACCACAAAAGGAAAACAGGATCCCTTATAGGACCACTTTGTTGTCCGTCTGTCTGTCCATCTGTCAACCCTCTTTTCTCAGGAACGCATGGACATATCGAGTTGAAATTAACGTCAAATACTCAAGTCCGTAACTTCTTGAAGCCGCAATATAAATAAAACTTCTAAGTCAACGCACTCAAAAGTTACAGCCGTTTATGTCCGAATATTTTGAAATTTCCACGAGAATCACATGCACACAAAACCTATAGGGTATTTCCCGTAGACCTAGAATCATGAAACTTGGTAAGCAGCAAGGTCTTATAGCACAAAACAAGGGAAAAGTCCGAAAACCATAAATTTGTAATTTATAAAAAAAAAAAATACTTTTAATGCTTGACATGGACCAAAACCTATAGGGTACTTCCCGTTGACGTAGAATCATAAAATTTAGTAAGAAGCAAAGTCATATAGCACAAATAACGAGAAAAATCCGAAAACCGTCAATTTGTAGTTTATTAACAAAAAAACAATATTTTTTGATTCTCTTCCTCGACCAAAATATCCAGGGTACCTACTTCATGTTGACCTACAATCATGGTATTTGGCAAGAAACAAGGTCTTACAATTAAACGGAACCCTTAGTGCGCGAGTTCGACTCGCACTTGACCTTTATTTTTTAGTTGCGTTTATATATTCAATAACAATTTACATCGTGTATGAATATAAGGTACATAATAAAATTAATAGCATGCAATTTATACACCTTCTAAGCATATCTGGATGCAAAAACTACAAGACAAGTTGACAAGATTGTGATGATGATGTTTCAAATAAAAGTAGATTTAAGATTATAAAACAAGCCGATTATAAACAACTGAAAGTGGTAGGTAACAGGAGTAGACTGTAAACAAGTGGAGCGGCGCAGCGTAAGCCGAGCGGGGCATTAACGGCGTCAATCAGCAGCTAAGCGTTATTTACGCCTAATTGTTTTATCGTGACACGCGATGCCGCCCTGACGAATTACTGTGCCTTTTCAACTTTAATCCGATATTCGATCTGGTGGAAGCGACCCTTTTTCGCGCTTTACTGTATTTTGTAGGGCTTCGAATACGAGAGGCGCACGCGAGGGCGCCCGCTCGGCGCTCATCTGAAGGGTATTAAGCAATGTTGTGAGTCTCGGTAACTGAATCGTGGATGTTTCATTTTCCATCTAAAAGTTATTTTAGTATTCATTTTATTGTCCTTTGTAATCTTTGATACTGGATATCCCAATTCGGCATGCTACCAAAACTATTGCATAGTCTGAAGGCCATCTGTAGATACATCATGATGACCGCACTGTTTCAAACCTGTACTTTATGAAGATGTTGAAATGAGTTTGATGTCCTCCGTGACGTCACCTATTTTAGAACACGAACCTTAAATCGGAGGCTGCGCACCTCTCAAAGAGAAGGTAAAGTAAAGAAAAAACAATTCCCTCATGTTCACTTCTCCGTCCCCGAGTACTTCTCCCTTTGTATCGTCGAACTCATTATTAATGCGCAGATCCCTAATGCAAAACAAATAAAGAGCATCCAATAACACAATATTCAAAATCTTCTCAGATAATGCCTCGCGACTTTATTACTTCTCGCCGCGTTCCATACTCATCTCTACGGCGAGATAACAGGGGTGATTTCAGCTTGTTGGGTAGCGTCGTTTAGCTTGTTCGTGGGGCATTAGCATATAAACAAGAAGCGAGACAACTCGTTGTTTTCGCTAATGAAATGTGTTCCCGCTCATTACTGTTTAATAAAGCTTCGGAGGATATTAGTTTTCGCTTTTATTAAATTGTAGCCCTTGGAGACCACCTAGAGCAAGCTGGCCGAGGTTAAAACCGTTGAAATGAACATTGCAACAGCCTAAACTGAAACACTGAATATATTTGACTAGCTTATGCCCGCGGCTACGCACGCATAATTTTGGTATAGTAAGCAGCCTATTATCTAGGTTAAGCTTTGCTCTAAACGTACGCCAAATTTCATGTTGATCTGTTCAGTAGTTTTGTAGATCCTAGATAACAAAAATTCAGATTTCACAAATTTTTAATAAGTAGGAATTAGTAGGAAGTAGGATATACTCCAAAATCAACCTTTTATAAACTTTCAAAAGGAATAAAATCGATTCCTCTGGTAAGCCAGATTACCACAACCACAAGTCAAAAGCTAACAAGGCCACTTTCCTTCCTCGTGTAGTTCAGTAGTTTACATCCGAGGGTTCCTCTTTCATCACAAACTTACAACAGAAGCCCTCTCAATTTATTTGTTTTAATCTAAACTTTGACTTTAATCTCGCGTAGAACCTACATGTAATACGGATTACTGTGGCTGAATAGTTGGCTTAGGGCAAGAATTACTGAATTTGTGGCTAGAATTTAGCTCTATCACATTTGCTTTCTTGAAATTCAGGAAGCTGTTATCAGGATAGCTGTGTGTTGCCGGCGGGAACAGTTGGGGAATTTTAGAATTTGCACTTCCCGCGGGTGTCGTAACAGGCGACTATGGGATATCCACCGGGGGCGGGCAGCAGCGCCCCCTGCAATACTACAACCGAACTGCGATCCCCAACCCGCATGCCCAGAGTGGGGATTATGGGCACTACCCCCATGTGATAAAAGCCAATAAGGCGCTTATCAGAGGGAGGCCTGCGTCCAGTAGTGGACCAATACAGTCCACTACTGACTGTTGAGGTTATCAGGAAAACGCACTTTCAATTTACCGTAAACTAAAACGACGTTAGTCAAGCTTTGCTTGACGGCCTACTTGTGCCAAAAGTTGGAGTTAAATAAATAACTCGAGGCTTACAGTGTTAATGTTTTGAATTTTTAGCTCACAGTTTATATTGCAATAGTGGAAATTAACCCAGAGTCCACTAACCCGAGGTTAATGTCAAGTTCATTCATTCTTTTTACATCCGGCCAAACATAGTATGACGAATGGTAAATGATATAAGTGTACTGCTCTCTCTCGCTCTACAGTAATTTGAATAAGTATTTTCCTTCATGTCAGATTTCAAATGACATGTGGTTCTTAATTCGCATTATATTGACTGATTTTTATTTTTTAACTAGTTTCTGTCTGCGGCTTCGCACGCTTTGTTTGTATGGAAACGTTTAAAGGGCATTTTTATCCCATGGGAACTGTTTTATGGGATCAAATGCCTGTGTTTGATTCCAGTATGATTCCAGGCTTAGAGCTACGTCAATTCAGCATGACCGATCCGTTCAGAAACCGTGATGTGAAGAGCTAACAAACATCTGAACATCCATCCAAACTTTGCATTTATAATATTAGTGTGATTAAAACGTATGTAGCTAGATCGGTTTAAAGAATCTTTATTTTCTCAAATAACATAAATACAGTTCACTTAAATGAGAAAAACAAAACTTGTACATATATTTATGTATCTACTTAGATTGATATTTAAGTTAGAGTGTGTTTATCTACCTATTAACATAATGTACAAACTACTTAGTACAATACAAAAGAGAAAAAAAAGCAATGGTAAAAATAAATCAACCTAGTCCAATACGCACGTAAAGGAACAAAACATATTTGGATTATACATTATTCATCCCTGCACATAGAAAACCCACTATCCATCACTTTCTATAGACCTACCTTAATCTACTTCCTTAAGAAACTTTCTTGATATGACTGGACCGTTCTGCAATTCTTCTATTACAAAAGTCCGAACTAACGTATTCAATGGTCTCTTCATAATCAACCAGTGATTTATTGTTCAGGACAAAAAAACTGATATGACAAACTCAACCAACATTACCTAACTTAAATATTATCGCAACTTTCATATTTTTGACATTACTAGCCCAGAGTTAGTTGACCTAACATCCCACATCAGTTGGTTAAATACTTCAATATTTGACACAAGGTTAACTCGTAACTCTTGGTGGTACAAGAAATAATTCAAATTTAACTCCAAAGTAGTATGCTCTGAGTTAACCGTGTTAACCTAGCCTGGCGCAAGTGGGCCTAAGAAATTTTTGAGTCGAACTAGAACTTGAAAATCATTAGTACAATGCAATTTGCAATGAAAACTAATCAAAATTATGTAAATAAATGCCACAGAACTGGTAAGATGGAGCATAGAAACTTGAAGCCAGGAAGGATTCCCACGAGATGATGAGAACCCTGTCTCGCAATAGTTCGATTTAATAAAGTCTAGCCCAGGCGGAGTAGAATGATAATTATAGAGCCCCTCTCTCCCTGAGAGGAGAGTTGTAAGTAATTGGCAGTTGAAGGATTGACGGATAAGACGAGGCAGGCTAGTTGTTTTGATAGGCCAACTTCGGTCCTGTCAAATGATTAACGTTTCATTTGAGTAGCGGAGTCAAATAACTGATTCTTGTCTGGGCCTGACACTTAGAAAGTAAGGTTTGAGTAAGGAGTTTTGACAACAGCTAGAAGGTGATCTGTAAAATGGCCAGCATCATTTCATTTCTTTTTTATAATTCTTTATCATAAAACAACATATAAAATTTCTGAGTCCACATAAATCCCCGGCTTTTGTTGCGGACGGAACGAAAAAATTCAAAACGTAAAGAATGATATTGTTTGGATCGCGCAGCGCCATTGTTAAACGCGATTCGGGTTTTCTGAATAACAACGGCATTCAGAATTCCGTTTACAATTTCGCGATGAATTAAAACGTTACATAAAGACAGAAAGTAAATAATGCTTTCGGCGCCGCCCGCCTATAGAATCGTTTGATTACTGTTTTTGAAGCGGAGCAAAACAAATACAACGTCAGACGACATTGTTTTGATTGAAAAACGAACAATCAGAGTTTTAAAAGTCTCTTAAATCACTCACACACACACACAATTTTCACTGGAAAAGCTTTAATTTTTAGGGTTCCGTACCTCATAAGGAAAAAAAGGAAAACTTACAGAATCACTTTGTTGTCCGTCTGTCTGTATGTCTGTCTGTCCGTCCGTCTGTCAACACTCTTTCTCAGGAACGCGTAGACGTATTGAGTTGAAATTAACGTCAAATACTCAACTCCGTAACCTCTTGGAGTCGCAATATAAATAAAACTTCTAAGTCAACGCACTCAAGAGTTACAGCCGTTTATGTCCGAATATTTTGAAATTTCCAAGGGAATCACATGCACACAAAACCTATAGGGTACTTCCCGTAGACCTAGAATCATGAAATTTGGTGATCAGCAAGGTCATACAGCACAAGTAACGGAAAAGATCCGAAAACCCTAAAGTAATTTATTCACTAAAAAAATTACTTAATGCTCGCCATGGACCAAAACCTATAGGGTACTTCCCGTAGACCTATAATTATGAAATTTGGCAAGAAGGAAGGCTTTATAGCACAAATAAAGGAAAAAATCCGAGAACAGTAAATTTGAGTTTATTAACAAAAAAATAATAATTTTTGATTCTCTCCCTCGACCAAAATATACAGGGTACACTTCATGTTGACCTAAAATCATGATATTTGGTGAGAAACAAGGTCTTACAATTAAACGGAACCCTTAGTGCGCGAGTCCGACTCGCACTTGACGTTTTATTTCTCAGTTAAAACTGTCTATCATTGTTTCTATAGTTAGTGATTTCACATATTTGGTCCTTGTAATACCTATGCGCATTTTATCTAGGTAGCTAGCTAGGTATGTACATACCTACGTGTGTGTAAGTACAGCGGATCCTTTGATTCACGGGCACATTTACCAGCGCACGTGAGCGAGTGCGCAAGTGCGCGCCCGGACCAGCATTTACGACACCAAATTACACCATTTATTGTTGTTTGAGAGGAATCTTGTTCAGGCCAAGTGCCAGTTATTTCTTCATTACTTGCCCCCTCATTAATTACCGGGAGTTGAACCCACGAGTTTACTAGGACCGGCTCCTCGTGAGTAGGTAACCACTGAGTCTTCAGATAATTCCTCTGAGTTTGGTCGATAAACAAAGACCTAACGACTAAAGAAAAAGGGTCCAAACTCTGTTCATTAAAGTACATTGGAGGCAAAACATTCATCGTGCGGAATAAAAATGACCTTTAACACCACAGAAACACGAGTGTCGTGTTTTTATATGGAGGTTTATATTCGTATCTAGCCGCTGATGAATTTTATCGAGTAGAGTAAACTTGTATTAGGTAAATATTGGTTACGCTTTTATGACCAATTGGTGGTTTTATGAAAAACATCATCCTTGCGAAGTTTGGAATCAATTTTTTTTTTTTCATTTCTATAGCAGATTCATCTTAGAAACCAAGTGATAATTTATCAGCGACCCCATGAACATCCGCCCGGCATAACTTTGAAAGTTAGGTTCCTACCTACTCCCCGACGGAAGCCCTCATCATCTAGAACACAGCTCCAAGTATTCATTGTCTTTTTTCAAACTACATTCGAGGACAAACTTTGTAATAATATCATAAACGAGCTCGCACTCGGGGGACCGGGGGGACCGGGGGACGGACGGAGGGAATCTTGCATAACTTATCAGAGACTTTAAAAAGTTCCACTTGTACAATTTAGATTTTCATAAAGTTCTACCAGTTTAGTTTGTTTTTGTGATCGCGATGTTTCGCCGTGTCCCGGCTACTTTGAATAAGGGGGTGAATAATGCCTCATTTGCGTGGCCTGCGACTTCTTCATTTTATTCCTCGTGCTGAATAAAAATCTATACAATTTAAATGAGCAATTTCACCGCGACTCCAAACGGAAAAGTTTGCATTGCACGTTGCGGGCGCAATCAACGTGTCATGGAAGGAGATGCGATTCCAACTCGTAGTTCATGTATTATGTGCAGCGATCATAGACATCGTAGTTGATAAGAAAGCCGTCGCGATCCCAACTTCTTGGATAAATCTACCTACCCGACTGGTATTTTTTCTACTTTTGTCTAAATATCTAGAAAAGTATGAAACAGACATTTTAAATACTTTTTTGAAATGTACAAACCGTTCATTTGATCCTACCCAGATGACCTATGTATCTTTTAAAATTTCGACATCAGAATTTGTATGGGAAATGTTAATTTTAAATGTGAAATGTGAATGTAATATTATCTTAATTTTTATTATTTCTAGTTGATAGTTGCGGTGGTTGCTGAGATATTAAAGAGAGAAAAAAAGACAGAAAAAACGAGACCATAAGAGTTTTGAAACCGATCTCGAAACCCTAAAAAACACCTATCATCATATCAATAAGCTAGTCAGGTATTACCTTAAAGTTTCTCGTCAGCAAAGGAACCTGTCAGCACCCAATAAAACACATTTACTGAACTTTAAAAATGCTCCGGACCTTTTAAAGCGTCTAAATCGGACAAAGAATTTTCCGAGCGGCCGCGTCGCAACGTCTTAAACCCATTCCGCGAATTCTGCCAACGGAAGCGTGAAGATACTTTGATATGTTTTCAAAGAACGAGGCTGCTATTCTAACTACTGATCTTAAAAGTCAAGTCAGAGAAACACGAATCTTTGCTTTGTTATTTACGCTATGCATTTCTATTGTTTAGTGATGTGACTTTTGCCTTGCCCCAACCGCATCATTTTCCATAAATAGTTCCGCATCATTTTTCAAATTTAAACTGGTCTCAAGTCGCAATATTGGTGTAAATTTTCAATTAAGATGATAAATGTCAAAAAATTGTCATTTGAGATCTGCTCAAATCTGATTGTGTTTCAGTATTGGGTGTTAGGCATAGGTGTGCTTGTTTTCATGTTCCATTTTCCCGTCTACATAATTCACTTCAATGTTTTAAGCATAATAGCTAGCTAGATACTCATCTATATGAACGCGCACAAAGGCGGCCTATGACACTCCGTCGGATTCCTGAACAAAGGCGCGCAGATAAAAAGTATTAAAAGCTTGTAAAAGTTCGCGTTTTTTCATATCTTTCGACCGAGGGGGGACGCGCTCTTCTCTTTGCTCACTCCCCAATTGTTGCTACAACATTGTTATACAAGCGTGTCCAGAATATGCGAAAAATTCACAAAATGTTTCGAGTTCCGTGTATTCCTCCATCTGATAAGATCGTAAATCATTCTTGAATACAGAGTTTAGTTGCAGTTGCAGTGCGCGCCGCTGATGCATGGCGCGCACGGAATCGAATCATTGCGGCGCGTCTCCGGGCGGCGCCGCGGGCTGCGCTGCGTTTCATTGAAAATTATGTTTTGCCAACTCGATACTCTTGATACCAAGTTAAATCTCAAAACTTCATTTTATCCCAACCTGTGCGTCCTATCCTACAAAAATTATGGACACAAAAGGTTTTTTTTAGATGTTAGGATGTAATGACGAGATATCGCCAAAGCTTCTGAATAGATCGGTTTGAAATTTAACCAAGCACACAATGATCAAAGATGCTCTGTCTAAAACAACTATTCCATATTCATAACTAGTTCTTTGGAAACGTTTAAAGGTGGTTTCTATCCCATGGGAACTGACTTATGGGATAAAAAAAAGTAGGCTATGTTAGATTCCAGAATTAGAATTACCTGTATGCAAAAGCGTCACCTGCCATTGATTTGCATGGTTCTCATCACGGACCATTCTAATCGCACTGTATGTACGTGTATGTATTATTAGACCTTCTGCTCGACTGGCTGGGATAACACGAGAGATGTACAATGTACAGCACAAGGAATACAGCTAGTTATTGAATGTACCGGTTGGTATGCGCGCTGCGAGCGAGGAATTACATCTGAGAGATGGGATTTCGTCTCGACTCGTGCGGTATCGCCACCGCTCAGTGAATCCGCTGTGACGCAATCAATCACACGAGTACGTGAATAGTTACAAATTGAGCTCAGCTCTGTGAGTTTATTAGCACTGATGGAACAAATCAAGTTTGCGATGAAAATCACAAGTTTACGTTTAAACTCTTCGTCTATACTAATATTATAAAGAGGAAAGGTTTGATTTTTTGTTTGTTTGTTTGTTTGTATGAATTGAATAGGCTCCGAAACTACTGGACCGATTTGAAAAATTCTTTCTTCGTTAGGAAGCTTACTTTTCAGGGAGTGACATAGGCTATATTTTATCCCGGAATTCCCACGGGAACGGGAACTACGCGGGTGAAACCGCGAGGCGATCGTCTAGTGTAAAATAAAGTTACTCTTTACTTACATGAAGAGTTATAGTACAGCAATTGGAACCACAACCGTAAATCCACTTCAAGAAATTAATTTGTCTGAATTGTTCGGCGGTCTTGTTGACCTTTTAAAACGATTAATTTTACTTGCCCCATTTTAGCTTTGCTATTAATAGCTTACTTTTAGATACAAAGTATGAGAATTTCATTAAATTAGAATCACGTGTAAAATAAAGCATATTGTAATAATTGCAAATGAGGAAACACGAACAATGTAAATTGCTCATTCAACCCTTCTTTGAATCAACAAATGCTCATCACATGTACATATCTCGCAAACAAAATATTTTAAATTCATAATAGATACGATTAGTATTGTTAAATAATGTAATTAAATGAGCAAATCATCTAGATCGTTCCACGTTTATGTTGATTATCATGTTTAGTTGAGGCAACAAGCCACCAATACAAGGCACTGCGCTCGAGATTTGTCAAATTAGAGTTCAGCTAACAGGGTTAGTGTGGCAGACAGACAGACAGGCAGACAGCCGCCTGATGTGTATAATGCGCGATTCGAATTCCTAACTCCATTCAAGCGAGAGTTCGTGTTTGGCATTATCATAACGCGCACTAATAATATTTAACACAAATATTATTAGTGCGCGTTATGTAAATGCAGCATCGCGTTGCAGGGTGCTTGTGATCATCTCGGGAAGCCTCGCGTGAACAAGCGTAGCACAAGTCTGTGGCAGTATGCTGTTGCAAATAAACCTTATAAACTCACGGTTTTCAGCACAAAGTTTCGATTCAGGACGACGTTTGCGAACACATTAATGCGAAGCCTTTGACGCAGGCACTACCTGAGGTATCGAGCGCCGCCGAGGACTCCTTGACCCACTCCGCTGGGCGGCTCCGATGAGGGGACATCTTGGCTCCCACGCCGCGTCTACATTAGACCTATCAACATGCTCAAATGAAATTGAATATTTGATTGATTAATACTTAACAAGATCAACAAAAAAAAAATAGTTCAAACGTACTAGGTTTTTCAAATATCTAGCCAAGAACCGTCAAAGTTTGCACTGTCAAAATGTGGTATACAAAATTCGAATCTATTTTTCTCACGCTTGTAAAAATTATGCAGTGAAGGCGCCTTTTTCGTACGGATACATACCGCCGAATATTCGAACGCAAACCTGAATTGAGCCGGTCTCAATACTCGATTTTTTTAAAAGTTTTATATTAGTCAGTAATCTCTTTACAATTGTTAAAATATGATTTGCGTTTTGAGTATCCAAGAATCAGCGACAAAAGGCGGATTCTAACCTTTGACACACTGGTCAAGCCATCTCGGATCTTTTTCCAACTGAACTTGTGCAATGATCGTATAACGTCTTAGCCCGTGTGTTGTCGCAGGTGGTGAGGGGCAGGAGCACGGGCCGGTGTTCCTGCTGGAGCCGCCGGCGCGGCTCGTGTTCGGCAACAGCAGCGGCGCGCGCGTCTCCTGCGCGGCGCATGGCGCGCCGCCGCCCGCGCTCGCCTGGCACCTCGCCGACGGCGCGCCCATAGACGACTTGCCCAACCTCAGGTATGTACCAACAAAGACACTCTATATTACTACTAAAGAACGAAAGATGCAGATGGTCCCATGTGTAGAAGTTTAAATATCACCTACAACAGAGTCATTCCTCGCAAAGCACACGCGCTAACAGTGCACTTGACGATTCTCAGCTGCGCGCCCAAACCTGAGGCATAGATGTGAAGCCTCATGTGGCTGTAACCTTACCGGAAACCACACCCTTCAAAACGTAACCTACCTTCGTTGAAACTGCATTGACTGCACGGACTGCACAGGACAAACTAGGAGAAAAAACAGCTTTTAAATTAGGAACTAGAATTCGTGGAGCAGTTTTATAGCACTAGCATAAGTTTCAGCACGTCGATGTAATACGTAGGAGTTTTCACAGCGCACTGTTGCTATTTGAAAGCAGACCGTTGTGCTATTTCATTGTAGTACGTATATTTCGGAAAAAATCGGCAACATTATACACATTATAAGAAGCCGAACAAAAGCGCGCACACTTTGTGGATTTGTGTTGAATTTTATGTGTTTTGAGAATTCGTTTTGCGGTATTGTTGTGACTTTACACACAAACAGGAAATCTACTAAATAATGCAAAACAGAGAAGACGGCGAAGAGTAACATTTCATATTTCGAACATTCACGAAGCGGAATCACAAGTTTTATCAAATTGAACAGAACAAAACAGACTATCCTGCGCATCTCGTAGCACCGCTACGAGGTGCTACGAGATGCTACGAGGTGTGCACATAGAACGTTCTAGATTATTATATCATTACTAGCTGCGCCCCGCGGCTACGCCCGCGTGGAAATTTAAAATTATCACTTAGAGGTATGAAAAATAGATGTTGGCCGATTCTCAGACCTACTCAATATGCTCACAAAATTTCATGAGAATCGGTCAAGCCGTTTCGGAGGAGTATGGCAACGAAAACTGTGACACGAGAATTTTATATATTAGATGTTTCGTGTATTCTGTTAATTCATTTTGCGATTTTGAGATCTACAAGGCGTGAAATTAGATCTCAAATTCTAAAAATAGATCTGTGTTAAAAATCGTTTTCTTTTATTATTTAAGGCACTTCCCACATCCCATTGATTTCGGATACGCAGTTCAATACATTCAGCTTATTACGACTCCGGGATTCCGTAAAAACAAGAGAGTATTTTCGAGTTCACATTCCCCTGCGTATTATTGTAATTCGCGAGCCGAGGCGGAAACTCCGAGGATTCAGAGCCTCAGGTGCTGATCCAGAAACCTTCTTTAATATAAAAGAGTACATCAATTTATGTATACGTACGTGCTTATGAAGTTACTGCGCTGGTTGACGGCAGCGAGCTCAAAGTTGCTTTATTTACAGAGAGGAAATACTTTAAGCTTTTTTTAGAAAAGAGATTTCTGCTTTTATGATTTATCTTAGCCCAAAATCCAGGAATAGACCTCTCGGAGAGCTATCTATATATTTTACGTAAAAAAGATCTTATCTGGACGCTTGTCATTAAATATGATTTGACTAAATAACAGTAGACTACTTCTGAAAAGGAAATCTTTTATTTCCACACGGGCCAAAACTATAGTACCAGTACTAACACCCCGTAGGTACCTAGTTCAACTTCAACTTCTTTTATAATGGCCCGTAGGTGGTTAGATACCCTAGTATCTAATTACTCAACTCCTATTTTAAAATCTATATCAAACGAAACAATGTAAAAAATACACGGTACAAAAATAGCAGACTTTCTCAAAGTTATATTCAGTAAAAGAAAGTTAAAAATGCCAGGAATTGTAAAGTCAAATGTCCTTAGTGATAAGTGCAGGGAAAACTATTTTACTAAATGGAATTTCAAACAGCAGTTTTTCCTCTTCGTGGTATGAAGCTTGAAGCACGGCCGGGAGCTATGAAACCCCATAAATAGTGAGGCTAATGGCTCTTTAAAGTGCATGTTATTTGAGAGACGTTCAGCTTCCGTTTGACTCAGTAACTTTGAGTTTGGTGTTTGGTGCAGCGGCAACCGATGTGGCGCGGCGGGCGAAGGTCCGCCTGCGACGCAGGAGGTTGCGGGTTCGATTCCCGCCTTGGGACAAATGTTTGTATGATCTACAAATATTAGTTCCGGGTGTTCTGGTCGTTTTTTGTATAATAAAAAAAAACTATTCATGTACTGTATTATATTATGTATATCAGTCATCTAGTACCCATAACACAAGCTCTTCTTAGCTTAGGGCTAGATGATGCTGTGTGGACTGTCCAGCATTATTTAATTTATTTTATTTTATTTTAGTTAAGAGTTTGGTCAAAAACATTTGCCGATGTACACCTTTCATCACTTACAGTTGATAACTCTGGCGCAAACAGTCTGACTTATCGCTTAGTCGCTGCAGCATCAACAAAATGTCTCGGTCGCAGCCTGTCGTTGCGTCTATTTGCATTTCGGTTGCAGTCGCATGTCACTTAGAAAGCGAATGTGTCTGTTGTTCGGTTGATCATCGTGGAATATTTCTGTATCAGAGGCAAAATAAAGAACTAACATTAAAGCGGGATCAAAATTCTGTTCACCAATAATAGAATTACATCAATGTCGTGCCTTGACAAGGGGTGATCGAGATCGCGCCGCAGACAGCAAAGATTGGAGCCGCACCGCATTCAATATGTATAGGGCGTTTTGAATAGTTGCAGACCCGTGGGCCGTGGCACACCACGCGCGGACAACTTTGCCTAATTCTCATGCGGTGCAGCCTGAGAAGTAGGTAAGTGCTTTATAACATCATGGCATTGCTCTAATAGTTATTACGAGACAGATAAGCAAGGTACGCAGAATTGCAAGTAAATTAGTGGATATTTCGATTTGAATACAAAAACTAAAGCACATAATAATGTATTTTTACTGGTGTCTGCAAGTTGCAAGTATGTACATATACATACACTTCCTGATTCCTGCAAGGTGGAGTCCAGTGTGCCGCGGACCTCAGTCTCACACTATTGATCAGGTTATTTTGAATTCGGCGCACACCTCCGACCTTCCGACATGTGGCTAATTGTACTCGAATTTCTACATTTTTAGTATTCAGTACAAAACTCTTGATGTTTTATGTTTTTCGCTTACTTTGGAACTGGAAAATCTAAATCCGAACATTCCTTCAAAAAATCGTTAACTATAATATAATTATATATAGATATATATACGATAATTAACAAAGTGTAACTGACCCATTAGGCGGCCGAGAATCTTTCACTAGAGGCAACTTTAATATAAAGAATTATAAAGTTAGTTATAATTATTTATCTTAAATAAAATAAGGATATAAAATATAAAATCCAAAAAAGTATAAAACCGCATTAGCAACAAAAAAACTTTTCAAACTGTCAATCCGTTCTTCAATAACAACAAAAGTTCAAATTGTTCTGATTATAGAATAAATTCATTTGAACTTTCGTCTGAGAAGTTTGTTGCCACAATTAGACAATTATAAACAATTAGAACAGCTATTCTGTTAATATTAAGGGTCCGGCGGAGGATGAATTTCCCATACAAACGTAGTACCAAAATGATTTGTAATTTAAGAATATTTTCACCATGGTCTGCTATTATTTGTATTAAAATAGTATTTATCTAGGTTCCTCACACAATTTTTTTTCAAAATACCTTTCTGAAATGAAATTAAACTGAAGCGCATTTTTACATCAATGAATGAATGTTTTCTTATTACCTATTTTTCTAGATAAGTATTTTGAAAAATGCTTGTGGCAGGAACCTAAATAATTACTATTCTTTTACAAATAATAGCAAACCATGGTGAAAATATTCTTTATTTACAAATCATTTTGGTACTACGTTTGTTTGGGAAATTCTTCCTCCGCCGGACCCTTAAGTTCTGGATTATAAAGCTAAATTGGCGCCAGCTGATCAAAGATTTATTGGACCAACTACACCGGCGATAATTCATTTACATGAATTATCTAGCCTAGTCTATGTAGTAGTCCTTGTATAATCTTAAAATTTTTGTTACCTAGGATCTCAAAAACTACTGAACAGATCACAATGAAATTTCACATACAGTTAGAATGTAGCCTAACTTAAACAATTAGCTACTTTTTTTTAGGGCTTCGCCCCCGATTTAGAGTTTAGAGTTGGGTTTGATAATTTACACATCACGTCCAACAAGAAACCAAAACATAGATAAAAAGTCCGTCTATGCAATGTTGTCTATTTTTGTCAAAATAGTGATTTTAATTTGTATTATTGTCATGGTTGTCATATTTGTTTTGTAGAATTTGAAAATTAAACAGAATGTTTTTCTCCAGCAAAGTAACGAAATAATTCAGTTAATCCCTAAAGGTACATGGATAATATAAATGCTTCGTGTGTAAGAAGTCACAGAGGTATTTGCTTTTTCTATGTAAATGTTTTTTCCGTTCCCGTTCCCGTTTCGCAGGTACCCACCCTATCTATCACGCTAACGAAGTTGCGGGCTATCAGCTAGTATTCTATATATTTTTATAAATTTTTATTTATTCCATGAGCATGCACCATATCATGTCCAAACCATCGCGGCGGTGATATCATCGACTCTTAATGAAACAGTGGCCTATAGATAATTATTATATAGGCAAATAATAATAATAATTATATATATATTATTATATGTACATACACCTAAGCCGAGGCCCATAATTTACTTGCTCTTGCGGTTCATACAACTCCACCGCTTGCTGTTTCCATTCCAAACAACCTCTCGAATAAACCTCTTTATATATTTTCTAAAGAGAATTAAATTGTTATCCGAAAAACAGCGCGTTTTTGCAGTATTTTTCACGCAAAACGATCTTAATCTAGCTTTGTGCGCTTTCCTTAGGAAATTACGTATACGTTTCCTTTACTCATTTTGCTTCCATTATGCTGGTCGGCAATTTAACTATCTCCAGAAGTATAGCATCACGGTTAATTTTTAAAGTATGTAACTAATTGCTGATTCATTAAATTCATAATTTTTTTCTTATAGAAATTCAATGGCTAAAGTTTTTATGCCTGCTCTCATTTGAAAAAAATTGTCTACAACAGCACAAACGCGTGAGGTGTGGAAACTCCTGCAGTGGAATGACCAGAATAAAAATCCGTTGATAACGTTATAACGTATAATTGTTTAGGCTTACATAAAAGCTCATTGTCTTAGACAGTGTAATACTTTTTTAATATTGACGCAAAAGCAGAAACGTTGTAACTAGTAACAAACACCCATGTCATTTTTTTTTATTATAGATTCTGAATCAGAAAAAAATCCCGTGTCGAATGGCCGACTCCCGTGGCTCTACGACCAATAAAAAATTTTGAACAGCGTTAGAATTCACCCTATTTTTTTAAGGGACCACCTAAGCATAATATTATGCTGTAAATAGCCTAAAAAAATGTTCTTTTTGAACATTTTGTATTTACACCAATTCACCTTTTGCAAAGTATATATGTATGATCGCGGTAGTTACAGCGCTGTGTTGTTACTTGCGCGCGCGCCTCTGTGGTTTGCGGCTTACGTCCCGCTCAGTCACTACGCGACCGTCAAGTAAGTGTGTTTTTGCCTTAAGTGAATTTCTATGCGTGAGTAAAACGTACATAAGTAGGATGAATTTCGGTTATGAAAATTAAATTATGAATGTCTTCGAATTAAATAATCTTGTTTAGTTCGGTATTTATTTTATTTTATTTTCATGTTTGTGAGTTTTTTTAAGTAGCTAATCATTGTTTGTGTGGCCTAATCACTCGCATTTATAAGTCATAAAAATGTTAGCAATTTTTTTTAAGGTAATCATTGTTTTGTTTAATAATGAAGATTTTATTTTTTGTTTAAACTATAAACAAGCCACATAATTTTGGTATTTTTAATTTTTGATCTCATTTCGTAACATTTTCTTGTTCAATGCTTTAGTCTTTTTTAAAGTACCAATAAATAACGTTATTCCATACTAACATCGTTTAACTAATTATTAGTTAATTTTACTATTCTCTCTAACTTTTATCAATAAAGCTATTTCTGTGCACTTCGTTCCAAAGAATATTGCATCTAAGTCAAAATTAAGGTAATTGAAATTATTCTCATAAGTAACAGCAATTTGGCTTTATAACAAAACACTTAATTTGCAGTCGCATTGAATTTGTCGATTGCTGTAACCCACATAAACATAGTTAAAAAGTAACTTCTAGTAGAATTTGGGTAATTGCCTTTATAAAAAATGCAAAAATTCATTTCTCATAAAAAATGGTTCTTGTGCGATTAATATTATAGGAGACTAGACGATCGCCTCGCGGTTTCCCCCGCGTAGTTCCCGTTCCCGTTCCCGTGGGAATCCCGGGATAAAGTATAGCCTATGTCACTCCCTGAAAAGTAAGCTTCGTAAAGGTGAAAGAATTTTTTAAATCGGTCCAGTAGTTTCGGAGCCTATTCAATACAAACAAACAAACAATCTAATCTTTGTTCTTTATAATATTAGTATAGATAGTGTAGATATGATTTCTTTTCCGAATTCCCTAAAGTTTTTTGGCTCTAGTGAACAATTTCCATTTTGTTAATGACTATGTTTCCGCTCTTTTGCGCCGATATATTCTGTTGGAAATTTTCTGTACTTAATTTTAGAAAACGTTGTGGGCATGCTCGGTGCATGCCGACGAGAATAACACTGAAATATAAACCGTACCGAGCAAGAAATAAGAATTATTCACGAGGACAGCGTCCACCCGCCCGCGCCGTCACCAGTTATATTTTGTGATAGTTTTGAAGCGACGCTCGGCGACGCTTGTTTTCTTATTTATAGTTTCGTTGGGAAGCTGATATTTATGTCATTTTGAGAATTTCCGGCTGGCAAAATATAAAATAGTTCTTCGGAATACCTAACATGAAACATTGAACCTTAAGCAAGGATTGTTTATCACCTTTGAGAAAAGCGTCAGCAAACAGTTCGTCTAGTCTGGAGTAGCCGCGTCTACAATAAACTTCGCATTCGAAACTTGTCGTATAAATTCCGTTGTGTCAACTTGAGGTGAATAAAACGTGTCGTATTCTTATCCGGGCATACTTGCCATCGCGGTATGCCACGCGAACAAAGCACGAACCACTGCATAGTATTTAGAAACAGTTCCACTTGAGTCAATAATGGGGCAGATCTGGCCGGGGGCAGCCGGGGCAGGGGCAGCCGCAATACATCGCTCGAGCTGAACAATCGCCGCACAATGGGAATCGCAACAAAGAGCTATTGTGCAGGAGCCAGCTTTGTTTCTAGTATTTATAGAATTCATTGACGAACAATGATTACCTACACTTGTAGTTGTAATAGGTTGCGGGTGAGAACTTGTAGAGTTGCGTGAGAGGGTCGACAAAAGGATCAAGATTAAAATAAAGTAGGTAAATACTAAGGTTTTTGTTATTATAGTGCGTAAGCCTCGCACTCTGGCTAATTTCTAATTTAAGGGGAGGACGCGGGTTCAAGTCCCGTCGAAGTTGAAAATTTTTGCGATATTATTTGATTTCTTAGAAATTAGGTAGATACTATTACAATAATGCTGCTATATAAGAGATCCTAAATAATTTTAGATTTAATAAGAACAAAAGGTTCGAACCTTATTATACTCCATAACATTTTTAGGTTGATGATAAAAACATTTAGTTTATCCATGATTACTTAAAGTAGAACGCCCAACAAGCTGCGACCCGATGAGCCGCCGCCGCCGGGTAAACAAAACATTTATGATTATGCCTATAAAACGGTTACGGCCGTGAAAGGGCGCGATCAAAACAAAACTGCTAACTATTCGTATTTACCCCTGTTTACCCCATATTTATCCGCGTGGAATAAAGAGCCCACACTGAGCATTTGCGTGGAGAGAGGCTCCTTAACCTGTAGGTAGGCTCTACTTCTATTGTAAGAGCTTGTGGGTAACTGGTCTCCAGCGACCGGGTCAGAGATCTTCTTAGCATTTTACAAAGAGCAAAACCACATTTCGATACAGTCTACATGCAAGAATTTTGGGGGAGAAAGCTAAAATATGCTTTGTAAGAGAGGGCTACAAAGACTCGGCTGGAAGCATTTTTTGCGCAGACGACCACCAAATGTACTGCAGATCTGAATATTTTATTGCTTTGTGTAAGATCCAATAAGGTTATTTTTATCTACTCCTCCGTGAGGAGGGTCGCGACCTTTTGTGAAAGGTACTAATCCATTCCTTGCCCTCCTTAGATAACGAATACTTTAGGAACATTTTAGAAATGAAAAACAGAACCAAAATAAAACATAAGGGCGCGATCATTAAATACTATTGCAGTGAGATTTCACAATAATCATTCGATGTTTTCTGAAATTGTATATTTTTTTAACTTACTAGATTGTGCAAAGTCTTTAAGAATTAAATGTGAGATAGGAGTTCTTCACACGTAAGTATTATGAAAAAACAATTAAACTCTAATAAATACGAAGTAGATGCGCGAGTTGGTACTGCAGAAGAAATTTCGGTCTAAGGCGTGTTTTATTTTAAAGAAACAAAAGCTACCTGCTTTTGTCGGCTAACACGGTAGCGCAACTATCTTGGGTTCCAACACGGTAGCTATAGAGTTAAATTCCTTGCTTCACATAACCAATCAAGAAAAAAAATTTGCAGTTCTTATAATGAAACACTCATTATAAAAACTGCAAAATTTTCATGAATTTTAATCACCACCCTAGGTCATAAGGTCACAAAAACTGTAATCATTCCTTTAATTGAGTAATTTGGATGAACTCTTCAGATAAGCTGCTTTTTAAGTGCCCATTACGAAAGGGTTGAAGGTAATTGCTGTCAAAAAGTAATTTAAACACATTCTGAGGCTAGGGGTAGAGGCTGCGACCGTATTGACGGCATAAAGTAAGTAACGGCAATCCTTTCCTTTAATGAAAAGGCAATTGATGGCAGACTCTGCATTTTTTTATTCATGAGTGTATGAAACAAATGATAGGTAGTAGCTGTATTGTACGCATAGATGAGCGTACTGATTTGCGTAAATGTAATAATACAACTATGTAGATAAACACGAATAACTAGTAATTAGGATTCAAAACATGCGCCACAAGCAAATCCCTGTCCCCGTCCTCGTTGCCACGTTTAATCCTCAGATATGTAATTAAGAGCCTCCCGAGTCCCGCGCCCCGCTTAATGTAGCGAGTTGGAACAAACTGAAATCCGAGCAAAGTTAGCAGATTCGCAGCTGATTTCACAGACTCCATCTAATGTACAAGTTTAATAGTTTTGGCAAAGGTACAATAGAGTCAAGGTTCGCTCAGGTAGAATAACATAAAAGTTATTCTGAATCCCGCTGTAGTTTTGCTGCTTTAATTTAGGATAATAAGGTTTCTAACGAAACAGACTTTTGTAACAAACTTATTTTAAAGACATGGATGAATCTAAAACATCATTTTGTAGTTTCCAGTTGCATTTTTACGCCATCATTGGTATAGGTACCTCACCATAAAATCATATAAAAAGTGATCTCTTTGAAACAACTGCCTGCTCCAGCAATCCCAGATCAATCAGAATGTTGTGTGTAGATGTTGGCTGAATGCTCAACTGCCAACTGAAAGCTGAAAACAAACAAGATGTACAAAGCTTTGCTTTCCGACGGCCCCCTATCACATTAATCGAGTGGTCGGTTGCAACGTGTTTCGTGCGGTCTTCATTGCTCTGCGAATTCATGCTTGCCTGGTACTTCTCTATAAATACCACGAAGGCGTTTGGATTTTTGTTGCTGTTTTAAGGTAAAACTAGCGACCCGCCCCGGCTTCGCACGAGTGCATATTATGATTTCTCAATCAAAGAGCAAAGAGTTTTCATTCAAAGAAATTAGACCGAACCACAGATCACTATATATGTACCAAGCTACGATCAAGGAGTATTTATATACCTTGGGGAGCGATTTCTTCCGACCACGGTACCAAGACCGAACCATAGACAAGTTTATACTTAATTGACATGTTTACTTTGCAACGCCGTTACAATTTTTTTAGCAATTTATTCATTTTTATATTTAAACTACTCGATAATCCAAATTTTCCGCCTATAAGTTGTCGACTCGGATCGACTAATTTTTTACGCTCTTCAATTTGATGTGCATTTCATTCGAGTCTACCGTAGACCGGTCCGAAATCTTTATTTAGATAATTCTTCTGTGAGTGTGTATGTCACTGAACTTCTCTCAAACGACTGGACCGATTTTGATGAATTTTTTTGTGTGTGTTCAAGGGGATCTGGGAATGGTTTAGATTCACAATTTTGTCCGCTGGACAATGTTTTTTTAATTAATTTTTAATATTCTATAGAATAGCAATCTTCTTTAAACGTTTCCATAGAAACAACGCGTGCGAAGCCGCGGGCATAAACTAGTTATTAATATAGATTAAATGAAACCAAACCGTAGAAGGAACTACTTTTGTGAACCCATATTTTTTCTTCCCGCTTTTACAAATTCAGATATCTCATCATCAGCCTATGCTAGGTCCTGCGCTAGATAAAGGCCTCCACTGTAGCTATCGCCATTGAGATATCTATCTACACTCCATTATTTTAATTTTCATGTTTACATCTATACAGTTTTAATATTTAAAGGCCAAAGTAACTCATTATGGCTTTTAAAGCCTAGTTTTAAATTCCATGACCGGGGAATTGAAAACCATAGATCTAAAATATTCGGAATTAGTGTAGGAAGCAGGCGTACCTACAATGGGCTATAAACTCGGGCTGGCCGTGGCCGGTCCGAGCTAGCTCCCCGGAGCGCACTAAGCCATCAAGGTACTTTGAAACTACTCTAATGCTCTAAATGATAAGATGCTCAGTGTTGCCACTGCACTCGAGCTGAGGTTGCTTATATTTTTCCCGTATAGTAAGTAGTTAATTATTTAAATTATAAAAAATCTAATTCACGTACGCAAAACACAAAAATAAACTCAGTACAATAACAAGATAATTTTGAAATTAGTTTTAATTTATGTAATATTTTCTTAAAGTTTTGGCTTTGATATTAAATCACGAGAACACACACTTATAGCAGGTAAACAAGCGGTTACTTGATGAAATAATTTCAAAGAACAAGTCTCCATTGATGTGTTGTCTGTTATTTCCATTCATTAATTACGTAGAAACACATAGAAGCTAGTATTTAGGTATGTTCATACATTCTATGAAATATATGCAATGATAAAATGGCTGAGGCGTAAGTATCAACCTCTAACTTAGTCCATGGATGTGGTAAGACTCGACTAGGGAATCTACCAGTAGAATGGGCTTAAACTTCCTTTTGTGTATTCTTAACACCTCCACTGCGATCACCAAACCCTCCTTTCAGGGGAGGGGTTAGTTCAGATGTGAATCCCATTCAATCAAGAACGGAGCTTGTTTCATACATACAAGCACTCAGTTTTAAACATAATCGACACGCAATAATTAAAGCTGGACCGCGTCAATTTCACACCTTAATTACTATAAAATAACTAACCAATTAGTGCTAATGAGAGTGGCATATAAGGTCGCCGCACACGAGCGGCGGAGTGCAGAGTGCATGCTGCTGTGAGGCGAACCGACACCTGTGAGACGGCGGAGTGCAGAGTGCACGCTGGGGTGAGGCGAACCGACACCTGTGAGACGGCGGAGTGCAGAGTGCACGCTGGGGTGAGGCGAACCGACACCTGTGAGACGGCGGAGTGCAGAGTGCACGCTGGGGTGAGGCGAACCGACACCTGTGAGACGGCGGAGTGCAGAGTGCACGCTGGGGTGAGGCGAACCGACACCTGTGAGACGGCGGAGTGCAGAGTGCACGCTGGGGTGAGGCGAACCGACACCTGTGAGACGGCGGAGTGCAGAGTGCACGCTGCTGTGAGGCGAACCGACACCTGTGAGACGGCGGAGTGCAGAGTGCACGCTGGGGTGAGGCGAACCGACACCTGTGAGACGGCGGAGTGCAGAGTGCACGCTGGGGTGAGGCGAACCGACACCTGTGAGACGGCGGAGTGCAGAGTGCACGCTGCTGTGAGGCGAACCGACACCTGTGAGACGGCGGAGTGCAGAGTGCACGCTGGGGTGAGGCGAACCGACACCTGTGAGACGGCGGAGTGCAGAGTGCACGCTGGGGTGAGGCGAACCGACACCTGTGAGACGGCGGAGTGCAGAGTGCACGCTGGGGTGAGGCGAACCGACACCTGTGAGACGGCGGAGTGCAGAGTGCACGCTGGGGTGAGGCGAACCGACACCTGTGAGACGGCGGAGTGCAGAGTGCACGCTGGGGTGAGGCGAACCGACACCTGTGAGACGGCGGAGTGCAGAGTGCACGCTGGGGTGAGGCGAACCGACACCTGTGAGACGGCGGAGTGCAGAGTGCACGCTGGGGTGAGGCGAACCGACACCTGTGAGACGGCGGAGTGCAGAGTGCACGCTGGGGTGAGGCGAACCGACACCTGTGAGACGGCGGAGTGCAGAGTGCACGCTGGGGTGAGGCGAACCGACACCTGTGAGACGGCGGAGTGCAGAGTGCACGCTGGGGTGAGGCGAACCGACACCTGTGAGACGGCGGAGTGCAGAGTGCACGCTGGGGTGAGGCGAACCGACACCTGTGAGACGGCGGAGTGCAGAGTGCACGCTGGGGTGAGGCGAACCGACACCTGTGAGACGGCGGAGTGCAGAGTGCACGCTGGGGTGAGGCGAACCGACACCTGTGAGACGGCGGAGTGCAGAGTGCACGCTGGGGTGAGGCGAACCGACACCTGTGAGACGGCGGAGTGCAGAGTGCACGCTGGGGTGAGGCGAACCGACACCTGTGAGACGGCGGAGTGCAGAGTGCACGCTGGGGTGAGGCGAACCGACACCTGTGAGACGGCGCAGTGCAGAGTGCACGCTGGGGTGAGGCGAACCGACACCTGTGAGACGGCGGAGTGTAGAGTGCACGCTGGGGTGAGGCGAACCGACACCTGTGAGACGGCGGAGTGCAGAGTGCACGCTGGGGTGAGGCGAACCGACACCTGTGAGACGGCGGAGTGCAGAGTGCACGCTGGGGTGAGGCGAACCGACACCTGTGAGACGGCGGAGTGCAGAGTGCACGCTGGGGTGAAGCGAACCGACACCTGTGAGACGGCGGAGTGCAGAGTGCACGCTGGGGTGAGGCGAACCGACACCTGTGAGACGGCGGAGTGCAGAGTGCACGCTGGGGTGAGGCGAACCGACACCTGTGAGACGGCGGAGTGCAGAGTGCACGCTGCTGTGAGGCGAACCGACACCTGTGAGACGGCGGAGTGCAGAGTGCACGCTGGGGTGAGGCGAACCGACACCTGTGAGACGGCGGAGTGCAGAGTGCACGCTGGGGTGAAGCGAACCGACACCTGTGAGACGGCGGAGTGCAGAGTGCACGCTGGGGTGAGGCGAACCGACACCTGTGAGACGGCGGAGTGCAGAGTGCACGCTGGGGTGAGGCGAACCGACACCTGTGAGACGGCGGAGTGCAGAGTGCACGCTGGGGTGAGGCGAACCGACACCTGTGAGACGGCGGAGTGCAGAGTGCACGCTGGGGTGAGGCGAACCGACACCTGTGAGACGGCGGAGTGCAGAGTGCACGCTGGGGTGAGGCGAACCGACACCTGTGAGACGGCGGAGTGCAGAGTGCACGCTGGGGTGAGGCGAACCGACACCTGTGAGACGGCGGAGTGCAGAGTGCACGCTGGGGTGAGGCGAACCGACACCTGTGAGACGGCGCAGTGCAGAGTGCACGCTGGGGTGAGGCGAACCGACACCTGTGAGACGGCGGAGTGCAGAGTGCACGCTGGGGTGAGGCGAACCGACACCTGTGAGACGGCGCAGTGCAGAGTGCACGCTGGGGTGAGGCGAACCGACACCTGTGAGACGGCGCAGTGCAGAGTGCACGCTGGGGTGAGGCGAACCGACACCTGTGAGACGGCGGAGTGCAGAGTGCACGCTGGGGTGAGGCGAACCGACACCTGTGAGACGGCGCAGTGCAGAGTGCACGCTGGGGTGAGGCGAACCGACACCTGTGAGACGGCGGAGTGCAGAGTGCACGCTGGGGTGAGGCGAACCGACACCTGTGAGACGGCGGAGTGCAGAGTGCACGCTGGGGTGAGGCGAACCGACACCTGTGAGACGGCGGAGTGCAGAGTGCACGCTGGGGTGAGGCGAACCGACACCTGTGAGACGGCGGAGTGCAGAGTGCACGCTGGGGTGAGGCGAACCGACACCTGTGAGACGGCGGAGTGCAGAGTGCACGCTGCTGTGAGGCGAACCGACACCTGTGAGACGGCGGAGTGCAGAGTGCACGCTGGGGTGAGGCGAACCGACACCTGTGAGACGGCGGAGTGCAGAGTGCACGCTGGGGTGAGGCGAACCGACACCTGTGAGACGGCGGAGTGCAGAGTGCACGCTGGGGTGAGGCGAACCGACACCTGTGAGACGGCGGAGTGCAGAGTGCACGCTGGGGTGAGGCGAACCGACACCTGTGAGACGGCGGAGTGTAGAGTGCACGCTGGGGTGAGGCGAACCGACACCTGTGAGACGGCGGAGTGCAGAGTGCACGCTGGGGTGAGGCGAACCGACACCTGTGAGACGGCGGAGTGCAGAGTGCACGCTGGGGTGAGGCGAACCGACACCTGTGAGACGGCGGAGTGCAGAGTGCACGCTGGGGTGAGGCGAACCGACACCTGTGAGACGGCGGAGTGTAGAGTGCACGCTGGGGTGAGGCGAACCGACACCTGTGAGACGGCGGAGTGCAGAGTGCACGCTGGGGTGAGGCGAACCGACACCTGTGAGACGGCGGAGTGCAGAGTGCACGCTGGGGTGAGGCGAACCGACACCTGTGAGACGGCGGAGTGTAGAGTGCACGCTGGGGTGAGGCGAACCGACACTTGTGAGACGGCGGAGTGCAGAGTGCACGCTGGGGTGAGGCGAACCGACACCTGTGAGACGGCGGAGTGCAGAGTGCACGCTGGGGTGAGGCGAACCGACACCTGTGAGACGGCGGAGTGCAGAGTGCACGCTGCTGTGAGGCGAACCGACACCTGTGAGACGGCGGAGTGCAGAGTGCACGCTGGGGTGAGGCGAACCGACACCTGTGAGACGGCGGAGTGCAGAGTGCACGCTGGGGTGAGGCGAACCGACACCTGTGAGACGGCGGAGTGCAGAGTGCACGCTGGGGTGAGGCGAACCGACACCTGTGAGACGGCGGAGTGCAGAGTGCACGCTGCTGTGAGGCGAACCGACACCTGTGAGACGGCGGAGTGCAGAGTGCACGCTGGGGTGAGGCGAACCGACACCTGTGAGACGGCGGAGTGCAGAGTGCACGCTGGGGTGAGGCGAACCGACACCTGTGAGACGGCGGAGTGCAGAGTGCACGCTGGGGTGAGGCGAACCGACACCTGTGAGACGGCGGAGTGCAGAGTGCACGCTGGGGTGAGGCGAACCGACACCTGTGAGACGGCGGAGTGCAGAGTGCACGCTGGGGTGAGGCGAACCGACACCTGTGAGACGGCGGAGTGCAGAGTGCACGCTGGGGTGAGGCGAACCGACACCTGTGAGACGGCGGAGTGCAGAGTGCACGCTGCTGTGAGGCGAACCGACACCTGTGAGACGGCGGAGTGCAGAGTGCACGCTGGGGTGAGGCGAACCGACACCTGTGAGACGGGATTATAGGAACGACTGATAATACAAATTACAAAATCGCATAACCAATTGAGACAAGCGAGTGTATTAGCCAAAACCCAAAATAGTAAATGTGACCACCAGTCGATTTGAACGGTTGAAATTGGATTGGGTTTCTAAGCCATCACCTAATTACTCACATAACAACCCAAATGAGTCGTATTGTAGTTTTTTTTATAAATTCACCAATGCGTTCAATTCAATATTCACATCCAAATCGATTATGGTCTCAGAAAAACTTAGCTTTAGTGACTGGGCAACAGTAGGTATACATAAGAGTAGAGAAACTTTGTATGAACTATATAGTGAAAAACAATACAATTTTAGCCAGGAGTTCAATAAAAAAGTAAAAAATCACTCAAAAATGTTTAGAAAAGTTTGTCAAATCGCAAAATCAAATTATTTAAGCTCAAAAATTAGAAATAGTGAAAATGTCATAAAATCAACGTGGAAAATAATAAATAGTGAGACTGGAAAGGTCAGTACCTACGTTAATGATTACAATTTAAAGATAAATGATTGCACAATCAAAAATGACATTGAAGTAGCCCAAGCTTTTGAAAACTTTTTTACTGACATTCCAATCTCTACTACGAAGTGTCTAAACTCTTCTCAATTAATCGCTGAGTCATTACTCATAGAAAATGTACCTAAATGCGAAAATAAACTTAATTTCAACTATGTCGATGAAAAAGATATTAAAAAAGCCTTCAAACTTTTAAATTTAAAGAAAACTGCAGATCTCTGGGGCATTTCCGTTAAAATTATTAAACCTTTAATTGATACGATTGCACCAGATCTAGCTTTTATATTCAATGAATCTATTGATTGTGGCGTATTTCCTGATCTAATGAAATGTAGTAAAGTAATCCCACTATTTAAATCGGGTAGTAGGTCTGACCCCACTAACTTTAGACCAATATCAGTACTGCCAACTTTCAGCAAAGTTTTTGAAAAACTTATTTTACATCAATTGCTTAGGCATTTTAATGGCAATGACCTGCTACATGGTAAGCAATTCGGGTTTACTCGGGGCAGGTCAACTACTGATGCCGGTGTAGAGTTAGTATCGCATATTTTTGATGCTTGGGAGAAGTCGCAAGATGCTTTAGGCGTTTTTTGCGACTTGTCAAAAGCGTTCGATTGCGTACACCATGAAACATTAATCAGGAAACTACATCACTATGGAATAAGAAACACCTCTTTGGATCTTCTTACATCTTATTTGAGTGATAGGATACAAAGAGTTGACATTAATGGGAAACGGTCTTCGGGGTCTGTAGTTACAATGGGTGTACCGCAGGGTTCTATCCTCGGTCCTTTCCTATTCTTAGTTTATATTAACGACCTGCCTCATCTTGTCAAGAATAATCACGAGATTGTATTGTTTGCTGATGATACTTCATTAATTTTTAAAATGATGCGACAAAACACAAATTTCGACGATGTGAATAATGCAATCTCAAAAGTAGTTCATTGTTTTAGTGTCAATAATCTTTTGCTAAACGAAACCAAAACAAAATGTATTAGATTTATTCTACCTAATGTTAAACAAGTGAAGGCTGATGTAAACGTTAAAGGAGAAACTTTAGAAATAGTAGAAAGTACCGTATTCTTAGGAATCACCTTAGATAATAAACTTCAATGGGGCCCACACATAGATAAGCTATCGAAGAGACTCAGTTCTGCAGCGTATGCAGTCAAAAAAATCCGTCATCTTACAGACGTGGATACATCTAGACTTGTTTATTTCAGCTACTTCCATAGTATTATGTCTTATGGTATACTGCTGTGGGGGAACGCTGCAGATATTAACACCGTATTTGTGCTGCAGAAGAGGGCTGTTCGGGCTATCTATAACATGGGTCCTAGAGAATCTCTACGTGATAAATTCAAAGAAATAAACATAATGACAGTACCATGTCAATATATCTATGAAAACTTATTGTACACTCATAAAAATATAAATCGGTTCCCTAAAAATAGCGATAAACATAATTTTAATACCAGAAATAAACATAAACTCGCTGTGCCCACAACTAGGCTACACAAAATAAATGTATCTTTTAAAGGGCAATGTGTACGCAATGGCACCTTTCCCATTTGGTCTGTCCTAGTTTGAGATCCGATACTCTAGCTATATTGTAGGTAGAGTAAGATAACACCCTTACAAGAAGAGATATAGTCCAGTTCAGCCCTATACTAAATACATGAATTCTTTTCAATTTACATAATAATACAAAAAATATTTCAAACATAAACCTTATTTAAAATATTTTTACTATCATTGCCAAAAATAAGCCAATAATCAATATTTGGTCAATTTATATAAACTGAAGTGAAATACAGACATAATAACAAGACAAAATTAAAATTTTAATTAACCCGCCGACATTAATTGGCTGAACAGATTTTCATGAAACATGGCTAAGAACACTCGGGATAAAATTATCTATGACACAAAAAAAACTAAACGAAAATCGCTTCATCCGTTTGGGAGCTACGATACCACAGACAGATACACAGACAGACACGGCAAACTTAATAACACTCCTCTTTTTGCGTCGGGGTTAAAAATAGAGCTCAACGCTCGTAAATATTAAATACAGGGTGTGTCACCGTGCGAAGCAGCAGCGGCTAAGACCCCATCGCGTACCGGTGGTTACGGCTACGTCACACGACGTAAAGTTCACGCATAAATTCGAGAGGAAATCTTTATTATGCGGATGTTTTATGCCTTTGTGAGAAGAGCGATTATTTTATAACTAAATTGCGCAGAACAGCGAGAATGGGGACAAGCTATAAGTGTGTGGTGTGTGTCCACACCCAATACACACATGTTGTATCTTATAACTAGATAACGTCACTAGAAGAATTAGATCGCTCTAACTAAGACTTCCTTCCGAACGCAATTTTTTGCTTAGATGAGTAATATTGGTTTTAAACACGCCAAATTATTTAAATAGGTTAAAATTTATTCTCTGAGTTGTTTTCCATAACCGGCAATCGACCCCATTAGAATCTAAATAACAACGTCCTGTACCTACATTTTGGCCGACTTCGCCAAAAGGAGGTTCTATGTTCGGCTGTATGTATGTTTGTGAAAGGTTTCAGAGCTCAGAAGGGAAAGAGGAACCCTCACAGGATCACTTTGTTGTCCGTCTGTCCGTCTGTCAGCGCTCTTTCCTCGGGGACGCGGTGAGGTATCCAATTGAAATTAACATCCAATGCTAAGTCTATAACTTGTTGGAACCGCAATATAAATCAGACAGAAAGTCAACGCAACAAAAGTTACAGACGTTTATGCCCAAATATTTTGAAATTTCCAAGGGAATTACACGCATTCAAAACCGATAGTGTTCCCGTTGGCCTAGAATAATGAAATTTGGCAAGAAGCGAGGTCTTATAGCATAAGTGAAGGCAAAAATCCAAAAACCGTAAATACACAAAAAAATGAATATCGCCATGGACGAAAATTAATAGGGTACTTCCCGTTAACATATAACCATAACATTTGACAAGAAGCACAAGTAAAAGGAAAAATCCAAAAACCGTAATTGTAGTTTTTTCACAAAAAAAAAAACATAATTTTAGATTTTCGCATGGACCAAAACCTAAAGGGTACTTTTGTATAGTACTTTGTAGTAGAGTAAGGTGAAGGATGGTCTTATATTCATACGAAACCCTTAGTGTGCGGGTCCAACTCTTACTTGACGTTTTATTTTATGACACTGATCGATAGGGTGAATCATAAGAATGAAATCTGTGTGATAAACATTACATATGAAATTACTAGTGTGCGGCTTTGCACGCGTTGTTTCTATGGAAACGTTCTGATGTTATTTCTATCCTGTGGGAACTGATTTATGGGATAAAAAGTCAGCTATGTTTGATTCCAGGGTTAGACTTACTTGTATGCAAAATTTCAGCCTGATCAGTTCAGTATTTTTGGCGTGAAGAGGTAACAAACATCCATCAATCCATGCATCTATCCATCTAAACTTTCGTATTTATAATATTAGTGTAGGAACACCATGAAATCTGCCAACAACTGGGAGACGAAGCACTTTTTATGGCTCGTTCATACCAGTATGTCCTCCATGTGCCATGGCCGAGGGCTATGGGGCCGTGGGCCGTGGGGCCGAGGGCCGTGGCCTCCTCGATGTCCAGAATCACCCCCTTTTGGCTTAGTACTACCATTATTTTTTCTGTGTATAATATTTTACAATTTGACCTTTGCTAAGTGTAAATTTATTGTATTTATGTAAAGAAAGAGTTTTTGATTTGATTTTTTATATCCGTGGCAACCTGTATAACTAAAGACGGATCAGTCCAAATAAATTCAATACCTATAAAAAATATTGTGTAGCTATGTACGTACTACGTAGTCGTGGTATAGTTCACATGGTTCACGGCAACATTTCTGCTTTGATATCTTGTGACAGCGTGGTTCCCCGAAACTGTCAGGACCCAAATAATATCCAAATCAGAGTGACTGTAATCAAGTGTGCCCGACACCGACACCCGGCTCTCCCGTCCCCCGCGGCATCGCCTGTAAGGACCTTTGTTCATACACGTTATTTTCGCCGTAAAACTAGTGCGTGAACAAGCTTCCACAGTGAGTGTCCATACAACACCGGCGACCGCGCCTATGCACGGCGCATTAACCGTACATTTTTAGGGCGAAAAATGTCGTCCATGTGAATGAATACAAAATCACACTAATATTATAAATGCGAAAGTTTGGATGGATGGATGGATAGATGGATGGATGGATGTTTGTTGTCTCTTCACGCCAAAACTACTGAACGGATCGGGCTAAAATTTTGCATACAGGTAATTGTAATCCTGGAATCAAACATAGGATACTTTTTAACCCATAAATCAGTTCCCATGGGATAGAAATCACCTTTAAACGTTTACAGAAACAACGGGTGCGAAGCCGCGGGCAGAAGCTAGTGTACCCATATAAAATGTATGTTTTACTAGCTGTTGCTCGCCGATTCGCACGCGTTGTTTCTATGGAAACGCTTAAAGGTGATTTCTATCCCATAGGAACTGATTTATGGGATAAAAAGTATATTTTATTCCAGGCCTAGAATTATCTGTATGCAAAATTTCAGCCCAATCCGTTCAGTAGTTTTGGCGTGAAGAAGTAACAAACATCCATCCATCTATCCATCCATAAATCCATCCATACATCCATCCAAACTTTCGCATTTATAATATTAGTGTGATTTGATGTTTGCGCTTCGAGGACTTAGTTCATGAAGTGGGTACTCCTATTTTGAATCACTGACGAGGTCTTTGCGATGGTAATTCTGCTACATCCTTACCTGTGCTCTAATCGATCATTTCAAACTTTTGAATATCACACCGTTTGACGGACCTCTCACGTGGCAAGAGGCCATAATATGGCTTCTCAAATAAAACCGTTGTGTGGCAAGCGACCATATTATGGCCGATTTTCCGTTTTTTTTTTGTTGTTTTTTGTTTCGTCGAATTTATGTACTTAGAGTCAACTTTTCAGCCATGTCAATGTCTTAAAAGTTGACTGACAGTGTCAAGCTGACGTTAAAACCATAAACTAACCAAGTGTAGAAGAAATTTAAAAAAAATCGTAAATTTAAAATTGAAATCTGACACCCGCGCCATTTTTTTTATCGTTTTTTCTGAATAAAAATTAATTTAAAATAAATGGCTTGGAAATGTGTTCTTTTTTGTGTTTAGTGTAATAATATGATGGCAAATCTCTAAAATAAAACTCAAACTGGACATAAAAACGGTATAGTTTTTTTTTATGATTTTTTTTAAAATTATTAAAATTTTACCATTTTTCCGCAATTATAATTTAATTTTAATCAACCTCATTAATTACATTTATTCACAAAGAAAATTATACTAGTATTTACAGTTGAAACAATTGAGCTAACTGCCGACTGTTGCAAACAGTCTACAGATAGCTCAACTGATCCATATCAACACCAGTCGGAAGCGTCCCCATTAATTACGTTTTACAACATCAGAATGTTTCCACGCTGTTTTGTAGGGAATTTCATGGAGAATGGAGAAAATTTCATGGTTACGAGGTGTTAGTAGATAATAATCAAGAAATAAGCGAAATAATGCATTATGATGCATTTCCGCGGATTTTCCGCGGATTTTGCGGAAGTACTGCCACACAACGGTGGTAGCGGGGCGCGGGGCGCGGGGCGCGGGGCGCGGGGCGCGGGGCGCGGGGCGCGGGGCGCGGGGCGCGGGGCGCGGGGCGCGGGGCGCGGGGCGCGGGGCCTGACACTTGAGAGGAAAAAGATGAAGACTTCATGTTAATACAAAAAATAAGAAAGGAACTCACTAACTCTACTACCATTATAAACGGACACTGCCGTCCAAATCATTTCTGGTTTCATAATGCGGAATAGGAAACCTTTTGATGGCAACAAAACAGTTATCACAAACACGGAAACAGCATTACGAGGCATTACGGGAGAATAGAACTGTTGTTATCATAAACAACGCTCTAAACTAACCCCTAACGCAGGGGGCCAAAGCTCATTTTCTCAGCCACAATATGTTTCCAAAAGGACTCGTTAACTGCATTCGGTTTCCCGAAGACATAATTAGGTAAATTGCTCTACATCAACGGGGATATGCGAATTTGCATGCTGTCCAGTTTACTTTAAGTTGTTATTTGTTTGGACTTGGCTGCAGCTTACAAAAGCCAGTGCTATTCGCATTTTACTTCTACGAATTTTTTGTTGATGCTCTCGCCCTAGTTTTTCTAGTTCTTTTTATAAAAGTACCGGGTAAATTGTGAAAAATAAAGTCGCGTTTCTTTTCCTGAAATTTTATTTGCGCTGAAACCCTACTCACATTTTATTTGAAAACGAATATTAGCAAAAATAACAGCAGAAATCCCAGTAGTGACCTGTTTTGTCAGCGTTATCAGTCCCGCCAGCGTCCGGCGGCGCGGCGGCGGCGTGGCGGCGGCGCTGGGCGACGGATGTGCCGGCGCGGGCTGTAAATCACCCGGACACGAGATTTATCCCGCGTCAGACACCAGAACAGCTTCCAATTGCTTTTACAATGAAAAATCTTGGCTCAGTGCGCTGTTTAATAGAAATCTGAACACAAATAAAATGCTAATACTCTGACATAGGTACTTGCTAATTAACGTCTTTTCGAAATAACATCCACGCAATGTCAACTTAGGTCCAAGTTATTCCTTTCGAGTGTTCTTTTCTCACAGACCAGCAGAGAAACCCAATTTTCGTTATAAAAATATTTAAATTACCTCTATCTTACCCAACCTGGCAACGTCATTTTAATTACGAATTCAACTTACTCCAAAATTAATTCTTTTGTGGCGCTATTTTGCTTAAAGAATACAAAGATGGGCGTTGTTCCTAGCAGGTACTATTTCAAATTTCATAACGGTCAGAGGGAAGTTTTCTTAATTTGCATAACTTGTAGTCCCTCAAAGTGAGCGCGCTAAATGTGTTTCGAGACGCTCTCGCGGACGGCTGCGGGACACGAGCCCACCCGCTGCGTCCACATCTAACTAACAGTACACAGTACAGCAGTGGGTAATTGACAGAGTAACAACAACGAACAATATTACCATCCCCGTGATGAATAAATTTCGCGCATTACAAAAGACTTATAAGTACAAGGATGAAAAGGACGGGGAGCAGGACAACTGGTGTCGGAGGCCAAGTCCCACTTCGGGTCACTGCGCCACGGCAGTGAGTAGGTACTACAAAAGAATTACAAAACATTTACGGTTTCATTATCTTTCTAAAAAACATTTTCATCTCTAGTCCATGCTTGCATAAATAAGTTAATTTGCGAGTTCATTTCACTTTTAGCCTTCGATGTCGTTGTCACGGTACACAAGCTAACGAAATGAAAAGCAAACAAGAAAATGTTAAGGAAGATCTCCCGGTTAATTTAATAATGGCTGAGACAAAGCAATTAATGAACGGTAATACAATTCATAATATTTTAGACGTTGAGATGATTTTTCCCAGAATCCCAGTTAAATGAGAGAAAAAGGGCTTTCATTAGTGATAAACCTTTTTTGTAAGGTAAAAACCAAAAATGTATCTTTATAGGGACATTAGGTCATTACAACACCTTCGAGTAAGAATTATTTTTACAGACTTCTACATTGCTTTTCTTGCTGATTTTATGTTCCAAATTGTACTACTTACCAACTTTGAAAATATTGCAAAACTTTACAAGCACTTAGGTAGGTACTTAAAAACAAACATTTCTTTAAAACTGTTTGTTTTAGAGTTTATGAAATGGCACTTCTCGCGCCTTCTCACTTGTTAGCACTTTATGATGCTTTGGGATCTAGAGCTCAAATCTGGATAGTTTCTCGAGCATCTGAGTCACTGATGATTCGATCATTGTAATCTCTTTTTGTACCGAGATCAGTAAGCGTGTGGCTGTCTCTTACAAATGACGTTGACCCTGTCTCACCTAAAGCCTACTCGTGGATACAAGTTCCGGAGGCTCTTTTCATCTCCGTAGGCAGTAGGCAGGAGCCGACAGTAACTCAGTGAATATTTTCGGTCGGATACTCAAAGGCGCCATCATTAGGAGCTGCCGCGGACGGAGCACATTCGAGGATATACAGGAAACGACTCCTTTGCTCAAATTCAACTTCTCTGCCTTTTAAATGATAAATTACGGAAATGTTTTTTAAGGAAGCGAAAAGTAATGTGAAAGAGACGCTCGCAGCGGGCGCTGTACTTTAATAAATAATGTGACATAATTATACAATATTCCGTGAAAATAATCTTCTTCAAATCTTTCAAAACCATTCAAAAATTTTAATCGAGTTCGTATGAAACTGTCCATACGCTATTAAAGCACGCATATGTCCGAGTTCGCCTCTATATCCGATAAAGGCGCTGCACGGTGCCAAATGTACGGAAAAAGACGAAAACTTTTGCATTGTACACGAATGCTGAACTCATACTAAAGACTCTGAACGGACGTCTCTAACATCGTAAACACAATTTGCATCTTTATAAAATAAAATAAATGAAATGTCAGTTAAAGCAGGCCGTTTAATTAAACTACCCAAATAACGAGATTTGCTCGCCGCCGGATAATCCTCATAATAATGATAGCGAGTCGCGCTTTATGCCGATAGTCGCATTTACGCAGCGCTACGTGGCGAGTATTTTTATAAACGAACAGAATTCGACGACCTATTGCGAAAGAACCAACGTTTTTAATATTTTTTCTATTGGTGAGACACTCAACCTGCATTGAAAATTATTACCGAACATTTTACTACGCACAAAACAAAGTTACGAGTAGCGGCACTCAGTGGTCAGCACTCTCGCCTGAAAATGTCGACTTTGCTGCTCAAAAACAGTGAGCAAAATCGGGGTTTGCTGATGGATTAAAGAATACTGTTCAACTTGTTGAAAAAAGTAATTTGAATACAGAACAATGCGAATTTTATAGAAAAAACTAGTTTTTTATATGTGCGATTAAAAAATGTCAGCCATCTTGGATTTTGAAATGGACATCTTTTTCGTAATCTACGATTTCGAATTTGTCGAAAACGATACCCATATAAGTGGGCGTGGTGTCACGTGCGACACACGCCTACCGTCATCAAATTCGTAATCTTCACTCCCATGTTAGTCAAAAACGATACCCATATAAAATTCTTGGATCGATGAGGGGGTTCAGGGGGGGCTGGGCGTGGGGGTCACAGCACGGTTCGCTTTGCTCACCGCAATACGACCCCGCTCGTGCACACAGCAAGGCTCGCTTCGCTCACCGCAATCTGACACACGCCCACCGTCATCAAATTCTTAATCCTCGACCACATGTTAGTCGAAAACGATACCCATATCAGATATTTTGATGGGGAAGGGGGTTCAGGGGGGCTGAGGGCGTGGGGGGTCACAGCACGTCTTGCTTCGCTCGCCGTGCTGTTCCCCCGTTGTCGCATTGCGGCTAGTTTCACTCGCCTCAATGGTCCCCCCGGGCTCAGGGGCAGGGGGTTCCGGGGGGGCACGCGGGGGTCACAGCATGGCTCGCTTCGCTCGCCGTGCCGTTCTTTAATAATGTTAATTGGTTTTTTAATAAAAAGGGGGGTCTAGAGGGGCTGGAGGGTCAATTTTTAAAAAAAACATACCTCCGCATCCACCATCAGTGAGAACAATTAAATCAGTCAGTCAGTCAGTGAGTGAGTGGTAATCTAGCTATATCATAAAAAATCGTGTATTCATGGTTTGAAGGAGGTTTGTAGCATTTTACCCTCCAAGGTTGTTCACCAAAATGAGTTTCTGACATTCGACCTCTTTTATAAATTACACAATATTTTCTCGCTAGTCGTGGTGAGAAGTGGTATGTTTAACTTGAGGGCAGATATTTTTCAATTCTTGCCTTTTAAATCCCTTGCTACCTCAACAGTCTAAGTAGACTGCTGAGGCTCATAAGTATGATGCGCTCGCTACGCTCGTGACTTTTTCTAGACTTCTTCGCTTGCTCGGGATTTAATATCGGCACGTTCAACAAAAAATCGTTTTGCCCACTTGTTGACTAAATAACTTGTACCTATACTTGAGAAATCACGAGCTTGTCATCTTCAGTCAGACTTATTTTTTCTCCAATTCATCAATCAGAATAAAAAATGTTTCCGGAGACAGCACATCGAGTGTTATCCATCATTGTTTCTTCCCATACATTATTGTTTTGACTCTGTGTTGTGTTATAGAAGCAGGAAAATTCAAGGAGCTTACTTGAATCGATAGGTACAAAACCCTTAGTTTTTTTCTCGAGAGCGAAAGTGGGTTAGGAACAATTTCCCGAGTTTAATGGGAAAGTGAACGACAAACAATTTATGGGAAAAGTTAGAGCTCAGGGCCGCGAAAGGTGTTGTTTTGGCGCCGCCGATGGACCAAGTGTGAGCATTATTTGGGATTTCGTTGAAGAAATAGCGCATGCACATGTTGGCCGAGTCATGGCGTGCCTTGACTTGCACAGACTGTCAAATCAACCAAACAAACGACGTTTGTGATAACTAGCCATGTGGACTTACCATAACCTTCCTGTCAGCATGGAACAAGGCTAGTTTCAGTGTTGAATAATCCGAAATCAATACTCACTACACAATCAAAGCAAACAATAACCCTTCCTTGTGTTCACAACTATTACTACAAGTACTCCCTGTTGTACACCTGTGTCTGTATATAGTGGTTGTAGGAAGCAATTAGCGTATGATGACGTCACGGCCGTGACGTGTTGCGGTCACTGCGGCGCGGACGGCGCGGCTCGCTTTGAGAGGTAGGTCTCTCACATCAATGCAAAACACATGAGCACATAAATTAAAATTGACCTTTACCTAAGGTGTGAAATTAAAAATGCCACTCTAGAGTGGCATTTTCAATTTCACACCCTGCTACGCTCGACGGATGTGATATAGACATTTTATTACAATCTTCATTAAAGGTAGCTTGTACAACTGAACAAACATGGTGCATTTTTTTTTAATTAATTGACCTCACCTCTCCGTTATGGCTGTAATGATTACAGCCTATATATTGATCCACTGCTGGAGGCAGCCCTCCCCCTGATAAGCGCCTTATCTCATGGTTGGTAATGCCCATAATCCCCACGCTGGGCATGCGGGTTGGGAATCGCATTGATTGACACTACCAACCAGTTTAATGCTTCCAACAAGAAACAAGATCCGTCAAGTTCGAGTGTAACTCGTGCGCCGAGGGTTTCGAACGTTTTTCAACAAGTAGGTACGAGTATGTACTACTACTACTAAAGATTAAGACCGGTTAGAGACTTCGCAATTTAATGAATACCTAAAATTACTAGGTACCAACCTATGAGATCATATTGTTAAATACTTACTCCCATTCAGATGAACACTTGGATACTTTCAGGGATTTCCAAATAATACAATTAGATCAACTAATAACTTTATATTCGTGTGAAAGAACTAGTTTTTAAATAACAACTATGCTTTTAGAATCATTACATGATGCGAGACAGTTTCTCGATTAGTTACAGCTGAGGAATGAATCCTCGTTCTACCCGCAAATACCATGCCAGATTATCAGCAACGTCTAAGCGATTCCCAAAGCTGGGGTACCCGCATTTTGGCCTGAATACATAAAAATAGTCGAGCGGTAGATAGAAACCCTTAAAATGTGATAATGAATTTACAGCATTGCTAACAATATCATAACACATGGATCTCTCTGCATGCTTCGGTGATAGGGGTTAGCGGTAAATATTTCTACTTTTATCAAGATATTTAAAAAAGTATGTAAGTTACAGAAATTTCTAAAACTGTTTTGCAATGTACAAGATGATACTTTTATTTATTACCCTACTTGGTGGGGTAGCCATCCCTTTTGAAAATAATTCCCCAATTTTTGACCATTTTTCAAAAAACTTACCATCTTACACAGACGTCTCGACGTAAAATTTGGAGATGGCGGGGGGTTGGTATTTTTGACGTGACAACGTCTTATAATTAGATAGAGCCGGCTGCACGCACGAAAAAACATGACGTCATGCGGCGTTACCTCGCTCTGAGGCGTTCCCTCGCTCTGAGGTGTTCCATGTAAGGCTTGAAGTGCAAGCGAGAGCGCTCGACATCCGTCTCTCTCCTACTTGAGTGAGCGATGCGTCTGCGTGGACAGCTGCTATACTATAGTACATTTACATGTTTTGATCGAGTATCAAATGCTACCATTCCATCAGTATTTTCTTAAGACGTTGTCACGTTCAACTATCGTCAGTAAACCGACTTTACCAACCAATTTTATTTCGACTTTTTTCGAAATATTTCGAAAAGTATAAAACCTACAGAATTTCAATTTTTGATTTGACTTTGTTGTAGTATTCCCATTTGACTTTGTAGGTCTCTTTTAAAATTTCGGCATCACAATTTTCAATTTCATTTTTCAGTTTCATTTTATTTCTTGATATCTGTGCAGGCGCACGAAATGTATTATTATTTGAAATTTCAAGTTAATAGCTGCGGTTGTTTGCTGAGATATTAAAGAGGGAAAAAAGGACAGACAAAGCGAGACCATAAGGGTTTCTAAACCGATCTCCGATCTCGAAACCCTAAAAACGGAGGCCTTTGCGTAGTGGGCAACCATGGGCCGATAGATACTCGATAATAAATACTAGGTACTAGGCGTCTATTTAGTAAACATGTTATTCAACTTACCTGAAGTTCTGAGCAAGGCCAGGAAGTACGCGGCAGCTTTCTTAAATTATTTGACTTACTATACTATTTCCCAAGCTCTCTACTAAAACCAATTTCGCGCAGAATATTGTATGCCTAATTCTTATTAGAATACATCGAGGTATGCGTATAAGTTAGAGCTGATTTCTCCGGGGAGCGGGCGCGCACTCATCCGGACGACCTTTATCGAAAGAAAATATTGCTTCCCAAACATAATAGGGCTGATGGAAATAAAATATCCGGTTTAGGTAACGTTACGTAACGAGCATTACCAAACTGGTTCAATACTTAAACGGTTTTTTATGGAAAGGTTAAAACGTAGGGGTACCCGAAAAACCGTATTGTTCAAATATACCTCATTATCGTTTTCTTAGTTCGTCGACACTCACCGCGGGCGCAGCGAGAGGAGAGGAGGCGCTTTCCTCCGCGCTTTCTTGAGTCTTCTTCTTCAAATGAATTGTTGCTCGATGCCCCCCGCCCGCACTCCGCGATACCCCGCGTGGCCCTGAGCCGGCCGTCATTAGCAAATACGTCATCGGTGTGTCGCGTGCTTTTGGTTACATATAACGAATTCATTGTCTTAAGTTAGTGGATTAATGTGGTTTAATTTTTTTTTTATTCAGCCTATTTCGTCCCATTGCTGGGCAAAGGGTTAAATTATTATATTTTGTTATTTGCTTGTTGCAAAGATTAATAAAAAAATTATCACACCGCAAGTTAAGGTTTAATGTTCCTAACAAAATAAATGAGTGAGTATTAAAAAGGTCTAATTTTATTTTAAGGTTATTATGATAGATATGATTTCTATTAATTTCAGTCAAAGTTGTGCATGTAGGTATTTTACTTTTTTCTTGCACCGAATGTTCGGCATTTAAACCGAATTTCGGCCGAATACTCAAGTTCGGCTCAAGCTGCCGAAATTCGGTCTAACCGAATGTAAAAAGAATTTCGGCCCATCCCTAGTACAGACCAGGTACAAAAATAGGTACTTAAATTAATTAAATGATCAGTTGTAAATAGGCATCGCTTAAGTCATGAAATAATAATAATTATGAATTCATAGTACTGCTGTAAAATGGCATTACATATTATTATTATATTTATGGTTACCTATACCTTTAACCTACAACGCCTCCAACGCCAGCTCCTAGTCCTGTGCGAGCCTCACACATACTACAGTTACTACAAATACATCTACCTAGCTGCAGATGAGCCCTTGCTCGGGAACTGAATCAGAGAACGTGAGTGACATTATAACGCATCGTACATCGGTGCACACCATAAAGAACTGGGTTAGCACAAAGAGATGCCAGTCCGATGTTCGCTAGAGGCGATTTATTTTGTATCTGTGCTTCTTTAAGTTGCTAATCATCTTTCTGCCTGCTTGTACCACCTAGTGAGGGGCACACCAGTGTCTAGCACAATGCTGAGGTTACATTTGTCCTAAACTCGGTTACGCCCAAAAATAAGCTGCTAAATGTACCAACATGATTCATAGGTAGTTTTTACATCTAGCCCTGTTAGTATGTATGTCATTTAAAATATGTGACAATGGTAGCTGAAAATATGGGTTGGGGTACATCTCGTCCGAATCTAAAACTCATCCGTGCACGAGTTGTCTACTTCACTTTTGAGTAGGTACTTACATCACAACATTTGTAAAGTTTCTGAGTTTCTTTGTGGCATCAAATCTTGGAAAACTCTGAATTGTTCTAAAACTGTGCAGTGCATGGAGGTACCCACAGACAGTGAAGGTGAAAGCCCCCGCCGACAGTTTTCGCCTCCAGCTGCAGATATCGCGATCGAAACATTTTTTATTTATTTATTTATTGACAGAATAACATCATTACCGGTTTTTTTACTAAGCCCTAAGGCGATGTTATATCTAGGTATATACAACCAATACACTTACTAATAAAAATACTAATATCTACTAAATATTAATGTAAATGTTTCAATAACAATCAGTGCCATTTCCATGGCTTTCGGCATCTCGTGTAACAGTTACTATTATATTGTGTGAGATACCGCAAAAGTTTAAAAATTTCATAGACCTTATCTATACACTAGCCAAACTTAATAAGAAATTCATTATGAATGTAAGCGGGTTAACTACGAACCTATTTTGTGTTGGAAGAACACCAACGTTTCATCCCTTAACGAGGGACTTCATCAGGGTGAGTGCGTTCTTCCAACACAAAATAGGTTCGTAGTTAACCCGCTTACATTCATAATGAATTCGTCAAACTACGAAAGTTTTTATAGTTTAATAAGAAATGTTTGTAAACAAACATACCCATACCTTAACCTAAAATTCACTCTGTTGTCGCGTCTTTTTATGCACTACTTATACATAATTTGTGGATTTGTGATCGTTTCTTCAATAAATATTGCTTACAATTATATTTCAAAAACGACGCCAAGTGATTTTTAGCCTTTGCGTCGAGGTTTGTTTACAGACATTCCACATCGAGTTTGGCTAGTATATAGTATGAATAGATGTTATTCCCAGAACTTTACAATGGCTCTTCATGCGTGGGCAAACAGAGAGATGCTGCTTAGGTAACCTAGACCCCTGATTCCGAGAACACACGCATTCTATACCTGACTGAATCCATAAGAGCGCTGTAAACCAATTATTACATTCTAGCCTTCATTGGAATTTAATCAAGAGCTTACATTCCTTTATCAAGTAAAATCGTGTTAGCTTTTTTAATCACCGCCGTTCCACGCTGCTGCTCTATTGTCAGTCTTATTCCTAAACCAGTAAAGTTGAATATTCGTGAACATTGTAGCAAAGTGTACAGAACATTATTTTGTGAACCTTTGCCAAAGAAGAAAGGAGACAACGGGTTACGTACAGCTGTTGGGCGGTATATACAAAAACAGCATGCCTCAACCGACTCCACCTCCGTTCGGTCCCAAACTGGTACAGACTCGTTTTGCAAGCAAAGGCTGGGCAACAACTATTCAGTTGTAGGTCAAAAATACCAAGTCTGATCAGGACGGCTGTCGGCGATAGAATGAGTCCGGTAGCCGAGAGTTGCCTGGCTAATCGTGCGTCACCCACTGTGTTGCCAGGCTGATATACAATTTTACCCAGTTATGTTTGATGGTTATTATTTACCTAACAGCTCGGCCGTCCGACCGTCAACGAGTGCCTTCGTTGCTTATAAATATTAACATATAAGTAAACATTAATTTATTTTCCAAACAATCATTGATTTTTCAATTTGAACTTTATCTATCCTTGCGGACAAAATATATTTCATCAAAAAAAAAACAAAAGGTAACGAATAAAAGACCATATTCTTACAAACGTATGCCAAAGAGATTTAAATCAAAGAGCACGATCCAGCTAACAAAGCTTAGAATCCCTTTTGTTCACATTTAGGTACGGCAACCATTTATTTATTTATTAGATTCGAAATATTTCTAATAATATCTCTCTCTAATGAGCCCGTCAAATAATAACAATATATAATAATAACAAAAATAAGTCTTGGATTTAATTGTCTCACGATCGCTCGAACAGCTCTCTTCTGCATCCTAAACGCTCGCTCCCAGTCAGCAGCTCTGCCCCACAGCTCCACGCCATATTGAAGGAGCGAGTGAACGGATGCAAAGTAACAGCTTCTGGTCATCCCTTCTTCAAGAGTAGCCGATAAACGCCATAAAGCGAAGCAAGCCCTTCCCACTCTCTCGCAGAGTCTGTCGATGTGTAGCTCCCACGTTAGGCTTTGGTTGTTAAGTTCGTCACTGCATTCCTTCTCATTTCTTAGCTTTGGTTGCAAAGCTTATCACTTCATTTGCTTATAGTAAAACTATTAGTGAGAATTACTATTTTCATCAACTTATTGCTTTTCACTGAGCGAAACATGCCCACAATAAGTAGATCATCACTCAGGCTGTTAACTGCTTCTCGCTGGGCGGCATGCCCACAATTAACAATCTGTCATGCCATTTGGTTAATCTTACGCTAGAAATAACTCACGCGCAACATAACCCAATTGCTTTTTATTATTTATAATACCCAGACTGTTAATTGCTTTTCATTGGGCGGCACATCATTGTGCCTGGCATGCCCACAATTAACAACCCATCATGTAATATCATTTGGTTACCCTACGTTAAAATTATTTCACGCGTAAAATAACCAAATTGTTCCCTTTTTCACTGAGTCTATTAACTGCTTCTCGTTGGGCGGCACATCGTTGTGCATGCCCACAGTTAACAAGCTGTTAGTCAATTATATTAATTTCACCTGACTTAAAAATAACTTATCGTTTTTTTCACTCTGACTGTTAACTGAGACTCTTTGGGCGGCGCATCATTGTGCCCCGCATGTCCACAGTTAACAACCAGCGGACTAAGTTCGAATTAAACGTGGACAGCATTATTAAGTTTATTATCATGAAATGCATTGCATACCTGACTATTAAATTGTGTGTCAATAAGATGTCATTGTTATCTTCTGCTAAACTATTAGCAAAACGTTTACGTATAATATCCAATAGAATATCATGATCAGTGCAGCAATAATAATGATTTTCATTGTCAATGTACCTACAGCTACAACTTTCAACATCATTGTTTAAATTTACATTAACTACCCTATATTGGATTAGGGAGTTCAAATAGACCCAAAAATAGAATTTGATAGGCCTAAGTCTAGTAAATTGTTACTAAAATTATTTTTGTAAGACATTGCACGACTTCAAGTTATCTAAAAAAAAGGACTAGAAAGTCCCGTTCGACCTATTTGAAGATACTTTAGTATAAAAGCATAATTATTCACCGCCGCTCCATAACGACATATCAACCAATCGAGGATAGCCTAGTTTGCCTTCAATTTCCCTTCCCGCTCAAACACTGGTCAAGATTCCTTAAACCAACACAACTATCCAAAAAGCGCGATTTGGCTGCAGGTAGGAGAACCTTTACACAAGTAAATGAGAAAAGTCGTCGTCACTAGTAAATTAGAAATATCGTCTTCTAGTATATTACATTTTATAGTTGTTGTAAACCTAGGTGTGTATTTTACCTTTAATTTTATTTATTTGAGTATGGTATTAACTCTGTTTATTTTTAATTGAACCTACTACAGTCCTAAATTCATTTGAAAAGTCGTAAGTAGTTTACTTTGGAAACTCAATTTATTTTATTATGCCAGCAGTAACTAATTCTCTGATCACGGTCACTGACGACCCGTGTTTCAATTGCGTCTGTTAGTAAATATAAATACCTTTTCTATTATCCTATTCGATCCTACTCGATTTTATTCGATTATGTTCGATTCCATTCGATTCCATTCTATTTTATTCTATTTTGTTTATTATGGACCTAAACAACTTACGAGTACTTATATCGTTTTCACCGTTTAAACTCTAATTAACACGTAGGGTGTAACAGTATAATAATATCGTACTAAATAATTTACCTACCGAAAACCTACTCGTACTCAAAGCATAATCAGGCATAAATATGTATGTAATTGATACTCTGCGTATTAACGCATTCGCTGCCCAGCTTCGGCGGTGCGACCCGCAGGGGCGCGCCCCGCCGCCGCCACTACACGAGGGTCGAGTCGAGAGGCTCGTCTGCGTCTCGGGCCATGAAAATGTTAGTTTAAAGACCTACGTGGGAATCTTCCCACAATATTTAGTTTAAGCGTTTGATTTAAGTATATTATTTATTGTTCATTTTATATCATCTACACTACATTATATATTTACACATTCACACACTGTTGACTTTTATGAAAAGTGTGGTTCTCCCGTTCATACTTGCTTAGCGTTCGTACTCTTACATCCTGTTCATACTCTCTACTCCTCTAATCCTACATGTTTACTTCACATTTCTTTTCGCTACCCTCAATGATTTCTATTCGTTATTTTATTGCTTCATTTATATGCATTATTTACACGTAAGAAGTTTGCCACCTGAATGACAAAATGTTTGGTTAAGGCGGTACCCTACCTCGTTATTGTGTGAAGAGGATAGGCATAGGATTTCGCGTTCACAGGAGCGGGACAGAGCAAAGCGGCGTAAGCCCAAAAATCAAGTTTTTAGTAGTTATTTGCTCCCCACAAACATTAGAATAGTTAATTGAAAAAAAGGCAACATATAAAATGTTCTTTATACTTAGTTCAATTACTATGCTTAATCTCAAGATCGTATCATCTGTATTTATTGAGAAATTAGGGTTTTAGTAAGAAATTAGAGGTAACTTTGCGATTTTTTTCTATCGAGAAAATTTTATGGCATCGTGTTTTCGAAACATATGATCGATAGAATAAGTCCTGAACTTTACCATATATAAATTTCAAAGTTAAATATTCAGTAGTTTGGAAGATATGGAGGTCCGACGGAGTTGAAAATAAGCAACTTGAGGTACTATACCCCCTTAAGGTTGCATGTGAGTCGCGGGCATCAAAAGTGTTAGATTAAGGAGCTGCCATAAATTGTTTTTGTTTCAATTCTTAGTTTTTATTCCTTGTTCAAAAATAATTAGTAGATTGCGAAGACTTATCTTAGGTTTTGCCTTCCAGTCGTCCATTGCAATAAATAATAGTTTGGATGATCAAAGAAATGACTTAAACCATAAAAAAAAACACTAGAATTTGTGTTTTGTTTTTATAGGTAGGTACCTTCCTACGCTTTCTACGTAGTTTAAATCGGAATTCCTACAAAGGCTCATTATTATTTTACATATAAATTAAAGTACTTAATGCTTGTCATGCCTCAGGCCCCGAACAACCATCCGGAAATCGAACAAATACCTGCCGCGCCGCGGGAATCGAACCCGCATGTTCTCACAAAAGTCCTATTTTGGAAACCACCGCGAGCACGGCTTCGTGTCATGGTTTTATTAACAGAAAAATAGAAAGTGAATGATCTTTTGCCACCAAAAATACCTATAAATCTTGGAACTACTTATCGAGGTTTTGGTCATCTACAAATCTATAATTAGGTAGGTGAGCATTGTTTCAAGACTATGATCGAGTTTATTTAAATATTATATTTTCTCTAGCAAATATTTCATGAATACGCTGCAATCAAAGGTGCATTCGTGCATTGGTATGTAGGTAGGTAGGTCTAGAGAGAGATAGGTAGCTAGTTGTGTTCATGGGTTTGCAAACTGAGCATGGATATAATATGACGTTGGCATGGCACCTATCCGTTTAGACTACAAAGTTCTTAGCGTAAGTAGCCAAACGTTCGTTATTATCAAGTGAAGTAGCAAATATTTTAAGTAAACTGCTTTGTTTGTGATTAGCATTTTCACCGACAACTCAACCTGAAACTCGTCGCTATCTTGATCGGTTCAAGTGCACTCTGATGCATACCTATGCAACATAGGTACTACGCACAGAAATATATCTAGATATGTTTCTGTGGTACTACGACTCGGAAACGGATCGTAACACTAAAAAAAAATATTACAGCTCCATGATTTCATTTCATGCTTAACTTAGAATTAGTGCCTACGTAGATATATCAAATTTGTCTCTATTCCTTATTATGCTAGGTACCTACTGTAGTTATTCTGAGCGTAGATATTGCGTAGGTACCTGTAGAATGTATTCGTTCCGAAGGTTGGGTAATTTATAAGGTGGTCAGGTCACTAGCAGTAAATATCGAGGTCTTTATTCTATCCCATACCTACATAAAGCCATGAAATCTTCATCATCGTACACCTATCTACATCGGTTAGTACATAACGGAGCTAATCAAAATTTAATAAATGGGTTGGTATTCTTTGGTATCACGATTCGGTGAGGCCCACCAGATTTGGTTAGGGTAAAATCTAAATATTTTGTAGTCCATTGAAGAAGTGAGGCATGGCATGGATCAAAGCCTATCAACGGATTTTGACATAGGTACATAATATCTATATCTAGGTACTAATAAAGTACACCTTCAAATACATTCCGATTCGATTCACGAAGTTCACTATAGTGCCGATTACGACAACGGCTTCGAATGTGAGGCGCAACTAGCCTCTCGCTGCGACGTGCTGTTCTAGGTACGCCTGCTTTGGCGCTTCGATTCTTCTTACTATATCAACGGTTGCGTGAAGGATTTCGAGTAGAATTACACGACTTACCTCGCTTCTCGTTGCATCGTCCATCGTTCGCTGGACGCTTCTCAGCACAGCCATCACGATCACATTACGTCAGCATCTATGGTACCTGGCTGGCTGTGTTCGTCGCGGCTCCGTCGATTGCTACGGCGCTTTGGCGCCTTATGGCGACGGTGTTCTCTGCTACGGTGGTGGTCACGCTAACTGCTTCCATCATTCGCTGTTAAAAATTATCAAGCATCAATGTTCTTCAAGGCATATTTCCATTTTATCTGACAAGTTAATGCGATCATGGATCACTGATAACCAGAATCCAAACAAAAGTTTATAAATTTCTCTTGGGGTTACAAAAAACACGTTGAAAAGGAAATCCAGCCAGTTAAATTGCTGAGCCCGCGTTCAAGCTATCATAGAGTAGGCGACTAGGCGGGTACCTATGTATCTTGGCCAAACGCGGCCACGATCACAGATTCGGTAGGTACCTACCTACTTACTTAACGGTGAACCCGCTACATGTTATCGAGCAATCGCTATTTAGTGTACTTTAACATATTGTCATTAGTATATTAATCAGAATTAACCAGGCACGTACCGGCGTTACCAGGGAGTACCCTGGCCAAATGCCTACACAAATACCGATCACTTGCAAATCATTCCGCCAACACTGTCAGGGAGTAGATACCCTGACCACGTGCTAACAAACAGGCTTTCAAACTAACCAAAAATGCAGGTAGGTATCTAGTAAAATCACTAAGTACGTGACGACATTACCAGGGACGGCATGCCCTGGCCGAATGCCTGCACAAACCCGCACTTCTAAATCAATCTGTTAACACTATCGGAGTTATGTACCCCGATTACGTGTTAACAAGTCAACCCTCAACACCTTGTGGGCAGGGTGATAACAAGATAAAGAGCAGTAATTACGAATAATTATAAGAAATCTTCACTTTACGTACCTTGCTATCGGAATCCCTCTTCTGAAGTTGTTGGGCGGTATATACAAAAACAGCATGCCTCAACCGACTCCACCTCCGTTCGGTCCCAAACTGGTACAGACTCGTTTTGCAAGCAAAGGCTGGGCAACAACTATTCAGTTGTAGGTCAAAAATACCAAGTCTGATCAGGACGGCTGTCGGCGATAGAATGAGTCCGGTAGCCGAGAGTTGCCTGGCTAATCGTGCGTCACCCACTGTGTTGCCAGGCTGATATACAATTTTACCCAGTTATGTTTGATGGTTATTATTTACCTAACACAGCACAGACAAGACTTTCTCAGTTCTAACAGTTCAGGAATCCTTCACACTTCATGGACTTTTTGTTATAAAATTACTGCGGACAGTTATCATCATCATTAACTTCGTCGGGGTACCTATAATAGTAGTGAATCTGGTGATAGTCCAGGCCCCAGTTCTTCTGCCATCCGGTCTACATGGACATGTATTTTGGCTTAAAAATGTTATTTAGTAAGATGACCCTCAGTTGAAGAGCCTCAGTGAGACACGGAGCCTCAATTAATGCACAAAGTATCCCCTCGGTCCCGGGGGCGGGCTCATTTCCTCCGTTTAATGCCCGCGCCGGGGGATTGACTTCGGTGTCGTAATTTCCTTCTGATCTTCATGCCAATAAATGTTCAGCCTTTGTAACGAACCATCTCCGAAAAACATTTGTAGTTTTTATAAGCATTATAAAATGCCTATTACTTTGTTTATTTTCTATCTTATTTAAGCGGAGGTGAATAATTATGTGTCCTATCGAATTAACACGCTATAGATAAATCAAGGCGAGGTTTTGGTTGAACGAAAGTCACGAGTCACGATATGAATAATGTGCATTATTGCGTCGATCCGGGCGGGGATGTGTTTCTGGCCGCGGGGCGCGGTCCGTCCTGGGGCACCAATGCTGGGTAGTTATCAATCCGCACTTTACACTAGTTACTCCAGGGAGTAAACAGTAAATTTGAACATGAACAGGTAGTTATTGGAAAATGTGAAAGTTTACAGTACAGTAGGTACAGCGAGATAATTTCACGGCATTTAATATGAACCCGCATAATTCTCATTTGCAAAATAAACACTGAGCGGTGTTTAAGCAGTTCTGTTTACATTATTTCCAATATATTTCGAGTAAATATCGCTTGTAAATATACATTTGTGTGTCAATAATGTGGGATGACTTTTCGGAATCAAAGGTGCGGGTTCGAGCCCCGCGCCGGAGCACCCTCGACGTCTCCTCAGACGTCGCGCTTGGTTTGCCTTTTATTACCTGAATACATCTTATTTACCTACCTACTCCTTTTAAAACTTTTTACGACGACATTTAATTATGTATTTCTCATTCTTAGACTTTGCTTTATTTGATGTGAATTCATACATCTTTACTGAAATCATTATTCATCTATAATTACTCCATGGTATAATTTCCATGGCCGTATGGTGCCAGCTTAGAATTTGCACCAACCCTACTATTCCCGCGGGTGTCGTAAGAGATAACTAAGGGATATCCATCGGGGGGGTAGCAGCGCCCCCTGCAGAACCATTCTACCACCATACTGCGATCCCCAACCCGCATGCCCAGCGTGGGGATTATGGATATTACCCTCCATGAGATAAGGGCCAATAAGGCGTTTATCAGGGGGAGGCCTGAGTCCAGCACTGGACCAATATAGGCTGTTGAGGATTCGCCGGGACGCACACTTCCTCTCTCTCCTATATTCTATCCTTTTCTTCCCAAACACACCCCGTTACCTCAAGAAACGATTTGAATACCTCCACCAGATCCACCAGATCTATGGCCGCTCCCTCCGCTCAACACACACTCTTCAACTGAATCTCTCCGAATCCTGAATCCACCTGCGACGTCCTCCGAACAAGGGGGTTGTCGTATTCCCCACGCGTCGCAGGCAGATGGGTGATCGCTAAAATAACACAGAAGCAACCTGGGAGTTCAAACTATAATCAATTCAAATAAAACAAAACCAGCTTAATGCCTGACCTCATATAACCCGTATGCAAGCAGCCGCATCCATATCCAAACAAAAATGCACAGTGTGCAGGTAAAGTGACAAACAGAAGCGAAACAGCAGATACCCCGGAGCGGTGTCGCGTAGAGCGCTGCACGGGCACACGCATCGGCAATAACTAGCGCCACTTTACGTGCAGCCGTGGCCACTGGCCTAGTTGCGAGGCGAGCCGGGAGTGCCCAAAGAGAACTGCTGATATTTAATGGTTTTGGGATTATAACTGACTATCACTTAGTATCTGGGTACCGAGTAACTTTGACAGAGTTGTGTAAGTTCCTAAAGCTTTAGTGTTTAGATTTCGGTTCATCCAGGGCATGTAAATTAATCGAAGGGCTTAGCGACAAATAACATTTATGACAATTTTCAGTTGAAAACCAATAACCAAACCATTAAAGGCGTCGAACTAAATCTAAAGCCCATCTGCGTCATCACTTTCTCCACAAACTTTGAAAAAAAGGCAGCTTATCTTTCAAAGTCGGTGTGAATAGTACCTTGTAAGAGCAATAACACCTCCAAACCCGCACCTGCCCGCCCGCCCCACCGCCCCGCCGCCAGGGCGGGCGGGTCAAATATGCCGGAACTACGAACTCTAAATATTCCCTCAATTCCCGAGCGCCAATTACGCGGATCCCGCCACTTTTTTCCGACAAAAGGCAACGAATTCACCCTTAATTCGGTTGGATTTTTCCGCAAAAATTAAAATGCCGGATTATTTCCTGAGAATAGACTGCGGCGAGTTATGTCCAAAGTTTGCGGTGCTATGACCGTTTTATTTGAAGGCGGATTCGAGAGAATTTTAGGTTTACTGGCGGTATCCGTGTAATGTTCTAGCATCCTATAAAGAGTTTAATTTTATTATCTTGTGAGTGGATGAGGAAAGACAAGCGGTGGAAATAAACCCGAGATTGGAATGGTATGACGGAATGAGGGGCGGGAGCCTGACACGTGCCGGGATCCTTTATTCAAATCACATGGAATTTGGCTGCTGAGAATCAAGACTATCATTTTTTGCGAATTATTGCAGAAGAGTTTGATTACATTACAATAAGCCTGGTGTGTCCCACTGCTGGGCAAGGACCATATTTAAAGATACTGATTGTTATTCTACTTTGGAGGTGTCATTGCTGTCCAACCTACGACATTTACGTTGAGTAAGAGTGTTCTGTTGGCTCTTTCCTGCTGTCGCCACCGACGGTAGACTACGCACTAGGGAAACTGGGACTTTTAAAATAAAAACATGCCATTGGATTATATCTAGAGTGTGTAATTCGTTCCACCTTCTGCGTTTGGATCGGGCACCACGCCACTGTAATGTGTACTTATTTGTTCCTTTTTCTCATAAGCTCCGAGTCTCAAGAGTAAAGAAGAACTGCTGTTCTATTTGTTTACAACAAGACGTTTACCACAATTTGAGTTATGAGCTTTCCAATATCAAGAAGACGGTTTCCAATTATCCGGAACCCTGTAGTGAGAATGTGCAAAAACCAATGAAGTTTTGTACCAACCGGGCCGCGATACCGTCAGTGTTGTATGTCGTGATCGAGTTGCGTTCGATAATGAAACCGGTGGTAGTGGTATGCCGGGTAGATCGGTATTTCTGCCAATATAAACAAACTCGCAGAGACTTCAGTAATTCCGTGATCATGGCGCATGAAACTGTGCCGAAATATTGGAAAGCTCAAAACTCAAACGAATCAAATCGAGATTGTGATATTAACAACGACAGTTTTAAAGTAAATGCTGTTGTATTGTTGCAGGCAAGTCCTGGAGAACGGCACCCTGGTGTTCCTCCCGTTCTCGGGGTCGCAGTACCGGCAGGACGTGCACGCCGCCGTGTACCGCTGCCGCGCGCACAACGCGCTCGGCGCCGTCGTCTCCCGGGACATGCGCGTGCAGGCAGGTGAGTGCCACCACGAAGTCTTCCCTGCCCCCTGCCCCCTGCCCCCTGCCCCCTGCCCCCTGCCCCCTGCTGGGTATACAATTGTCTTGCAGTATGCAAGTGATGAGAGAGGAGGGAAATCCGCCTTTATAAAATGTATAGATTTTCTACGCAAATCTAAAGCACACGGTTTAACTTCTTAGTTTAATATTTATATCTTCTATACTAATATTATAAAGAGGAAAGGTTTGATTTTTTGTTTGTTTGTTTGTTTGTATGAATTGAATAGGCTCCGAAACTACTGGACCGATTTGAAAAATTCTTTCACCGTTAGGAAGCTTACTTTTCAGGGAGTGACATAGGCTATATTTTATCCCGGAATTCCCACGGGAACGGGAACTACGCGGGTGAAACCGCGAGGCGATCGTCTAGTACTATATATAATTCTTCTGTGAGTGTGTATGTCACTGAACTTCTCTCAAACGACTGGACCGATTTTGATGAAATTTTTTGTGTGTGTTCAAGGGGATCTGGGAATGGTTTAGATTCACAATTTTAACGACAGGACCGATTTTGATGAAATTTTTTGTGTGTGTTCAAGGGGATCTGGGAATGGTTTAGATTCACAATTTTGTCCGCTGGACAATGTTTTTTTTATTAACGCGTGCGAAGCCGCGGGCAGAATCTAGTATACTATGTATTTACGTTACCAAAGTTTCTAAAACAAACCTGTCTCGAAGTTTGCTGTTCCAATAAAACGATCCGTTTATTTTGGAAACCTCTTTAAAACGAATGTCGTTTCTATTCCTATGTTTTAAATACTTGTGTTGAAATTTTAAGTGACTTCACAAAATTTCACTTTATTTCATAGCTGGCTACAATTTTCTCGAGTCCGTAATTTGTCTCCATGAAGTTCAAAAGCCGTCAGAATTAATTATGTCCCTTCTCTAGCTTTAGTGCCAAACTCCGCAGATAAATATCATTATCATCATCAGCCTATGTTAGTCCACTGGACATAGGTCCCCCTAATGAGCGCCACAAAATCATTGGGTGTAACGTCCATAATCCCCACGCTGGGCATGCGGGTTGGGGATCGCAGTTCGATGAAGTTGTTCTACAGGGGGCGCTGCTGCCCGCCCCCCGGTGCGTGTGTCCCTTGGTCGCCTCTTACGACACCCACGGGAGGAGTTGGGGTGGTGCAATTCTATGCCGGCATCACACGGCACATAAATATAACTAAGTATAATTCTCTTTGCCTACTTGGCATAAGGTGCTCTGTTGAAATATAATCTTGGGTATAGTTTTCTACAACAATAATGACTCCCGGTAGACGGGACAGGAAAGAAGTTCAGAGAGTCTTGCAAACAATTTGTCTAGGGCGAAAGTTCTAAATAGGTCGGAGAAAACAGAAGCCAGTTCTTTGATTTGATGCACACCAATAAACATGAAGAATTGAAGAATATAAAACTCATACATATTTGAATCCTGAAATGTGAATCGAAAAGCCGAAATGTCGCCTTTTCCGCGCGATTTGGAATCTGAATTGATAATCATGCATGCATCTTGGGGCGCGCCAGTAATGTCTACCTAAATAAATTAAATGCCAAATAAATCATTTTGTATTTTTTTTTTCAAAGAATCTTTTATATTTCTCACACGGGTCACAACATGAAAGTAGAGTTACCTCTGAATTAGTCGCCGGACGCGGGGGTCGCTCCGCCCCGCTGCCGGCGCACCATCCGTAAAGCTTCGTTAGCTATTACAATATTGTAGGTTCCCAGGTTCTTTTAGGAAAACAGCAAACGAGATGCAAAATTACTAGCAATTGCGAGATTCATTTTAGGGCATACTGAGCTTTAATGTTTTACAAAGCATTATACGATGCAACAAACCGAATGAAAAACGTTTTTTTTTCACATTGACAACATCGTACAGTAGGTACCTATATCGTCACATACGATTTATCCAAGTACAAGACGTTTTCAAATACTTTTACAAAGAACTGAACCAAATCGCACCACAAAACTAATCGAAGCTTCAAGCTGATCGAACTAATCGAAGCTTCAAGCTGATCGAACTAATCGAAGCTTCAAGCTGATCGAACTAATCGAAGCTTCAAGCTGATCGAACGGTACAAGAAATCGATTAAGATAAGGTTCGTGATCAATCTCTGCAGAGACGGCGGCAGCCCGAGACCTTATTTAATTCCAGAATACTGGCGTCCACTTGAAGCCAAGTTTCGAGGACAAACTTCCCTACCTATTTGTTGGAAGGCTAATCAACTGGAGCACAACTCAGAACAACAGTGGTGTTTCACATAGCGCATAGATCATAATGTATTTGGTTCTTTTTTTATGAACAATTTTAAGTTTAAGCCAACGCTTAAACTTAAAATGCTTATCTATACTAATATTATAAAGAGGAAAGGTTTGATTTTTTGTTTGTTTGTTTGTTTGTATGAATTGAATAGGCTCCGAAACTACTGGACCGATTTGAAAAATTCTTTCACCGTTAGGAAGCTTACTTTTCAGGGAGTGACATAGGCTATATTTTATCCCGGAATTCCCACGGGAACGGGAACTACGCGGGTGAAACCGCGAGGCGAACGTCTAGTGTTAAATAAGGAAGTTTTTGATATATTTCCGATGTCCCAACAAGCCGTGAGTTTTAATGAATTTACGAGGAGATTTAATAATATGCTTGAAAATTCTCATTACGTGCGCCAAGCAATATGATAGTTTGTATAGACAGCTTGCTTTGTCGCTGCTGTAATTAAACGGGCTGAAGTCACCTTTTTACTCGACTCTCGCGTCCCCGACGGATTGGTTGCCTACGGGGTATGGACGGATGATGGGCAGACTCTATCCGGCAAAAATATAGTGCATTGCCCGACTTTACAAGTTGCCCTGCCTTCCAACGTAGGTAGCTGTAGAATTCTGTTATAATTTGTCAAGCCCAACAGCAAACTTTTTCAAGGCCACGCTAAATAGGCCCGACATTTCAAAAAATAAGAATTAGTAAGTACTGAAAATAAAAGTCAGGAGTCCGGCTTTTAGCGACATGCCTGTCGGGTCACCACTGCCGCTTAATCAAACTCTTGGTTGGTTACCTAATAACCTGATGTTAGAAATAAAACGGAACCTGCCCAAGCTTCCTACCTGACTGCAGAGGGTAGGTACAGCAGCCGCAGCTTTAACGCTGAACATTATAGAGATTCTAACTAAGCAGTATTTGCTCACTCACGTTGCTTTTCATCTCACTACGTGGTACAGAAATAACTGAAACTTCAATGAAGTACTATGAAATTAGGGTAATTTTATCAGCTGTCCTGAATTTCCTGGTTTACGTAGAATTAGTCCGTATCATGCTCACGACACAGTAGATCTATTGTGCTCACGATGAGATTGAATCAGATTTAATCATAATATCATACGAACGTTGTTTACTTACGAGTATGTATGATATAGAACAATTGAACCATTTTGCGAAGATAATAAAAATAAAAAAGCAAAAAACCAACATGGCACGGTCACCCATCCAAGTACCTCCCGCGCCCGACGTTGCTTAACTTCGGTACTCAACTTGCTATGAACGTTGGACCTTAATTATTACAATTGTTTTATTTTTATTAATGTGTTGTTATAGCAGCAACAGATATACACGCCCTATCCAAATTTCAACTGTCTACCTACCTAGTACGTTTCAAGAGATGCAACCTTTAACAAAAGTAGAGCAAAAATAGCCAACAAAATCAAGTAGGAAGCCACTTTAATTTTAATATTATTATTTGTTGTTGTAATGGCATGAAAATACACATTCTTTGAAAATTTCAACTGTCTACCTTTTACGGTTCACGAGATACAGCCCGCTGACGGACGGACGGACAGACGGACAGACAGCGGAGGCTTTAATAGGGTCCCGTTTTCACCCTTACCGGTACGGATCCCTAAAAATGATAAAAGCACTTCATAACCCTCAGACACGTTCCTGACGTAGAAAACTCTTCTTGATAAGGGATCGACTGAAATAACCCGAGCGTCCTGACTACCTTTGATCGCAAAATTCTATTAGGTAAGTATCATTTTGACGATCAAAGATTGTTATTTATTGTTTATCATAGAATTAAAATGGGACATTTGATAAAATCCAACAATAGAACATCTAATTTTATTTAATTTATGTAAAGGAAAATAATGAAACACGTACCTATGTAAGAAATGTGTTAACAAATGGGATACCTACTCACACGCTGCTGGAGTTTAATGATACAAAATCAGTAAATAAATTCAAACAAATTGTCAAAACCTTGCTGTAAAATATCAGATTATCTAGAGGATAAAAAAGCTTGGGACGGGTTTTGCTCCAACTCGAAAAATAACAACTAACAGACTAAAGGTTTCTTCGTCGCTTCTTTACTTTAGTCTGCATACCAAATCGACAGAAATCAAAAATATCACTTTATTTCCATGTCAGTGTTTAGTTTTATATTTTGACCTTTTCTAAGTGTACATATAAAGTATTTATGGAAATAAAGAGTTTTTGATTTTGATTTTTGATTACAAACAAATCTACTCATTTTTATACGTATTCACCATTATTCTTTACGTAAAGAATATGGTGAATAATGCATTGCGGTTTCGCCTTGGGTCTTCACTTCACTCAATTACTCAACCTAGTTCCAACCGTCGTCAATTTGTGCAAGCGCTACCATATACCTGTATATAGATGGATAGGTAGTAACGACGCTGTCTATCGTAAGCCAACCAATATTGGTATACGCAGACGTGGACTATGTCTCGTGTCACAACAGCCATTTCACAGGAACAGTTCGAGATGGCACATAGGTTCTGAAATAATGTACAAAAATATAAAGTTACGTTTCTTTAGGCAAATTAGATTTGAGCAGGTCTCAAAAAACGATGCAAAGAGTAGTCCTTCCCTTTAACGGAAGACATTTGCGCATCAACACGCCTGAAAGCTTCACAACGCAATTCGTTCATGATTATTGATAAAATAGAGACTGCGCTTCACACAGCATTCCCGGCATCCGGCGGAACCGGAAGTACCCGCACCGCACTACGCACACTGCTGCTCGTCTGCGCCGCGTCACCGGCACAGTGGCCGCCTCACAACGCCATTGTCATTCGTTCAACGACAGGACAGCGGCGCTCAAATTTATTGCTTTTCATATTCATTATGAATTCCTGTGCATTGAATATTAATTATCATTTACCTGATACTCTGTTTGTTTATTTATTAAATTTAGAATCATTATACAGATAGGAATTTTATGAGGTCGTTTTAGCTCTTAGCAGTCGTAAACCGATCGATCAACACTTGTTACCTAAACACTCGATTATCTAAATAAACGAAACAAATATAAATAAAAGTCAAGTTCTCTAGATAACAACAGCCAGATATAAACTTTACATTTTTTTCGTACAAAGCTATCAACGTTTTAACTTTTTAAGCTGAACTGAGTTTATTTTTGGTGAATTGAGCCCATAAAAACTCCAAATGCAGCAATGTTGTTTCTCTACCGCTAAAACAAATAAACCCAAAGTGCACCTAAAAGCCCAACCTCACTAGTATATCAGTTATCGCAATAAAAACCCCATCAATTGCCTCTTACATTCGACAGTCGGTAATGGACAGACAAACAGCCCTCCAGCGGATAATAAACGTCATACGCCGTAACGGTTATCTAACTGCGATAAATAGTGTATTTTGTTCAATTTGCGACGTAAATACGTTTGTTCTATGGACGTATCTCGGTAATACTCGGAATTGAACTGTTTGTAGTATGTAAAGGCTTTCAGTCGTAGATTTAAGCAATTACTGCCTGAATATCTCGCAGGTGTCGACCGATATTTCTAAAATATTAAAAGAGAAAGTTTGTTTTGTTACCTATCTTCTTTATTTATTTCACCCACGATAAGTAGAAATATATTATTCTCTGAATGCGAAACTCAAACAAGAAATAAAACAATGATAATGAGGTAAAACTTCTGACCTTTAGGAGCTTCATAACAAAACAATAAATAAGTATGATCAGGGTGTTGTCAAGGCAAGCGATCGAATCGCTTAAGGTTTTCTAAGAATTGAGCCCACTCTGTGTTCAGGAGGCAGCGGGCAACGGGGGCGGATTATTGACAGCTTTCGATGGGAGTTTTGCCTGCCGCAGGATATTTATTTTGAAATGCTAAAAGCTTGAGGTTAAAATTTCAGACAAGGCCCTTTCCTGCTTCGCAGGAGCGGGTGCTTGGCAGCTTTTAGCCGTTAAAATATCGCACTCGCTCATGTTTACGCAGTCCAAAATGACAAGCTATGTTTCACACACTAGGTGGACGATGGACACCTCAGATCTCTGTAGTGGACGCTATGCTCACATTGCCAAGGATTATTAGCGTAGCCCATTCTAATCAGGCGTCGTACAGAGATCACACAATCCTTTTTTTCACAGCTGTGGTACCGCTCTATAAAACCAGATTTACAATAACCGTTACAGCATGCGGCTATTTGAGATAAAACGCCACATTTAGTATTCATCACTAACGTTACAAATGTAGCACAAAAATATAAAACGGGAACCGGAACTTTTTGGGCATTTGCGTAATTCGCTAAGAATTGCGGCAGGAATATATTATTACCACCGATAATCAACTAAGAACTGTACGTTAGGTACCTAAAGAAAAGTCGAACGTTTTAGATATAAATCTCTAAAAACGATTTAAGGAAAGCTAATAGTGGATTATGCACCGGGCCTGCCTCCAGCAGTGGATCAATATAGGCTGTTGAGGTGTGGTGAAGTAATCGATGGAGTTACTAAAACACAACTACAAATTTCGAAGATCTTATGGTACTGGATTGGATCTCCTTGGTAAAAAAGGTCACACATATTTTAATCTTCCATATTCAATCTCATTGTTCCCTTGGGAGTAGTATTCATTATTCCCAAAGGGAGTAATGAGTTTGAATTTGGAACCTCATAATACAAATGTATAGTATAGAAATGTTGACCAAGGAGACTCGCACTAAGAGGTCTCATTTTGTTTGTTAAGACCTTCACTTTTTCCGCTAACGGGCTATAACAACTTTCTTTGCTTTCGAATAGGGTTACATGTCGTATAAAGTGCGATTAAAGAACATCAAGTGTGAAAAATCAATTACTCCCTGATTGATAGGGAGAGGCCAAGACACCAAAAATCATACTCACGTCCTAAACTCATTTTCCTAAACAAAAGCGCCAATCTGAATCCACGTCACCGCAGTAACGTAAGCTCCTCGAAGCAGCTGTAGCTGTATCTATTGTAGCCGTAGACAGAACATCATTAGCTGGTCGGCAGCCCATCAACCTCGTGATTACATTTCATGCTATATTCCTATAGACGGAGACTAGGTTACGTAATATCAGATTTACATGTTACGTCGGAGCGAGCTTACGTAATTGCGTTATTGAGCGTCGAAGTGACGTGTGAGGGACGAGACAATCCAAAGTTGATGTTTTAACAAGACTTATATTACCTACCTACTTAACGTTATAGTGACTGATATCAATTTTATGAGCTTTTTTGCAAAATAGAATGAAGAACTTTCACTTTGCCGTTGTTAAAACTACTGCAGAAAGTTCAGCATCTCGTAGGTACTGATGTTCCCCCCGGGCCCTACAAACCCTTGACTTCTGTGTTCGTTGAAAAAGTATAGGTACTTTGGTACTTATACCGATCTTCAGAACTTTCCTCCGGGGAGTCAAGTTTCTTCGCGAGGCACGCACTTGACAAGTTTACAGTTCGGTTCGACTTTCTTCGTAATAGTTACTCGCGTTTATGCAAAAGTTACCAAACTGATGGAGTTTTCAGTGTTCGATGAAGGTTTTTCTCGTACCGTGATACAAAAGGAAAATAGGTCTAGGTTCTAGGTGCCCGGCTGAAACTCTCTAATAATCACAAACTCTTACGCAAATGAATAGATACCCTTTGTATTAGTTGGTATAGGCGTATAGTGGGGGTACCTAAGTGGGTAATCAGTTCAGTTCATTTATTCGCAAACATATTACATATTTCTGTCGCGTATAATCTCTTGAACTGCTGGTCAATGCTTGCAAGAGATAGTGTTATCATACGAGCCCTTCTAGGAATAAGAAGCTGTGTTCATTTTAGCTGTACAGCCAATGTTGTTATATATAATCTGAGGTAGATACATTTTACTGCGGTCTGCGTGGCAAGAGAAACCTAAGCTAATTAGCTTGAGTGGGCTCAGTCCGTCCTGCGTCTGGTCGCGACGCGAACGTACGTTGCGGGATTTTGGAGTAAGAAAATAAAAACAGAAATGCCATGCTATGTGTTTCGAAAGCGCAATACTTATACTGGGACGGCTGTAAAATGCAAGCAGGATGTATCCTTTCATTTGTAAGTACTGCATAAATTGTATGATCTATTTAAAATGGAAAATCATTAATTTTATTTCACTCAAATATCACTGCCGCGGTGATGCCGCTTTGCCACTTACACGAACGAGACAAGACGTAGTGCGTTGCGTTCATGAGTGACAGAGAGAACGAGATAATGGCGTGCGGTGTTGCCGGTTTGAACGACGCTGAGGGAGGTTGTGGTTATATGGGGCTAATCTATTACTCGAATATCACATCGGCCTTCCTAGCTTGCTACAATATTATTTTTCACCACTGCTATCCAATATTTTTCATTGTAGGTAAATATAAAGACTTTAACAAACATCCATCCATCCATCCATCTATCCGTCTATCCAATCTTTTGCATTTATAATGGACTAGTTTATTCTCGCGGCTCCGTACGCGTTGTTTCTATGGAAATGGTGATTTCTATCCCATGGGAACTGATTTATGGGATGAAAGTAGCCTATGTTTGATTCCAGGATTAGGATTACGTGTAGGTATGCAAAATTACAGCCCGATCGTTCAGTAGTTTTGGCGTGAAGAGGTACCTAACAAACATCCATCCATGCATCTAAACTTATAGCTACCTACACTATAAGAAACTTATATATTACATAAATGTATACCTATACTAGGTACTACTATAATTTGTAAATAAACATTTTTATTAAAAAAAATGTACTGTTAACTTTCTTGGTGCTGCATCGTTACGCGTTTTCCCCCGTAGCTGCTAGCAGATGCTAGTAGGCTGTCATTGGCCGTCAGCCTGCTGGCCGCTCATGTAAAGTGGAACAGTATGTTTATCTCTTTTTAACAACGGGGTCCTATATATCTCTGTGATCTTTTAACCTACTCAGTGATACAAATAAAGTTCCATAGGTCTTATTTAGGTGTCTATAGTAAAATATCGGCATGTTTTTATTTCTTTATAATGAGTATGACGTCTCTATTGGTAAAAACTCATTGTGTACAGCCGTGAAACACAGTCACGAGAATGTGACCCACTTTACTTCCTCTCGGTTTGACGACAGTACCTATTAGGTATAATTAAAACGAGACGACTCGTCTTCTCTTATTACGAACAAAAACTCGAAAGCAGTTGTTTTGTCCAATTAGTGAATTTGTTTGATACCTACGCCTCTTTGCAATTAAATATTTCTTTCTCATTATAATTTTACTGTGGTGTGCAATATAATGTGCAAAATAAATCACCATTTTCGGTAAAATGGTTCTTCAACCACGAATTAAATTTTCTAGCATATTCTTTTCAGCCTGATATCTCGTGGCGTAATCAAATTCGTACGCCGATTAACTAATCAATACATGAGGACATCCGTGAGGGCGGGTGCGGCGGCAGATTTGGCCGAAGATCTCAAGAGGCGCAAATATGCAGGTCTCGACAGAGCCTACACATTTGCTCCTCTTGGAGTCGAGATCCTAGGTCCGCGGGGTACCGAGGCTAGGCTCTTCGTTTTCTACTTACCTCATTAGTTCCGCATTGTTCGTGGTTCTGCCAATAATAATTACGTCACCGTTATATATTTAGTGGAGCTCCTGTAGAATACATCACCATGCTGGCTTCGGTGATCAGAAACAACGCAAAATATGAAATACCTAGATACTAAATTAATTAACCTCGCCGATCGGTGAACAAAGCCACGTTTGACTAGTCGTGTCAAAAAGCACTAACGTAAGCCCCAGAATCACCTTCAAAATTTGATTATTTTTTCGACGATTTATAAAATCCTGACTCCTACTTAATTATTTCTGATGTCAAAGCGTTTGGCCAACGCCTCACTTGGGTAAGTACAGATGTGGACTAAAATGGAGCTCGTTTCCAGATTGAGCATCGTTTCCCCTTGACTTGAAGACTTCGAGATCTTCTCAAGATAGTGTCATTCTCATTCCTTGCCAAGAACTTGGTGATACGCTAAACAAATAAGACCATTCTGAAGGAGTCTTCTCTCATGCAGAACACCGGCTCCACAGACACACCTCGGCCCGCGTCTAAATCAGTCCGGTCAAATTGATTTAGTGTTCGGCGCGGCGTGAGTTACCGCAGCTCGGGTTACTATTGTGTGTTGTATCTACTTATGTTCTGCTACATCACCTGTACTCAACCCACATTATCTATGAACATAGCAAGTAGTTTGCAGGTTTCATTACAATAGGGTTTGCTGAGAACATATTACCAGGAACGAAGTCTATAACTAGGTACTGAAAGTCCACACCTCGTTGGCTTCCTCATCGGCTATGTATTAAGCAAGCCTATCCAAAATTCACAATAAACCTGTTCTACTTTCAAAACTCCTCCTGATTTATGCTGAAAATTCATTAATCTGATATCACCCCAAAGCAAATTAGATAATCGGAATTATCTAGGAGTTTATAAATCAGTGGTATCGGTTCCATTGCTGGGGCCGCACATAACTCAAGCGAGAGCAGCGCAGTGAGCGATCGTCGGTCGCGGCCCAGCCCAGTGCACCCGCTTGTTTACTGTCGCGGTCTCAACTAGCCGTCTAGAACCAACTAGTTTTTGCAATTTCGGAAGTTGAATCCAATTACTGTTTGCTACACGTTTCCGAGAAAATGCATGCCATGCTACACAAAAGAGATCAAATAACTCGCGCTCGTTTATGGCACATGATTTTCTTTGCCCTGCTAAGAAAAAATCACAATATATTATTATGCTTTTCATACGATTAACCTGTACCTACCTAGATAAATAATTTCAAAGAAAATCTTTCCGTCTGTCATCTCTGCTGTCTCGAACAAAGCTAATCTAATTTAAAACTTTTGAAAATAGGTATGTGCTTCTATTAATCCTCAAACAAAGCAACCGCTAATCTCTTGACTCTAAGACCTCGAAACTTATTTCATTAGCGCATGCATATACCTTCACCTTAAATCTCTCATAAGTTACGTAGGTACCTAATGTAGGATTACCGAAGTGAAAAGGAATAGTTAATGTCACCAGCTCTTAGGTGGGCAGCCTTCATTAATGCATGGCGATGTGTGCGCGGCCACTAACTCCACCTTGCTAAATAAAGCTGTAGCTGCAAACTTTCGGCAAACCAAAGTAAGCCGGGGATTTGGCCGAATTAACTAAGACTGGGCTATTATCGTTTCTTTTGGACGAACTTTTGGCGAGCGCATGAATACGCAGTAAACTGGGAGAGCATGTAAATGAAACTGCAAAAATATTTCAGCAAATAAATTGCCAAAGAAAAAGTGTAATTTTAGGTACCTATAGATAGAAAGAAACTTCTAGCTAGCAGAGCAGACAGAAGACACTACAAAAACAAAGAAGCCATAACCCAGTAACCTTATGCAAATTAGTGACTTTTTATGGCTTAATTTACATTATCAACACAAATCGCGCTCTAATTTTGACGAAAGATAGGGCTCTACGCGTATTCAGCGCTGATAGGTAGCCAAGCAAATATCTACCGGAGTAAAGTTGATAGGAGCGCAGACATTGTGGTTATAAAGAGTAGGTTACGAGTATGTTACGCCGCTGATCATAGAGCCTTCCTTATGGCCCTCGCGGAATGATGAGTGCGAGTAAATAGGCACTTTCATTTGCGTGAAAGCCTCAAATGGACAGTTTTAATACGGCCTTGCTCAGAGGGATATCGTATACACAAAGTTCCGGAAAATTCTGGGTTCAGTTGTTGTTGAGGGGTTTTATTCGTCGTGTCTCGAGTGCTGGCCCTCGTTAGTTTCTACCTCTGCCTTTAGAATAACTCCTGGTCTTATTTAGTAGCCTGCTTGTATCTACGAATTTGCTCTAAAAAATATATTAACCTACTATAAAAATACAGTAATTCAATATGGTCACATTAATGGAATGGCTGTGGAATCGCGAATCAAGGTACCTATTCAAATAAAACGTCAGAGGTAAAAGTGATAACGCTCGTGTCTAAGGTAGCTGGGTCGTAGATAGCGGATGCCCCGACTGACTCGGGTCGGTTTTTGCTTTTAATTAAAGCAACTAATGAACGCTCTAGCTCACGCCGCCCGCCGCGCCGCCGCCGCCGTCGGAACCGTTCGCTGCTGATGCGATTGTATCATAGTTTAGTAGAAGTAATTTATTATACATATTTGGCTTTTAAGGAATAGTTACAAGTTGATTTTTTTCTGAAAATGGCTGACTTTGTTTATTTAGATTACGAAGCATATATTTATGTTCCAGAAGATAAATCTTGAAAGAATTATTTATTTCCCGGAATATTTAAATTTCTGCTAAAAGCCCGAAACATTTGGCTAATTTTGAAATATTAAACGGCCATCTAAAGAAATTTATAAGCGGGAAAGTGCCTTATTAAATTCATAAAAATAATTAATCACCAGAACGGGTCGGCAAAGAGAGTGGGCAACTCAGGGAAGACGTTTAATTGAATCCAAGTAATGAGCTGGCAACACTGCCGGCAGAGACAGGCGACGGTGAAGACGTCTTTAGCGAAGATGAAAGGAATAGGAGAACCGATTCAATAATTCAAAGTTTACCTTAATTGTACATGAACACAATTGTTCGCAATAAAAAAACGAGTTTGTAAACAAAATATTAGGGAAACACATTGCTGATAGAAGAGACCGATCTACTGATCAAATGCAAATAAATCTCGAGTGGTACCTATTTCGTAGAATCGTTCCGTCAACTTTCCAAGGCAAATACAATGTGCGAACAAACCCGTACGTCCGCCGCAAGCCATCGCAAGTAGGCTATAGCCCCGGGGCCTGAGTGCTTATGAAAGTTTGTTGAAGTGTTTGCTGTGACGTCACAGCGGGAGCAGATGATCAACCCCCATCATGTTGATACAACACTTCAAAGCCTGTCAATTAGTTAACGAGTCGGGTTTGCGTGAGCGACGCGACGGCTCTAAGCAGGGTAACAAAGTATGGAAGGAATTTTAATTTGATCTAACGTAGGTCTTCTCCGCAAAATGTGACATACTCGGAACAAAGCGACGAAGCAATCCAGTTATTTTCCTGATAAAAGCTTATGTCATAGACAAAACGATGGTAGTTATGAAATACGATCAGTAAACAGCCCATGAATAGTAATAGTGTCGCCCCAAAATGTTGATCCCGAATAATATTCGAGCTAATAAAGCTAAGCTCGTTTCATTAAGCTTGTCATACTCGGATGATACCGTATTTATTCCGACCGCAACTCCAACATCATCCAATAACACTGTTTTTAGCTGAACTCATAGAATATGCAAGAAACTTATCTGCCTACGTTGCGCAATCGTGGCAGAATGATCGACTTTGCCCGACTTCAAGGCATGATCGAGTTTGCCCGCGCCGCCGCCGCCGCTTCCGATCATGTTCCGACCTCCCCTCGCAGAATACTAAACACCAAGATTAGTATCGACAAATTCCAATCAAATTCATCGGCTATGCTAATAAGGAAACATTCCATTTTCCTTGTGGACAATTTAGAATTTCATCTCAATTCAGCGTAAAAAGAAACGGCAAAAGTCCTTATAGCGACTTTATAAACAAGGCTCATTTTTAAATTGTTTTAGTAAGGTACTTTAGCTGCGTTTATATAAAAGCATTCGATAGTTGTGACTTGTAAATGCTGAAGCAAAGAACGTTTAGCTGCTAAATTATAACGAACGAGGACAGTGAAGTAACATTGTCATTTTTCTTGTTGGTTCTACGATCTCTGTGTAGCTCCAGTGTACCGAATGCAAATCAGAAGCAGTAGGTAAGGTAACGAGATATTACGGCAATTTCATTCGAATAAAATGAGCGTAAATCAAATGAAATTCAAGTCGTCGAGGAATACTTTGCGAAGGCTGTGATTTCACGAAACACCTCACAAACGTCTTGAGCAAACACTGAAATCGTTTGACTCAGCTAGATAAATGATTCACAGACTGCTATGATCTAGATAAACTGCAAATTTTATTTTACCTGTAGGTATAGAGTGAGATACTAACCTACCAAACAATTTCGTTGTTTTGGAACTCATCCTACATCGGTCTGCGACATTATGTCCCTTATTTCTAAGAAGATGTTGAATGTTTATGTTGTCGACAGTGGTATGGCAGGAGTGGCAGGTCCACGTGACGTCGACCCCAGCCGAGGCAGGCGGCAGCGCGCTCCTCTCGTGTGCGGCGCCCGCTTCACTGCGCGAGCACGCCTCGGTGGCCGCCTGGTACCGAGACGACACGGTCTTGCCGGCGGCTGACCATCTCTGTAAGTTACTATATTACCGACTTCCAGTTTCAGGAGTGTGTCTCATCTGAAATCCAGCAGTCAAGCACAAAAAGTCCTAATTCGTTACTTCTAGGATAGGAGTTAAGAAGACAGTGATACTACGCGACCATTAGTCTTTGCATTCAGCGTCGTCTGATAGTGGGCATAAACTTTCTATGATACAGATGAAAAGAGAATCTTCGGAGATCCATTATACTACTCAAAGTACCGGGAGAAGATCAATAATACACAAAAAATTTGTTATTCATCCAAATTTATTTTATCACCTTCAAAGTCAGAAACGATACACTTACGCCAACGAATAATCCAATGATTAAAACATTTTTTAAGCGCTGTTTCTGGAATTGAGTTTAGTTCTCGCCGCGAATTCTCCTTTATGTCTTCTACTGATTGAAAACGGGCACCACTCTGAAGCTTGTTGACTAGTTTGCATGTCAAACTCATAAACCCACGTCTCGCCACCAGAAACACTTTCATGAATGTTGGGTCGGAATTGACTCGTTCTAGCATGTCCTCAGCGACTCTCATGCGATTGAGTTTTTGGAGAAAATTCAGTCTTTTGTCTTTTGGGATCAGTCGAGCGGCAACATGTTTCATACCCAAGTGATTTTTTAAAAAGGTCAACTCGTGAGATACAGAAAGTTCGGCGGATATCTCTCTCAAAGTTAAATGAGGATTTTCAGTCACTTTTTCCCTCAGTTTTGCGATATTAAATTCAGTTGCAGACGTTGATGGCCTAGCAAAGCGAGGCAAATCTTCCATCACATCTCGACCGCTTTTGAACACTTTGTACCACTCATAAGTACGTGTTTTTGACTAAGTCGATTCACCGTAAGCCTTCTGTAATATTTTCAGTGACTCCGAACAAGAAATTCCATTGGCGATGCAAAATTTAAGACAAAGTCTTTGTTCGATGTTTTTGTCCATTATGAAATTCGCAATACACACTAGATATTATGATATAACTGAAAACAGCACTGTATTACTCTATAACGTATAACAGATGCTACTCAAACTCTGCGCCAAAATGGAAAACAGTTGTGCCAATCTAACAACAACAAAAAAAAATACAAAAAAAGAATTTGGAACCATAAACAAATCATCCATTCCCGATACTTTTTTGACTGAATGTATTCTCCTTTCATCAGCGTATCTACGTAGTCACTAATAATCATTAGGTATTTAATGCAATATCTTCTTACATATTAAATTTGGCCTGGTCGTCGTATGGAGTAAGCTTCAGTCCAGTAGTGGGCTTTTCTGTGCTGAAATGATAATCATGATGAATAACATTGTTGCAGCCGGAGCCACGCTCGTGGTTGACGATGGGTGGAAGCTGGTGGTGCGTGCGGTGCGCGTGGAAGACTCGCGTGCGCAGTACTCGTGCTCCGTGCTCGACAACCTGACTGGCGAGCGACGCCGGAGCACGCCCATCAGCATCGACGTCGCACGTGAGTACTCGCTATAGAAGACCATGAGAGCTAGAAACCTATTATGTAAGTAGCTACTTAATACCAACACACTGCTTTGATGCGCGCTTGGCAGCCTCGCGTGTCTAGCCTATGCTAGGGAGTTAGGGACCTCTGCGTTATGTTCGTCACAAATGTAGTGTGGGTAAATCTATCCTATTCAGGTTGTATACTATTATTTAGCGATTTTTTTGTCATTCACTGTACCTACAGACTATGCCGATGAAGGCACAAGCCAAAATAAAAACAGGTGTTACTAATAATGTGTTACTAATACATAATGACGATCTCTGTGGCGCAGCGGGCGAAGGTCTGCCTGCGACGCAGGAGGTTGCGGGTTCGATTCCCGCCTCGGGACAAATGTTTGCAGGCATTTGTCCAGTGCGTTCTGGTTGTTTTCTATGTATAATAAAAATAGTGTATTGTTTAAAGTATATCAGGTATCTAGTACCCATAACACAAGCTCTGCTTAACTTGGGGCTAGATAATGCTGTGTGAATTGTCCAGTATTATTTATTTATTATTATATTTATTTAATGTAAAAGACCTCGGTGGCGCGGCGGGTGAAGGTCCGCCTGAGGCGCAGGAGGTTGCGGGTTCGATTCCTGCCTTGGGACTAATATTTGTACGATCTACAAATATTTGTTCCGGGTGTTCTGGTCGTTTCTATGTATAATAAAATATATCTATCTACGTAATGTATTATATAATGTATATCAGTCATCTAGTACCCATAATACAAGCTCTGCTTAGCTTGGGGCTAGATGATGCTGTGTGGATTGTCCAGCATTATTTATTATTATTAAACTTTGTGAACTTAACAAGGAAATCTTCCCACAAAGTGAGAACTCGGAACTGTTTCATGGGTAGCATTTAGCGAATCCGAATAGTTTGTCAGAGTGTGAAACAATGCGAACTTGGGTTTCCGGTAACCGCGAGCGAGCACTTCTCAAGTCATTGTGCAGAAAGGCTTATCGCCGGGAAATTACGCAGTTGGAGCGAGTACGCGCGATATTTCATAAACTTGTCTACAGCGAGAAAGTTTCCTGACTGCGAGTCGGGAACAAATTGAAACTTGAATCAAAAGAAAACAAAAACAATGCAAGTTAAAAACTCTTGTCAACAATTAGAAAGTTCTTCTACGGCACAATCGGTCTAACCTATCTGCTATATGTATATAGGTACGTTTTGTTTTTGGAAGACGGATTTGGATTCAGTTTCTTATTATGAACCGATAGTCCGAACTCACAAGATTTTCTTTGACAACTAGAAATAAGCTCTAGAAATTTCTCAATAGCCACAAGCGTAACTCATGTGATATTTTACAGCAATGAGCGTGGCGTCCGCTCCTCGCGCGATCTCGCACGGCCAGTGGGAGGCCACGGTGCGGAGAGGAGGAGACGTGGTGTTGCCATGTCTCGTGCACGCCAACCCACCGCCCACCATCACGTGAGTGCACCTTGCAGAAATAACTACGACAGCTTGAGCCAATTACCGACCGCACAACAACCCGGCAAAAACAAACACCCTTCGCGTATTTCTCGCAATATTTTCAAGTCCCAGAGATGCAGGTAAACATTTCCCGGCAACATCGGCACATAAAAGAAAGTTAATAAGCGAGCGTAGGTCACGTGCGCGGCTGGCGGACAGATGAATGAGCATTACTTATGTGTAACTGGCAGCATTACTTATGTGTAACTGGCAGCATTATGCCCACCGTTCCAGACGTTTCAAATTATTGCGGGAAAGACAATTTTGGTGTAGATTGGATGCGGGTAGGATGCGTGATGTTTCAACATTTGCACGTGGCGGCCAACGTTGGGAGCTTCTTTGTTTGGGAACGACGGGGTTCGCTTTATACGTGATCCTTAATTTTACTTACGGTGCAATTTAAAGCTACACTGTTAAATTATATTTTGGCAAATAAACATCTTGAATTATTTGTTTACCTCTTGAAATTGTGTACAATGCTATGAATACTTCTAAGCTAAGGGTTCTATGTCACATGTTGGTCGAGTTAAATTTGACAATCTGCAAAAAGGCCAAAACGCCATGACTCGACCCTCTTCTGGACGATCCATCATATCAAATTGATGCTATGAAATGTTCATACATAATGCAATAATCAAAGGCTGAATAAAAGCTTTAAAAATAATGTAGTCAAATACTCTATGCTTGTAAATGAAGCCATCAATTCTAATACAGCGCATTTTCATTCTTTCCTCGGCATATTGGCTGCGTAACGTCACCCCTGGGCGCCATCCAGGACCGGCAGCCATTAGCCGCCACCATCACTAGTTTTTGTACGGCTCTAATGGCGTACGCTACACATACAATCATATTACGAATTCCGGAGCGTACGATGCTTTTTTTTTATCCAGCAAGAAGCGTTGAAGATGTCATTGTCGTCGAAGACGAATGAAGTTTCTTTAGATTGAAATAGGACGTAAGTAAAAGATCGCCACAAAACTAATTTGCTCTATGTTTTATGAATTACGTGGCCAGTTGTTTTGAAACCCGAGTGACTAATTAATTGGACGTATGGTTTTTCAATTGATCAACAACATCATTCCAGCCAAAGACGTCCACTGACAGACATTAGCCTCTCTCTCTCTCTCTTAGATCAGCACAATGAATGTTCACATGTTACATTAAAATCTACATGTAACGTTGAAAGGAAACCGTAAACGGTAAATTTATTTTGTGCGCCCTTCGAGGGCAGTAACAATACATTCAAGGCATTACATTAGGTGTGGCCACCGAGCTTTGTGCTGCGTATTAGGTATTCACTTGTCGGAGGCGCGGCGGCGGAGCGGCTCCCCAGGGCGGCGTAGCGGGAGGTTCCACATTACCGATCGCCTTTGATTCTAACGTGTTCATTTTAATAGCTAATGGCGTATTATGTCTGGAATAATTTTGGCTCCAAAAAAAATTTCTTCCAATCTTCCAATTAATGGTTTGGTTTGCAATTTCGAACCTTGCTCCCGAGGACCTATTTGCGGTCCAATAATAAAGAAATAAGCTGGTATGTCTGTAACAAATAAACAATTTATCTATGCTCGAAAGTAGGGCGCGTTATACATATCTAAGTAAGTGCTTGACAAAACGCACTCAAAGTGAGAGCACATCCTCCAGATGAGTTTGTTGCAACAGCTCAGTGCCCGGCGCATCCGGCTCTTCCACATACGAGGGATACTTTATTTGCAAAGTTAGACAGGCGCTCTTAGTTTCCCTACTTACAAATTGGATTATTATTACCTCGGAAAATAATAATGTTTTGAGAAATAGTAAATTAGATTGTAACGTCATCAAGTATATCAACATGTACCTATGGTGGAATAAATAAATAAAATGAAATTAAATAATTATTAAATAGAATGCTCTGATATAAAATGCGCGAGGTAAACTTAAATAGCCCTCCCTTAACTTATTTCTAGAACTAGCTATTGTTCACAAGTAGGCTTTCATCATTGGTTCAATAGTTAGAGATAATACGATGATATGTCAATCGGACGAAGCTATTTAGGTACTTACCATATTTGTATTTGTATTTATTTATTCCATCGTAGGTACACTTGATGTTACACTTGATGTCGTTACATTCTATATTTACATATGTACTATTTTAATAATAACATGTATAAGTATTTCGTAGAATGTTAATTTGAATATCTAAGACACCTCCACCGGAGTAGCGTACCCGTATTCCGTACCAAGGATGTAAATAGGATATGATAGGATATTAACTAGGTATGTGGATAACAAAAATCCAGTGGTAAACGTAATTTATCTTTTCACTCACAAATTATTAATGACGCTCTACTTATTTCCTGAAATCAAATATTCCCATCCACCAGTATTCAAGTTGGCAGGTACCGGTGCTACCCCCGGACCACTTCAATGCTCCAAGCCAATTAGAGCGAATGGACTATTGAACTTTACGCCAACTGATCTGAATATTTCGAGGTCGCTAAATAAGCTTGCCATACTCTATTCATTTTCCGTACAACTACATACGATTTGAGTACGTCCATCAAACTCATTCCCGTTCACGTCGTTCCACCGAAACCCTCTCACTGACAACCCGCTCCTGCCACACCCACAGCTCTTCCTTCTCCGTGCGTGCCACAAAGCTGTGGAATGCTCTATCTACTACTATAAGACACGCAAAGTCTCTCCCTGTTGTCAAGAATTTGGTCTATAAACACTATCTCTCTTCAGTCATAAATAGTTATTTTATTTATTTTGCATCATTTTATTTTTTATAAAAGTTGGTAAGTATTATTATTATAGTATATTACCCCATTTACCGGCGGTATACTTAATTCACCTGGGGTAATTCACCCGGGTGCACTAAGTACACTTTCTGTAGACTTGATTCGCCCTGGTCATTTCCGGGTGCATTAAGTACAACACTATTTAGTAGATTTAAATTACCTTGATAAACTAAGAATTATATTTACTAAATCAGAGTACTTACTTATGCTTTATGCACCTACAAAACCTTTTTGAAAGATAATTATAGAGTTAGTATATTTTATATTATGTATAATATGTATGTTTTGTATATTTAAGTAATACGCCACCGACTTTACATGTACAGTACAACTGCTTCGTGTCCATCCCAAGGTTGTCTGGAAGAGATCGCTTTTAGCAATAAGGTCGCCCATTGTACAACTCTGTATCTCTCTTTTCCTGTAATTTTACTTTTGTATTTTCTTGGTGAGCAATAAAGTGTATTTGTATTGTATTGTACATAGCTGGAATTTAATACTAACCAATATTCTTTATATCCTTATTTATAATGGCAAATGTAAGTAAATATGTGGCGATGAATGGTTGAAGCTAGTATTTCTAAAAGTATTCCAACAAAGTTCCATAAAATATAGTCTGCAACATCTCGGTCGAGTTGAAGGCTTATTCCAATAATCCCCTACCATAACCCCCTGCGAAGGGGATTCCTGGACTTTTTATCCACTCGTAAAGCGTGCAGAGCATTCCTGCACGCGTGGCTTCCAACTCCCGGCAAACTGACATCGCCAACGAAAAGCGTCAAGTACAGCTGCGCTCATCAACGCTCGCCTTTATTGTCAACGCGAGCTCCCGGGCGACTCGTAAACGTTACTAAAACGTTACGTAATTACGTACACGTAACGTTTCTACGTTAATGGACTCTTCGAAAATGTAGTTTTAACCCACTCGTGCGGGAAGTGGAACGCGATTTTCTCTTTGAAATGTGAGCGCGTCGGAAAGGTCAGGCTCTCGAGGAAATACACGGCTATTTGAAGCAGGTTTTGGGATTTTTGAGCCTTTTATGTCATATAGGAGTGAGGGAGTAACAATGCTCGACCTAATGTGAAGAACATAAGACGGGTAAGGAAGAGGCTTACCAGAACCGTTAGTAGGTATTATTATATGTATATTCTCTGCCAGAACAGTTAGGATCGATAGATTAGTTACCAAGTCTTGCTATAAAAGGGCCCAGATATACCAGCCTACCAATTATGTATGTTAATTATTTTCAAAACTACTTTTGGCTTTTATCTACGGCATCAAATAAATAAAATTATAATAATGTGTGGATCAGAAATTCCACACTAGAACTACCTACTAGGTTCAGTCAAGAAACAAAACAATATTTCCTTTCATCACTTGTCTTGGTGGTTTGCCAAATCTGACCGTTTCAAACAAGTGTTTGCCAAAAACGACCCGGAACTTGGGATTTCGGTAGTACTTACCTACTTAGGTGACCTAGAAACTTCAGAAACCTCTTGATGTTTATTATTGCGAAATAAAAAAAATCTTCATTCAAACTTCCCGAAAATACCCAAGCCGACCGAACGATACACAGAGGGGGAAACTTGCCAAATCTAGCTAGATCATTATCGACAATATTTACTGCGTCTATAAAATGGCCAACTCCGGGGTCTATGAGGTTATACAGTTAGCAAAGGAGATTCTTCTTTTCTATTGGAACTCGGCAGACCAGTTATTGTTGTTCTAATAATTACCTAAGTTCATTTCGTTTCACTTCGGTGCACCCCGGTTGGTACCAAAACGGTTCCTGATTATTTTACTATAAAAACTGTCGTAGTTTGGCGAGTTCATTACGGATGTAAGCGGGTTAACTACGAACCTTATTTGTGCTGGAAGAAAACCAACGTTTCATCCCTTAACACTACTAAATAAGCTTCATTATAAAGTTTAATCCTGGTTCGGGTAAGTACCCCCAACCTTTAACAGAGGTAAAGGTAAGTAAACCCAAGGTATAGTATAGCCATGCTTTACAAAGAACTCCTGTAAGCGAGCCCCCTGTGCCAGCCGCTCGTCGTATGCTAGGCTCCAGTTATTGGCAGGAAGCTGGCCGTTTGCGGCCGGAAACGAGGCGTTCATCATTGTTTCGACGCTAAGGGAGCTACACGCTTCGTGTGTTGCTGGCGAAGGAAACCATCCAATCTTTGTTGTAAATAACCTCGAATAGACATTTGGGTGGACTAATTTATAGCGGCATATTCAAAGTCAATGTCGTAACTCGTAAGACATTATCCTAAGTCATTTAAATTAGGCTTTGGCTTTATTTAATATGACCTGAATTGTCATAGGACACGGTGGGCTATGATACTTTGGAAAAGGGAAAATATACTTGTTTCAGCAGGACTGTGATCAAGAATTTTGTCACCCTGAAAATAAAGCATGTTTGACTTGAGTGATTGTAAACTAAAAGTCTTGATATCACCATCTTTATTAGATGCCAAGAGGAGACAGGTAAACTTATTCACTATGAAATGGAATGAAATAGAATAGCTCTTAAGTGCTCCGCAAAGCGATCTCAACTGCGTCAGACGTACAGTAAGTTAGTTACATTACCAAGAGAAGTTTATCAGCCATGACAACTGCTTAACACCTGCTTCGTTAAGCACTTAGCAGACGTATGGAGGCAAACGGCATTTGTCATTGCATTTTAGTATCAGATTGTGGTAGAATGCACGAACGACCACTTTGGGCTTCCAAAGCCTGGACGGACTGTGGACCTTTCGATGCTCAAAATTGGTCCACATTAAGAAATGCCATGTTCAAACCTTCCAACTAGGCTGTCTCCGTGGACGCAAAGGGATCCACCAATATTGGTGAATTTTGATGCTGAATATTAATCCGTATTATTAGGTACATAACAAAACATTAGGTACTAATACTTCCAATGAGCCTCTTTTCTATCAACAACGTTCGAAAGGACGTCACGCGGAATAATCGCCAAGTTCCGGTAAACTTGTAATATTGAGTTTGCGAGTGTTTGAGGCTTCACCCCTATGAGGTGTAATTACATTCCGAGGGTCGAAGCAGGTAGTGGCTCAAATTATACGCATGGACTTTAATTAGTCTGCTAAATCGATTTCATATGACATTAACAAATATAAAAAAAATTGCGCCCACCGTATGAAAAGAAAATCCCTATCTATCTATAGTAAGTACAGTAGTTTTGTAGATAATAATAATCATTTCATAGAACGCGTTATATCTTTTTTCAAGATATTCTTAAAAGCAAAGTATGTAAATACTGCTCGTAAGGTCTTTTGCGAGTGTTTACAAAGACCATTGGCACTATGATATTATTTGACTACCGGTGCGACCCGAAAGCGGACGTCGGATAATTTTCTGCGACCCACGTGATCGTTCGGTCCCAACATTTGCCTGTATTTGAACTGGAAATCAACTGGGTGGCCTTTAACCCGCATAAATACATACCTATCCCGTTTATTAGCACACGTGTACACTGTTATGAGATTATAGAGACCTTTCCTTCCTGCCTACGAGGTTTATGCAAGTTTTTGTTTTTCGTGTTTGTTCTTGAATACGTTTCACGATTTCAAATTTTGACTTTTTCATCAGGAAGATAGAGTGTTTGCAGGCCAACCAGCAAAACATCGACATGCTCGCTGTTCATGCGTTGACATATTTGAGCAAACAACGAAGTCGCGATTCGTGCGTCAGCAAAGTGAAACATCAACAACGATTGATTTAGTGAAACGAGCGTTAGCAGATAACCAATTCGTGTTCAGGTAACTTTCTGTTGTTTGTCTTCTCCGAATAGTTTGTGTTCCTACTTAGAGGCGTCTTATCAGTTCCCCGAAGGCACGAGCATCTTACCGATTGCAAGCGCCTCCTGCCTGGGGCAAACAGGCGTTTTCCATTACCAGATCTCCATACTACATGCCCTCTAGGTGTTTATAGTCGGTGCAAGATGGGACATTGGACCGAATTGGTTGCCGTTGGAACGCTCGGAAATGGCTCGGAAATTTGGGATCTGGGTAAATTTAGAACTGCCAGGCAATAAAGGCAGCTAGGTCGACCAGCCACGGCCGAAGTACCCAAACGACTAGTTTCATACGCGCTGACCTGGGCAGCTAGCGTGAACTGCGTCAATTTCAGAGACAATGATTAAACTAATATACTTTCTATTTCATAAAGATTTTTTGGTTGAGAATTTCAGTAAAACATTACCTACCTATAAACCGATCGTCAAATGTTTATATCCGGCGGCTATAACCACTTTGAACCCCTGAATGGGTTAAGATAACCCCAATATTGGCGTGGTTGCGTGGAAATTTACGCGTATGTACTTTACGTTACCCTTGCTCAGGAATTTATCATCGCTTCTCGACGCCAATACCATAATGTGTCGATCCCCGCGGGCTTTCAATGAGAATACCGATATAAATAGTTGATATCAGCAAAGTATCCAATCTGAGGGGCAAGTTACCGGCTGTTTGCGAGAAGAGTTCCGAAACTATAAGAAATGTTGAAGTATGCACTAGATTATGTACTCTAATGAACCGAGTGAGGACACGGTGCGCAGTTTTTGTATCTGAATTTCTACAACAATTATATATTCTTGAAAGCCTTGTTTTACTTGCAATGCAAATGTCCCCATAGATATTTCATCACCATAAGCTCAGCACGGCGCTATGCCACTTAACTTATACGCCAAAGCAATACCCACACAATTGGCTCCACTTTGTGTGACAGTTTCATCCAATTTTGATCGTACATATAACATGCTCTAGGCGCCTTTGTCTTGAGCCGAGTGAGCGCATATTGGCTGCCGGCTCAAGATGTATCCACCGAGAGTGTCGTCCCCCGAGACGGCGCTCTCAGCTGCCGGAGCACGCTTTGATTCGCCGAGTGTCGTCGAACGCTACCTTCAAGCGTATATGCTTCGTAGAATGAGCCTCGATAGAATCTTGGAAGGTGAAGCAACAAGCATTTTTACGATAATAGTTTATGCGCCCGAACCTGGAACTTTATCGAGGATCCTAATACTTTTTCTATAATTCTTTAAACTTTGGCATTTATTTAACGGGAAAAGAAAACCCCTAATCGAAAAAAATAACAATCCTTGCTTGCTATTGAGCAATAACCGTAAACATTAGCATTGCCATCTTTATCTTTCCTCGTAACGGGAGCCCGTAAAACACATTTTTGCTTACTATCAGTATCAAGTATCAACCCATCGAGGAACATTTACGACAGATATTACTATATTGATTCGCATTCGATTCGAATACGGTTTACGACGCGATGACAAGCGCAAAGAGAGCGTTCGTAAGTATGACGGATAGTGGCGTGTGCACACTGAACATGAACACGGTGGGAGCAGCGGGGCAAGCGCGGGCGCGGGGGGGGGGGGATGTCGACGGAGATGGATGACCCGGCACATCGATCGCCTACCGGATACAGGTTGTTGATTATCACGGCTGGCTCAATATAATGAATATTCACGTAAAATTTTGGAAAATATGTCAACCATGCTAAGTTCATTCTAAAACGTGTGATAACCTCACGGCATAACGTAAAATGAGATATAAAATAGCTACAAAATAGGTGCTAGAGACAAATAGGTGTTACTGCTGAAAAGCAGAATCATACGGATGAAATGAAAAATATGCAGAAAATTTTTATTCGCAAATCCCGGTGAGCAGGAAAATGAGTTATGCACCAAAATAGGAGGCGACATCACAAAACAAAAGTGCTATTATTCTGTGTGAATAATACTCGGATTGTGCGCAGGCCGGCGGACGCGGCGGAACCAGGGCGGAACCACGCTCCCATCTCTTTTAGCTGGTCTCTCACTAAAGTGAGCTTTATTGGAGTAGATTAAGGTTATTATTTAGGTATTGGTCAGTGTGCCATTCGTATTTTATTATTTTCTTGTTCATTTGTACTTATTATACTGAAAAATACTTCTAACTTGTAACTAACTAACTTAAACTTTGAAATTCTTCATGTTTTAGTTCTAGTCATATATTTCTTGGTATGCAGTCTGCATCGGAGTGAAAAATTACAAAAGCGACTGTTTTTCGGGAGAACTTCTTCCTTAGCGAGAGCGGAACGAATAAATCTAGCGCTCTCCGTTGTATCCGCTTCCCGCCACGGCTTCCGCTTAGCCGTGAATGTGCAGCTAGCTTTATAGCGCTCATGTTTCCCTGGTAATGTGGTGTCGTAAATCAATAATGTTGCTCTCTTTGCGGTAATAAATTGGGGACGTTAACAAGGCGAATACCAAGATTTATTTACATGCGTCTTTTCTTTGAATTGAAGTCTTTTTATGTCGGGAATTATATCAACAAAGTCAATGAAAGAGGCTTTTAAAAAAAAATTGGCGTAATATTGTCGCTGTTAAAAGGTGTTGGTGACATGGAAAGCTTTTTGAGATTTTTCCTTATCATCCAACATAAGATGCCATACAATAACATGGGTCATTATTTAACTGATCACAATAAGAATCTCTCTTTGAAAGAAAGTCGCTCATCCGGAACAACAAGTTTCGAAGCATTCTCAACTATAAAACTCATAAGTTAAAGTTTACGATGCCGTACATCACGGGAAGTGCATAAAGCGAACTCGATAACGTGGAGATTCGCGAGCGCTGTTTATCGGAATAAGTTACCACTTGACGTTTTCAGTTCATGTTCAAATGCCACATCGTGCCCTGAACAAAGTAAGGGGATCGGGAATAAAAACACGAAACTTATGAACATAATAATGGATGAGATTGAGATGGAAGATGAAAAATGTTTAGGAAGATAATGTGACTAAGCAGTCTACGGTGACACTCGCATTTTATCAGAGGCAAAAGTGGATTTACTGAAGATAAATGAAGCTGAATAACGTACCAAGTTATCCTTCACACAGGCTTCAAGTGCAGGTTCCATAGCTTGATCTTAGTAAATGAGCTTAAATAGCAAGTCTCACTTTTAATCGAGTGTACTAACTATGAATTGTCGCTTCTAACTTGGACTCCACGGTTGCCCCATTCGAAGTTTACGAAATGACACCATACAAACAGCAGTGCTTAAACTTTGGACGAAGCACATGAGTACAACCATGTTCCGCAGAAGGTTCCAGAACGGAACAAAATACCACAACAACCGGCCCGGCTAAGTGCGCTTCATAAAAATGTAGATGACGGAACGAAGCTTAAACTCGGCTTAGTGCTCGGTGGGCTTGTAAAGTTTTGATATCTTACCATTAATTTGGCAGTTTCACTTTATAGCCGTTTTTGTGTTTTAAAGACTGGGGTTTAACTCAAAAACCAAGAGCTTAACTAGAAGAACAATAAAAAGAGATTAGTAATCATCAAAGATCTAGCAGAAACCTCAATCGAACTCATCATTAAATTAAAAGTCGATCATTAAACTACCCGACTTTGAAGTTTACGTTGATGATGAATGTACGTACAATGAAAATAACTATTAGCTGTAGATTATATTATTCAACAAAACTTTTTCGGCTCAAATCGCTATAAAAACCCTCATCCTTAGATGTTCGGATGCCAACTCTCAAGACTCTCCTCTCATCAGTGTTACCAGTTTGGAATATTTGTGTCCCGCGTTTCGGCATCCATTAGCGGGTGACGTCTCTGACAGGTGACAAATGGCCGGGTTATCGCCAATTTATGACCCAAGTGCAAGCGAATAGCGATTCATTTAAGGTTTGAAATAGGAGGTGATTGAAACGGGTACGAAATCAATAGCACTTGACTCCTTAAACATCCAAGAACTCAAAATGATGTGTGAATACGACAGCAGTTTCAAAGACAATCAAACGAAAAGGGGAGGAAACACCTCTGTCTTAAAGATAAGGTCCTAATTAACCAGGATATCGGATCAATATCCACCTCCTTCTAATTGTCTTTCTAATTTCCTGATTGTTTCCCGACTAGGCTATTATTGAAATTTGAATGAAATGATTTCCGATCAAAAGTCAAATACCTACGTCTTATTACCACAAATTCTACCTTAGTGTGGAAGTTATTTCCGTGGGCACTACGGATTTCTTATCGTATTACCTAAGTAAGTATGTAGGTACTATTCAAACTAAATAAACTTCTTTCGTAAGTAGGTACCAACCTGCTATTGTAAAATACCAACATAACCATTAGAGGTACAGAATCTAAAAATAATACTTAATTCAAATGGATGTTTTTGTTTCAGTTCTTTCTTAGAATCCTGTTGTTTCTGTAAAAGATAACAGAAAACATCCTCGGTGCCTTTATATAACGTTGTAGCTACAAATAATTGCTCGACTTAGACAGTCCGCGCACAAAGTTTCGTGTTGGAAATTTGTAGCTGTTATTAATTTTATATTCGATCGACAATTACAAATGAAACTTACTAACAACAGTAATTGCAGTGAAGCTTGGAATCAACAAAGTTAAGGTAGGTACATGTTGTTTAATGCATCTTCAGGTGTGCGCGATTTGTGTGCGAATATAAAGGCTTCGACCTTTATAATGTCGGTACTATAACATCCGTAGTAATATTGTAAAGGTACCTACGGATCGCATGAAGCTAAAACCAAGAGATTTTAGATTCGGACGAGATGTACCCCTACTCAAAAGTGAAGTGGACATCTCGTCCGTGGATCTGTTTGAGATTTGGACCAGATGTACCCTAACCCAGACGATCCTAACATACAAATTATTCAGAATCGTAAACTGATGATACTTTTAATTTGAACCATCATTATTATTTGAACAGCTGTACCTACCGGTATACCAACTCAGAAACACGCTAAACTTATCTCATCCCTCGTTTTACCCGACTGCGTTGTCGTGGGTTAACAACAAACGTACACAAATTGGTACATAACAATATGTTAGTGGTAGGTAAGAGTCTATCTACGGCGTGAAACATATTTTCGTATAATCGATAGATACGATTCCCATAACTCATTTGTATTTACACCGCGTTCAACATGAAATCATTTATCAATTGGTTATATTCAGGTGTCAAGGCGTGACGTTAATAATGTAGAGAGGTAGCTATAGGTAGGTAGGTAGTTAGGTAGGGGGTGGGGTGCCTCTCGACAACAACAATTAAACACGCTCCGAGGACGCACAAATGAAATTTTATAGCGCATCTCGTATTTCATTGTTTACTTTGATGATGTGAGTAATTTTATGAGAATGGCTTCGAATAGATTTTCAATAGAAGGAGATTAGAAGATTTGAGGTATAATTGATATACTTATTGCGAATAAAACGTCAAGTGCGAGTCGAGCTCGCGCACTAAAGGTTCCGTTTAATTGTAAGAGCTTCTTTCTTTCCAAATATTATGATTCTAGGTCAACATGAAGTAGGTACCCTGTAATTTTGGTCGAGGGAACGAATAGAATTTTTTTTATTTTTCTCTGAAATAACTACAAATTTACGGTTTTAGGATTTTTTCTTTTTCTTGTGCTATAAGACCTTGCTTCTTTCAAATTGTATGATTCTACGTCAACGGAAAGTGCCCTATAGGTTTGGACCATGACTAGAATCAAATATCAATTCAATTATTTCAAATATCAAATAGTTTTCGGATTTTTCTCATTACTTGTGCTATAAAACCTAGCTACTCACCGAATTTCATGATTCTAGGTCTACGGGAAGTACCCTATAGGTTTTGTGTGCATGTGATTCCTTTGGAAATTTCAAAATATTCGGAAATAAATGGCTGTAACTTTTGAGTGCGTTGACTTACAAGTTTTATACCTATAGGTATATCGCGGCTTCAAGAGGTTACCAACTTGAGTATTTGACGTTAATTTCAACTCGATACGTCCACGCGTTTATGAGAAAAAAAGGTTTACAGACGGACAGACAGACAGACAGACAGACGGACAAAGTGATCCTATAAAGGTTCCTTTTTTCATTTTGAAGTACGGAACCCTAAAAATCAAGAGTTTTATGGTTGATCCTCAACAGCCTGTATTGGTCCACTGCTGGACGCAGGCCTCCCCCTGATAAGCGCCTTGTTGGCTTTTATCTCATGGGGGTAATGCCCATAATCCCCACGCTGGGCATGCGGGTTGGGGATCGCAGTTCGGTGGTAGAATAGTTCTGCAGGGTACGCTGCTGCCCGCCCCCCGGTGCATGTCCCTTAGTCACCTCTTACGACGACCGCGGAAAGAGTTGGGGTGGTGCAAATTCTAAGCCGGCACCACACAGCTGTGGTTGATCATCCACACCAACCATGAAGCTCTTGATTTATGGTTGCGTGATTTGATTATAGTATAATGTAGGTACCTCGAATATGTCTTCTTATATTCTTCTATTGAAAACCCATGTATTTTATTTATATTTTCTAGAAAATAAAGTACATAATAAAAATGGAAATAGGTAGAAAACTGGAAAGCTGACATGATAAGGTGGTAACAAACATTAGTAATTAATATGACTTGTAAATTTTCCATGTCTTAAAGTACCGACCTACGGAAATAGTCGACCTTCTCTGAATATTGATACAAATGAACAGCGGCGGATGACCCAATTTTATAATTTGTGAAATCACATCGTAGAAATGTAACTAGATTAGAATCAGGTAAAATAATTAATTTCAACCCGAGTCAATGTAAACACTCTAAAGTGATGATAATAAAATTACACTAGAATGATAAATGAGGGACCTGCCTAGTAGAGGACTACGTTCTGTTCTTTGGAAGCATGTCTCTCCATACTTATCTACTCGTATATCTATTGTGATTTACTGTTACATAGTGATCCATTTTATACGTACTGAAGGAATATAGGTAATACTCCGTCCATGCATTTATTTTCTTCGACTCGAAAAATATCGAAACTAACGAAAACTTCGATATCTATCAAGCTGAGAGATAACGTGTCTATAAAATATTGCATCCATTCGTTCACTCAAAGAAAATAAACGCGTATCCGGAGTAGGTATAGGTAGGATTTTACTGAAAAGCAGCGAAACCAATAAAAAGCAGGTAAACAATTTTATAACCATATAAAAACCTGTCCTAGCACACCACAATAACGTTGAAAATCACAAAATTAAAACCATTCTCTCAGACAGCCTTTACTACGCGTTAATTAGTGCTAAACAAAAATTACGCAACTAACGACCTTATTACCTGGAAATAAGGGTCTCCCTGCTAAATTGAATAAGGGAATAAAAAAGTAAATAAAACGGAGCGGTAAAACAGTTGTAAAAGTGCGGTTAAGGGAGGTCCGGGCCTTAGGGTTAATGAGGGTTGTCAACAGGGCTGGTTCGCTGGCTGGATGGTCGGCGGCAACATGGGGGGGGGGCGGATTTAGGGAATTGACACTGACGCACTTGACTCGATGGAGCCGGGTCGACGACGAGCCACTCACGTCTCGTCGTAGTACTTTTCACGCGTTGATTTTATATATAATTTAAATTCTGAATCTATTGATGACAATCGAATTGACGAAATCAGGAGTTTATTTAAACAGCGCTGTGACACTTCTTTGAAATCAGAAATCAATAACTTTTATTTCTATAAGCTTACAAAATAAGTTATTAGACAAATCGAATTCAAACTTTACGTTATTAATTAAAGTGTTAATTGTATTCTCTTCACTTCATTTTCAGTCCACTAGTAGAAAAAGTGAAAAAGAAACCACCAGCACGTTTATTGTGAGAATTTAAATACATGCCAATGTAAATGTACCTAACGATAAAAATGTAAATGTCTTAGCACAAAACAGCACAGCACGTAATTGCCCATAAATGATCTTACCATCATTCGTCATCTTTATGTTGGGATTACAAAAGCATACCCACCGGGTAATAGGAAGTAGGTAACCTTTTTTTTATTATCCTGAGGGAAATACGCGTCGAGAGGCCCCGCCACCTGCCACACGGTCGCAGAGGATAGGGAGAGCGGCCATCGCCATACCGACAGTTCTCCTCCCCTGCCACCGCGTCCGCCATCAAACGGTGGCGACCCCGCCAAGACCGCGGAAGGCAGGGAGAGCAGCGGCCTCCACTCTCCGCGGCCATGCTGCCCATACAGCACAGCCACCCGCCTCAGTTGCGGTACCTCCCATACGACACTGCAACCTACTACCGCTCCAACTGGGCTTAGAGCGCAAAACCCAGAGGAGCGGTCCGTCCTGGGGCCAGCCGTGTCGCCGTCTGTGTGAGCACGGCCCCATGGGTTCCTCTTAGCTTCATCGCGGGTGACTAGGCCGCGATTACTAAGCCCCCCCGCGGGGCGGGAACCCATCGGGGACGAAATAGGTACCTAGGTAAGTATTTTTTACGTCTAAGGCAAATACCAACTTTACAAAAACTGTCGTAATTCTAACAAATTACAACCCTGAGCGCGGCGGGCGGCAAGGACGCGCAAAAACCCTGCTCCTATGACGAAACATGCGCGCTCATTACTTTACAGAGTTTTTGTTGTTTCTTTTTACACACTGAATGTTAACTCCTACTCTATGAGTGGTATTTAGGATGTTTGAGGGAAATAACGACGCAACTTTTAGCTTTTAGTTTGAATTTCCAGAAGTTGGAACTATGTTTGTTCACTGAAAACCCTTCTCACCCTGTTTATTTCTATTCACTTATTTAGATTAATATTTAAATTCAACACAAAGGTGCGACTCGACTTTAATCATCAAAGTCGTGAATCCCAAACAACGGTTTACTAATTAATCCGGGTCTGGGTCTGCACTAGAGACGGCCTCCGAGTTAGAAGCTCATTTCGAGGCGTCTCAAATAGAGGCACGACTTTGCTACAAGTTCTAATTCAATCACAGAAAAAACAAAAGAGCTATTGTTACACTTAGTACACAGAGTAGGTAAGTACCTACTTAGTAGAAAATAAAAATTAATAGCGGCACAGAATAACGATGTAGGGACATGTTTTCATGATTTGGAATGCCAACCTATTACGACATTTAATAGCACCTTTGCGAGTGGGAGGTGGCCGCCTTCTGCCTTGAGTGCTTGCTCTCGAAACTAATCTCAATCCCATTCTAATATCAAGAAAATACGAGGTCGGTGTTTCTTAATTTGAAAAAATTCAACCAAGACTCAATTCCGTTTCAGTTTTATAACATGAATTCTCGAATTCAACTTGAATTCCAATCGGACGCTAGCACACCATCCAAGAGTTCCAAATTTTACAAAATGGGATTGAGGATTGGACTCGATTGGATTGGACCTGTTTTCGAGAATAAGCACCGAGTTCGTAAATGCATTGTAGTGCGTCCAAGACGCTCGTGTAATCACAAAGCAGCACACGCTCCGGTTACAAAGCACTACCTACCACCACCGCTGCACCGCTGCACCGCTGCACCGCTCGACGAGAACTTGTCTCGATTGCCCTACACCTAGTTCGCTGGCTTATTACAAAGGCTAATGGGACAACAGAGACGCTAACTCTATACTTGTTACTTGACGGCAAACAGTTACTCTATTGAAATTGCGAGCGCTTAGGATGCGATCAAACTTGAGCTAGTTATTATCGATGGATAAAAGGAAATGTATTTCAGAAAGGTAACTTATGTGGCTGAGAAAGTTATTTCTCGATTTTTTGCAAAAACTGATAATCCGATGATCTCATCTCGAAATGCCAGTTTCGTTGCGTGAAGGATGTTCTGCGAATATGATGGGGTACCATAAGACGTGTACCTATAGTAGTATATTTTTCCGAAATAAAAATGAACATCATGATAATGTAAGATTTATCGGATACATTTTCACAAAATTCTAGGAATATCTTAAGCTAAAAATACCCTGACTTCTCTGATCCGAGATTAAATACGTTTCACGTCACGCATCCGACTCAAAAGTATCCGAGTTGTGTGGGGCCTTTGTTTGTACCCCTAATGACCTCAGCTGAGCCGTGCGGTTGCCAGGCAACCCACGAGGAACCTTCACATGTAAAGGAAACAGAAAGTTATACGGGAACTTGAAAGGAACCAGGAAAAGGATTTTGTCGAGTTGCTTCTTTGCTAGCATAGTTTTTGAGCTTTCATAATTGGCCATCCACATTTCATTACTTAACCCCGAACATCAATTATGATAGCAAACTATAATGTTAAAACTTGGGATAGGGAAATTATAAAAGAGAAACGCTAACTGATAAGATTCGACTACCCATTAATATTATTCGATTACCTATAGCTCCATAACTACTCTCTGCGTGTATTTGTGTATATTATGTTAATGTACCTACACTATCTACTTATTAAGTACTATTCCTAGTCAAACCTGTATGTATCTATTTTTGGATAAATGTATCTTTATCTTTATTCGCGATATAAAGAGAAATAAGCATCTCCGCAGACGTTTTTACATGGTTTATTAAAAAAAAAAACTGACAGCCATTACAAACCACAACTCTTAAATAATTTGTGAGCCGGAAGCGCCATAAGAGCGCTTCAAATTGTAAAAAAATTGTGAATAAAAAGATGAGCGTTCACAAGAGCCGTTACCAAGTTGAGGGGAAGTTGGGAGAGTCCTAAATAATGCAGGGGACGATTTATGTCCGTGGCATTATGTTTAGCAAGTTAATTACATACAATGCCGGCTTACATTGCCGTCCTTTGTGAGGAGATTCTGCTAAGGTCTCTCCGTTGATAAATGTAATGTTTAGAAGGATTAAGTTTCCCAGTAGTTCCATTGTCCCGGTCCGTTTATAAACATCAACACAAAAAGGGAAAGATGCTTTGAAGGGGAAAATGCTTTCAAGGCATTAGATATATTTATACGATTACATTTTACTTGGAAAGAGTATCAGTTATTTCTAGGAATGTTTTTATCTGTAGAATGAGAGAGTTCTTGCAGCACAAACAAATAGGTTCTTACAGATAAAAGTATTTCTGACCCCTCTGTGATCTTATGGACTTCCCAGAATAAAAAAATAGTGCAATATTATTTTGTTCCATGTGTCCTAAAGTGAAAATATTCTAAATGAAAAATTCAAATATATTAAAATAACAAAGTCATTGCAAAAATGATTCTTTATGATGTGATAACCGATTTGATAGCCTCTACCTACGAGTACATACAAGCGTAAGCTGATCGTGACTCAGCCAACATGTGGATGAACTATTACGCCTGTTTTTTGTATATCAATGAGCAAAGCTTGCTTCCAGCTGGTACCGTGAGGGTGCAGTCCAGACCGTCCTGCGCGAGGTCCGCGAGGGCGAAGGCGGCGGGCGGTACAGCCGGTCGCGGGCCGCCCTCGGCATCCGCCGCGCGGAGGTCGCGGACGCGGGCCGCTGGGCGTGCCGCGCTGCCAACGCGCACGGACACCTCACGCTGCGGCTGCACCTGGCGGTCAGGGCGCATCTGACGGCGCATGCTGCTCCGCATTCTCAGGTCAGTTGAAGAGTTCGCACAACTATTGTCAAATATCTACGTTTGGTGAGTTGTTAAATTAAATTATAAAATTAACGGAATATTCAGGTACATTGAACTATCTCCTAGCAAGCGGGCCTTAAGAGATGTTCCAACATTTTTGTATTAATTCTCCTTCTGTCTATTTTTCCATTCTGGTGTAGCGAGGCCACACTAAAATCGCTACAATAGAGGTTAATACAGGCAGCGTCACCACGGAGCTCTGTGAGCGTCAGTTACAGTGTCCTTTATTCACTAAGTTTATGCCAGGCAACTGACGAGACCATCACATCACATCACATTAATCACACTTCACACTTAATATATATTTCACACTAATATTATAAATGCGAAAGTTTGGATGGATGTTTGTTACCTCTCCACGCCAAAACTAGTGAACGGATCGGGCTGAAATTTTGCATACAGGTAATTTAATCCTGCAATCAAACATAGGCTACTTTTTATCCCATAAATCAGTTCCCGTGGGATAGAAATCACCTTTAAACGTTTCCATAGAAACAACGCGTGCGACGCCGCGGGGCGCAGCTAGTATATTATAAATGCGGCAGTTTGGATGGATGGATGGATACATGGATGGATGTTTGTTACCTCTTCACGCCAAAACTACTGAACGGATCCGGCTGAAATTTTGCATACAGGTAATTCTAATCCTGGACTCAAATATTGGCTACTTTTTATCCCATAAATCAGTTGCCATGGGATAGAATTCACCTTTCAACGTTTGTAGAAACAACGGGTGCGAAGCCGCTGGCATAAACTAGTTACACAGAATGCCTACCTGTCATTTCACTGTAAAATTTCTCCACAATCTCTTATTGTCGGTAAAAACCTTCACCACGGACGAAGATGTCTTATTTGCAGCTTTATTAAATTATCGGCTATATATATATATATATATTGACAGACACAGAACCAATGAACTAATGTAAAAAGATTGTTGCAACGTCTGGCCTGTTTGAAACCTCATACCCACTATCAGAATAACCAATCACTGTGTAAGTGCCGGGAGGCTGGCAACCAGGTCAACAAAATAATAGCTTAACGATACGAGCGGTATCATCGAGTTGTGAAAATTAGCATTGGAAATCCTCTTTGTCTGCCCGGTACACAAATCAGATGATGCTTCCCGTAATGAATGCTCTTGTACAATCAAACGGATTTCGTGCAGTTTCCCAATTATTTCAGTTTGATCAATACCGTGTTTTTTTCAGAGTATTCTAGGTAAAGTACATTTCGATATTTTGAGAAGAATGCGCCATTTGTTTAAAAAGTTTTTTTCAAGCAAATGGCGCATTCGTTTTCCTTATATTTCATATTTCGACTATTGGACTGTATTTCAATTTACTCATGGGCTCCTTTTTAGGGTTCCGTACCTCAAAAGGAAAAAAGGAACCCTTATAGGATCACTTTGTTGTCCGTCTGTCAACCCTCTTTTCTCAGGAACGCGTGGAGGTATCGAATTGAAATTTACAACAAATATTTTAATCCGTAACCTCTTGAAGCCGTAATATAAATTAAACTTCTAAGTCAACGCACTCAAAAGTTACAGCCGTTTATGTCCAAAAATTTTGAAATTTTCAAGGAAATCACATGCACCTAAAACCTATAGGGTACTTCCCGTAGACCTAGAATCATGAAATTTGGTGAGCAGTAAGGTCTTATAGCACAAGTAAAGGGAAAAATCCGAAAAAATATATAAATCTGTAATTTATTCACTAAAAACTTTTAATGCTCGCCTTGGACCAAAACCTATAGAGTACTTCCCGTAGACCTAGAATTATGAAATTTGGCAAAAAGCAAGGTCTTATAGCAAAAGTTAAGGAAAAAATCCTAAAACCTTAAATTTGTATTTTATTCACAAAAAAATACTTTTAATTCGTGCTATAGACCAAAACCTTTAGGGTACTTCTCGTTTACCTAGAATCATAAAATTTGGTAAGAAGCAAGGTCATATAGCACAAATAAAGATAAAAATCTGAAAACCGTAAATTTGTATTTTATTAACTAAAAATAATAAGTTTTGATTCTCTCCCTCGACCAAAATATACAGGGTAAGTACCTACTTCATGTTGACCTAGAATCATAATATTTGGCAAGAAACAAGGTCTTACAATTAAACGGAACCCTTAGTGTGCGAGCCCGACTCGCACTTGACGTTTTTTTTTTGTTATAACATAAAACGAATTGAACTTTTATTTCTCATTTCACTCGGAATATTGGAGGTTGCGGTAACATTTCAATATGGTGGCTGTGACGTCACGGAGTGACTAATGCATTTTGCGGTATTGTCGTTTGGAAGGTTTGGATGTTTAATTGGCACAGGGAGATAAATAAATTACGTAACATTAAAACATTCAACGCAACCATGAGAGGTTGACCATCAAGGTTGATACCACCGTAAGCTTAATAATGAACTAAGGTCTGAGCAAAGCCATTGGGCACAACGTACCTACCTTCCTCTCTACTGATTAAAAAGTTTCACGGTTGATGAAATTCATCAATGAGTAGGTTCACTCGGTTACAACCAACAAGCATTACGTAGACGTATGTAGTTAAGATGTTAAACTTTATTCATACAAATATATTTTCAAGATTTATGAGCTTGCGAGGCGCGACATTGTTATCAAAACCATTAACTTCAGGCTCAAGGTAAAGGATATAAAAATACGGAAGACAAAATAACATTTTCCATATAATGGAGCAGCCTCCGTCACTAAGCGGATTCCCTCCCATTCCGAAGTCAATTAAATTACCCGTATAACAGAATAAAAACAAAAATTCGAGAAAGCTAGTATTTGCAGGCCTTTGTAAATATTGTAGTTTCCCGAGCTGGGTTAAACTGCCTTGTGAGATTAACCTTTCTCGCTATCAAATATTTATCCGGCGCGTCGACGAAATCAAATTCCAAGGGAGGTTTTTGGACCTTCTGTTTTGTCACGCTGACATTCTTGGGTTTTAATAAACTGCCTAAGTTTTTCCAGAAGACATTAAAAACATTTATCTCCACTGCGCTGTGCTAACTGAACTTTAAAGTCCAAACAATTACCATCTAACTATTTGATTGCCACCTCTGCGAAAGGAATCACCGGAGTAGCTTCAAAAGCTCTTGTTGTTATAGCTAGAGTTATATCCCTGTTTTTTCTTATTTCTTCAACGTTAATGTTTCGCCGCTGTACCTAACTCGCGTCTCTTACGGACTTAAAAACACTCTTTGAATTTAGTCTGTCTCGTAAACTGCGGACTTTAAAGACATCGTCCACATACACACTGCTTTATATAGTACTTTATAGGGTAACTAAAAGTTGGATGGATGTCTCGGAATGCGCACTTACATAACTGGGACATTATTACGTTAGGGCATGTTACAGTTTTTTTAACGGGGCGTTCCTTTTTTTAATCAAGTACCTGTCAGATGTTAGCTCTCGTAGCACCCACGTAGTAAGGCATAGAGATCTCTTAGCACCCGCGTAGCATGTCGCAGAGCTCTCGTAGCACCCACGTAGTAAGGCGTAAAGATCTCTTAGCACCCTCGTAGCATATCGTAGAACTCTCGTAGCACCTACATAGCAAAGCAGAGCTCTCGGAGCACTCGCGTAGCATATCGTAGAGCTCTCGTAGCACTCGCGTAGCATGTCGCAGAGCTCTCGTAGCACCCACATAGTAAGGCGTAGAGATCTCTTAGCACCCTCGTAGCATATCGTAGAACTCTCGTAGCACCTACATAGCAAAACAGAGCTCTCGTAGCACTCGCGTAGCATGTCGCAGAGCTCTCGTAGCACCCACATAGTAAGGCGTAGAGATCTCTTAGCACCCTCGTAGCATATCGTAGAACTCTCTTAGCACCTACATAGCAAAGCAGAGCTCTCGGAGCACTCGCGTAGCATATCGTAGAGCTCTCGTAGCACTCGCGTAGCATGTCGCAGAGCTCTCGTAGCACCCACATAGTAAGGCGTAGAGATCTCTTAGCACCCGCGTAGCATGTCGCAGAGCTCTCGTAGCACCCACGTAGTAAGGCGTAAAGATCTCTTAGCACCCTCGTAGCATATCGTAGAACTCTCGTAGCACCTACATAGCAAAGCAGAGCTCTTGGAGCACTCGCGTAATATGTCGTAGAGCTCACGTAGCACTTGCGTAGCATGTCGCAGAGCTCTCGTAGCACCCACATAGTAAGGCGTAGAGATCTCTTAGCACCCGCGTAGCATGTCGCAGAGCTCTCGTAGCACCCACGTAGTAAGGCGTAGAGATCTCTTAGCACCCTCGTAGCATATCGTAAAACTCTCGTAGCACCTACATAGCAAAGCAGAGCTCTCGTAGCACCCGCGTGGCATGTCGCAGAGCTCTCGTAGCACCCACGTAGTAAGGCGTAGAGCTCCGTAGAGTTCCGAAATATAGCCAGATATTATTATAAATAAATAAATAAATAATGCTGGACAATTCACACAGCATTATCTAGCCCCAAGGTAAGCAGAGCTTGTGTTATGGGTACTAGATAACTGATATACATTATAATATACGAGTACATAGATAGATATTTTTTATTATACATAGAAAACGACCAGAACACCCTGAACAAATATCTGCAGATCGTACAAATATTTGTTCCGAGGCGGGAATCGAACCCGCAACCTCCTGCGTCGCAGGCGGACCTTCGCCCACCGCGCCACAGAGGTCGTCAAAATATACAATATTATAAATTTTGGCCGACCTTAATGTTCGATGCTATGGAACGAATGGCTTCAATAGTTTGTTGTAACGGTGGAATCTGGTTGTAAATTGTATACTGACTGGCGTTGATAGGCAAGTATTAGCATTGTATGGCCTATCCTTTTAACAAACAAATAATTTAAAAACAAATAGAGGAAAATACGCATAGGGAGCACACAACCTTAGAGACCACACTTCAGTAGGGACCACAGTAGGTACACTATAAACAATACACTTGCTTTGTGAAACTCAAGGTCGGAATCCCTTTTGATTGTTTCAGGGGAAGGAACAAATTGCCCCTTACCCAGGACTAGGCGTAGTACAGCGGGACCCTTTTAGGGCAGAATTGCAAATCACATTGTTTCGAATGCCCCAAGGCCTCTAACGAGATTCCCTGTTTGACTCCGCTTGTTTTGACTTCTGTTTTTATTGTGAGCTGAGTTTTTAAAGGAGATGATGAATATTGCGTTTGTGAAGAAGCTTTTTATATACGAGAGTTATTGGTAATAGGTAAGTACCTACTTACTTTGTACAAGTATTTTGATGCACTTATAGACGAAGTTTCACAAAAAGTACAGTTGTTAATAACTGTGCCGGCTCATTTTTAGTTGACTTTGTAATTTCATTTGCTAACAGGAGAAAACAGAGAATTCCAAAAAACTACAAGTTCCACGTCCGTTTAATTGTGGGTACCGCACAAAATTCTACCGCATGACGGTGGAATGCAAAATGTCGGACAATTATCTCTTGCAATCGTAAATTCCGCGCAAAATAAAACGAATTTCGCTGTAATGTTCTGAACACCGCAAACATTGTAGCGCAGGAGCTCGATTCCTATAAGTACTGATTAATCTAGTGTTGTCACTGAATCATGGTTCATCAGCCCATACGTCCACTGCTAAACATAGATCTCCCTCAGATAAAGTCACGAATAGTTGCCATCTTAAGGACGGGTTTACCATAATCACCAGGCGTATTATGCCAAACCCCATCATCTAAGAAAGCAAGGTCTGACATTCCGAGATCTTCCCAAGATACGTCACTGTCCAGTTGCCACAAAAAAGGGAGGTTACGTTCATTTGCCGGTGCTTATCAAACTTTTATTGTCGCGTAACCCGGTCACTCGCGTTGTTGATCGGATAAATCTTTAAAATAAAAAAATTGGTTGTTTGTAAAGTAGGTTTACGATCGAGATGTTTACGTGATAACGTCTTATTGGTGATATAAGTTTATAATAAAACAATTCACGATCGCGCTCGTTAGGTTTTGGTGTGACACAAGTTTCTGAACATGTCACCCGACTAAAACGATTTTAAAGACGTTATCACGTCAAAAAATAAGCGGTTACTCTATCTGTAACTGAAAGTGTGAAAGGCGGTAAAATAAGGTTGTTTTCATTCGCGAAAATAGAATCTGTGGCTGAAGAATGATCCTGCGATTAGATAAACTTCATTTCTAGGGAAAAATTATTTATCCATGTGCAAAGCTCATTAGCGTTGCTCAAATTATAGAAACTAAGTTTGAAGAATTTCATGGAAAACCTAAAACCTAGATCTAGATCTCGAATTTCCCCAAACTAAAAAGTTTGAGAACCACAGTAGCGCATATGACGTAGGCTTGGGAAAACCCACGTGACCGTTGTTTCTCGGAGTAGCATACCTTGTATTATTGACGTGATAACGTCTTTAAAATCGTTTTAGTCGGGTGACATGTTCAGAAACTTGTGTCACACCAAAACCTCACGAGCGCGATCGCAGGTATAACGAGAGAGAGACGGACCGATCTCCCGTCTCATCTCGAGCGCTGCCAGTCATTCCGTGAAACTTGTCACGCGGAATCCTCACGAGCGGAGGCTGGCATAGCGTTCGAGTGAGTGGACCGATCTTCCGTCTCTCTCACTCTAGCGGTTATATCACCAATAAGACGTTATCACGTAAACATCTCGATCGTAAACCTACTTTACAAACAACCAATTTTTTTACCATGGCAAACCCGAACCCGACAAAAATAAAATGAAAATTGAGGAATATGTATTATTATCAGCGAATAATATGATTTATTAGGTTTTCCGAAATTATTTCTGACTGTTTGTAAAAATATGGGTATTTCGCCTAGTACGTTTGAAAATACCGTATCCTACATAAAGGTATTGTCTTCTCTGGTATGAAACCGCGGGAGTGGTTCCCGGGTGCTGGGTATTTTTGCTCGTCGCGGAATTATTGATATTTGCTCATGGATGCGTTCGTTTTAATCATTGTTTTATTGGAAAAGCAAATATTTTATTTCACATTCATAAATCAAGCTTTGGGATGTTGACTGTTTTTGGGGAAGTGATTGAAATTACGTATAAGTGTTTAATTAAAGACGAAGCAATCGACGATAAACGGAGGAGGTTCTCAAGTCGACGCATATATATTTTTTGTATGTGTGACCACGCATAACTTTTTACGAGAAGTCCGATTTCGATAATTCTTTTTTATTGCATAGGGTATACCTCGATGTGTCATCAAACTAAATTAGACTCGAATTTTAACTAGATGTCGCCACTAGATGAATTTGAAGTCGGGTTATGGTTTTTTAACACACGCCAAATTATAAATTCAGTTTGTTGGCTCCCAAACGCCAATACTTATGTACTTGTGCACATTAACCGCTGTTGAGTCATAAGTTTCTAATTAAGTGTTGTGATTGGTTATAAATTGACAGCGTCTGATGATTTTATAAAAACGTGAAGTCATGCTCACTGGATGGTGTTTGTGGTCACTTGACTTGAGGTTGATTTCCTTAAAAATAAAGTGTTTATAAGATAATTAAAAAAAACAGTCCATGTTATACTAGCTGCGTTCTTACTACCCGTTGTCCTATTACCCGTTTTCCCGTAGGAATGAAGCATTTTCCCGAGGTATAAAGTAGCCTATGTTCATCAGGAATAATGTGGGCTTCTAATAGTAAAAGAATTTTTCAAATCGGTCCAGTAGTATCGGAGCCTATTCAATACGAACAAACAAACAATCAAATCTTTCCTCTTTATAATATTACTAGACGATCGCCTCGCGGTTTCACCCGCGTAGTTACCGTTCCCGTGGGAATTCCGGGATAAAATATAGCCCTGAAAAGTAAGCTTCCTAGCGGTGAAAGAATTTTTCAAATCGGTCCAGTAGTTTCAGAGCCTATACAATACAAACAAACAAACAATCAAATCTTTCCTCTTTATAATATTAGTATAGAAGTATAAATTATGTATAGTATTACATACAGTCAACATCCCTATTCTAACTAGGCCTAGGTAGGTAACCAAAAACAAACTTCTAAGCATTACGTCGTTGTCGAAGCTTTTCCATTTTCTTAGAATCCAAACTAAACGCTAAAAGCTTATTCGCAATTTATATTAAGTACTTATTTTTACCGCTTTGCGTCTTTGCGGAAACCATCTCAATCCCTTACAATAACAGACCAATATTTTCTCAACCCAAATCTTTTCCAGAACTTTCTCTTACGTTTCCGCCTTCCTACCCGCTCCGTATCACGAAGATGTAAATTCTATTCCATAACCAAATTAGCCAGTTTCAGTACAAACACAGACAGAGTCCGCAATTAGCGAGGTGCACGCACTCGACACAAGCCGCATGCTAAATCAGCTCAAAGCCAACTCACTTGATAAATCGCAGTCCTAGTTATGGGTTGGGACATGCCACAAGCGAATAAGTGTCAGGAAGGAACGTGATTTAAAATCGTTGGAATGCTGAACATGCTTTTGAGGGCAAGTTACGGCGTTCTGTTTTGGTTATGACTAGGAATTATACGAAGAACCTGAACCTGGATTCATTTGTTGTAAACATGCATTGCTTAAAGCACATTATGTAGGTACCTACTTATTCTTTTTCTTTTATTTCATTTAGTTTTAAGTACACACAAACTTATTTGTCCGCAGTTGGTTGAAAGCTTTTGTTTAAATGTTTCTAAGATTCTATAGTCTCCAATAGCATAACGTCGGTAAGCAGACCATACTAACATTGTTCTTTGTATTTTACTATAAAAACTATGGATGAAACGTAATCTTGCAACACAAATACGGTTCGAAGTTAACCCGCTTACATTTGTAATGAATTGTTCTTCGTTTTGTAAGTACAACTTCACACTGTTTGATGCTCTTTTGATTACCCCTTTTGTCTGCGGCGCGGTCTGTACCATTATTCCTTTGCGAAGTCTCCATAACATGAACTTACTTGCGTTCATAGGCGAGTTTTGCTTATAAACTCTCCTAACATCTTACGATGTTTTACTCCCAGGTGGTAAACAGTGGCGGAATAGCTGTGATCAACTGCACGTGGGGCGGCTGGCCGACGCCCCGGCTGGAGTGGCTCCACAACGGCGTCCCCCTGGGGGCGGGCGTGGCGGTGGGCAGGGTCCGCGTGCAGAACAACGGCGAGCAGCTTGTCATATCGGCCGTGCACAGGGCTGACAAGGGCGTCTACCAGTGCATGATCAGGAATGAGAGGGATTCTGCACAGGCTAGTGCGGATTTGAGGTTGGGAGGTAAGCAAGATATATGAGTCAGACTTCGTCTTGTGAATAGTTTGCTTTAGACAACTTGAAGCGTTTATGGACGATTCATAATCATCAATCTCAACAAAAAGTTCGTCCTCTGCTGGACACCACATACCTACATCCGCATTAGATCGCCACAATTACGGATTTTGCGCTGCCCGCATCCAGATGTAACGCATTGGAGTACTTTGTAATGTCTGGTTTTTAATAGACGAATTAAATTGTAACCAGATGTAGGTAGGTACCTAACCTACGACCTCCGTAGATCGATTATCGACGACCTACGCAGAAAAGTTTCTTCAGAAAAGTTCTTCAGAAAAGTTCTTCAGAAAAGTTCTTCAGAAAAGTTCTTCAGAAAAGTTCTTCAGAAAAGTTCTTCAGAAAAGTTCTATATCAAGCTTTCTATCAAAATCATAAAGTTCTACATATTATGGAGAACTTTATAATTTTGAAAAAAAACTATAAAAGACAAAAAATATAGAAAACATCGTCAAAATAGTATTTCTAAGAATTTATAGAAAAGTTTGCTGATATTTTTATTACTAAAGAATTTAGATCATAAAAGTTGTAGACTTCGAGTAATGGAGCAATAAATCGCATCGCTAGAGTAAAAGTTAGTGAAACTTGAATGCCCGTAGCGACACTTTGAGTGTTTCTTTGAATGTTTTACAAATACTAATGATAAATAATTAGATCCAGAATGAATTCTGTTTATTTTCATAAGACTATTACAAAGAATGGTGTCATTTCAGATGTCGCTAAAATCAAACTAAGTTGACAGAACTAAAGATAATGCCATCCTTTTATTGCTCCTGGCCACGTGGTTCGACCGATTACGTGAACTGTTTTTTTCAGTAAGTTCGATCTTAGAATCTTACCAGGCGAACTAATAAACCTTAGGACCACGTAGTTGGACTCCAAAGTCGAACCATGATGACCAATTCACCTGGTTTGATTCATCGAAATACAAAGGTATACCTACCAAGTTCTCATAGTCCGACTGCCGACTAGTGCCGACCCCATGCTATACGTTATCAAATCTCCTTAGAATGTAATAATTCAATGACATCTCAATGATAGGTAGATGTCTACTTAATCAGGATTATTCAATTATTTTCTTTTACGGCAGTGGCTAAAGAGTGATGAATTTATCAAAAAGCGGTCCGTATATGGCGAATTCCTCCGTACAAACAAATGCCAGGAAGGATGGCATGGAAAAATAAACAATCTTCATGGCAAAAAACACCAAATTTGATTAAAATTTTGACAGTACCTATTGGAAAGAAATACCAATTTTCATGTTTTAAAAATGAAAGGTGGAATATTGGAAAAATGACGTAGAGAATCTATCAAACGAGATAAATTAATCCTCACCTGACCTTACCAGCCTGTATTGGTCCACTGCTGGACGCAGGGCTCCCCCTGATAAGCGCCTTGTTGGCTTTTACCTCATGGGGGTTAATGCCCATAATCCCCACGCTGGGCATGCGGGTTGAGAATCGCAGTTCGGTGTAGAATTGTTCTGCAGGGGGCGCTGCTGCCAGCCCCCGGTGGATATCTCTTAGTCCCTCTTACGACACCCGCGGGAATAGTTGATGAATTAATACTGAATACCAACATAATGCTTCCTAATAATGATATTGCTGAGAGATTATTCTTAGAACGATTCGTATGGAAGGGGTCACTTTGTAGGTAAATAGTTCTTTACATGCCTATCGATGGTAAAGAACTATTTACCTACAAAAAGATGGCAGCCTTATGTTATGGGTCAGAAATAATAATATTTTTTTTGTTAAATTAAGATAGAAATATGCTTACCATTATATTGTTGTTTTTAGCTCAAGTAATTTTAAAAAAAAGTTTTCAAGGTTCGACTAGGATCGATTAATCTAACCAACTGGAAAAAAGTTCACATTCCGATTGATCAAACTATCGGGAGTCTCAAGAACACATGGTTCGATTAATCAAATAACTGGAAAAAAAAAGGTTCATATAGTCCAATTGATCGATCTATCAGGAGTCTCAAGAACACATGGTTCGATTAATCAAACCAACTGGTAAAAAAGTTCACGTAGTCCGATTGATCGAACCATGCGATCGAACCACGTGGCCAGAGCCTTTTTATTTCGATCGTTATGAAAGGGATGGCAACATTTTTAGTGCTGCCAAATAAGTTTAGTTTAAAAGGATGGCATCATTTTAGTGCTGTGAACTTAGTTTAGTTCAGTTTCAGTGACATCTGAATTGACACTATTGTCAAACATTTTAAAACAAAATGATGTGTATAACCAAGCAGGAATCTTAATGCTATTTGATTATATTTACTTCAATGTTATAAAGCTAAAGTTTATACGTAGTTCATTTTCACCTTGCAGATACAGCGCCGGAACTACAGTACACGTTCATAGAACAGGTGTTGCGGCCGGGACAGGTGGTGACCCTGAAGTGCTCAGCGGTTGGCTCGCCACCGCCTCATTTTACATGGCTGCTGGATGGACAACCGCTCAACACTATGGCTAGAGGACATAGGTCAGTTTTGCCTAGGGTTTCAACTTCAACGTTTTATACTTGAAGAACTTAGAGTTTTTTCTGGAAACTTTTAAAGGTTCCTCACGTGTATTGTAAATTTCGCAGGTATAGCGTAGAGCAGTTTGCAACAAAGGCCAATGACGTAGTGAGCTACTTGAACATCTCCGCAGTGAGGTCGGAAGACGGTGGCTTGTACACCTGCAGAGCAGCCAACTCACTCGGAGAGGTGTCTCACACGTCGCGACTCAACATTTACGGTAAAATATTGCTGACTTTAAGATTTTAACTTCGCACTTTCATCTTTCATTCTTAACTGTCTGTATATTTACAGGGCCACCATACGTCAGATCAATTGGACCTATAAGGGCCGTTGCTGGGCGAGAGCTAGTTCTTTACTGCCCTTATTCTGGCTATCCCATCACGTGAGCTATCAATGTTTCTATCAAGATCATGCCAGGTTCCACACCGCCCGTTGAATTAATTCTGACTATATTATCATTGTTTTCCAGGTCTGTAAAATGGGAACGAGATGGTAACCCCGTGGAATGGGACAGCAGCATCGACGGAGCCCTAACAGTAACGAGGGTGGATCCGTCTCAAGCAGGAGCTTATTCTTGTTCCGTGATGGGTCCTCACGGGGAAATAGCCAAGCGGGAGCTACAGCTGGTTGTTAGCAGTACGTGAGATTTTGAAATTGATTTTAGGCCGCCGATTGTGCCACACTTGATAATTAATATTAAGTGATTGTTTAATTAAATAAATAAATAACTAATGCTGGACAATTCCATCAGCTTTATCTAGCCTCTAGCTTAGCAGAGCTTGTGTTATGGGTACTAGATAACTGATACTTAATACAATAATTGATTTTTGATTTGATGGTGCGATAAAGTTATAATTTATCAATATTTGGTTGGGCGTTATCTCTGCAGCTTGAACTTTTGCCAACAGATCCGCCAGAGATAGAGCCGTTTTCATTCTCTGCTAACTTGCAAGAAGGCAAGCGAGCGCAGGTCAGCTGCAGCGTCACGTCGGGAGACATGCCTGTGCACTTTACCTGGCTGAAGGACAACACACCCATACCTTCCACTTTACAGGTTCGTTGTAATATCTTTGACATTATTCAGAACAACTTTTGTATAAATCTTCCTTGAAGTATTTATTTTTTCCAAATATGAAATGTCTTGAACGGTACTGGTTGTGTAGGTGGAAGAGCGTGGTGCAGATTTTTTCAGCAACCTCGTATTCAAAGAGGTGTCGGCCCACCACAGCGGCCTATACACGTGCGTGGCCTCCAACTCGGCGGCCAAAGTTAACTACACCGCCGAGCTGGTGGTGAAAGGTAACGTCCTGGCTATAGCTCCAGCACAGCACCACGCACTAAACACAGCTTGCACTGAGCACTGTTTGTCATTATTTGTCGATGCTGATTCCTTTGCACCAGGATACCCGCCCAACTAGGTTGTGAAAACTAGATGCCATATAAGATTAACATAAATATGTAGGCAACATGTTTACTGCTTGAAATTTGGCAACCCATGCTACTCGTAAGCAACAATCTAAGCTTATTGAGGAATACGCCGAAAAAGTTTATTTTTATTTTATTTCCTGTACCTAAACGCAACATTGCAATTTTTCAGGCAATAAACACGTTTTTATCGTTCTTGTAAGCACAGTTTCATTTCCGCACATATTGACCATGTTGTAAAACTTATGTACCTTATTTTTGTTTTGCTCTACGTTGGATAACAGATGGCTTGAGGAAAGGGTAATTTATTGAATTACTTTCAAACTTTGTTCTGTCCTTACCTTGTATGAATGTTAAGATTTACAAAATGATACGACATTAAATACCTTCTACCTAGAAGCCTACCTAGCCTACGTAGAAGTTCTTGTAATTATGAGATGTTGTGTGTGTTAGCTCAATTCAATTGTTTCAATTATAAATACTAGTTCTAATCTGTTTCTCTTATTTGATTATTTTATTGTTAATAATAATACCTAGACTATTATTATTATTATTTTAAAGGAATTAATTATAGTTAGCTTACTAACATTATATTTAGTTATGTGTTTAGTCTGTTAACGCTAATATTTGTTGATCCGATGCGGTCAGCTGATAGCTCAGCTCGAGCGAAAGGTAATGAGCAAACACCTTGATAATGTGTGACGCATTGAACCAGTAATGTGGTTTGATCTGAATGATAATGAGGGTGATTTGGGACAATCGAATCAATTAATCGTGAACTTTAAAGGAGTCTTATAACATTTGCTAAGAAATATTGAGCATAATAATCAACAGGGTAGTTTGGTCGTTATGGTTGTGATAAACTGAATGGACCTTATGCACCTTATTAAAAATAATAAAATTAATATTTTGCAATGGATTTCAGCAAGTCACACATGAATCTATCCATAAGCACCTTATTGTTAGATTGGTTAGGACACCATTATGTATAACCTATGGTAAAATCATAGAAGTATCATAGTTGCAAAGGGTAAAATGCTGATTTATTAAGTAATTGTTTTGATCCCTTAAAGCTGCTGGAACAGGTAAATCTAGTTTAACGTAACCACGGAGTCGTCCTACTTCCTTTGCTGTCATCATATCTAGAAGATTAATTCGCCAAAAAACTGTGTTGAATTCGAAGCTAAACAAATAGTTGATCGATAAATTTCCTTTACACGCTGCAGTCTCCCCTAAATGGGTGTTGGAGCCCAAGGATGAGGCAGTCCTGGCTGGAGAGGCCTTGGCACTGCAGTGTCAGACCACAGGCTCTCCCACGCCGCAGGTCACTTGGATGAAGCAGAGAGGTACGATCAACGACAGTCCACCAGGAAGCAGTAAACTCTTTCTCTTTATCACATGATGTTGATAACCATTCTCTGATTGATTTATAGAAACCACTTTGTGCCATACCAGTAAGTATCCAGGTTCAACGTTGATAAAACAAATGCTTTAAAGAAGTGTAATTATCGTAACAGGTTCCTCGTCAACGGATTACGTGCCGCTCGTGAACCTGGGCGGGCGGTTCCAGTTCCTCTCGAATGGTTCGCTTTGGATCGAGTCCACTCTACCTTATGATGAAGGGCATTATATGTGTAAATCGGAGAACGGAGTTGGAGCTGCACTTAGCAAGACGATTCTAGTGTCAGTCAACGGTAAGTAGCTTCTTCATTCTTTGCGTTTTACTGTAAAATCTGCAGGTCTTTTGTGACCTAATCGTGTTGGAGAACTTTATAGCATTATTTTGATTTATAGTAATTGTTTCCAGAGCCAGCTCGATTCGAGACAACGTCTCATAACATGACGGCAAGACGAGACGCGCCTGCCACGCTGGCTTGTGAAGTGCGAGGGGACTCCCCCATCCAAGTCAACTGGGCGCACAACATGAACCATTTAGATCTAAATACTTATAGGTAAGTCTCATTTAGGCAGTCAATAACTCTAGAGAAATCTTGATCATAGAAATGATTTTCTCAATTGATAACCCTCTGTTCCAGGTTAAGCGTATCTGAACAAAAGACTGATAGTGGTTTAAGGTCCCAGTTGTACATTAGCCGCGCCGACCGCCAAGATTCGGGCGTGTACAAGTGCCAAGCCGTCAATGCGTATGGTCACAGTGATCATTACATCTATCTTTCCGTCCAAGGTAAGAAACATGATTGAACTAAGGTCAATTGACTAGTTACGGGTGTAAAACACATTTATCTCTTCTAGAATCATGTTTTTATTTAATATTGTGGTGTTCCAGAAAAGCCAGACACACCTCACTCGCTCACAGTAACAGAGATCCTCTCTCGTGCCGTCCAGTTGTCTTGGAGCCAGGGTTTTGACGGCAACAGCCCCCTCATGGGCTATACGCTCCAGTATTGTGCGTTGTCAGCGCAAGGCGCGCTTCGTGCCGACCAGTGGGACCAAGCGCACACTGTCAACGTTTCAATGCTAGGACCACCACATGCCCACGTCACGTGAGTCTCTTAATTGTAATCCTAGAATCCAGCATAGTATAATACTTCATTACCAACTTATTTTATCAGGTTAACGAAGAAAGGCGACATTCACTATGAGGCGCTATTGGGCAATCTAAAACCGCACACGGCTTACATGATTCGAATCGCTGCCATCAATCAGATCGACAGGAGCGCTTTCACTGAACCCGTAGTTGTGAAGACGCAAGAAGAAGGTGGGTCCAAGACTCATTTATATTTTCATTAAAAATAAAAACTCTTTATTTCCATAAATACAATAAATGTACTTACACATATAAAAGGTTCAATTATAAAACTAAACACTGACACGGAAACAGAGTGATATTTTTAAATTTTGTCGCCTCGGTGTGTAGACTAAAGTAAAGAAGTGTTGTGTGACGAATAAACCTTTAGCCTGTTAGTTGTTATTTTCCGAGTTGGAGCAATAAACCCGTCCCAAGCTTTTATTTCTATGAGTGTACAACAAGTTTTCAAATATATTAACATGGTAGGTACTGTCAATGTGTTTATTTCTTTGAATTTATCACGCAGAGACCCATATTATAGATTGCACGAACAGTTCTCTTCTAAAGCACAAATACGGTGTTAATATCTGCAGCGTTCAGCAGTATACCATAAGACATAATACCATGGAAGTCGCTGAAATAAACAAGTCTAGATGTATCCACGTCTGTAAGATGGCGGGATTTTTTTGACTGCATACGTTGCAGAACTAAATCTCTTCGATAGCTTATCTATGAGTGGGCCCGCTTGAAGTTTATTATCTAAGGTGATTCCTAAGAATACGGTACTTTCTACTATTTCTAACGTTTCTTCTTTAACGTCATTCCTGAGCCCGTGTGTCGTAGGGCAAATGAAACGTTTCTCGATGGTCGTTGATCGAATCTTCGTTTGTATTCCAGCTCCGTCCGAAGCTCCCAGCAATGTACACGTGAACGCGGGTGGTGCTGGTGAATTGCACGTGACCTGGAAGCCACCGCCGCGGGAGTCCTGGCACGGAGAACTGCTCGGCTACTCCGTCACATGCACTGAGCTGGGGCGAGCTGAACCGCTAGCTCGGAATGCTACTAGGTAACTTGTACTTTCACTTTCAAGTTGCAGTGCAAAAATTCGAAAAAAAATATATTTGTGAAGCTTATTTAGTCCATTTTCCAGAACGTTAACAGTAAATGGCTGGTCTGCAACAGACCTCAGCCTCTCAGCACTGAGGAAGTTTACTCGCTACGAAGTCCGAGTTAGAGCATTCAACGCAGTGGCTGCAGGGCCATCTTCAGCGCCGGTTTCTGCCACTACACTTGAAGGAGGTAAACAACCTTCCGGTGATAAACCTTTGTTACAAATCCTACACATTATTTTTTTTCTATGATTATGATTATTTTGTTCTGTTTTAGTGCCAGAATCACATCCCACAAGGGTATCGTGCTCTCCATTGTCGTCTTCTGGGATTAAAGTATCATGGAATCCCCCTCCAATTGGCCAACACGGGGGGCTCATTCAAGGGTACAAGGTTATTTACTTGCCAATCAGTTCAGATCATGGTAAGCAACAAGGCTTTTCGGTCTTACGGAGTTTGTCAGTATTGTTTTTCGTGACCGAAATATGTCAATACTTATATATATCTAACTAAGTACTTCTACATATCTACTGTTTTCGCAGCTGACGTGGGCGAGATCAAACGAGTTACCAGCACAGACACATATCTGCACACTCTACGTAAATACACCAACTACTCCGTCCAAGTCCTAGCGTTCACCAACGCAGGGGATGGCAAGCGGAGCCCACCAGTCTATTGCATGACTGAAGAAGATGGTACGATACTTTATTCACAAGATAAAATTCTGGAATGTTTCCTCGGTAGTATTAATTGTGTCAATGTTAGAGCGTACAGGTACCTGTCCTTCGTTATACCTATTTCACTTGCTCTTGTTACAGTTCCATCAGCTCCCGAGAAAATAAAGGCATTAGCTTACTCCAGCGACTCAGTGCTGGTTAGCTGGTTAGGTCCAGTCAACCCAAATGGAATAATTTCTCACTACACTGTCTACTATAGAGAAGCTGGCAGGTATGTAACCCCTTCTCACCTTCGGGATTGGAAGAAAACAATTAAAAATAAGTATTTAATTTATGTTATCTATTCAGGCTTGGCAAGCACCAGAGCTTCACCGTTTCAGCAGATAAGAAAACGGAACTTGAGCTGATGTTTCAAGTTAGGAATTTGATGGAGAACCAGCTGTACGAGTTTTGGGTTTCAGCCACGACTGGGTCTGGAGAGGGAGAGTCTACCCTTGTCGTGGGACAAGGACCTAGTTCACGAAGTAAGTAACTAACAACATGAGCCTGTTTTACGTGGTAGATCAGTATTTATATATTTTAAATACATTATTTATTGCTGTCATACAATCAGATCTTAATGACTATTACGTGAGTGTAACGGTCACAGTGTGTAATGTACCCATTTAGGGTCTTTCTGAGGTATTTGTGTTTCTATAATTAATCCAGAATTCAGTAGTTATAACTGTTATAAGCCAGACTAATCTTATGAGCGTTATAGTTTCCAATGATCCATCATATTTTTCTGTTTTTATACCTATGATAACAATATGTATTTCATACACTTTTCCAGTACCTGCTCGAATCGCATCCTTCGGTGGTCGAGTGGTAGCAGGCCGCGGTCGGCCGGCGCTGCTGGCGTGCACCTGCGTCGGGTCTCCCACTCCGCGGTCACGCTGGACGCACGCAAGGGTGCCGGTCACTCACCACCAGTACTACCAGGTTACTCATCGAGGGCATTTGCATATTCGAGGTAGGTAATTTTTTGACTTGATGTCATAAACCATTAATTTCCTCTGATCTATCATGATCCCGAGCTTAGTTGTATCAACTTTGATTTTCTGTTTCAGAGGTAAACGAGCAATCCGCAGGCAACTTTACGTGCACAGCCAGCAACACTATCGGGGAGGATTCGATCGTATACACAGTGGTGGCGATCATGCCACCTGCTGCGCCACAGCTATCATTACAATACACAACCACTTCCAGCATCAAACTGCATTGGCAAATGCCTGGTGATGCTACGGAGCCAATTCTGGGTAAAATCTTCACGACACTATCAATCTAATATTGAAAAAAATCGACAAAATATTGCAACAGGATGATAACTGTTAAATTTTCTTCGGCTCAGGTTACCTCCTCAACTTCAAACAAGCAGCAGAAAACGACTGGTTCATGGTAGAGGTCTCTCCCGAGCAGACGTCCTACACTATGGATATGCTAAAATGCGGCACAACGTACAACGCGAAAATTCAGGCACGGAACAAAATCTCCATTGGACCGCCGAGCGAAATATTGACTGCTACCACTAGAGGAGGGCGTAAGTAGAACATTCCTTACATTACCTTAGAAACAAAACATGTTCAAACACATTTCTGATATTCATCGGCAGGTCCAAAACCTCCAAAGCCAGAAGACCACGTCTATATGAACTCAACAGCAATCAAGATAAATTTCTACACGTGGCGTGATGGTGGCTGTCCTATCTTGGGCTTCCGGGTGTCTTACAGAAGGGCTGGAACTGAACATTGGATAAAGGTAAACAAAATCAATAGATCAAGTCCTTATCACTCGTCACAACTCAAAAATAACGGATAAGGTAGGTACCTAGTCAATGATCTAACCTAAAACTGTATTTTTACTTGTTTAAGGTTGGAGACGGTCTGAGCACAGCAAGCCATGTGGTTGGTTCGTTGTCTCCCGCTACATGGTACGAAGTGGCTGTCCAAGCTGAAAGCGACGCCGGCCCTGAAAGGGTCACAATACGGGCTGATACGCACACGCTCGCGGGAGGTACCTATGCAACAAGCTACCTTGACATTATGTAGAAATTGCACAAAAGTTGAATCTATTTATCATGCCGTCCTACTAACGTTAATTGTGAAAAGTCACTCGGCCAATGCGTCGCCTTTTCACGACCACCGTTGGAAAACTATTGAAAAGCAAGCAGATAGATTGTATCCCGAAAAGGACATACGTCTACGCTAATTCTATCCAGAAAAGGCGCGTGCAAAGCCGCGAAAAGAAGCTAGATTCATTTTATAAATTCTGACTACGTTTTAACGCTTCAATTGGTTGCGTTTCAGGTCGTATCCCGCCCATGAAGCCTTCGTCCCCGCTGTCGGGAGGCAGCCGCCCTTCATCAATGAGGACTGTGCTGGTGTCCTGCATCGCCAGCGCGCTCGTCATATTCGTTACGCTCGCCGCTATCATATGCCTGGTACACGGCAAGAAAAGGTAATAATAATCATCATCGTCTACTAAATACTTAGATGCATAAGATATGACATGTGGGTGGTATGTATAAGACTGTCATTTCGTCGTATCCTACGAATAAGGTTACAGTCGCCAATGTGACCTTTTATTTTTATTGTATTTTTGGAATCTCCATTATCATTTGCATCATACCAGTTCGAAAAAAGTAAATAAATAATGAATCCAAAAAAGTTATTAAGGTTTAAAATTTGGTTACAATTGCACTGATGCATTTAGCCCGACGAATAAGGTAACGAACAGCTTTGGCACTTTTTTTCATGTGCAAAACGCAACCGACATGGGCATTTCCCGGCGAATATGGTTACACACTCCACAATAACCGTGTACCGCGGGCGAAAAGGCGCGCGGGCGCGGGTGACCGCTGTGTGTCGACTCCGAGCGAGGGGAAAACAGTGCAGTAGAGTATGAGGCGGGCACATAAATTAGTGATTGATTACTGATTAGTGACTAATTGCAAAACAAAAAAATTATAAAAAATCTTTTATTGGTATAGTTATTTTCGTCAACTAAGAAAATCTCCCCTAGGGTTTTTGAATGCTTGATTCAAATAAATAATTGAAACTTATACGTTATAATTCCTTTTATTTAACAAGGTATTTCAGCATAAATTTGAAACTGTTTATTATACAGGCTATCATCACAAATTATTAAGTCAATTGTTCCGTGATCATGGCGCATGAAACTGTGTCGAAATATTGGAAAATCATGGTAAATATCCCGTTTTAAATGACTTTAAGATAATTCAGTGCAGTTACTAATAGATTTAATGTTTTATTTGCCCTTAAACATTTGCATTACATTCGATGCGTGCATTCTTGCGAATGAGAATGCGAGTATTAAATCTTGCGAATGTTCGCGAATGTGAGTATTCGTTACATCTCTTTTATGGATAAATGGGTATATCTATTAGATTATTGTCATAATATAGATTGATATTGGAGCCTCTGCTTAAAACTTGATTTTATTCAGTGCTCTTTATTTTTGCAGCAATGAAGAAAACTATTTCTCTGACATGGGCTTCATACGGCCAGCTCCACAAGGGGAACTAATCTTGTAGCCTGTAGAACTTGTAAGAATCTATACAGGGCGACCCAAGGCCATGCCACGTGGAGGGAAAGTATCTTAAATTTTGTAGATAGAACATTTTACTGAAAAAAGACTTGATTTTGATTTTTAAAACAATTTAAACTACATTGAAAGACTTTTGAATAATTGCCTGTCTGAACCAGGAGTCGAACCCTCCAAATTGTAAAATATAGACCCGTAATTTTACGATACAGATCAAAAGGCTCAATCATAAGGATTATTTTTTCCAAATAACATAGTATCTTAAATAACAGGAAAACCATGAACTTTTACATACTAAATAAATACGTTTAAAGTTATATTAATTCATTGTATTTCCTAGTCCCCCTACTTAAATCATGTAGAGAATATACCATTATGAAATAGACTGTAAAACACCAAAATATATGTTTTCACTAATAATATAACGTGAGTAAACCCACAGCAGTAGGCTCAAGGCTCATTGACGAGTTCTCTCATCTGGATACGGTTGACTAAATTGAGAAGATTGATTAATAATAATATTATATGATAATGCTCGACAATCCACACAGCACCATTTAGGCCCAAGCTAAGCAGAGCTTGTGTTATGGGTACTAGATGACTGATATACTTAATACAATAAGATTACATACATCTATTTTTTTTATTATACCTACATAGAAAACAACCAGATCACCCTCCCCTGGACATACATCTTTTTATTTGATGATTGTAATTTAAATACTCACTTTATTTATTTTTAAGGAAGGCCTGCAGCTTATAATTTACGTACATCTTATAACTATTACATTATTTTTTATCACTCATTTCAATACAATGACGCCCAAGGCTTATCGAATGCTTGGATTTATTATGAGAATTGGTAGGGACTAGTAGCCCTTAAACTCTCATCCTATTATATAACAACTTCGTCAGGTCAATTCTTGAATATGGATCAACAGTCTGGAATCCAAAATTTAAAGTACATTTTGAAGAAATACAACGAAATCAAAACAAATTTTTAAAACAAAATTTATTCCGCTTTCCGACAGCTCCTACAGACTCTATAGTAGATCTAGACATTCTTTTTTTATATAAATTACTGAACAATAAAATTGACTCCGAGTTGTTACTTGATAATATTTATTTGCATTTCCCACGGGCTTCATCTAGGAAAAAGAAAACTTTTTGGACTCCAACCTCTAGAACAAATTATAGGCAGAACATGTTTCTGAATAGAGCTTGCAATAATTACAATAAAATCAACGAAATTGATATTTTCGACTCAACCGCCGCCGCCTCGTTGCGTAGAAGCATTGTAGGCATTGCTGCCGCCAAGTTAATAGCTTAGTTTAAATTATTTTATTTTGCCTTTAGTCTTTTGCTTGAAATTTTTATTGTTTCTCGTTATATATCTATGTACTGCCTGTCTTCCAAAGAAATAAAAAGAAATACAAATACAAAATAGGTTAGAATAAACTAGCAGAAGAAATTCAATAAATAGCCTTCATGGCTAAATGACCGACTGGAAATAAATACGTTAAGCAGAGGCATATCAATCTATTATGACAATTATCTAATAGATAGACCCATTTATCCACACTAGATGTAACGAATACTCACATTCGCATTCGCAAAAATGCACGCGAATGTAATGCGAATGTTTAAGGAGAAATAAAACATTATATTTATTAGTCACTGCACTGAATTATTTGTAAGTCATTTAAAACGGATTATTTAAAATGATTTGAGTTGATAGTTTTCCACTATTTCGACACAGTTTCATGCGCCATGATCACGGAACAATTACCTTAATAAATTTATATGACTTAAGTTTTAATAACCTGTTAAATAGTTTTAAAAGTTTTATGCTGAATTACATTGTTTTATATGAAAGGAATTATAACGAATAAGTTTCAATTATTTATTTGAATCAAGCACTCAGAAACCCTTGGATGAGTTTTGCATAGTTTACGTAAACACTATTTTTCGTAGTATGTCAGCAATCCAACACTTTCATACGAACTAGGTTTTACTTTTAGCTTTAGAATGATTTTGAGCGATTAGTTGCATTTTAGCAGTACAACTTTGACAAGTCAGAGGTAGTAGTTGTACGAACATTTGTCCCGAGACGGCAATTGAACCTGCAACCTCGTGCGTCGCAGGCGGACCTTCGCCCGCTGCGCCACTAAGGTCGTAGATTGGGTGCTGTACAAGTTAAATCCATCTAATATTTTCCAGGTAGTAAAGCGTCCTGTGCAGCATGCATGAGTAAACAGTTTCTGACGCTAATTAACAAGATACCAAATGAAATTCTTGAAGGAAAGTTAAATATTACCTTAGTATTCTTGTAATTGTCCCACAAATTTCATCGAATAAGCTTACAAAGGCGATTGTTACCATCTCAGTTGACGTCGTGAAGCGAAATCGTCGTGGAAAAAGGTCACAGAGGCGCTTAAAACAGCGTCGTTTTGAAACTTGCACGCGGAACAAGGTGTTAAGCGACAAAAACTAGAGAAAACGAGTTTTTTTATTTATGAAAGCTACATGATTATTTAGCTAAAATCATGATAAAACGTCTTAGAAAAAAAAACTTACTCGTATAATGGAAACTTTTCGAAATAATAAGAAAAAACCGTCTCCTGTAAAGTTGGTGTTTTGCAACTGTGACCTTATTCGTAGGATACGACGATTTGTGAGGTAGGGTCGTCGTACATAACCACCTCCTATTTTAAGTTTTGTAACACAAGGTTGTTATATTAGAAATTGATTGATTGCTTTTGATCACCATCTTTCTTTTTATATAGATTTTTCAGCTTATCCAGCGGGAACTACTTGCGAGACGATAGAAAGCTCAGCGAGAGCAACGAGGCAGAAAGAGAGAAGTTGAGGGAAGGCCAGAAGTTGTACTCGTCTTCTTCTATCAACGGGAATGAGAAGTCCAATGACGACTCTTCTGGTAAGTTATTAAAATCTCCCTTACATACCTCACATACGAAATAAAAATCACGTGCTTGGCATTGAGTTTCAGACGTAATTTTTAGTATTAGGTAGGTATTCATTGTTGTAAAGATCTAAAATCGACAAGGAATGTAATTTGCGTAAAAAAATATACAACAACTAAGTGAACTTTAAATTCATTATGAGCGGTTTGTTTACAAACTTTTGATCTCAAATGACGACTTTTTGACAGTGCCTATTTAATTGAAAACTGTCAAACAATCGCGACTTGCGACGACGACGTGCCCCGCTGTCGTGTTAGGGCCGACCGGCCCACATACTCGTACATGTGCAATAGATTATCTAAGTACAAAAAATGCGTGAATTTAGTGTTTGTAATTGTAATGAATATCGTCCTTCCAGCAGAGTTGTACGAGATCAGTCCGTACGCGACGTTCGGTGTGTCGGCGGCGCACTCGCTGCAGTTCCGTACGCTGGCACGGCGCGACGACGACGCGGTGCCGCCGCATCGCCGTCGGCATAGGGCCTGTGACCATTATCGATACGGTAATTATTATTTCACTAAACAAATTATAAAACAAAACTCTAATGTCGTCGCTCGTCGGACTGTTCGTCTGCCGGTGGATAGGCGTTTTACCTAGAAGGTAGAAGGGCCATTTCGTTTTGCACCAACCGCTTCAATATTAATATGTAAGGCATGTTGTACCCATCGATGTAAGTAAAATTCGGGAGATTGGGCACTAGCTTCTCGAAAGTGGAACGCTCAAATTGTGTCCAATTAGGTCCACTCACCTCAGTCATAGTCGGACCGGCGGCGCCGCCGCGCCGGCGGCGTACGTGTTTCGCGTGTATTATTGTCTTGATCGCACTTCGGTCTAGGTACGTCTTTCCATCTTTGTTGTTCATTTGGTAGGTATATTGAAAAAGATTGGAAATAGCGTGTCTTTGCGTTTAGTTGTATGTAACACAACATACGCCATTTTGTTGAGTGAGCACTGGGAGAACGTGCCGTATCTACAGAATTTTACTTATATCTAAGCTCAGGGGCCATTCATTTATTACGTAAGACGATTTAGGGGGGGACAACCATGTCTTATTTTTTCTTACAAGGGGGGCGGGAGGGAGTCTCGATAGTTCTTACGTAAGATCACAAAAATGATAGATAGATAGGTAGATAGATAAAAAATTATTTGGTACTACAGACACACATACAATTAACAAAGATAATTTACAATTAAACACAAGTACAATAGGTTTAATTAATCAAAGGAGCACTTTATAAAGTAAGTAAGTACTTAGTTTGTGTGTGCTGCAGCACGACAAATAGGCCATGGCTCAGTAAAAAATTTTTGCTTAAAAGCAAAACACTGATTTTCAGCCAAAATCTGATCGAGAGCGAGCAGAACGAGTACAAACGGACAGTGTGAGCTATTAATAATTAATGTGTTTGTGTAGCAAAGTATTGTGCAAAAATTATTGTGTTTGTGTAGCAAAGTATTCATGAATTTTTAAAGATTACAAAAATAACAATTATAGATAAATAGTACATGACAATAGTGCAAAAAACAAGAACAAAATGAAATGAACTGACGACAGATTTATTTTTGGCATACGAAGTGCTTTGGAATACCTTCTGTTTGCTTTTGCAATAAAAACTTTTTGAACTTTAATTTTTAGCATTGCGAATAGGGGGAGGAATATTGTTCCAGCACTTCGTTGCCGAATACCTGAAGTTTCCCCTGAAAGCTGCAGTCTTGTGATTGTGATAGGAAAGTGCAGATCTTACCGACCGTAACCTTTTATCAGAGACGAAGTTAAGTTTTAAGTGCAGATACTCAGGCTTTTTAAACTTAATAACTTGAAATACCAGTCCGCCTAGGTGCAGTAGTCTTCGTGATTCCATATTCAACGAGGACATATTTTTATTCAGGTACGAAGACCATGCTCATGACTAACAGCGTTAAGACCAGAGTTAGAGTAGACGGAGAAGAATTTCTCTACGTGGAAGACTACATCTACCTCGGCCAAACAGTTTCATTTGATTCCAGACAAGATAAGGAGATCGCTCGGCGAACCGAAAATGCCTGGAAAAGCTTTTGGGCCAAGGGAGACCTAATGAAAGGTACCGATTTTCCATTGTCCCTAAAGCGAAAGCTAATGGACACATGGTTCTCCCCGTATTAACTTATGGTGCGGAAACTTGGTCATTGACGCAACTTCAGAAGTCCAAAATCAAGGTTTGCCAGCGAGCGATGGAGCGCAGCATTTTGGGTGTCCGACTAACGGACAGAGTCCGCAACACCGAACTGCGCTCTCAGACGCAAATCGCTGACGTAGCTCTAAAAGCCGCAAAGCTAAAGTGGGATTGGGCTGGTCACGTCTGCCGCATGCCAGGAGAGCTATGGACTAAGGTAGCCACCGATTGGCAACCTGAACAAGCGAGAAGGCGACGCGGTAGACCTAGACGGAGATGGCAGGACGAATTGAACAAATTCCGGGCCGACTGGACGGAGCTGGCCAGTGATCGTGATGTCTGGAGAGAGTGGGGGGAGGCCTTTGCCCAGCAGTGGGATAAATTCGGCTAATAATAATAATAAAATGGTGTTATGTGACTACGAGGAGGAATGTTGAAACAAAAGCGACAACAAGCATTCTGCACTCTTTGTATGGTGCGCTGGGTTCTCGCAAGTAAACGGGGGCCAAAAACAATATCCCCTTAATTTAGCTTAGAAATGATTAGCGATTCACAAAGGACGATACGGGATGCTTCGCTTAATTGATTTCTCTTTTTGTAAAGTATCTTTAGGCGATAAAAACAAGTTTTTACCAAACTAAGTAGGTACATGAGTCTCAAATCTGAGGTGACTGTCCATGGTAATCCCGAGATTCCTAGCTTCTTCTACTCTGCCTACTTTTTTTTTGGGTTTAACACAAGCGCATTGCGCGAGGACCAGTCTGCAATAGCGTTCAAATCTTTGTTCAAAAGTTTAACAGCTTGTGCTAATTTGTCGGGGTGTCTCTGATACATAAATCTGCACGTCATTTGCATAGCAGTGGTACTTAGTTAGAATAAGAGATAACCTTTGACAAATCTGCACAATAAATAATAAAGAGAAGAGGTCCAAGTATAGAGAGTATAAAATGCGCAAAGTTAAAATTATACTTTGAAAAGCGCGGGCAACCGCGCGAATGCAGAGGTTCGCTCGGATGCGTATAGGTAGGTAAATAAATAAATAAATAAATACTTAATGCTGGACAATTCACACAGCATTATCTAGCCCCAAGGTAAGCAGAGCTTGTGTTATGGGTACTAGATAACTGATATAGGTACATAATAATATACGAGTACATAGATAGATATTTTTTATTATACATAGAAAACGACCAGAACACCCAGAACAAATATCTGCAGATCGTACAAATATTTGTCCCGAGGCGGGAATCGAACCCGCAACCTCCTGCGTCGCAGGCGGACCTTCGCCCACCGCGCCACAGAGGTCGTCGGTAGGTACCTAAACGATTTCCATTTTCATGGCAACGGACCCGCACTACTTGCCTCCCGGGAACTCCTCACTTGTGGACTAGTCGTCACTTATTTGCGTAAACAACACTCAATAATGCAGTTTAAAAATTATTACCTACCTATGTAAGTACAAACAAACGTTTCTAAAAATAAACATTAAAACAAACCAAACGTGTACCAACCTATTCATTTTTCCTTTAGATTCTTACGTAATTAATACTAAACAGGGGGGGAGGGGGTCGGCCTATTCCTATTTTTTCTTATAAAGGGAGGGAGGGGGTCAAAAACTAGCGAAAATCGTCTTACGTAATAATTTAATAAATGACTGGCCCCTTATTACTAAAGTTATTTAAAACTAAAAATGAATCAAGCCGTTGAATCAGTTGTTTTTCTGGGTCATCATGAACCCACTTTCCTCCGTTTTCAGCTTGACGTTGAGTTTCAGCACGTTCGGTGCCAGAACAATAAATAAATAGTACCTACAGTACTCCGACTCCATACTAGAGCGCCCGAATCGACGCACGCGCACATAAGCGTCATTTACACGGCCGCTAGCTAACCAATCTTCGCAAAACAAATATAACCAAGTATCCAGTGTCACGCCGCGCGCCGCCGAGACTGGTCGCTGCGCTCATAGAGCAGATTGTATTTGCTCTATGGCTGCGCTGGACGAGTTTGTTGTGCCGCCACGCCCGCGCTGTCCGCCCCCGTTTCGATACCTCGACATTGCAAAGTGCGCGACGAATAATAAATTACATAATGGCGGCATCACGACAACGGGTCACAGTAGATAAATATATAAACGAGTATACTGCAGTGTTAAGGGGTGACTAAATTCAACGTTAACCAACACTGTAATTTTTTCAACTTCCTGCTAATGCTGAAAAGTAAAATAAATATTGCTTTATATGTGGTATAAGAATTCGGGGTTTTAAATAAGAATATTCTTATGGTGGTCCATAGGTATATGGTTATTTTACTCTATAATGATTTTTAGATTATAATGTGCTGTGGTTTGTTTACAAACATTTCATATCGAATTTGGCTGGAGTACCTAGGTATAGGTAAGACAATGTGAGGGGACAGAAAAACTGATGAGTCACCCTACCAGTAGCATTAAAAAAAATCATTATCTTTACCATTTTTATCGTTGTTCGTAGTTAACCCGTAGGTATATCCGTAATGAAGTTGACTACAGCCATCTCTAAAATTTGGCAACCAGGACAAGACGCGTGGAAACCCCGGATTTTGGAACAGTTGATTTGAACAAATGTCAAAAACCAATTTTTATAAGTACCTATTTTCAGTCAAATTAAATTTAGTCATTTTAAAATGTAACAAAACTGTGTTAGGTAGGTATTTTATTAAAGGCAAATTATTAAACTCTGTTATCTGGCGAGTCGGTTCGTCGGTTGATCACGGCAGGCACAGTGCATGTTTCGCGCCCCCTAAACTATGACAAATCCGGGGAAACCCGGACGGATGGCATCCCTAGGTAGATAGGCTCTTCAGCCCCTGGTCAGACGTTGTGATAGTGTACCCTCGGCAGATGAGTCCAGCCTGTCTAAATGCTCGACAGTGGAGGCGCGGCACCGCATGCGCGCGGCCTGCGCCGGCGCCGCGCCGCCGCCCGGCTGGCGCGAGCCGCACACCGACTCGGACGATAACAGCGATAGCGCCGCGAACACTACTACTAAAGGTAAATTCGATCAATCCCTACACTTAAGATATTCCTTAACAACACTTTCCGTAGGTACCACAACAATCAAGACTGCAACACGCACGATCGAGGCTCAAAACTGAAAAATCTCCCGCAAAAATTCCCCTAAGAGAATTTGAAGTTGACATTGCCATTTACGGTGGCCATTTTGAATTAACATTGACAGAGTTGACATTGTTCGACGTTTAGCTGTAGGGACGGGCATCAGCAAATGTTTCACATGTCATTTTAGTCGACGAATATTTATAATTTGTGCATAAGTACATTATTTTGTCAGGAAGAGATCGCTTCTAAGCGATAAGACCGCCCATTGTACTTGTGTCATAATTAATGTCTTTGGTATTGTATTTTTGTTGGTGTACAATAAAAAAAAGTAAAGTAAAATAAGTGGTAGGTACAGTATTTTTGTATTTTGTAAGCAATGATGCACCTTTTCACTTTAATTATTTTAATTTTATAATTAGATAATGTTTTAATTTTATAATTGGATATTATAAGCGTTTATTTTGGATCACACATTCCATAGTGACAAAATATATATCGATAAGGCCGCCTAATGTGTAATTTTGTTACCATCTCTTTGTTCCTGTATTTTCCTGGTGTCAGGCGCGGTCGCAGCCCAAGACTTTGGGGGGGGTCACACTTGGTGAGGGCCGTAGCACCAAATGTACTTGTAGGCGGTTGCAGACCCTACTGAAAACCACTAAACTTTATCGGCGAGCGAAGCGAGCCTCGAAATTTTTGAGATGTTTTCTGAAGTTAGGGCAAAAGTAAGCAAGAGTAGGTCCACTTGCTTACTCTCGCCCGCATCATTTATTTTGTTGTTGATGATCTATAAAAAATAAATGATAGCGAGCGCAGCAAGCCCCGAAAATTTTAGTGACTTTGCGGTAGTAGATATAAAGCTATGAATATAAATAGGGGCGAGCGGAGCAAAGGCATCAACAAAAAATTGGAAATACAAAAATGACCTGGGAAAAAATGTAACGGCGAGCGGAGCGAGCCGCTGAAATTTTTGTTACTTTTTCGGGTAACTACCCGAGCAAAATGATGTTAAACAAGTGTCAAGCACTGGACCAAATACAGAGAAGGACAAAATACTATCGGCGAGCGGAGCGAGCCGCATAATGCAGCGTTTTGCATATTGGCCGCAAACAGGAAATCCCTTCCCCCAACTCCCAACCCAACAATAGGAAGTATAAGTAATAGCGAGCGAAACGAGCCTCAAAAATGTTGGAGATTTTTTCTGATGTTTGGAGAAAAGTAAGCCAGAGCCTATGACAAAATAAAGTAAGCGAAACCTGCCTCGAAAATTTTAAACACTTTGCGGTGGTCGATATAAAGCTATGAATATAAATTGGGGCGAGCGGAGTAAAGAAGATTAACAAAAATTTAAAAATACAAAAAAGACATCGAAAATGATGTAGCGGCGAGCGGAGCGAGCCGCCGAAATTTTTGTTCACTTTTTCGGGTTGTCACAAACTGGTTCAGAAAATAAATAACAGCGAGTGGAGCGAGCTCTGAATGAGCTGCAGCCTTTTTTGAAATTGGCGAGGCATGCGTCTATGCAAGACAAGGAACCTAAATTATGAGCTACTAGCTTCTGCCCGCGACTTCGCACGCGTTCTTTCTATGGAAACGTTCAAAGGTAATTTCTATCCCATGAAAACTGATTTATGGGATAAAAAGTAGCCTATGTTTGATTCCAGGCTCAGAGCTACACCGATTTTAGCTCAATCTGTTCAGTAGTTTTGGTGTGAAGACGTAACAAACATCCATCTATACATACAAACTTTCACATTTATAATATTAGTGTGAAGAACAATTTTAAAGTTTGTCGAATAACAACGAAATATGCGGACAACAGAATAGATATAGAATCAACGGCGAGCGAAGCGAGCCGCGAAAATTTTTATGATCTGGCTGTGCGTGTGAGTTGTTTGGTATTAGATATTTTGCAGTTGCAAACTCGCCTGAAACGGAGAAGGAGTTCTGGACTAGAGCAAGCCAGAAGCTTATCAAAACAGCAGAATGTTATCAGAGGCAAGCAGAGCGTGCTGCGATAATTTAGTGGTTTCGTTAGATTTTTGGAGTGTTTGGAAAACTGACCTCAAACCAGGGATGAGCCCATGACCAGAGGCAGACAGTTTAAAGTTGCCGGATAGGTTAAGCGAGCTGCGACAATTTTTGATTTTTGTTAGATTTTGGGCAAATTTTTAGAAAATTTGGCAAAGTGACCTGAAGCGGGGCGGGTTTTGAGCTTTGGATCACAGTCAGAAGGAACAAATGTTATCAGCGACCAGACCAAAACACGAAAATTTTGTTGTCTACTAATTTTTTGTACTGGTTGACAAAGTGACCTCGCAGATTATTTGTTATATTTTGTGCTTTTTATTGTGGTGGTTGGATTGATACAAACTAACGGCGGACCAGCCAGACCAATAAAATTGGGAACGTTGCCTCTGTGCTAATCCAAACACAGAGCACAAATAACAGTAATATCGGCGAGCGGAGCGAGCCGCGAATTTTTATTTTGCTGCCGTTGGTAACCATAATCAATGTAGGTAACGGAAGTAAACAGGACAATATAATCATCAAGCTGTGGGTTGCAATTTTTTAAGTACCTAAACTAAGATTTTGGGGGGGGTCATGACCCCCGTGACCCCCCCCCTGGGACCGCGCCTGCCTGGTGTGCAATATAGTTTATTGTATAATACCTAATACCACATAATACCTACCTGCACAAGAACAACATCTAAGAAAAACAAATGAAATTTAATAATCTGCCAACCTGATTAAAATGAGTTGGAACATGTCGTGGGTCATTCATTATTGTGCTTAGATAATATTAATGACATGGTATGTTTGATATGTACCTATTGGTTCTGATGGTGCATGTGACGAAAACTGCAACCATTTTTAATTTATTCATTACTTATCTTGAATTGTAAGTGTACCTTATGTTTGATTATTCCTTGCCGTTCCAGGATCGGGTACATCTCCCTGCGGGAGCACGTACGGCAGCGGGCGTCGAAGCGCGCGCACCACCAGCAGGTAGAACTCAGGTACCTCCCCCGCTCACTCCTCACACGCCAGGCTCTCACCATTCGCATTACTTGTGATTCACTATGTAACTCAAGGAAGCATATAATGTAGGTTTATCGTAGCGACTTCTTCGCAATTTTATTCGTTGATTTATATCCTTGCTTAATTGGATGACACTAATAAGTAGGTTAGTTAGATTTTTCGTTGTAAAGTAAGGACATAGTCACTAACTCAAAGTCATGGCTTCAATTTAAAAGCTTCACCTGCTTTTTCAAAGACTATTACGACTAACGCTTATAATTACCAGCTTCAAACGAGTAGGTACCTAGAACGACTCATAAAATTATTAGTTCATTGAATAATTTATTAATCATGTCTATCTATACCTATACAGTGGAGGCCCAAACGGCAGTGACGGACACTCAGGAAGCTTCGTGCCTGTTCCTGCCGATATATCTTCTCTGATAGACAAGTATGAACTTATAATTACAAGCGTAATTTAGATTTTGTGAATTAATGTTGACTTTACTAATTCATTTATTTATTATACAGATATCAACAAAGAAAAGAACAAGAACGACGAGAATGCACCATACATGTATAAAATAAACAAATGCGTCACAAAATAAAATTGTTGTGGCTTGTGTCATATTGATAAAAATATTGGTTGAAAAAAAAAACACAATTTTACTGTGATTTGACATTGAAGCTGCTGTGCAGTTATTTGTGGTGGTTACATTTTGCCTAAATTAATGTTTTACTATCTACTCTCGATATGTAGGTACGTACCAAATCTCTGTTAGGACGAATTTATAAAATTTAATCTTGTCCGGTATTATTATTTATCATAATTTATAGTAATTTGTGAAAAACTTAATTAGATAGACCCTACTCATTGCTGAAACATACTTTATGGTTTTGGATAATTAAAATAATAATTTTTTTACTAGTTTTTAATGAGTAAGTAAGTATGTTTTATGTGCCCATGTTGAGCTATTACCTAATTAACTTTTTTACTAAAATATCAATTGGTTGCTTTGCTACCTACCTATCGCTGCCAATTATTTGTCTTAATTTCTTACTTAACACAATAAAACTCTCACGGAGTAATGTTTATGGTAGGTACTGATAAGATCTTGCGGTGTAAAACATTGAATTATGATATACGTTTGTCATTATATATCTGGTTTTTTACTGAATTGTATACATAACGTCCTAGGCACTAATTGTCTCGTAATTTAATAATAGGGACATTGTAAATAGGTATTTAATGTTTCATGAAAAACTTATAAGTAGGTAATTGGAAACTCACTTGCCGGCGCTTGTGCAGGTAAGTAGGTACCTACCTTCATCCAACATTATTTTACCGATAATATTCAGTAGTTAAGTAATAAATTGTTACGTTTATGTTAAGTAAATGTAAGATGATGGCTGTTCCAAACTGCAAAAGATACATATCATTAAAATAGACTGCCAATGTTAAAATGTAAGTATTTAATTCATAATTCTTTTATTATATTGTTGAATAATAATAATAGAATAGTAAATAATTTATACACTATTGTATAAAAGTCTTTCTATTTACATGTTGTGTAATAATAAAATATTATTGGTAAAGCATGAAAGGAACAAAAAATAAAATAAAGAATGTGTGTTGTGAATCTGGGTTTTATTTTGAAGTTACTAGGTTTAAGTCATTAAATAGAGAGAAACTATTTTCAGAGACCAAAGAAATAGAATAGAATCCGAAAGTAATTCTGTGTTTCTGTAAGTCTCTTACTTTTTTACGCCAGATGGGCTGAAAGGATCCTAATGAAATTCGGATACTATAGTTCAATCAAATTTAATATAATAAACAATGTTTGTAAACAAACCGCCCTTAATTAACCCAAAATTTACTCTGTGGCCGCGTCTTTTCATACGCAATTTACAATACTTGTCGATTTGAGACCTATAGTAAATACTAGCAGCCTGTCCCGGCTTTGCACGGGTAGAAAGTTTTTTGGAATAAACGTAGAGTAAATTGTATCAATAATTATAATTATGCAGGACATTTATATTTTTATCCATTGCGCTGCCCGCTGCGCTGTACGGGACCTTACCGCGCAACGGCCACGGCGGCGCTCGGCGGCGCGTTTATTTTTCTATTCGTATTTTGTTTTGATTGACTTTTATATATTCGTAAAATCTTTTGAATGGAATGTCAGATTTGAATATTTCAAAAAGTCATCATCAGCCTATGTTAGTCTACTGCTGGCCTCCCTTAACGAGCGGAGCGTCATACCATAGCGCTCTATTTTCAGCTTGCCGCATCCAGCATCTGCCTGCAGTCTTTCGCAGGTCGTCATCCCACCTGGCCGGAGGGCGTCCTACACTAGGTTTGCCGAGTCGTGGACTCAAGAACACGTTTTCCCCAGTAGTTATCGGTTCTTCGCGAGATATGGCCGGCTCACTGCCACTTCAGCTGGCTAATTCTTAGAGCTATGTCGATAACTTTGGTTCTCTGTTGGATGTATTCGTTACGAATCCTATCCTTCAGAGAAACTCCGAGCAGAGCTCCTTCCATAGCTCGCTGAAGCGCGATTTACACTTCAATAAGTACAGTAGCGAGTTAACTTGCGTCAGTGGCGAGTTAAGCTGATAATAACGTTTGAACGGCAAAGGCGAGTTACGTAGTAAGCTGTTGATTAAGTTAAGTTGAATAGATAGCGATCCTATTTACCGGCTAGTCGAAGTGCGAAGTAGCCCCCTCTCTCGCGTCTCCCGCACCCCGCTGACTTAACTGGCCGGCATGTAGACGGGCGAGCTTAGTACAGTCGTCCATATAAGTTTACACACAGTGGCCGCGTAGGTACTCGTGTTTTTAGTGTAAAAATGAAGTGGTCTGATAATACTACCTTTGCCTTTGTTGTTGTTGTTGTGTGTTGTTGTGTTTAATTCTTGACGACCTCTGTGGCGCGGTGGGCGAAGGTCCGCCTGCGAACGCAGGAGGTTGCGGGTTCGATTCCCGCCTCGGGACAAAGGTTTGTACGATCTACAGACATTTGTCCAGGGCGTTCTGGATGTTTTCTATATATAATAAAAAATATCTATCTATGTAGTGTATTGTATTAACTATATCAGTTATCTAGTGACTAGTACCCATAACACAAGCTCTGCTTACTTTGGGGCTAGATAATGCAGTGTGAATTGTCCAAAATTAAAAAAAAAAAAAAAAAAAAAATTCAAATTGCAATAATTACCGCAATAAACTAGCTGATGCAACTCTTATTACTATTTCTCTTAATAAAGCACGTAAATTAGTGTTGAGCAATTCTACGTCCATTTTCTAAATTAAAAACAACTGTTTATGAGGAATTCGAGTAAAATAATAGTTCGCATAGACAATCAATCTTCTTCTCGGAACCGCAACTTATGACTACTGGACTAAACCCCGTTTGAACGCTACTTACTTATTACTGTCCAATTTCTTAACTCACTACTGTACCTACTTATTGAAGTGTAAATCGCGCTATAAGGCTGGTTTATATCCTAAAAAAAACGCGTGCGAAACCGTGAGCAGAAGCTAATAAAGTAAACCGAATCTAACATTGCAAGTACCTACCCATAATATTTTTTTAGATGGGAAGGTACAGCGAATTGAAAGACACCGGGACAACATACTGACTGACCCTCTCAATGCCATCTAATGCCGCATTTACATTCAGCCGTAGTGAGCAGGGAAGTGGGCAGGACGAGAATGTAAACGCGATACTTCTCATGCCACTGCCATTGCCACTCGCACTGCCCGGCGCTCCCCAAAATGGCGGTTTTTTGTGCGGAAGTCAAAGGCACGGTAATATTATAATATTACCTTGTCAAAGGACCGGCAGCGCGAGCGGCAGTGCGTGTTAAAGTACATTCTGCTCCGACGCGCGCGCGACGCTCAGTACACTGTGTACGTACAGTAGGTACTCACTCGCCGAGCGCCTGGAAGAGAAAGACGTTCGTTATTGAATTAGTATATGCATTAAAAAATTAGTTATGGCGAATTGTAGGGTGGATAGTGGTGCCACTACATATTTAATTTTATAATTACGTTATACAAAGGAATTATCAAAAAATCGGACCGCGCGTAGACGATATCTATAATAAGATTTTTTTTAAATGTATCTTTAAGTAGGTAGGTTGATAATTAGGTACTTACAAAGTTCTATTTTGATAGATAAATATCATCCACCATCGTCTACGACGAACATTATTTTTTTTTGTATTCGATATCTTTATAAATATCGAACATAATTATGTATCGCAAAAAGAGACAGCGCGGCCACTGTAAAGCTAGGTTCACATTGCTGTGTCAGGGTGTGTCGTGGCGCGCCAGAGCGCAATCGGTTACGTTCATTACCTATCCTATGACTAGATTCACATTAGTAAGGCACCCCAACACAACCTACTAATGTGAATCTAGTCTTAATAAGGCAATCGGCAATTACGTTCATTACATAATATGTAATGAACGTAACCGATTGCGCTCTGGCGCGCCACGACACACCCCGACACAGCAATGTGAACCTAGCTTAATTATTTCGACGTCTGCCATTGCCGAAACTTGAAAGCGAAGTGAGTGGTAGGGCAGTATCAGTATGTAAACACACACTCCTCTCGATCCTGCTGCAGCAGTACTATTTAGGGAATTATCGCCGGCAGCGCGAGGGACAGCGGCAGGGGCTGAATGTAAATGAGGTATCTTCACGACTGACTTTGAAAAGATAAAGGCAGTCAGAGTTATTTTCGAATTTATAAATTAATATAAGTATTTTGATTTTTGTTCGAATGATCGAGTTCGACTAGGATGTTTTAGTCGATTTATTTGACAGCTGCTATCGTTCTGCGAGGCATCGACGACCACCACGACGATGTGCGCATTTTCGCATCACTATATTTATTACAAGCGCCCGCACGCACGGGTTCGGTTGTGTTGTTGTTCAAGCAAAGCCCACAAATTATTTCCAAATATGACTGAATTCCAATTAAGTTAGTGTAATGCAGTCACTAAAATGATGGTCTATATCCCGGTGCACACCCTGACAAACAGTTCCAGGCGCTGAACTCGACTTATACGAAGAAACGCGCATTGTTTTGGTGCTGTTCGTCCGTATTGATTTATCTTGGCATGCCACTGACCTGTTTTTCGTGCGTATTTGTAAAGTGTAACCCGTAAATAATTAATAACATCGTTAGGCTGGACCGTGCGGTGATTATGAATGAATAATTGGATATATTCTCTTCGAGCATTTGAAGAAATAATGGGTGTGTTCTATACAGTGCTCATTATGTGTCCTCAAATTGTTTGCGTGAATTGAATCGAAGTTTGTTTGCTGCAGCACCTATGGTCTAAAACTGGCATGCATCTAAAGCGATGATGACGCCTATAGAGGAGAAGAAAGATGAAAAGGTAACAATGTTAGGTACATACTGGATTTTTCAATAGGTCTATTGGTCCTATAAAAATATTTCACAAAATACCAGAATCATTGCATTATTTCATACCCTGTAAACCTAAGAACCAAGATGATGTAGTTTTTCACAAATGTATGCAGACTGCAGGGTATGCAAACTATGAGCTTTGGGTAGGTACCTATTTCATGTTTGAAAACTGTGTTGGCTATGCAAGGTACGGTAAGGCAGCTTTCGGTCTGTAACCCAGTTTAAGCTCTCTCAGAGTTAGCAACTATGCATGAGCTATACCCTACAAACAATCTATCTATCCCACCCATCTCATAATTAATATGGCATTGGCAGCTCTATGATACCTTACTTTCCATTCTATCTACAGTTAAATGAAACTAATGTTAAAATTCTATTACACACAACTAAAAGAACAACCATACCTTTATTTCATTAATAGAGAAGAAGTTAATTGAAGGCAGTCTTGTCTGCTATCATTTACCTACTCAGTCTGTGAGCCCACTGCTAGTATACCCCGAATACTCAAATGCGACTCAGAAATGTGATTCGGTTTAATTTCATTTCAGAAAGGTATTTTGAAAAAAAATTGTGTCAGGAACCTAGATAAATACTATTTTAATACAAATAATAGCAGACCATGGTGAAAATGTTCTTAAATTACAAATCATTTTGGTACTATGTTTGTATGGGAAATTCATCCTCCGCCGGACCCTTAAGCAGTTGCCATTTTTTGACAGATTTTCATTGAAACCTGTCAAAAAATTGTATTTGGGCGATAAGCTCCTTTCTACTACATCATTCTATCCTGTGCCACCCACAAATCCACTCATTCTTGGCCATTTTGACATGAACATCAAGTGGTCGGTCCACTAGTAAACACTTTTTTGTGTCCAGATCCGGATGGGCATGGTCCAGGTGTCGGACGGCAAGTCCCGTCCGCGCGCCGCGCGCCTCGTGCTCACCATGGACGCAGTCACCGTGCAGCGCGAGGTGCCCGTCAACCCTCCGCAGCATGACAACACTGTGCCTCACACCAGGGTAAGCATTACACATTACTAGGCTGCAGTCATCGATCAAAAATTTCGGGCCAGCCCCCCTTAGATGCACAATGCGCGCCCTGAAAACGTCAGTATCAAAAGGTATCCCATTTGGCATTTTGGGATACCTTTTCAACTAGTGTCATTTTAGCTCTCGGACCGAAAGCATGGTTAAGTGCTTGTATAAAAAATGCGATAATCGACCGACCATGCAACAGAAAAAGGATGGAATTTCTTATTTTCAGTAAGTTTTAATGTAATTTTTACCTGTGTATTATGATATGAGCCAATTGAGCCTTATATACTTGAGAAATCAGCATTAAATATTGTTGTTGGGTTTGCCTATGTAAAAATGTTTATTTTGTTCTAAGTTGATGAATGGAGCGGCTATTGTTTCTAATTTTTTTTTTAAATTATTTGTGGTAAGTTGTAGGTGATAAATTTTTTTTCATGAACAGACATTTAAAATAACTGGTTGAGGTTTATAAAATAACTAGCCGACCCGCCCTCAATTTTATTTGCGTGGACTCTAATAAAAGAAAGACTACCAAAAGTATTAGATTTAATCAGCTTAGTATTTAATTTTTATCATTATAAAAATAAACAGTGTATAAATTATTTTTGGTACCTTCCTACCTACTTACAAAATAAAATAAAATAAATTCGACTCCACTAATCTCTTGTTCCGCATGCAAAAAACTTGACAGGCTCTGCGCAAACTGTCTGCGTCAAAACAAAACGTGGACACTTTTGACTGTCATTCTTGTAAGGTTCTAGGTATCTACGGGGGAGGCCGCATACTTGATCGATGGCTGCAGTACATAATGGTGTTAAACTATAATAAAATGAGTCTGGTAGACCTGTGTCCAAACAGACTCTGACCAAAAAGATATAAACCACCAACACCATCAACAAACACCTTCAAGAATAAACTTGACAATTGGTTACGAGACGACAAAAACAGACTAAAAAAAGTGACGCCAAAACTTAATTCAACACTGAGTGATATAGACACATCAGCCACAGGCTGCTCGTCTATAATTAATAAAAAATAAATAAATAAATTGAACTCTTAGTAAAGGTCAATTGCTTATTGGCAGCTTTCCTTTTTTGTCTAGCATAAACATTTGGAATTAATTTAAAGACACATACCTATAGTAGTTTTGCTTTAACCTAGTTTTATAAAAACAAAAATTTACTATAGTCACCAAATGAGTCACTTTCACTTTTGACGACCTCAGTGGCGCGGCGCAGGAGGTCGCGGGTTTGATTCCCGCCTCGGGACAAATGTTTGTACGATCTGCAGATATTTGTTCAGAGAGTTCTGAATGTTTTCTATGTATAATAAAAAAATATCTATCTATGTATAATAGTGTAAGTATGTATTGTTTTAAGTATATCAGTTATCTAGTACTCATAACACAAGCTCTACTTAGCTCGGGGCTAGATAATGCTGTGTGAATTGTCCAGCATTATTTATTATTATACACTCATTTATTCTTCAATCTCGTCTATAAAATGCATTTTTTACTATACTCTCTTGAGATGTTGATCGAGGCTCTTCGCTCTTCGTTTACATTATATTATATTATAACTATTATAATAACGATACGACTTGCTAAAGTGTTCATTACACACACATTATAGCAGCATGCTAGCATTCACAGACATCCAGACATAGTTTGAACTATAATCTAATCTTTCGCCTGAACTAATGGTGCTGTACTAGAAGTCCATCACACAAGATGAGATCCAAGAATAAGTACCTACTTGGTGCACATCCAAACACTCCATTTCCCAGCTAAGAAGGAGAATTAAAACCTAATCATTGAGTTAAGTATTTTTGTGTACGTTTAGTGAGATGCATTTAAGACTAGTGTATTCCTCCAGGAGCGCATGGTCCAACTGACGCGTCAGAAGGTGGGCGGGCTGGGGCTCAGCATCAAGGGGGGTGCCGAGCACAAGCTGCCCATCCTCATCTCTAAGATATACAAGGACCAGGCGGCCGACCAGACAGGCCAGCTGTTTGTAGGAGATGCTGTCATTAAAGGTAATACCTATTTAATGTTCAATTTAAGTAATTTCCAACATCCTTAGCATTATTATCAACAGCTTTTCCATACCATAGCTAGCCATAATGCCAGATACTACTACCAGGCAGGGTGCGACGGCAGTAAATGATGTCTGGAAAATTCTGCTGCCCTTAACATCTATCTCGTGAGACCGCTTAGTTAATCAGCCTACTCTTAACAAGCCCAGGACACACACCATTATCTAGCCCCAAACTAAACAGATGGGTACTAGATAACCCATATTATGTATACACAAAACTAGCTGGTGCCCGCGGCTTCGCGCGCGCTTTTCAAGTAGCTTATGTCCGTCCCCGGGATACCATTTCCCTCCCTGCATAATTTCAATAAGATCCGCTCAGCCGCATAGGCGTGAATACAAAAGGTAACAGATCAACAGAGTTACTTTCGATTTTATAATATTAGTACAGATACATTACATACATTATAAATATGTATAGTATTGTCACACCATGGAATTTTCCCCGGGAAAGAATCATGTTCTGCAAACATTTGCGTGCGTGGCGCTAGTTAATTCTCTCTAGTTAGACTGTGTGCTAATATTTGCACGTGATTTTTATGTGTAATACTCAGTAAACCTTACTAAATAGCTTCACATAAACTCCTTTCGTTAGAAAAACTAAAGTATAGTCGACCAAGAAATTGGTTTACCACTCAAAGGCTGAATATCATTTGCACGTACAAAACATCAAGGGCTATTTTCGCTTGACAGATTAATAACTGCTACGTCAGAATCTGTCATTCCTGTTTATTTAAACTCGGAACTGATGGCTTGCAATTTAACCTCCTGCGAATGGTCTCTTTCGTAACATCGAATACTTCTGCTAAATCGCTGGTAGAAGTGAAGCCGTGTCTCATTGTTTCCTTCTTCCCCTTCACGTCTTATCCAAAAACGTGTCGTATATCGCGATATGTTCAATTCTCTAGAAATATCACTTATGTTGTATCCTAACCGATGTAATGATATAATTTCGGCTCTTTCCTGTAAGTTTAAATTACGCGACATTTTCTTGACAGTAAGTGACTCGAGTTGATCAATAACTGACACTTGACAGAACAACAAGACAGGTTGGTTTGTGTTTACATAAAATATTCTCTATTTCGTTACATCGCAGTTCAAGTTGCATGCTCTTTTAACCATTGCTCTGTGATTGGCTCACAGTTAACCAATTTAATGTTAATGTAATACAGTAATCCTTAGCGAATAATTATGTTACTGGGAGATGTCATCAAAAGTGGTAAACCAATTTCTTGGTCGCCTATACTTACCCTACCTTAGTAAACCTGAGGATGTTTTCCCAGAGTTTAGGCTGATTCATTGCTGTTTCAAAAGATATCTTAACTAGGAGACAACAGAAGTTACTACCTACTTCCACATATCAAGGTATACATTTCAAGCCGATGTATCTCGCTACAGCTCATATAACCCTACAAGTGCTCGAATGATGGTTGGAATTGATGCAAATGTCGAGTGCCTATTGAGGTCGCCGTCGTCGTCGGTCGCGGTCGCGTGCCGCCGCCGCCGCCGTTCATTGTAAGCGGATTACAGCGGCGTCTCCGCTTATTACATTTAAGATTGTGTACGTACAAGTAGTACCAATGGTAGGTACCAACTGCTTACCTAGGTAGGTAGGTACAGCTACCGCCTAAAAGAATTGAACAGACTCCAAAACCCCGTGTACACACATAACCACTAATCCATTCCTAAAGCCGCTAAACTCCCTTAAGTATAGCAAAAGTCTCGTACCTACCATATCTTTTTAATACGAATTGAAGGGACTTGTTCACAAAACTTTATACTACAGCATAAAATGGTTTCTTGAGAATGACCGATCAAGGGAGTCGACGTCGGGGATCTCTTACACAAGAATAGAAGTGCACGCAGACCTCGTGATGGGAATCAGGTGCGGTCGGCGCTACAGCGATCGACGTTACGGGAATCGACCAGTCGGTATGCAGGGGACAAGAACAATTGACGACCTCTGTGGCGCAGCGGGCGAAGGTCCGCCTGCGACGCAGGAGGTTGCGGGTTCGATTCCCGCCTCGGGACAAATGTTTGTACAATCTGCAGATATTTGTTCAGGGGTTCTGGATGTTTTTCTATGTATAATAAAAAATGTCTATCTATGTAGTGTATTGTATTATGTATATCAGTTATCTAGTACCCATAACACAAGCTCTGCTTAGCTTGGGGCTAGATAACGCTGTGTGAATTGTCCAGCATTATTTATTTATTATTTATTTATTAATTCGACCAAATGTACTAGTATTGTACAGTCAGCTGCACAGACATGTATACACTTCCAAGGTTTAACTTTTATTTTACTCGGAACTTTTCAAATAAAAGGACATGCAAACGTTTTTCGTACAAAATAGTCATCGTACTTCGCCAGAATGCGGTACATAAATTATCACAATTACTATACACTTACTACTTAGTTAAATTGAAAACTCGGGAGTGTATACATATTTTTGCAGCCGACTGTACAAAAGAGTTGAACAATAGTTCCACCAGTGCGTACACCTTCAGAGTGTTACTAGATTATTTAATTGTTTATTGCCCCTACAGCGAATACCTATTGTATTTTTTCATTTTTTGTGTCAATTTCACAAGGGTTGGACTCACGGGTTGGACTGTACACCGAAATTTAGTAAACGTATAATTTTCACGTATTTCACTTTTGACAATAAAAATATTTTTTTCTAAAGTAGGTATCAAAAATGAAATCCTAGGTTCGGCAGAATTAAATCGAGCGTTCTCTCGCCTCGGTCGGTTATTCCATAAATATTTACTTAGGTAAAATTATTTAAAATTATTCCTTCTCATCGAAGGTTCGGCACCTTACTAGGTCGAGCGGACTTTGCGGCTTTACGAATAGTGGGGTGTAGCGGTTTCTGTGGTTTTGTGCTTACTTTGTTTCGGAGTCTTCATCTGTACTTATAGGTGACTGTGCCTATGGCTATGGTAAACTATGGTGTTACGCGTATGTTAATGTATGGCATCGGACTCCATTGTGTTGCATCAAATGACAGTACGGTGTGCCATTGTTCTCATTGTTTGCAAAATTATGTTTTGATAAGCGTTTGTTTTATGTAGCTAGGTAGGTAGGTACTGTAACAATATCCTGCCTTAGTCTTTAATAGTATCTATCCATCGTTTTGTCTAAGTAGGTATAGTACTATGTCATCCGCAATGCGGTTTAATCTATATAACATCCTCAACCTCAACCTCAACAGCCTGTGTTGGTCCACTGCTGGACGCAGGCCTCCCCCTGATAAACGCCTTATTGGCTTTTATCTCATGGGGGGTAATGCCCATAATCCCCACGCTGGGCATGCGGCTTGGGGATCGCAGTTCGGTGGTAGAATGTTCTGCAGGGGGCGCTGCTGCCCGCCCCCGGTGGATATCCCTTAGTCGCCTCTTACGACACCCGCGGGAAGAGTTGGGATGGTGCAAATTCTAAGCCGGCACTACACAGCTATATAACATCATTGGTCATTAATCATCATTATACAGCTTGACTTCACCCACTGCTGCCACTTCTGGGTTAAAAATAAATAAATAATAATAATCCTCAAAGTAGTTCCAAGTTGAAAAAGAACTTGGACGGAAATGTTAAAGTCAACTGTTGATAATCAAACCAGAGGTCGATAGGCTGTCCAGTCCAGATGTACATTTCCGGGGTTGTTTTTACACTACCAAGCTAGAAGCTTCAAAGTATTCCACAAAATACTCTTTATTATAGAGCATTTGTACTACTGTTTTACTGTATAGAGTCTATACATTAAATTTAAAACCATAAACACTGCCACATAAAACCCAGACTTCCAGAGCACTAATGAAATTGCGCTCTATTCCAGTAAACGGAGAGTACATAACGGCGTGCGCGCACGACGACGCAGTGAACATCCTGCGGAACGCGGGAGACATCGTGGTTCTAACAGTGAAGCACTATCGGGCCGCGACGCCTTTCCTGCAGAAGCAAGGTAGGCTAGGCACACATGAGGAGGGAGGAGGGAATGAAGGTCGTCGCACACCTGGGGGGCACTGCTGCCGCACACCATACAAAATAAATGTGTATTCAAACTTAACGATGAGATGGCTTTAACTCGTGGCTAAGGGTCACTCGTTTGAAGCTTGTGGGAAGTCGTTTTGGGCGGGTTTGTGGCGACTCTGTCACTGACATTATGTACTTATAATTGCACCCAGAGCCATCAATAAAAATGTTGTGTCAACATATTATGTTGACACAACATTTTTATTGTTGAAACTAATTGTTTGTCGTTAGTCGAATTGTTATTGTCGATTTTTTTTTGGCGAATTTTCCGCAAAGCATCATTCTCTAGCACTAAAATCAAGTCCCTGCCTAGTTTCATTAAGATTTGGTCAGGTGTGTCGTGAACTAACAGACAGACGGTTTCTTTTATAATGTTAGTGAGCAGTTTCTACTCCAAGTGGCATCAGTCTCGGAGTCAGCCGCGCCTTTTCGTGTTTGGCCGAAAAGGTAATTCGGAACCGGCAGATGGGGCTCCATCTCAGCCTTTTCTCTGAGACTGCATCTACAGAAGGTGGTTTAGGTGGCCACCTAAACCATCTCTTGTAGATGCAAAAAGGCCAATGAATGAATTAATGAAAAGGCCGTCCATTGTACTTGCGCCGTAGGTAATATCGCTTTGTAATTTATTTATGTTGGTTGACACACAACATAATAAAGGATTTAGTATAGTGATTGAATGAATAAGTCTCGCCCAAGGAGCCTAATGTAATAATAAATTTGTTTCAGTGGACGCAGTGTCCGACACGGACAGCAGCACGGGCGACGACCACCCCTCGCTCCGGAACAAGGTGGACGCGAACTGCAACGAGAAGGGCTCGGAACACACTAACGGCGGCTGGCAGGTACGTCATTGTTCCACAGTCCTCCGCAATCAGGGTTAGTATGTAATAATAATAACTAATAGCATGCCTTTAGCTGAGGTTTTGTTTTGCTGGAAATCGTTTTTCGATCGGATCGTTAGATATTTTGTTACCACGATAAACCGTATCTTCTTAAACTTGTATCTTGTAACTTGTATCTATAGGTATGTTACACTGATCACTTTAGCTGTTTAGTTGTATAAGATTAAAATGTAATTAACATTTTAAAATTTTCTTTTTAATTTTACTGGCGATTTGCGAGCAATTTTAAGGCGAGTGCACAGTGACCTAGCTGCGATTGCTAATCGCGGCGTCGTCGCGGCGTGCTGGCTGCGTGCCCGCGGCGTCGTCGCGGCGTGCTCGCTGCGCTCTCGCCTCGCTCGCCAATCGGCAGGTGATATGATAAGGCTCTAACCGAAACAGTCCCATATGAAACTGAGATAAACACTAACTATGCGATGAAGGTTTTCCCTACTCCAGGCCGACTCATCAGGTCACCTGCCGTCTCAACCGTCTGACTGTCAACGGTCTAGCAAGTGTGATAATGCGTATTATTAATAGTAAAATTGACATTTCTTTTCCGATGAAACGTTTGAACTCAAAGGAAAGTAAATCATGGGTATCAAATGAAATTATTAATTTGGAATATTTATTGCGTGACATGAAATATATTAAATTAAAATTCCCTGACAATGAAATTCTATCTGCTAAAATTGACGAATATCAAATTAGATACGATAGGGTTCTAAAATCGGAAAGAAGCCGTTTCTACTGTGACATTATACATAATTCGACTAATATGTCAAAAACTATGTGGAATTTAGTAAACATTGAAACCGGACGGAAACGAGGGAGTAACACGGATTTTTTAGAAAGGCTGAGGAGACCCGATGGATCCGAATTCTTGAGCGAGGTCGCCGCGGTGGACGCAGTGAACATGCACTTTGTGAGCGCTCCGCTGATGTGCGGCGCGCCCGCCGCCGACGTGCCGGCAGCGGTGCGCGCGCTGGCGGGGTGCCGCGCCGCAGCGGACCGCTCACTTAGGTTTGCACGGTTTACTCCATGTGAAGTATTTAAAATTCTTACTACAGGGGTAGCGAATAAACCAACAAAGGATATTTACGACTTATCCATATCCTTGTTGATAAAAGCCGCTATACCTTTGTGTCCCATTCTAGCGACGCTGTTTAATAGATGTCTTGTCTTTGGTGAATACCCGCAGGCGTTTAAAAACGTCAGAGTATCCCCACTATTCAAGGGCAAGGGGAGTAAGGACGACGTCAACAACTACCGGCCTGTGTCAATAATACCGGCCATCGGCAAGATATTCGAGCGCGGGCTGAGCACCAGACTGACGGCGCATCTGTCCAGCACGGAGTCCCTGTCCGACCGGCAATACGCCTATCGGGCGGGGAGATCCACGACAGATGTCGCTGGACAGATCGTATGTCACGTAATGCAGGCCAAGGAGCGAAGGGTGCAGGTGGCGGTCATGTTCTGTGACTTATCGAAAGCCTTCGACGTCGCGGATCATGCCGTCCTTGCTGCGAAATTGGCTCATTACGGGATAGGTGGACCGGCTCTGCGACTGCTGCTCAGCTCTATGACCGGCCGCACGCAAATTGTCACGGGCAGAGGAGGGAAGGTCAAATCGAACCCGATGTCAACTACTATTGGCGTGGCACAGGGATCCTCGGTGTCGAACATACTTTTCAGCCTCCTAATGAACGACCTTCCCGACTGCATTAAAGATGCACATACATTTATGTATGCGGATGATGTTGCGGCCATTGTAGAAGCTTCAACACATGATGCTTTAGAGCAAAAATTAAATAACGTTGCAGGTGAAATGCAGAAGTGGTTTCATCAAAATGGACTCATTCTTAATGTCGCAAAAACCAACTTCATGCATTTCAACCTTGCTGGTCACTCTTATATGCCGGTGGCTGTGAGCCTGGGAGGCGAAGAAGTCAACCAGGTTCACATGGCTACTTTTCTAGGGTTCACTTTAGACAAGAGTCTCACGTGGGAGGCGCACATAGACAAACTATGTAAAAAGATAGGCCGATCATGCTTTGCTCTATGGCGCCTCTCGGCTACCTTGGACAGAGCTATGGTGCGGAGTATCTACTTTGCCAACGTCCACTCGCTCCTTCTGTATGGTGTGGAGTTTTGGGGGCGTGCATCCGATTGGGAGCGCGTCTTCAGACTCCAAAAGCGAGCAATAAGGGCGATCGTGAGAATACCACAGGATGAGTCCGCGCGGCCCTATTTTGAGTCCTTAGGAATCTTGACCGTGCCCGCCCTTGTCATATACCAATCCGCACTGTATGTGCGTAACAACTTGGACAAATATGCAAGGTACGGGGACGGTCATAGATACAACACAAGGCACGCGCACCGGATAAGAGCTCTTCCACGACGGCTAGCGAAGACGTCCAAGTTGCAACACGTGATGGGGACGGCTGTTTACAACCGCATTCCAACTTCTATCACCAGCGCACAATCCACTCAGTCTTTTAAATTTAAGTTGAAAACGTGGCTGATAACGCAATCTATTTATCATGTTAATGATTTTATGATTTTAAAATGTGTGTGATTCAATTAGGTACTTATGATGTTATTTAATTTTAAATTAATTTATTTTTATTTTAATTTAAATAATAATAATATGTATTCTTTACATAATCCAGTAATAAGTGACCTGTAACATATGTTATTAATAAAGAACTATGAACTATGAACTATGAACCTGCTAGGCGTCTTGCGACCGAGGCATGTTCTTTCAGTTTCAGTAAAATCTTTAAAATAAAAAGTATAGATCTCAAACTTTGCCCCCAACATTCGGCCGACCAAAGTTTTTGTTATCGGAATCTAGTAGAGGTCCCTGCTGCAAGGTCGCAGTGAATCGACGCTGCCACTGTATCTCGAGGGCTCGGTCGGCGTCGCCACTCAGAGTGAATGGTGTTGTTGTCTGCAGAGTGGGTGCGACGAGGAGCGCAGCGTGTGCTCGCGGCCCGCCTCGGCCGCCTCCGACACGCCCACCGACGGCGGCCTCAAGGAGTGGCGGGACGTCGTCTCAGGTACACTACCACTCCGTAACACTGGTAACACTATGCAGAGTAGGTGCGACGAGGAGCGCAGCGTGTGCTCGCGGCCCGCCTCGGCCGCCTCCGACACGCCCACCGACGGCGGCCTCAAGGAGTGGCGGGACGTCGTCTCAGGTACACTACCACTCCGTAACACTGGTAACACTATGCAGAGTAGGTGCGACGAGGAGCGCAGCGTGTGCTCGCGGCCCGCCTCGGCCGCCTCCGACACGCCCACCGACGGCGGCCTCAAGGAGTGGCGGGACGTCGTCTCAGGTACACTACCACTCCGTAACACTGGTAACACTATGCAGAGTAGGTGCGACGAGGAGCGCAGCGTGTGCTCGCGGCCCGCCTCGGCCGCCTCCGACACGCCCACCGACGGCGGCCTCAAGGAGTGGCGGGACGTCGTCTCAGGTACACTACCACTCCGTAACACTGGTAACACTATGCAGAGTAGGTGCGACGAGGAGCGCAGCGTGTGCTCGCGGCCCGCCTCGGCCACCTCCGACACGCCCACCGACGGCGGCCTCAAGGAGTGGCGGGACGTCGTCTCAGGTACACTACCACTCCGTAACACTGGTAACACTATGCAGAGTAGGTGCGACGAGGAGCGCAGCGTGTGCTCGCGGCCCGCCTCGGCCGCCTCCGACACGCCCACCGACGGCGGCCTCAAGGAGTGGCGGGACGTCGTCTCAGGTACACTACCACTCCGTAACACTGGTAACACTATGCAGAGTAGGTGCGACGAGGAGCGCAGCGTGTGCTCGCGGCCCGCCTCGGCCGCCTCCGACACGCCCACCGACGGCGGCCTCAAGGAGTGGTGGGACGTCGTCTCAGGTACACTACCACTCCGTAACACTGGTAACACTATGACTCATGTCATTACATATTGATCAAACATAAATTGAATTATATTTATAATATAGAAATTTTCATACATTTCATTTAATTATTTAATTTTCAGTACCGCTCATGATGGGCTACGTCACAAGATACGTGTTCGGGACGGATAAACTCAGGCCAGGCGCGTTTGAGGTAAGGAGGATACTGTCATGATTTGGTGTCTATTCAGATGGCACATAAACTAAACTTGACTAATTTAACGATCACCAACATGCTTTCTTTCTTACCGATTCAAATAAATAACAGTATTTACAAAATGCTGTCAAGCTATGCCAGTGCGGCTCGCTTCTCTCGCCGCACCTGAAGCCGCTCGGCGCGCTGTGGCTGCTCCCCAGCGCGCGCAAGGCGTTCCACATATATCTCTGCGCCGCGTCCCCGATAGAGCCGACCCGAGTCACATGCATATGTCAGAATTATTGTTTGTGTGTCCGTAGGTCCGCGGCGCGCGGCCGCACGTGACGTCCGGCGTCATCCACGCGCCCGACCCGGCCGCGCTCTCGCACTGGCTGAAGAGCATCTCCGACAATATCGTCGGACTGACCAATCTGCAGGTAAAGGTTAGGGTAACGCTATGTCCGTCCGCAAGTGACGTCCGGCGTCATCCACGCGCCCGACCCGGCCGCGCTCTCGCACTGGCTGAAGAGCATCTCCGACAATATCATCGAACTGACCAATCTGCAGGTAAAGGTTAGGGTAACGCTATGTCCGTCCGCACGTGACGTCTGGCGTCAACCACGTGCCCGACCCGGCCACGCTCTTGCACTGGCTGAAGAGCATCTCCGACAATATTGTCGGACTGACCAATCTGTAAGTAAAGGTTAGGGTAACGCCATGTCCGTCCGCACGTGACGTCCGGCGTCATCCACGCGCCGGCCGTATAAGTTAATGTTTGATCCAAAAAGTTTCTTGGCCAGCTCCGGAACTACTACCGATTCGAAAAAATATTTCGCAGCTAGTTTTATCTCTGAGCGCTACAGACATTTTTTATAGCTAGTATCCATAACCAGCATGTCCCTGTTTCCAGATGAAGCTGCTGAACCGGCACTTGGAAGCGGGCGAGCGCATCGAGTACATGGGCTGGGTGGTGGAGGGCGAGGTGCGCGGCGGCGCGGGCGCCTGCTGGCAGACGTACGCGCCCAAGTTCCTGCTGCTCAAGGGGACCGACGTCATGCTGTTCGACAGGCCGCCCGTGAGTATCTGGGGGCTGGCTTCGCCTTGTCTGGGGACATGCAACGGACTGGCCGTGTCGGGGAAGCAGCCGCAGTGGACTGCGAGACACGGTCACGGGCTCAGTGGGCCAGTGTGAAGGTGGAGGCGAGTGCATACTCATACATATATGTATATGTTACATTTCACATACAAGACAAATAAATAATAATCAAAGGAACACAAAACATAGAAGTTAAAACCTATATCTGCTGTTAATGGACATTGTCAATAATAAAGTTATACAGATTAATTATAAAATTAATTACTAGAGCTGTTGTAAAAGAGCATTGTCAAAATTAAGATTCTAAGTAAAAATATAAAGAAAATATCACAGGAGGGGTTCCTAACAGTAGAGTGATAAGGGACACAGCCTGACCTGTCCACTGATTCAGGTTCGAGAAATGACTAGGACAATTTAAGTAAACTGGGCAAGTCTTAAGTAAGTAAATATCAAAGGATTATAAGGTAAACCAATTAGATCAAAAAAAACTTGTAAGCAATATAATGATAATATCCTCCTAGCCAAATTTCGGCCACGGCGGCCAGTCTCATTGGAGACTAGTCAGATGCGCAGGACATTATTATAGTGCACAAGTGTGTGCGCAAACACAGGTGCACTTTCTATTCCCTCACTCTCATAATCCGATGGGATGACAGATCTACTATATAATATGTATACAGTACCGAGTTATAGCACTTGCCGACACGACAACGCTGACACACGGGGAAACAAAATTGTATGAAATCAATAGCATGGTATTTCATTTAAATTATGATCCGACCCGAAGGACCTTAAAAAAAGATGGCGGACATTATGTGTTTCGAAGATTCCTAGAACATAATATTTTAAATTCCAGATGAACATAGCCGAGCTAGCGAAGTGTCCGGAGACGCTCAAGGTGTACCAGACCATGTTCCGGACCGTGAAGGAGAGCGAGACGGTCGATTGGAGGCAGCACTGCTTCCTCGTACAGGTAACTATAGAAACATATTACACGTGCCACCAATGCCAGTAGGCACCTTCTTAAACGCGTGTACCAAAATAAATAGTCTAAAAGCGCGTCTCGAGTGACTGCGCAAGGCGTAGGCGTGATCCGCGACATCGAAGATACTCGACAAGATCGAGCTGGTAAGGAAAGCGAGCGGGCGCCGGAGCCATCGCTTCTTCCGACACCAATCTGTGTTTGCAAAGCGCTGTTATAGTTCGACCGAAACCGCTGTACCGCTCCCTAAGAAAGTGCGGCGAAGTGGGGGCCGAGGAAAAAAGAGCAAGAATACACATGAGATCGATATTGTCGGATATATCTTACGATATCGTACCAATATAAACAATATTTTTGTTTTATATATTATATCGATATGTTTATATTTTTTTATAACTAAATTATCTACAGATATTCTGACAGAGCTTCTGCTTCAACTTCATCTTCCGTTTCGCCATCGGAATTTGAATCAGAGTCGTTCTGCAAATTTATAATTAATGGATCGATAATAATATCAAATCTACTATCGCGATCCCAGTAATTGTTTTCAGTTTTTTGGACATGATCATCACATTTCTGCCATTTTTCCGCCGTGAACTCCGAAAACAATGTATTCAATAAGTTTATCTTTTCATCTAGAGAAGAGTTAATATGGTGATGGGCTATATTGTTTTTAATATCAGCCCAGACTAACTCTATGGGATTCAAATCCGGATGGTACGGCGGTAATCGTAGAACAGTATGTCCATTGGCTTTCAGGAGTTCATCAATTCTGTACACGGGCTCTTTTTGTGTATTATCGATAAGAAGTTGCAGTTGAGATTTTGTCATAGCTTCCGAAAATTCAACATTGTGGCGCCGTAACCAGTTCTGCATTTCAGTTTTGAGGCTTGCTATGGTTGGCTTCTTGTCAACCTGAACGCTGTGGTAAGACGCGTTGTCCAAGACAACTACAGAATTCGGAAGCAATTTATCTTTTAACTTTTCACCTACCCACTTATAAAAAGTAAGCCCGTTCATGTCTCCATGATAGTCGCCGGTCTTAGCATCTGATTTGAATATCGTCAATGCACCATCAACCAAGCCATTTCGACATCCGGCGTGAAGAATTACCAAACGCCGTCCTTTTCCAATATCAGCATGAATTCCAGGTTCGGACGATGATTGCCAACATTTGCTTACATGGTGACTGGCGTTAATGTATGTTTCATCAAGGAAATATATGTTGCGGTTTTACGTTCTGTAATTTCTGATTTCTGTTAAGTATTTTTTCCGCCACACTACAATATTAGGCTGCTCTATAAGGAGATGTCTCTTCGATTTCCATTTTTTGAAACAGTAACCTATTGTGTGTAAGAGGCTCCTTAGAAATTCTCGTCCACAATTTAATATGCCATCTTGTTTTAAACTTGAAAGTAACTTACAGACACTTGGCACTCTTTTTTCAAATTCATAAAACTGATGAATTTTTCTTCTGATAACTCCTAAATCAAAATCATCAACAACATGTTTTTTCTTTATAGTTTTTGGTTGTTTTGGCGAATTAAATTTCTATCGGCCTAAATTTTCAGTTGATGAATTGCCCTCTTTTATCACATTTCTTGCGGTTTTTTCGCAGTACCCCGTAGCGTCTGCCCCGATTTTGGCAATATTTGCATCACTGTTATATTCAAAGCTCTCTCTGTATGCTTTTCTTTTCTTAAAATATTCGGCCACTTTAAAAATTATGGCCTTGACATCACGAGTGTTAGGGATACCGTGAATAATAAGTCCTCTAACAATTGATGATCGCAACTGAAGTTTATTAAAAGTAAAGTTTACATGAAGGCTGAATACGGAAGATATAAATCACGTATTAACAAACATCACGTTTTGCAAGTATACATTATAATGTAAGGTTTTAGGTGAACTAGCTTTGCGGCCTGACTTGACTCATTGTACTTTGTACAACGAGATAGCGCTCGACCCATCTTTGGATATTTATCTCATGTGTATCTGACATAGACCGTCCGGTACAAAGGCGACCTACTGCCGTGAGCGTTGACGGCAGACTGATGGATCGGAGCGGCCGATACTTCCCCCCCGTCTCGCCGCGCGCATACCTCAGGAGCGGTACAGCGGTTTCGGTCGAACTATAGCATTCAGAGGATGCGCAACACTTTTTTATTGTGAAAGAAAATGTGTGGCTCAAATTGTTACGATAGAGTTCAATTTGCTAAAATTCCCTTCGTTTGTTTCCAGGGTGCCTCGATTGACCCTTAAGGCTAGCGTCCACTAGGCGGATCGGGTCGGGCCGCATCGCAACGCAAAAATACGCCTGGCTATGTTTTATATGAAATATCGTTTATTAGCGACGGATCGGAGCGCGGCGGGCGGCAACGCATTGGCGGATCGCTTCGCAGGCGTATTTCTGTCGGCGGTGCGCTGCGACCCGCCCCGATCCGTCTAGTCGACGCAGGCAGGCGGATGTGAGCGCACGTGCCGTGCTAATAAAAATAAACGAAAATGAACGAAGAACTGCTTATTTCTTTAGTGCAAAAGTATAGAGAACTGTATGATCTAGGAGACCCTAGATATGACGATGAGCAGCGGCGCATGCATATACAGGGTGTCCCATAATGAGTGGATAATCTTGAAACGGCTTGTGCGGGGGCCCAAGGCCAATCCGAAACATTTTTTTGTTTTTTTTTATCTTGACCCGTTCGGAAAATATTTAACTTATTGTAAATTTGGAAAAAATTGTACCTTTGTTCACATTTTTAGACTTGGTGCCTACAATTTTTTTATTTTTTTTATTTTTGTATTTGGAATATATTAAGAAAATATAGCGTAATTGAACACCGTTTGAATAATTTTGGTAACTAGGAGCAGTAATTTTCAAGACAGTATTAAAGTGGAAAATTGAAATTTTTCATTTAATTTTACTAAGTTTAAGCATCTGTGGTTTAAAAAAAAAGGTATGAAAACCTAAGAAGCCATGTACATAAAAAACATGTCCATTTCAAGAGGATTCTTAAATGATAAAAAACTACGAAATATTATAGAATGAAACACTGAGATATCGCCACTTTTGTGTAAAAAGGGGCCATTCATACTAGAAATAAAATTGAACCATCACACATTAATAAAACATCTTTACGCCACTCTCGTTCTGAAACGGTAACTTTTCTACTTAAAAACACAGAAAATCTATTTTTTCTTAAACATGCTTCTTATATTCAAAGAAATAAATAATAATCTAGCCGAAAGTAAAGAGAGCAATTGAAGAAGATGCAACCGTATCAACAAGAGATATTCAGCGACAAAGAGGTATACCCAAGTCAACAGTTCACAGGATTTTAAGGAGAAATCAATTTCATCCCTATCATGTTACTCGCGTTCAGACTCTGCAGCCGAGGGATTACCCAGCAAGAGTTACTTTTTGCCGAGACATGTTAGGCAAAATCGAAAGGGATCCTGAGTTTTTTGCGAAAATTCTCTGGAGTGATGAATCCTCTTGCAAAAGAGACGGCTACTTAAACCTGCACAACTTACATAGTTGGCAGATAACTAACCCGCATTTAATGCGCGAAGAAAGGTCCCAGTACCAATTTAAAATAAATTATTGGTCTGGGATTTTAAATGGAAAAATCATCGGTCCATTCGAGCTACCGGGAAATCTAAATGGATCCAGCTACTTGGATTTTCTAACCAACAACCTACCTGGGTTGTTAGAAGAAGTGCCACTAGCCACACAGCATAGAATGTGGCTACAGAATGACGGGTGTCCGGCACACTACGCCGTACAGGTACGGCGATATTTAGACGAAGCGTATCCAAACAGATGGATCGGGCGTGCTGGCGCAATCCAGTGGCCAGCGCGGTCGCCGGACTTGAATCCATTGGATTTCTTTTACTGGGCAACTTGAAGGAACTGGTGTACAAAAAACCCATTTCCTCAATAGAGGAACTTCGACGTCGAGTTCAAAACGCTGCGGACAAAATTAACGAACGCAACTACGGAAGTTTGCTAAAAAAATCCTTTATTACAAGATGCAGAGCATGCATCAGAGAAGCAGGACACCAGTTCGAACATCTACTGTAATAAAAAAAATATAAAATTATTTACAATTATGTTGGTTTAATTTTATTTTTAGTTCGCAATTGTAAAAAAAGCAGTTATCTTGTACCCATAACACTAACTCCTTTTACTTTCGGCTACATTATTATTTGTTTATTTACGTGTTTTCCGTGTGCGAAGCATACTTTTCACCGTTTTACAACGAGAGTGGCGAAAAGATATTTTATTAATGTGTGATGATTCAATTTTATTTCTAGTATGAATGGCCCCTTTTTACACAAAAGTGGCGATATCTCAGTGTTTCATTCTATAATATTTCGTAGTTTTTTATCATTTAAGAATCCTCTTGAAATGGACATGTTTTTTATGTACATGGCTTCTTAGGTTTTCATACCTTTTTTTTAAGCCACAGATGCTTAAACTTAGTAAAATTAAATGAAAAATTTCAATTTTCCACTTTAATACTGTCTTGAAAATTACTGCTCCTAGTTACCAAAATTATTCAAACGGTGTTCAATTACGCTATATTTTCTTAATATATTCCAAATACAAAAATAAAAAAAATAAAAAAATTGTAGGCACCAAGTCTAAAAATGTGAACAAAGGTACAATTTTTTCCAAATTTACAAAAAGTTAAATATTTTCCGAACGGTTCAAGATAAAAAAAAAACAAAAAATGTTTCGGATTGGCCTTGGGCCCCCGCACAAGCCGTTTCAAGATTATCCACTCATTATGGGACACCCTGTATATCGAGGAAAAGGAATATATTTTTATTTATTTGCTCTTCCTCAAGAAGGATTTGAAACCATAACATCTCTTCGTCTGAGCTGTCCATGGTAGCGCGATGTCAGTCCAAGCACGAAAACACGTCTGTAAGATCAAATCCGCTTAGGCGGTCCGCCGCGCCCTGTACAGATGGACGCAAGAGCATCACAGAACCGCGGCCCGTTCCAATGCGACCCGCCCCGATCCGTCCCTAAAGGACGCCAGCCTTTAGCGTTACTCACATATCTCTTAAGACTGTTTCCAATATTCAACCTACCCCTCAGTCCTTCTAGCATGATACATTTTTTGGAGGTCTTGAAACGTCCATCCCTACAACGCTATACTGACGGGTTCCTCTCTCCTAAGGCCAGCGGCTGCGGCGTCGGCGGCGCGGGCGGCGCGGGGCCTCGGTACTTCAGCGCGGAGACCAGGCAAGAGCTGCTGAGGGTCGAGGCGGCTTGGACCGCGAACATCGTCAACTCTGTCATACGACTTGGGGTGAGTGACATTACTTCTAAAATATTTTATTTCCAAATGTCATCCCTCGCCAGTGGCGACATCTTTCATCGTCACGTGAACTACCGAGACAGCATTGACGGTACCTACCCCACTACGAACTTCAAAGAACATCTGTTAGATGGCGCTAAGAGAAACTAGTAAAATACCGCAAAAATGGTTACAATCAACAGATAATTATGACAATTCATTTCGCGGCAGCGTGTAGCACAAACAGGGGCTTTTGTATGAAGCGACTATAATCCCGTCCCCGTATTTATTTTCTTTGACTGAATGAAATAATGCAATATGGTGTGAATGTCATTGTTTCTGTAGTGTTGACTCGAAAAATATCGGGACTCAGGATAGCTTCGATAATGTTTTCTATAGGAAAATAATAAAATCAAAATACTTTTATTAACCTTATTTAGTAAAAACAGGTGCTTACAACGAAAGATTCAAACTTCTTTACCTACAAAATAAGAGAACCTGGTTGTTATAACCCGCGTACTTAAAGAAGGGGATTGGGAATGAGGTCATCTAATGGTGCCGGGCTCAGATCGGATTGAAAGTAAGCGGGACAGCATGAGGGGTCTCCATTGTTTACGTACGCAGATTGTAAATAGAAGATTTGTTCCGGGGCGAGGCGCGGCGCCGCAGGTAGCTCTCCTCGAGCCGGCGGCGCATGTGCGGGTAGGGCTGCAGGCACGCCTGGAACACGCTGCTGTCCAGTCTGGAGACAATCACTTCATTATATATTTACTTTTATAAACTAACTAATAGTGTAAAGGCGGAAGTTTGTGCCGATCTGAATATGTTTGGCCGAAGACTACGCCAAAACTACTGAATGGATCGGTCTGACATTTATCACACATACAGGTAGAATAACATTAGGCTACTTTTTATGCCAAGAACGTGGAAAGAACCCAGTTATACATAATACTAAGCGCATTATAATGTCCTCCTAGCCGAACATTCCGCCACGGCGGCCGACAACGGAGTCTAGTCATGTGCGCTGGGCAGTCTCTATTCCCATCTATTCCTATTATTTATACTCGGCCGTCTCATCGGATTGTGAGAGTGAGGGAGTACTGCTCCCAGACCGGTGCGACCACCGGGTCGAGGTCAGGTCAGGATCAACAGATGATGAAATCGTTATTGGAAAACCCATTAAAAGGGCTATTCAAAGCACTGCATGCAAATCGTCAATCAGTTTTTGAACAACCGACATAAAGAGAGGGTTCATTAAATAAAACATATACTTATCTATTTGTTTGTCCGTCCATTCATGGTATCGTTGCTCCGACATGAACGAACCGATTTTGATTTAGTTTGTTATTCGAAAGGTAACTTGATCGAGAGTGTTCTGCATTACACATTATACATACACACTGGTGGCTCCTGTTGCCCGGACTCTTAAGAGACCGGTGTTCTCAGGGGCTCCACATATACACAAACACACATCATCATCATTATCAGCCTATATTGGTCCACTGCTGGACATAGCACACAAACACACACACCCTCACACATATATACACACACACACGCGCGCACAAATATCTATTACATCAGTAAATATATTTATATTATAGTTAAAGTTATTACTTTAGATTGAACTTATTACTTCTAAGATAATTTATATTGTTCAAATTTCTTACTTACCTTACTGTTCCAATTGTTTGTTTTTTTAATATCGGTGTAATCCTTTTTGGCCTTAGTGTTATGTATATTTTAAGTATTTATATGGAAATTGTATAGCTGTGGTTTACCTTAATAAATAAATAATTACTCGTAGTTGATAATCGGTAGAGCCGCTCTAATGTTATGATGGCATTCATCGGTTATCCACGGCTCGATCGGCTCGAATATAACGTCCGTACACTTCGGTTGGACGGATTTTAATTAAAGGCAAGGAGATGAATGTTATCCCGGTGTAAGACATAGGCTTTTTTATCCCGGGAAAAGGCGTGCGAAGCCGCGTGCCAAAGACTGTCAGAAATAACGAGACCAAACTGGCTGTTCGGCTTGTTCTTATGGCGTGCACGGTACCTGCAAGTCCCCGCCCTGCGCGCCTCCGCCCAGTCCGAGTACATTTGAACCGAACAAAGGTCCTTCTCTGCTGAGCTTATTTTTAATCCGATACAATAAAATGATCCTTACAAGGGACTGAGTCGATTAGCATCAATTTTTTTTCCTTTTTTATTCATTTTAAGGCGCTACTCACGCTTGACCAGAACATTTTTTATGAGAAAAAGGAGCTGATGTTTCAAGAGAAACTGCAGCTCTTTTGGTTATGGGTGCCCTCGTACTGTCCCAGTTAAAAAATACACATCTGTGTACTTACTGTCCGTCTTACAAACAAATAAAAATAAGAATACACTGTACTGCACGAGTGAGAAACAGCCGTTGTGTAGGAGTCGTGGGGTCGTGCGGAGAGCTGGGGCACTGCTGCTGCTGCTGCTGTACCTGTACGTCTCGGTGATCTCGACAGCGATGATGGTGGAGAAGCGAGGAGTCTCGGGCCGGATGAGCGCCGTCTCGCCGAAGTACGCTCCGTCCCGCAAGTGCGCTATCTGAGCCCACAAAGTAAACCGTTGTAACCACATCATTTTGGAAACTGTACAAGTCGTCGTCATCATCATCAGCCTGTACTAGTCCACTACTGGTCGGTGCAGCTCGCCTCTAGCGCACCTAGAATAACACAATTTTTAAAAGCAGGAGAAAAGGCAATCTTATTCTGTCAGAAACGAAGGCCCGTATTGTGTTAGCTCACTATCTAATCTATGCTTGAATAAGGTTTATGGCAAAGAAAGGCGTTACTCAAGCATATGAAGATGACTGAGCAAGCTTTCGCATGGTGCGTTGCCACTGACACGGAGCTAGGCGGTTTGGAGCGGAGATAAACAGTGAAAAGTGGCAAGTGTTTGAAGCGGAGCGGAGTACACACACACCACAGCCTGCTCGACTCCGTTCTGTTCGGCTCTGGGCCGCGTGTTCATATATTTTATTTGAAAGTCCGCTCAGCTCCACTCCGCTCCACTTACACTGTTTCCACTGATGCAAAGTGGAGATTTCGAGCACTGTGATTGGCAAATTCACGGTCCGCTCCTTTCCACTCCGCGTTTGGGAACGCTCCCTGATACGGGCCTTAGACCCACCTGACTTCTCGCTTGGATCAACCCAATCAGCCCAACTTGTCGAGATATCGCCATAGAACTATTGGTGCTTGACAGCTGCGTCCCAGCAGCTCATCTCATTATGTGTCGCTGTTGATTACCTATCTCTGTCCCAATGATACTCTCCAGCTGCTGCTTGCCTACCTCCCTCCCAATGATACTAGAGACAATGCTTACCTCACTCCCACTGGAGGTCAGAACTGCCACCGCACCGGAGCTGATGATGAACAGAGCAGTTCCCGGCGAGTTACTCCTGACCAGCACCTTAAAATACGACTATTGATTATTTTTTAATCCCACGATAATTTTTATCCGACTGCGAAAATAAGAGGTTCTATGTTCGGCTGATACGTATGCCTTTTTTGTTCATAGAATTACAATTAGCTTATAATTATAATTTATCATAATATGGAGCTTGAAACCTCCCACGGCTAAGCTACGTAGCACATGACTGGTAGAATGTCATCGTAATTCGTATAATATAACCCTCACCTCACCCGGCATAAACAGAACTTGCGTCAAACTAAAAATGATAGCATTAATAAGCGCCACCGGCATGTCTTGAAACAGCGGGATATTCAGTATCAGCTGCTTGCAGCTAAACATGTTGATATCCTGCTTTATCTGCTCGTTAATAGTGTTCAAAATGGAGTTCTCATTATAAAACTGTCCGTTAAACTTGTAATTAATGAACAGGTGGACTTTCCTCTGCAGGAACTTCGGTAGTCGCTTGAACGTCATGTATTTGTTGAGATCAGTGAGGCGTCCGTAGTAGACGTTTCCGTTGTACTGCGCGTACATGACGAGGCGGAGAAGGATCGAGAAGGAATAGGTCATGAACACGAGCCCGATGAGCCCCATGGCCGACGACACCAGCATGTCAGCCACGATGTGCTCCTTCACGAGGTTCAACGACCCCGCGCCGATGCACAGTCTCGCGACTAGGAACAAGTGTGCCGTGTATTTGTGGAACACGTTCTTGTGCTCGACGTTGAGGAATTGTACGTATTTGTTGAAGATCTCGCCTCGTCTTTCCTCAGGGTCGTTCTGGATGGTGAACATGGGGACCTGAAAAGGGAAGGAAATTAGAAATTGCGCCTTTACAGGTTACTCAGAGATCCGCACTTCTTATTTGGTTACTAGCACAGCATTAGCAGTCGTTAAAGTTGGCATCAGGAGTGACACATGCTGCTTAAAGAGAGTTGGTTTCCTTACAAATAAGCTTGCGAAGGTCATGGTTGCATATGAAATTACAGGCACATGAGGTTCAACAGCTATGTCTCAGGTTAACGAGCCTAGAAAAGTGCACCGTATAACATATTCTTCGTATTATATACACTAAGAATATAGGACCTATATGGATATGCATTTGCTAATACCGCCAACTATAAACTTTACCTACCTGGTAGTGTATGAAGGCCACCCAGTGAAAGAACAGAATGACGTTGTGCACGACCTTGGCTATCTGCTGCTTGATGTAGGAGAGCCTCATCTGGTCCAGCGCGAAGGCCCACTCCTTGGACAGCGTCAGTAGTCGCAGCAGCTTGAAGACGAACATCACCGTGTGCGTGGGGTATTTGCAGTCTGGGTATGGAGCTATTAGCTGGAATAGATGAAATGTATTTATTTGCTGCTCACTTACAATGAAAACAGACATCAAATATACGTAAATACTCGTACATCTTGAAAATATAAACAAACATTGGTAGGCACCTCCTACTTAATAAAATGGCTCAATGTAATGGCGTACCTAAATTGCTCGAATTGTTGGCTTTGAAGTCTATCAAAGAGGATAACAGAGTAGAGTGACAGAAATGTCTCAGAAAGGTAGGATTTAGTGATCGTTGCAAGCATGAGTATTTGCATTGTTTGTTTCCTTTAGGATTTGAAAGTTATCGTAGGTTTCACTGTGATGGTGAAATCAACGATATGGTTGTATGAATGAGCTCTGACGTGTCCAGATCCACGCGTGTCGTATACAGTGACATGATTCTGTGCTGATACACAAGAATACATAGTTATACGTGCTTATACCATGGAATAGCACTACACTCACCTGCAACGGCAGACAGGCCACCAAATCAGGAAAGAAGGTGGTCTTCAAATAGTGCCTCGTGATGAGCCGTTTGTCCATGATGATCATCTCGTTCTGTTCGTCCACGTAGCCGGTGAGGAACGTCATGCAGATGTTGAGCGCCGACATCAGGTCGCACGCCAGGATAAATGGGTCGTAGCGGTCCGGACCTGGATAAACAGGGTGTATGGGTGAACAGAACAGTCTTATCCCATGGTATAATAATACAAGGTATGCTACTCCGAGAAACAACGGTCACGTGGGTTTTCCCAATATGACGTAGTCATATCCGCTACGGTGGTTCTCAAACTTTTTAGTTTGGGAGATTCGAGATCTAGGTTTTAGGTTTTCCATTAAATTCTTCAAACTTAGTTTCCATAATTTGAGCAACGCTAATGAGCTCTGGACGTGGATAAATCAATTTTCCATTGAAATGAAATTTATAATCACAGGAAAAAAAATCAGCCACAGATCCTCTTTTCGAGAACCTTATTTTAAAGAACCTTATTTTAAAATATATTATTTTTAAATCTAACCTAAAGATGATACCTGCGTGCACGCGCAGTCCATTACGTATAATGGTACTGTACTCGATACTCACATATCCTAAACACCTGTAACGGCATATACATCAGCACAGCCTGTGTGATCAGCATGTGCAGCAGGTGCCAGCAGGAGGCGAGGGGGGAGTAGGGGTGCGCGCGGGCGCGGGTGCGCGCGCACTCGGCCGCCAGGTGCCGCGCCGAGCGCAGGTACTGCGCCGCGCCGCTGTGCCACGGGCTCGGGTCCACGGCCCAGCGGAATGCGCATAGCTAGGGAATATAACATTCTACATAGGCGATAGGCTCGATTCTGTTGTTTGGTGCCCGCATCCCAAGCGAGCAAGCAAACAATTGGGCAGCCTGTATGCTGGACGCAGCGCGCCACGCTGTCTAATGGTTCGCGGGATAATCTTGTAAACCTGGGATAATCGAACGTCACAAACGCGGACCCCTAACGCTCGAGATCGAGACAATCAATGTACGGCTATGTCATCGTTGAATAGACACAGTCACAGTGCTCAGGATGGTCAATTTAGTTCGCGTAATAGCGTGCGATTGCAGCGCAATTTACGCCAGTGACATGCACTTCCAGTTGCACTACCCGTTCGCGTTCTGTTTACCAATAACGAATTTTAATGTTCATCGCTTGTCTTCCACACACCTACTCTACTGCATTTATCGGCCCTGAAAGGAGTCGATGAGCAAACCGTGGTTACAGCTATTCCTGAAGTCCTTCCGCATCTCGTTTAAAATAGAAGAAAGGCAATAAAGCAGGCTCTCTCACCAGCCACCGCCTGCAGCCCGCGGTGGGCGGCAACTCTATGCATTGTGGGGTTTCAGACAACATGCACACGTGCTTTTCCACTTCTCCTATGTTTGCCATCCCTCTGGTAATAGATTTCCGCAATATTTCTCGCAAAATGAGTGTTGTGAAAAAAATGACAGCGAAGAATCGAAAACATCAATGACATGTGACTTTGAAACAAAGATCTAATATACCAGAGAAATGCTTTGAAAGACGTATTCTTTGCAAAGAGTTTTTGTCAAGGATATAATTATTCTTGTACGAATGCAATCAAACTTTCACCATACTTTTTGATCTCTCATTTATTATACTTTTCTGCTAAATTCAAATTCAAAATTTTTATGAACTAAGTTGATTGTAATCTTGTAGGTTATCTGTTTATTTCGCTTTTTCACACTTTTTATCTACCTACTATTCTTATTGAAAACTTTCTTATTACTTTCTTAATTTTTAAATTTTTGTTTTTGCTGCTGATTTTCCGTAGATAAACAAATAAATACATACTTAGATTAAGATCCGTCAAGTGCGAGTGTAACTTGCGAACTTGCCGAGGGTTTTGAACGTTTGTCAATTATATATTTTTTACTAAAGTTGCTGCGTTGGCTTTGCTATTTAATGAATACCTAAAATTATGACAAAATTTAAAAACCCGCCGACGTTATATGGCTGATTGATTCATGAAACGTGGCTAAGAACACTCGGGATAACATTATCTATGACACAGACAGACACGTTAAACTTATAACACCCACCCCTCTTTTGCGTCGGGGGTTAAATAGTGGGTACCAACCTACATTCCAGATGGATCTCTCTGCGTTGCGTACTTCGATGATCCCCTATCACCGAAGTATGCAGAGAGATGAGGTAATAGTAAATTTTTCAACTACGGGAATTCCAAAAACTATTTTGAAATATACAAAATTCATTTGATACCCCACTTGACCTTGTCTCTTTTAAAATTTCGGCATCACCATTTGTGTGGATTTTTTTATTTATTTTTCTTGAAATCTGTTCATCATCAGCCTATATTAGTCCACTGCTGGACATAGGCCTCCCCTAATGAGCGCCATAGCGCCCTGTCTTCAGCTTGCCGCATCCAGCATCTGCCTGCAGTCTTTCGCAGATCGTCATCCCACCTGGCCGGAGGGCGTCCTACACTACGTTTGCCGAGTCGTGGTCTCCACTCAAGAACACGTTTACCCCAGCGGTTGTCGGTTCTTCGCGAGATATGGCCGGCCCACTGCCACTTCAGCTTGCTAAGTCTTTGTGCTATGTCGATAACTTTGGTTCTCTGTCTGATGTATTTCTTACGAATTCTATCCTTCAGAGAGACAAAAGGGGAGAGGGAAAAAAGGACAGACTAAGCGAGACCATAAGGGTTTCGAAACCGATCTCGAAACCTTAAAAATCATGTAAAAAATCAAAGACTCACTTCGGCACTTGGCCAAAGTTCACACATTTCTTAGTCAGATCGTTAATTTAGCAACTATAAATACTTCATTATTGAGACCATTTAAAAAAACTGAATCCATGGTCCAAACTAAAACATCATCATTTCAGTCCCACTGCTGGGCTGGGTGCCTCCTCTATAATGCGCCATTGTATCCGGTCCCTTGCGAGTCGAGCAGTCCTGGTAGTAATTGATGTTATTTTTGCAATTTCCAGAAGAAGACCTTCACCGTGGTACACATGGGCAGGGCCGCGGGGCTCACGTTGGACTGGGCCTCCGGGTTCTCGCTCAGCGAAGGCACGCCGGGCGCGCAGCCCGTCTGGTCGTACAGGTACGGACTAGTTGTACACTTTTTGTTTAATTCACAACATTCTTCATTGACTCTAGTTCTTGCCTGCAGTTCTTGGCTGCACCTAAATGTGATTCTAGGCCTAGAGCTATGTCTATGCTAAATTTGAAATCGATTTATTCTGTACATTTAGCGTGAAGAGATCAAACATCCATTCAATCGACCTCTGTGGCGCAGCGGGCGAAGGTCCGCCTGCGACGCAGGAGGTTGTGGGTTCGATTCCCGCCTCAGGACAAATGTTTGTACGATCTGTACGATATTTGTTCGGGGTAGTCTGGATGTTTTTCTATGTATCATAAAAAATATCTATCTATGTAGTTTATTGCATTATGTATATCACTTATCTACCATAACACAAGCACTGCTTAGCTTGCGGCTAGATAATGCTGTGTGAATTTTCTAGCATTATTCATTTATTTATTATAATCATGATGTGATACATAATTCGCGTGTTTTTTTGCAGATTTTCGCAGCTAAGAGGTTCCAGTGACGACGGAAAGTCGAAGTTAAAACTACATTTTCAAGATTCGGAGACCAAGGTTATTGAAACAAAGGTTAGATATTTTTTAAGCTAAAATTTGGCCATAGATATTGTACGATGTTATCCTTAAGCCCTCTAGGTGTCGCATAAAACCAGCGCACCGTAGCGCCATCGTTACTGTGCATCATGCTGAGCGACGACCTTTTCTGATGTCACTGTTGTAACTTTTATTTATTTGTACCAACTTTACATGTAATTTTTGTGACACAGAATAAATACATTTTACTTTACTTTTTACTTTTACTTAAGTTATTCTCATAAATACAAAACTTAACAATACATTCAAGATGAAAATGTTATTTACTAACGCCATCTATAATAGTTAAACATCAAGCTTGCAATTTAATTGATTTAGTCAACATGATGTAAGTTTTAGATAACTTGGTCCCCAGGAACTGGAATGCCAAATCCTGCAGAGCCTGTTATTCTGCATGCACGCATTCCTCACGGCCAAGGTGGCTTCCGTCGACCCAGCGTTCCTGGCCAACATACAACATGCCAACAACTAACCATAAGTACATCTCGGTAAGGTTTAGGTACTTTACCATTAGCAACCAGGAAAGCCAAGATACAACCTTCGGCTGAACTGTTGTAAGTTTGATCTTATACAATGTTGTTGAGTTGGGTTTACATATCTGTTAGGAAGTGAGAATCAACCTTGTCTTGCGATAGGGTTGGTTCAGTTACCAATAATGCGTGCGCCGCGCCGCCCCGTGGGCATTACATGTGTTTGTATGAAGAGAGTTTATTATTATCATCTCTTTGTACTTAGCATTTATTGATAGCTTTAATATGAATGATGTAATCCCGAATCTCAATGTATGTCCATTTGAAATTGACCATAAAGTAGAGTATTGATGCTCAAGTTTGTGTTTAGGGCCTATTCGTGGAGAGAACCCGTACACGTACACGTACAGCGAATGTAAAGACTTAACGAATCTCTGCGTCCTTCCTCTGATCTATTTTAACCTTAAACACTACTTTATAAAAGTTAAATTTCTTATATTATTCTTGACTCGTGTTTTACTTTTAAACTATTGTAGGTGCTTTAAAGAAAAAAATGTCGGTGTTACCACGACATAACACTTGATCGGTTATCGATCGATTTGATCGAAGGTACATAGAATGTCCTTTTTATATTTTTAGCGGTAATTTTCTGTAAATTCTTTGTAAAAGCACGTAATTTTCTAATCCTCCCTTTGTCTTCCTTAAAACGTTAGCTAGACAATTTTTCGCTTTAACGCATTTTAAATCTTATTGTGGGTACTGACGGAACATAAAGCAAAATCTCTAATTTTATGGGGTGATTGAATGTTCGTATGCCTGAATTTGCTGCTTCAGCCATTTCTATCACCCTCTCTCTCTCTTTTGATTTAGTTAGAATGAGATGACGACACAAAATGGCGAATTATTATCCTATCAGTGAACAACTGATAGAATGTTCAGGCAGTACCCACTGAGTTTTTTTTATAAAAATTGATACAAAAATGACAAATAATAATTGTAACTAACGTAGCTAAATCTAAGCACGGGTTATGTGGAGTGATTTGTGTCCGAGTGAATGTACGGAATAATAAGTAAAGAGCTTATTTGTCATTCAAGTTAGTCGTTACTCTGTACAATTACAAATAACGTCAATGTCATTGGTCCATTTTGTAAATGACGCGACTGTGGTCGTTTCTCATTGGTCAATTATCACGTCATTTTGTCAACGTGTGCAAATAATTATCTCATCTTCGAGTGTTGTTGTCATGTAAACGTAAACGTGTAAACGTTGTCGTGTAAAATAGCAACGCATTTAACCAAAGAAATACATCACATACTCATTATAACTTATTGAGTGTCTTTCGTCTTGACCGGTCTGAATTTAGCAGAGTTTCAAAAGAAAACATATCCCGAAGTTGTAGTTTTTATAACAAATATTTGTAGCAACTTCTTTGGGGTCATTATTCAAACCGGTCATGATATTTGGCACATGTTTAATGTATTTAAGAATAGGTACTTTATTAAATGCATCCATTTCATGAATAGAGTGCACCATAGAGTAGCTTGTTATCGAGAGGCTATTTGTTAGGACTGATATTGTAAGGGCCGACTAAAAACTTTGTTGAAACGATATCTTCAATTTTAACGAATAAGGTCGGTTATTGTGAAATTTTGTAACATTTGCGGTAAATGTGGCTTGTACGCGGGCTCCGGAGCGAGTGCCGGGTGTTGCACGTGACGCTCGACCATCATCGTAACTCGCAACGAACACCCTGTGCCGTACCTACGTAATCAAATTATGTAACCATTTCATATAATACCTTGTTATGTATATCAAGTTTTAGATCTGTAAAGTGTGTGGTAAATTTTATCGAAACTAGAGTACTTTTGCGCTTGCTTCATATCATTAGATTAAGTCGAAAATTATAAAAATGCGTGCTACGTATGTACGATATTATTGAGAGTTCTATTTGTTTGTTAATAAACTAAATATATTTTATCTTGAATCTGAAGCAACAGTTGCTCTAAATATTTACATTTACCTAGATTTATTCTATTGATAATTTGATATTCTAAATTTATTGATGTATGAAATCTTTATTTTAGTGTTTAGATAGTATCGAGGTGCAAATATTGTCATTCGCGATTATTTCCGATGGTCGTGTATCTGTATAGAGGTTCAGAATAATGTTGTTACGCCGCTGAGCGATTCTGTTCTTTTGAGGCTATGATATTCTGTATAATCGTAGATTTTTGTCAGCTATACATATACTGGGTGTCTCAAAAGAAAGTTGGACTTTTCCCTGTGGGGTTATGTCAAATCCAAAGTTTAAGCCAGCAAACCGACTTCCCTGGCACAATTAAAAGGAAATACCCGTCACGTAATGGCAGCCATCACGGAGAATGCCGAGCCGTCATAGGCAATTTCAGTGCTCGAATAAATGAATGCCGTGAACGTAACGGTTTACATTTGGACGATTTCAGTTTAAAAAATAAATTCCCAAACAGTATATTATTTTGATATGTACTAAAAAAATAATTAAACTCCTTACTTTTCATTTAATTAATTTATGAAATGTTACCATTCTTTTGAGACACCTTCGGAATTCGTAATACAATTCTCGACATTAGAACCATTTGGTCTCATATCCATTTTTGAGACTTTTCAGGAGAACGAAATTAAACATTCAAAACAATATTTTGTTCAATGATTTTTAGCATTTTCGAGTACAAAGCTATAATTATATAAACTCATATATTTAGAATTTGAGGATGCATATATTCAACCCAATTTCTCAAACAGACCCAGAGAAATTGTAGATTTTCTGTCTGAGGGTAGTCACATCAGACTTATTTTTATGGTCATGCGCAATCAAATGATCACACATTAACAACATACCATATGCCTCTAAAAAAACTTACACCCATTGATTTTTTTATGTTGTAATCAGACCGCTTGGTTCAGAACATCTGCAACTGACCACAAAATATTGACGGTCTGATGTGCACATCGGACTTAATAGCTCTTAAATGAATGTGTGATGTTTAATAAAATACACGACATATATCATTAACCGATCCTTTGGTACGGGAAATAATTCATTAGGATGCCTAATTCCTACGAGTATGTACATATCTGACATTATTTTCTCTAAATAAATTTTGATGAATTGGCCTTACCTCAATATAGTACTATTTTACTCGCAAAAAAATAAGTAATAGATCGTGACGTCAAACATAAAGCCTAAATAACGCCTCACATCAGACTCCCTAGCTCTAAACATATTCAATTAGACTAGGGTCTATTGTTAAATAAGTCTTTTTACGTATTTTTTTTATATTTTTGTACTGATCAACATAGATAGGTAGATAGAGATAAACCGTTCTAAAAATAAATGTCAATTATATGACGTTTAGTGAAGGGGGCGTGCACTTTGGCGTGCATTTTTAGAATGGTTTATCTCTACCTATTGCCATTTATGTAAGTAATAAATAGACTAGTGATCTCATAATAATTTCTTTTAATAAAGAACTTAAATCTCTAAATCAACATAACATTTACTTTCATTTATTATTTGGAACTGTGAACCGTTCATTTTTCTTTTGAATTACAAAAATAAAAACTGTTTTTTCAAACCAAAAATTATAAAAAAGTTTTTTTTTAATGTTAAACTAAACAAATATTACTTTAGAACTAAAATTAAAAACCTTACAATAAAATTATCCTTTTAGATACATTATTAAATCATTTCTCTTGCCTCGTCAGTATGTTCTGGGGTATCGCATATACCTTCTTGGTGTGATAAGTTTTTGTAATAACTGTGAAACTGCTCTGGTATCCAAGTAGTTAATGTTTGTAAATCTCGGTATTTTGCGGATGAGATGGGTTTTTCAGTTTGACGCACGTTAGGCAACTCGCTCGGAATGGGTGCATTAGGCTTTCTTAAATTCCTCTTCATAACCACTTCTTCAAAATCTTCTTGGTCAAAATCGGTTTTATAGAACAATGATCCCGGTTTGTCTTTGCGGAACTGCCACCAAACGCTCTCGGATATTTTAAAATCGTTTCCTTTTGTATTCTTTTTTCGTTGAATGAATGGCCCCGTTTTTTTGTATAAATCCGTGAAATCTTTGAACGAATTGACATCCATTTCATTCACATTGAATGGATGGCGGCCAGCACATGTTTTTATGAATTGGGCCCAGTCATGAGGGATTATAATTTCCATCGAAGTTAGACGCTTCTTCTTTCTCTCGATCATCGAGTGGACATGGTCTACCTCCATGTGGGTGTGGCCTTTTAGAAGGAATTTGTGATTTATGAACCTAATATGGGGGAAAATAGACATCACAATTAGGTAGCATGCTACTACGATATTATTTCGGTTTTGACCGGCACAGTTGTCTGTCCAGATAGTTATTTCTTGTATTGTGGTATCTATAAGGTGTTTTTGGCACCATAGCAAAATGCAGGAAGCGATTTCATTGCCTCCTCTCCCCGCAACATTTTCGGACCAAACAAAATTTTCTGTAGTTTTGGTTGTAGCATCATTTATGACGAGATTTAGCGTCCATAACTTCCTTAGATAAAACGATTGAGTGTTTGTAAGGCTCGGTGTTGGTAAACACTTTTGCAAATCTAAAAGCAGGGTTCTTTTGGTTGTATCATTGTAAGATTGCGTCTTATCTTCTGCTTTTAGGGAGTAACGTTGTTCAGCTTTTTTTAGATGAGTGTCTCTGTCTTTAACTATCTCATTTTTCCTGTCCTCATCCTGTGAATCTTTAATTAATATTTTGTACTTATCGCAATCATCACACGTATCTACATCGGGAAGTTTGAAAGATAGATTGAACTCTGTGTTGAAAATTTCTCTGTAAAGCCATTCTTTTGCGTATTCATTTTCATTTTTGCCTACCATCTTTTCTTTATACTGTTTGTACATCAGAGCTATGTTTAGTTCGGGTCCAAGGAATCGTCGTTTACTTTTTTCCCTAGTGTAGTGGCTTTCGTAACTGGGATAGGAACATATGTGGTCTTTTACGGATTCAATAATCGCAGGATTTGTTTTGTTGGATGGAACATGTTTTCCTCTTCTATCGTTTTCCGCCATACCGCTTTCATTCTTTTTGTTAACAGTAATCTTCACATACTTTTCGCCAACTGAAAGTGTGTTTAGGAACATAACTTTACACACATTTACTGTATCATCGTTAACTTTCAAGCTGTAGTTATAATTAAACTTTCTTTTATCAACTTCAAAGGAACTGTTTACTCGTGTCCTCACTTTGATCGTTTTGGTTACTCTGTCTGCAACATACTGCCTCCTTTGCTCCCAGTTATTACATTCAGACCAGAAATTATCAAAAATTGACTTTCTGACCTCATCATTAAGCTTTTCGTGGCATTTTGCTCGGCATGTACAAGCTGGTTTAAGGGACCGGGCTTCAACATCTTTTTTTTTCTTTGCTACTCTCGATACATATGACTTTCCTTGTAATCTTGCTTTCTTTACTACATTTTTTTGCCACTTTTCGGTATTTCTTTTTCTTTTTTTTGGAGCCTTTTTTGTTGATGATTCTGCCGTTGGTCGAGTGATATTAAGAGGGCTTTGAAATTGTTCAGGAACTTCAATATTCAAGGGTTCACTTTGTACTGGATATTCAGCTGTTGGTTCTTCTATCAATTCAAATCGATTGACTTCTACTTGCGGGGCACCAGTAAGATCTTCAACCGTGATAAGATCGTTATTTTCTTCGAATAAAACACGTTTTACTTCATCTCTTCTTCTTTTATATTCGGTTTCGGAATCTGACGAGGACGAACCAGGAGAATAATCTTTATCAGCCACACTATCGTCACTATCTTCAATGATGTCTTGCAGTGATGATGTACCTAAAAGTTTAAAATTCTTTAAAATTAACACTGACATGTTATTTGCTAAACAAAATTATGACCACAGACGGACAGACGGCGAAGCTTTAAGGGTTCTATAAGAGATTGTTAGTAAAGTAAAAAATCACACCTTGTAAAAAGTTGAGCCGAATTTCATGAAACGTAGTTAATAATACGCACGGAATGGTCAGCTTTAAGTAAAAAACAAGCGTACAAAACGGCTCATTTGTTTAGTTTTAAATACAAAACATTTTAGTCGAAATATAAGTACATTGATATTTACCTTCTCCAAGATAAGCCACTGATAGTCTTCTTTCCTTATGAAATTCTCCCCGATGAGGTACGGATGGTCGTCTTTCATTGGGAACAAATATATTCTCATCTGAAGAAAATAAAATCATGATATTAAAAACAAAAACAAAAAAAAACAAACACTTTTAGGTTAGGATAAATAAAATTCTTATATTTCTTACCTTCGACACAATTTTCTCTTGTTTTTAAGTTATCTAGTATCTTCCTCGTCCGGTTATTCATTTTAAACACATTATAAACACCAACTTGCAATATTTTCAACAAAACAAATGCCGGTAATAACCAAATCACTGACAAAACGCGCGAGAAGCTGGCTGACTGAGCAAGCGCGTGAGACCACCGTGGGACGGTCGCATGTTTATGTCTTGTCTCGCTCTGATGTGGTGACAAAAATAGTGCTATCTCTGTCTCGACGGATCTTGTTACAAGTGTTCCGAGCCATTACGGCGGATGTTAAAAAACGGCTTAAATGAATCCAATAATTTTAATGCCAAAGGGTAGGGTGTTAATATGAGACTTAAAAAGTATTATTCTTTTAGGATTGATTTTTAGATACGACCGTAAAAATAAAGAAAAGCATCATTATTTTACGACCATAATGCTTTAAATGAAATTCGGAGTTTATGGTTCTAGAGTACTGTGGACATGCGACCATTTTTGCGTTAACGAAATTCGGTAGTAAGAGAGATAGAGATACATCGTTTAGACAGAAAGAAAGAGAAAGAAAAACTGTAGATAACTTGATTAAAAAGTGGATTTTGCAAAAATTGGATATCCGACCAAATGGATCTGATGTCGAGAATTGTATTACGAATTCCGGGCTTGACTCTCGTCAGTAAATGGAGGTCGATGTCATTGTCGACCTGTATCTTTAACTTAGTAATGCCTGTATTATGAAAGCTAGCCCAGTCATCGCTCTATACTTGAGTGACGCTTCTCTCCGGCATAAGCGTTACTTAAGCATATATCGATGAATAATACAGGCCTGAGTATACTTCCAATGGTTCTAATTTTTGCCGCTCATGGCGATATCGAATTATACTAAAGCTGGTTTCTACTGAGACTTTGAGAAAACGCAATCTGAACTCGATTCTGAAACATTGTGTGTCTTCCGAGTGAGAGCCCGGGAGTCTGCATCTCGGCAGGAAGATTTTTTAGTACTTTATGTCAATTCCAGTAATATATAACAGGTAGCTAAATCAATGAACAGTATTTTTAAAGTTTAAAGTGCAAGTTATATGAATAAGTGCTCTATTTTTATGTTCGCTATAGAGTTTATTTACAAACGTATTATCAATCCGTAGATTTATATTTTTGGTAATATGCGACACTTTTAACATAGAATTATATTTTTACACTACTTTTTCTCGTTCACTGCCATTTTTTAACACTAAACGATATTCCTTTGGTCATTTTAACTTACTTTATACGAGAGAAAGTAAAATAAGCATCTTGTCCAAGGTAGCAAATGTAATGGAAACTTTTCTACGTCTAATTTCAACGTTATAGGGTATATTATAGTGTGCACGTATTACGGGTATTACTGCGGTTGTGTTGAGAGAAAAGTTCCTAAAGCAAGGCCCGATCTTCTACAACTCTAGATACGATTTTTGCGTCCCAACCATAGAATGTATATCTTTTTGTGAATGATATAACCTTAGGTATTCCTGTATAAGTTCACTGTTATCTGGTATTTTTATAAACTAAAATTACAATACATTTAAATCATAGGTAATATAATGTAAATTTGAATGCCTAATCTAAGTCGGAAGTTTTTTTCGATGCTTATTTCATAATATAAAATGATCGACTGTTTATGATGCACCAGTACAAAACCATCTCTAGTATCACTTTGTTACTATAATCAGTAAATATTCACGAGTAGGTAACCTGTTGTAAATAAGGTAGGTAACCTGTTGGAACTTTTCTATCAATGCAGAGAATGAATCAATTAAAGGAATCAGATCAATCGAAAGGTCAATTTAGTGAATACTCAAGACTGAAAATGTATGTTGTGTGTCCCGTCACCGCTTTACTTTGTATGTTGTGTGTTCTGTCACCGCTTTACTTTGTATGTTGTGTGTTCTGTCACCGCTTTACTTTGTATGTTGTGTGTCCCGTCACCGCTTTACTTCGAGGCTGCGCCACGATCTCTGCTCGAGTCATTACCATCCTCGTGTTTCGTTCACCTGACAGACAAGCAAAGTGTGTCAGCGCCTTTCACACGTTCCGGCGAATTGTATGCTCATAATTCCGGCACGTGTGAAAGCTATCGTACCTGCCCATACACTCCGCCGCCGCGCCCGGCACCGGGCGCCCGGGACGTGTCAAAATACACTCAAAGTTCCGTGACTCGAACAACGTGCGGAGGCGCTGTTAAAATGTACAACGTAAATAAATGTTTTTTGGAGCCATCTATACCTACCAATGGTTTGCTCCGTTCATGCATTTATTTTTTTGACTGCATGGAAAGAATGGAATATTTTTATAGACTCTGTTTCTTTTTAAGAATAGTGATGCGAATCTATCGACAGATTACGTGTGTATGAAAGAATACAATTTTTTTTATCGATTCGATAGATTCGCATCACTATTCTTATAAGGAAGCAGTATGATGCAATATTGCATTGTTTCCTTCAGTTAAAGAAAATAAATGCATGGACGGAGTATAGAATTATATTCAAATGTAATAGGAATGTAATGTGATCCGCTAAGCTTGGATTGGGTCTCAGTGTATGATGATGTGATGACATTCTCTTGATGAAAATGATATTATGGTTCAGAATATGGTGTTGATTTGATCAAAAGTATGAACATTATTCGGTCTGCTTTTGAAATGAACTACCATCTCTCACGCTGTAGTTTGGGTTAGGTACATTTATCAATAGCCAAGTGTTCACACGTGATCATCAAAATGATCTAAGTATTTTGTAATGATTGTGACCCACGCCTCAACGATCACCACAACATTATGCAGACATTGCATTCTGTGTTTTTTTGTTTGCCATTTTGTAACGAAATGACCGACTATTTTCTAGGCGACATTGGCAATTCCTAAAATCGAAACTTCAATCTAAACATAAGCGAATCCAAACGTCGCGTCGTCTACAAATAAGTGGTTATTTCGCAATCGGACAATGAAAGTACCTAGTAGGGTAAAGTGTACGCACGTTAGTTAGCAGTTACTAGCTAGTTATTTATATTATACCTACTGTTGATTAATGTAACTTGTATCCTATAGTAAAATATTAACTCGATTAATTCATCGTTTCATTTACCTATCAGTACAATAAAATCATTTACAACGGGTAATTCCGTGATCATGGCGCATGAAACTGTGCCGAATTATTAATGATTAAATGAACTTACGTGTTCGTGAAGTTCTATCATAATTATACGAAGTGCTTAGTCCGAAGAGGTTAGTAGAATTAAATATTATTAGAATAAAGATACTACCACACTATTAGTTGAAAGTTTGCCACAGATGGCAACCCTAAATCGTTAAACATTTCCTGCTGTCAGTTTGGTTACTCGTTTCTAGGTACCTACTTTTCCTGCGCCAGGTTCATTTAGTTCAGAACAATCTTTACCTACCTATTTTATTTTAGCAATATTTCCGAAACTTTTGGGCTATTCAGGAAGGGTGGGCTTTGTCTACTAACCTCTTCGGACTAAGCACTTCGTATAAGCTAGATATCCTTAAACTTTTGGTTTTGTCTAGATATGTTGTAAGGGTTTTCCCCGGACATAGGTACATATACCAGGTCTATCAACAAAGAATGGTAAGTATAGAGTTGGTTGCTTAGATCCTGCTCTAGACGTTTTAATTAACTCTGATATTTTGATAACTACTTATTTGATTATCAAGTGTAACAATGTGATCAATTTTAATTTTTGGTAGTGTTTGACTCCGACGAGCTCTGTGGCGCGGTGGGCGAAGGTCCGCCTGCGACGCAGGAGGTTGCGGGTTCGATTCCCGCCTCGGGACAAATATTTGTACGATCTACAGATATTTGTTCAGGGTGTTCTGGTCGTTTTCTATGTATAATAAAAAATATCTATCTATTTACTCGTATATTATTATGTATATCAGTTATCTAGTACCCATAACACAAGCTCTGCTTAGCTTGGGGCTAGATAATGCTGTGTGAATTGTCCAGCATTATTATATAACAAGTGCTAGTTACACATTTTTTTGAAAGGTAGGAAAGGCTTTCATTTTGATAGAGAGATTCGAGATAATTTAATACGACACTTGCATCCCAAGTGTCTTTGTAACGTGGCAGTGGAGGTCTTAATCTATAGACTCCTTTACAAAAGTGAATTTACAAAGTGGTTTTAGGATAACAGCCACTGGAGGAAATGCGTAAAACAAATGATTTGACCAGTTCAGCGTGAAGGCGTCTATAGCAACGGCTTCCGGATCTCCTTGCCAGGAAACAAATTTGTCACATTTTTTATTAATGTGGGTAGCAAATAAATCTATTTGGGGTGTAAGTAATTTGTCTTTAATTTTTTGAAAACCAGCATTTGATAGTTCCCATTCTACGTCAGGATGGGTTCGTCTAGATTCTCTATTGCAACGTAATTTTTTATGATTTTATGTACGAAGCTACCATCATAATTTTTCGGTACTCGCACCACCTGCCATATATTTTTCGAGACTAGAGTTAAATGGGGGTATTGAATACCTTAGTAAGGAAGTCCCAAAGTTTTTTGACTCCTACGTCTAGTGGCGTAATTGGTAAGCGCATTCCTTTAATGAAGGAAATATGCTGGTTCAAGTCCCGTCGAATTCGATTTTTTTTTTAGGATATTATAGATTTCTTAGAATTTACCCCAAATTGAGCGAAAACCTTGAAAATAAGGGACAGACGGCGCTACGGTGCTCATTGGGGGAGGCCTATGTCCAGCAGTGGACCGATTGATATAGGCTGATGATGTGGTACTTAGTAGGGTACAGTGAACGATTCAAATCGCTGAACAGGTTCAACTTCCAAAAGTGTTCCAATTTACTTGCCATGTCAAGTAAAAATCCGCGCTTGAAACGTTTTTTATCTTTTTCCGTTGTCTGTCCGTTTGTCAGAGGGCTCTATCTCATGAACCGTAAGACCTAGACAAATGAAAATTTCACAGAATGTGTATTTCTTTTGTCGCTATAACAACAAATCATAAAAAATTAAATAAATATTAAAATTAAAGGGGCTCACATACAAAAACACGATTTTGCTCATTTGATTTTAAGTTTGCTCTAAGTTCGTCGAGGTTGTATCTCTTGAACCATAATAGGTAGACATGAAACTTTATATAGGTACTTAAATAAGTAGATAACTTTAATACCAACAAATACTAAAAATAAAATAAGGTGGAAAATTTATGGGATCTCCAAACAGAACGATGGGACGGAACCCTCCGTGTGCGTGTATACTCGCACTTGGCCGGTTTATTAGATTCCATTCAAGTCTATCTTTAGAACTACCTACATCTTTGTTACTGTGAAATCAATGAGACTTAGACAAAATAGTCCAGTCATTTCGGCAAAAGATACCTACGAAGTGGCAAAGTTGAAATTCGTAAAGAGCACATCGAAATCTATAAAATTATACCCATTTTCAAAACTCCCGGAAAATTTCTAGGTTCCTACTACCAAATGACTGGACTGCATCTCCTGCCAAAAAAGCCTGCTTTCCGGTTCTCCTCTCCACGACAGAATTTTGGTACCTACTTAGATTGGTAAGTGTTCATATTAAAACTTCAGTTTGGCTGTAGTATTAATTTATTCCAAGCTGCAAGTAACAAGGGTAGCTACACAAGTACCTTATAGCGACAGCGTGAGCCACAACACAACTAAATAAACATTAACAATTAATGGACACAGTAAAGTAATACTAGAAAGAACCTACGTAAAGCTTCCACCAAACTTTCGCCTACAAGCTCACTTGCGGAAATTGTTTGCGATGAGCCAAGTCACGAGCTAAACCTAGTTCTCGATAGACTTCGATCTTGAGTGGGCTTTATTGTTCTTCGGCTGTGATTGCACATAAATATAGTGCACCCAGCGTTTCAGTGCCGGTCAATATAGTTTTGTCGAGAAATACAGGCGGCACTCTAATGCTCGTGACTTTGACTGTTGATGAGTGGGACTACCTACTTACAATCTTAAAGGAATTTTTTTTTTGAAATAACTAACTTGCCTGTAGATATTATGTGGTTCAAAAATAAACAAGTAATTTATAAATAATGTTCTTTAAACTGTTTGATATGAAAGCGATATGTCATGTCAATATATCAACCGAAGACTATCTGGAATCTGACGCTTAGCGTCGACAAAATGTAAATTCTCGTACTTATCTAAAACAATGGGAATAATTCTCTAGCCGAAAGGCATGCAACTAACATGATAGAGTATAAAACGCAGAAGGAAGTAGGTACACAAAGCAACTTCTACACATATAACACCAATATATATAATATAACTATTCTAGGATGTTTAACTGAACGTTCTAAACAGGGGATTTATAGTACAGAGTATTTTGTGCGTCTCTATTACATGACTACTTTTATTATAACTATTCATTTTATTATTAAAATTATTCAATCATGAACTAGACTTCATTCATACAAATTTCTAGAAAAGCAAAAACTAGGTGTTATAATAATTACCTATATAAAAAAAAAGATTTAGGTACTTACCTAAATTTAAAAGATTAGTGAGTAGAGTTAAGTCTAAATTATGTAAAGAAAGTAAAGCCCATACATTATATCATTACCAACCAGATTCTAAAATATTTAACATCCAAAAGTGTACACAGAGTAATTGGCTACTGACACCTAATATTCCACAGGACAACTCTAAAACATTTATTACACAACCCTTTTTCTATTTCTATGGCAAGAATTTATTTTATTTCATTAAATTCAAGTAACAGTAAGTTAAATGGAAAGATTGGAAAAGCTACATCTTAAATCATTTTACGTGTACGAGTTAGAAGTTGGGTAGAGTTTAATTTTTTCTAGGTTTCTATGAAACGTAGATTAAGGTAGGTAGGTACCTATTTACGTAGATCATTAAAATATTAGTTTGTTTATAATCCCAGTACTAACTGGTAATATTGTACCAAAATGATTATTTTAACAAAGAATCCGCGACTACTAACCGTTGTAGTTTAAGCATAAAAAGTAATCTATCCTAAACTACAAGTCACCGACTCAGAAGATATGCTTTGAACACGAAATAATTTCACCTACATTAGTTCCAACAGCGATTATTATCTACAACAGTATACACTTTACATGTACATAAAACACCATGTAAACCTACACCTTTATGTATAAACATTAAGAGCTGAACATGCATAGTTCATACGCATGTTCTATAAAGCCAATTACCAATGCATTTGTTTGTTATTTATAATTCATTATGTATAAAAGTATCAGACACCCTAACCTGTACTAGAAATAATGTCAAGCCACTAAGAAATAGATGAAAGAATACTCTAAACTTTTAATGACATCGAATACCTATTATGTAAAAAGCAATCGATTTATAAATTTATGGCTACCTAGTGAAAATTCGCTGTTAAAATAATATCAAAGGCCCAAGAAAATCATACTCTCCTACAGTAGAAAAAAACACTTTAAAAAATAATTATTAAAATTTCTATAAAAATTATGATGGTAAGTATTAAATTTGGTTGTGAAATTTTGTTAAGGAATATTTCGCGAATGTTCAGAAACAATCCTTGCAGTACAGTGGTTAACAAATCACGAATAAATAATTTAATATTATCTTCAGATCACAATTATCATAAGTTCACAGAACGCTAAAGCGTAGAGCTACATCTAAATCTAAGCGTAACCTTATGCTACTTTTTATCATAACGTCAAAAATAATAGAATGCCAAAATATTTCGTAACACGGAAATGTTAATATAAAAGTTATTTAAAAAATATAAATGCAATGGAAATTTATAGTTTTGATAAAAATGCTAGTTAAAAAACGTTAATACATTACATAAAATAAGTGGTAACAACTCATAAAAAATAACGTTTACAAAAATAAAATAGTTGTCTGACTGTTTGCTTACTCGTATAAAAATAATTTGACCCGATAAGGTTTTTAAAGATAATTAATATGCTATTCTTTTCCTAACACATAAAATATACCTAACCGGTATTTTAGACATCTATTAGAAAGCTCGAGTTGAAGAATAGGACTTATAAGAAGTCGACAACCATACTTTCAGTATATCAATATTTCTATATAATTTGAATACCTATTTTACATCTAGTTATTTGTCGTTTTGAGCATAGCCTATGCTATAACTGCATTATAATTATAAATTTAAACGGAAAATCGATGTATGAGTAAGTATAAAAAGACTGATTTATATATATATATTCTACTTTACTTTAACACTTACTTACTATTAAAGCTAGTCCTAATTTCACGTTAGAAAACGGTATTGAAAATGCTGTTCCTATTTTGAGTAAAATAAATAATATAACAGCAACCAAACTTTTTGTATAACAACATAGCGTTACATTTCTTATGTACCTATCTGTAAATATATCGTCAAAAATTATCGATATTATTGTCATAATATTACACTTATTGTCATAATTATTACAACGAAGTTTTAAGTACCTAAAGTTATTGTCAAACGTTATGAATACCATGACACGGTTACTCTTTTTACTATAAGTATTAGGCAACATTAGATAATCTTTGAGAGTGTAACGAATCGACCAATTTATTGTCGAATAGGTAAAACCTTACACGAGCAACATTTACTTACTTTAAAATTTGAATTCACTTACCTATTTCTACTTCTTACTACATTATAAACGAAGAGTTCATTATATTCAATCTATAAAAGCACTTTTCTCTAAATCTACCAACACCAAACATCAAACAAACATTTAACCTCTATATTTACTATCTTCTAAAATACCGAATAGAAACAATATAAATAAATAGATACAAATATATCACAAAAAATAATCTAAAAGTTAGCTAAAGCTTGAGAACCCTACGTGACTGAGTACACGACTTAGACGAACCCTACGTGACTGAGTACACGACTTAGACGAACCCTACGTGACTGAGTACACGACTTAGACGAGTTTCACGTTATTAACCAAGAACTTCTAATTCACATTACCTTCTACATATTTAATAATTTCAAATTGATATCTCGAGAAAAAGTGTCGAGATATGAAAAGTAAAGTCAACCTTGTCGCAACGGGTAAAAGTTTATTACAATCTCAGCATTTCATAAGTTTTTTAAGATTTTCGTATCACAGCTTTACATAATTTACTTCACACACTTCTCGCGTGATTCGTAAAAACATTTAGCTCCTCGCACAGCCGCTAAAGGAGTTTAGACTTTAGAATTATTACTTTATTTTAACAATTTTCTAATTTGATATAATATAGTTTCAATAAATACTTTAAATCTATAAATAAGTAATATTACATTTTAATGTAAGTCAGATAAATAATTATTTCATTTCGACGTCTAGTATTGTCAATATTTTACTATATAAAATAGTGTATATACTTAATTATTATAATATCTAATACATATTATCCTTTCTCGGCTGCGCAATAAATATTTTCGTCTTAAAGTAACTTTATTGTCAATATTTCAACATTATTGTCGTCGTTATTACAGTCCAAAACTGAGATGACTGCTACAGTCTATTTATAATATTTAGCTATTGTATAAAATGCGTCTATGCACGATTTTTATTCCATAGACCGTATTCCATCTTCACGTTTGAGCATACTTTCGTACTTGCTATCCGTCAGTCCTCGAAGAGTCAAAAACGTTTCAAAACTCGAATTCATTAATATATCCTTATACATCCTCAGACTTAGCGTTGTCGTCATTGTAGAGCTGTATCTGCTTCTCGATCCAAGGGATGTACTTGGGCACGTAGGCGTAGACGCCGGGCAGCCGCGGGTGCGCACACTTGATGCCCCAGGACACGATGCCGCCCACGTACCAGCGCGACGGGTCCTCTGGGTCCTTGCAGAGCAGCGGCCCGCCCGAGTCCCCCTGACACAATACAATAACACAAACCCATTATAATTTTAATTTATTTGTTTTGCTGGACCCAGCATCATCAAGCCCCAAACTAAGAACATAAATATTGAAGTACCTACATACGATAAAAATATCGTGCAATTCTGCAGATGTTTCTAATAAATCACAACGATATTATCACGTCGCAATTGTTTATTCAAATTGAAGTAAACAAGAGCGCCGTATCTCACCCAATCTTACCCGACACTTCATAACACGAGTTAGACACGAAAAGCTTTTCGAAGAGCGTCTACGAAAGAATTCCGTTATGAAGAAACTCGAGCTTTCTTACAACTTTATTGGATCTCAAGTACGAAAGAGTTGTTTATTGTAGTCCGCCCACGGTGAGTCCTCACGGCCCTTGCACAACACTCTTCTATGGATATCGGTTCGTAAGACGGTTACATTCACTACAAAGAATTTATTTGGCTGGGGGTAAATAAATTGTGAAGTGAATATTATCATTCGAGGGACTCAATGGAGAACAACCATTATTTATTATTAGTGTCTCTGAGTCTACTAAACTACAAGACCGCGTAAAATTTTAGTAGCGTGATGTGTAAATACCTTTTTGGGGAGGCCCTTATTGGATTTACCTATAGGGCGCACAAATATTTGTATTCGAGTGATGTTCGCGAAGCAGGCACGAACATAATGACTTGGGATTGGGAATATTGCGTTCGGAATGCGAGCTCTATTACCAGACAATGGAGAAGGGAAGCGGATTATTTTATGATCCTGTTCTTTCTAAACAAAACATCGGTAGAGTTTTATTGTTCCTCAGCAGAGTAAGTGCCTACACATACACCACTGCCATGTTTTTGTTTGATTTTGCTCGAGGCTTGTATATCATATGCTAGGTACTTATGCGGTGTTTTCTCACGAAGTAAACACTTATTTCCAAGTCTTCAGAGACGCCACGTGCGTCGCTTTAACTCGCGGTCTGCGTCCGGAATCATTATTTATACGTAGAATATGTCTTATCCACTTGAATGTTTGGTGCGTGAAATGCAAGGAACTATAGTTCACCTGGTGAATAGATTCGACTCGCTGGAAAATAGTATAAAGGAGCAAGCAGTGATACTGACGGAGCTCAGATCCCCGGCCCCCAGCGAGATTATCACTTCCTATCCTGCGAGGGCCTGTGAAAGTATCGTGTCGTTGAAAGCAAGCAGAGCGCCAACTTTAGCGGAGTTTTTTTTGGCATTGTGCTTACTTTTACTTATAGTTAATTATATTTTACTATTCGTAATGTATGAGAATTTTAAATTTTGTAGCTAATGTTTTAAAAATTGGTTAATCTGATTGACTTGTTGTATGAAATGTTTTTGAACTAATAAATTGAACATTTTGGTGTAGTTTTAAATCAATAATTAGTCGTGTTATTAAAAATGTTTGTCGAACCAACAAACAAACCGTATAGGTCATTTGATTTTCATGGAAAAATTGCAAAGAATAGGTATCCGCGGCAACCTATATCGGTGGTTTTCGTCATACGTTCGTAACCGCTGTCGGACTGTCGTACTTAGCGGGTACTCGTCTTTGCCGATGAGTATCCCTTCTGGTGTCCCACAAGGATCCTTACTCGGTCCTTTACTTTTTACAATAATGGTCAATTATATTATATCATCAATCATGTTCCACTTACTCAAAGATTCTGCTATACGCTGATGACATGAAAATCCTTTACCCTGTAAAAGACGCAGTCGACGCGGCCTGCCTCCAAGAAGACCTAGAGCGACTTCAAAACTATTGCACGCTCAACAAGCTCGATTTAAATGTTTCTAAATGCTACGTCTGTTCTTTTATCCTTAAACCGAATATCCTTAAATTTAATTATTCACTGCAGAACGCACAATTAACTAGGGTAGCTAAGATAAAAGATCTGTGCGTTACGTTTGACGGCAAACTCTTATTTCACGAATACATTAATGCAATAGTTGGCAAGGCATCGAAAGCATAAGGTTTCATCCTTAAAATGTCGCGCGATTTTTCAAATATAAAAACTTTTAAGATACTCTACTGTTCTTATGTGCGTAGTGACTTGGAATATGGTTCGCAGGTATGGACCCCTAAGTATGAAATGTATATCTCTCGCTTGGAGGGCATACAGAAAAGATTCCTACGATATGTGCAGTTTCGTGCAAAAATCTTTTTGCCTGATTATTATACGAGATGTCGCAAATTTCATTTCTTGCCTCTCCAGGAACGAAGAGCCATAGCGGATCTAAGTTATCTATCTGGCATCGTTAAAAGCAAAGTAGACTGCGCGGAGCTGCTGCAACAGCTCGGACTTAACACAAACTTTAAAACCCACAGATACCGTATAACTTTTTATCTTCCAACGTGTAAAACCAACTACAGGCAGAAAACATTTTTGATAAGATGTTTTAACATCTGCATGATCCAATCAAAAATGTTCTTTTCAGAGAGGTTGATATGGATATTTTCACTAATCCTCCCACTAAACTAAAAAGAATAGAGAGTGGTAGATTTTTTGGTAGATACATGTTCTTAATTAATTATTTTCGTAAGTCATATAATAAACCAAAATTGGTAGGACTTTCTCACCTATCTGTAAACAAACTTTTAGATAATATTTTAACCATCAGTAGTCGTCCTGTAACTTTGTTTAGTATAATTTTCAGTCGCTTTTTGTGGAAATTTTTAATTAGCCTTCAGTATTGAGTCACATACGTACAAATCAAGTAAGCTGTTAATTTCCTGAATATTGTTAAAATAAAAAAAAAAAAAAAATGGTGGAAAACTTCAATTCTCGAAAAAGTCTCAAACTTAGGACAAAAATAAATAATGAAATTAACATGTCCAAAAATATAGCAAGGTGACCTACCCCTCGTGATGTATAGATCGATCACCGAATGCTGACGCGTTTCGCACGCTTGAACAACGTGCTAATGTGACTGGTGCTGAAAACCAGCTTCGCACAGACACTCGTGTCAGTGCAGAGAAAGCGGTAAAGAAGTAGGTATACCTACTTTAAAAAAAACACACATGTAGCCCAAAGATACTTATTCGAAATACGTAAACAAACTGCCGTAAACTTTTGAGTACCTGACAGGCGTCCTTCCCCCCCTCGGGGTAGCCGGCGCAGATCATGCCCTCGGTGACGTTGAGGTCGCGGTGCTCCAGCCACTGGTTGCATAGGTCGCGGTTCAGCACCGGCACCTCCACCTCGTTCACTGCTGGCTCGTATTCCGACACTGCACACACACACTCCTTATGTTCGCTTATTACTTGTTTTATATCATCTTGTTACACCCGCAGCCGCGGAGTGGGAGCGCTGGTGTCTTGCAAAACAGGCTTTTGTAAGCCTATCACAAAACAGGTTAATTGCTTAAATTAATTTAGCCCTTAAAAAACCATTTGTTTTCTCTACTATTGTTTAAAAGTCTTGGTGAAATAGAGTTCAATAAAACTTAAGTGTGAAACGCCTGCGACAGGTTTGTGAAAAACCAGGTTCGCACTCAGTGCCTCGTCCCACACGGAACATTTCTCACAATTAGTCCCAGCTCGACTAAGGAGGATTCCACTCACCAAAACAAATGACCAGGAGCGATGCTGATGATCATCATCAGTCTACGAATGCTCCTCTACTGCTAGACGGCTCCCCTAATGAGCGCAATTGCGCCCGGTCTTCCCAGCAGCATCAGCAGATCCAGCATCTGGCCAGTGCTTCGCAGATACGAAAGACTACTGACGTCATCCCAGTCCGAGTAAGTCCTCCGGCCATTAAGTATTCGAATGTCTGTTAGTGTGGTAGGGTAGGTACACTTACTGTCCTTATCGTCCCGCTTGCCCCAGCCGATAACAGTGCAGAGCGTGCCCGGGGCCAGCGCGCGCTCCGCCGGCGGCAGGCACACCGGGGACAGCTGCTCGTGGTAGCGCACGCGGACTGCCAACTGTAGAACGAACATACATTACGATATTAATATATCTCAGCAAAAACATGAGGCTAACAATTAATCCAGAGTTGATGACGAACGAGATGCTGGAGACTCGTCGGATGAGCTGTTAAAAATCTAATCAACACTCAGCTAGTGCTATGGTAGGAAAAGAATAGACATAGCGCTAGTCTTCTGTAGAATACACGCAAGTCGGTCCTAGATCTTGAATTTGACTAATTAAGCTAAAAGGAAAGATCGAAAGGAAAGATGAATCTCAATCCCAAATCAAACCCTTACTTAAAAATTTAAGCAAAGAGGAGAGAGGAGAGGTATTGTGAACCAAATTGCTGCTGTTCTGACAACTTGTACAAAAATACCACAGCCTACGTCTATTCATTATACGGACCTGAAAGAGTGCGATATCGTTGTCATGGGCGACGCCTATGTTGTAGAGCGGATGCGGCACGACGCGGCGCACCTTCACCTTCTGTCCGTAGTAGGCGTGCGAGCGGCGGCGCGTGATGCCCAGCTGGATGGTCCAGCCGTTCACGTCGGAGTGGCTGCAAGGGTCAACGATCAGCTGATATCCGTCTTATGATTTAAAAGAGAAACTGAGATAACGTGCGATTGAGGAAAGAACTATAATATTTTACTGATAGCCCCCGAACCTTAAAACTAATTATAGAAAGAAATGTCATCGAATGCGTAAATATACTTCAACCAACCTTGTATTCAAAGTGTGTAGAGCGCTTTGGCGTTCATGGCCGGAGGTTTATATCCAGCAGTAGGCTGATGATCAATCTATGATACACGACTGAATACTCACTTGCCGACACAATGCGACGCGGTCAGCACCCACTGGTCGGCGACTAGCACTCCGGCGCAGTAGAACACCTCCTCGGGCCCCCCCAGGATGGCTGCCAGGAACGGCCAGTCGCCTGGGCTCGCTTCCACACCCCCAACTATCCGTTTCTGCGCTCCGCCGATCGTTCGCCGTTTCCCGCATTCTGCAGAGGTAAAGTGATTTCGTTTAAACCAACCTTTTGCTAATTTTCCAAACCCATTATTTGTTTAAAACTCCGTTACAACGCACCGTTTCCGAGTCGAAAATCACGAAATCAATTGTTTATTTGAAACAAAAAACAGAATATAATTTGCTGGCGACCGATTAACCATCACACTGTCTGTCACACCGGTGACGGTTAGGAATAAAAATGTCTAACTTTAACAATAATGTTAAGGTTAGGAATTTTTATTCATATACTTTACACCGGACACAATTTTTCACCCTAGTGTGAAGCTTCCATTTTTGTTTCTTGGAAGCAATATGGAACCAGCCGATACGCTAGCTATCAATGTAACTCAGTTGTTATTCAATATTGGCGGTTTTGCTTACAAAATTCCACGTAAGTAGATGTCTATTTTAGTCTACGTTAAAGGGTTTCCGGAATGTTGGGTACATATAATGCTTGTGTTTATGTAAGCCATTTTCAGGGCACGCGGTAAAAGTTAAGGGTTCAAAGGAGGCCTGATTAGCTTCACAAGCCTGCCCATTTGTCTCCGCTCACAATAGCTAACTAGCTTTTATGTTTGTCTTTCCCACGTAAATTGTGTCAGAACCCGCTGAACACAAAATCAGCCGTAATTAAACGCAGGCAAAAACAAGTTCTTTATTCATTTCCACCTTTAGCGAGCGGAACCCAAATTAAAATTGAAGCAGCAAAACCCTTTTTGGGGTAGCGGTAAATACGTTTTGATGATGTAAGCTACAAACTAGTAGCGAGGAGGACGAAATATTCTCTACCTTGTCCAATAACGATCACTTTATTGTAGGTAGATAGGCAGGTATGAAAACGAAAGAGTCTCGAAATCTCCGAGATTGATTTTGATTTTGGACTAAATTTTTTTTGGTAGGTACTCGTAAAAATGTTTCGGTTTGTCGCGGATCTCGCGTCGCCCGGGCGCGAGCCTCGGGCGCAGGTGGACGGAGGGCCTCACAAAAACGTAATTAAAGTCCCCCGGCCGCCGCCGGACCGTCTAGCTAGGTGAACGGATTACAACCAGATTACAACTGATTACAAACTTCTGTGCGAGATTTATCTATGACCTTTTCCGTTACAATTTCTTCGGAATGGTTTGAATTTAATAAAAGTTCAGAGAATATTTTCGTGGCGGGGGAATGCGTACTAATGAACATTTCCCGCGTTTAATAACAACTATTTCCATTAAACTTCTATTTTAGTAAAGGAAGGAAAATATTACACCTCTTATAGGAAACCTCTAAGAGGCTTTTGTGGCTAAAAATAGATTTGACAATTCGGACACCTACCGTTACATCGTTAGGTATCTTATTATAATCATCATCATTACCAGCTCGGCCGTCGACCACCCCCCCCCCCCCCGTTTCTAGCGCATTATCCAATGTTTTCTGAACCTTAAACGCCTCTCATTGGTTATTTTCGTAGCAAATGTTAAGTTATTCTATAATTTAATGGCTCCTAAATTACCTACTTACTTTTTTTTAAACTCACTAAAGTAAATGTTTCCTCTTTTCTGTGCACAGATATTATAATACTAGTACTTCTGTGTTTTATTTTTTCTTATTAGGTAATGATTATGTTATTAAGCCAAGCGACGCGTGACCCGAGAGCTAGTCAGTAATGTATCTGGCGCGGCGCCTCAGCATTGCTTTCACAGCAGGGCAATGCTACCTCTAGATTGTTTGCGGCAGTCTGCAGTCGGCTCAACTGTTTCAATAGTAAATACAAGTTCTAATTTGTTTCTATTCTTTAATTGTTATTCTCCTTTTATTATTGTCTAAATATTACACGTCAATAAATAATATAATCAATGGCCAAACTGTTGTTTCTAGCTCGTTACATAATATGCTGATTTGTATACACTTTCCACGGTAAAAAATATTTCATTTCATTAGTCTACATGGGTAATCAAGTCAATCAATACATTTTAATTGTTCTTAAACTTAGTGTACATAGGTAGTCTAGTCTACGTTGATTTTCGTACGGACGAGCACCTGAGAAGTGATGGATGGCGGCGGGCGCGGCGCCGCCGTCACCAAGAATGATTGACTGTCGGCGACGCGGCGCAAGATAAATAGATCCGCACAAATAAGCCTATTACTTAACTGCAAATACTTTCACTGTCGCATTTTGCTACGCTTTATCTATAAATTGTAATCAAACTTACCACATTGCTGCATTGTTGGCAAAAATTATGTCTTGGATATTTTTATAAAGTTTCTCTGAATAACTCAGTAGCAATAATAGAACAACAAAGACAAGAACAAAAATTTAAAAATTTAAAAACCTGCCGAAGTTTATTGGCTGAACAGATTTTCATGCAACATGGCTAAGAACACTCGGGATAAAACTATAAATGACACAAAAAAACTAAACGAAAATCGCTTCATCCGTTTGGAAGCTACGATACCACAGACAGATACACAAAAAGACGCGTCAAACTTATTAACACCCCTCTCTTTTTGCGTCGGAGGTTAAAAAAAAGCACTTCTTACATCTTTTGACTAGTTTTGTTTACTCGTAGCAGCCGCTACGCCCCGTAGCTAAGTGCTACGTCGTAGCTAAGTGCTACGTCGTAGCTAAATGCTACGTCGTAGAGCTGCTACAACCGTTGTTAACTTTTTAAGTCGGTTCATCATCATTGAACTACGTACTTTTACTCAGGGTGTTCTTCTAGAGATTATTTATTGAACCACAAATGAAAGATACACCGTAAATTCCAAAATACAGGGAAAATAAGTACCCAAAGTACTTACGGAGCAATCTGCCGTCAGATTTCTAAAAGACCGTTAAGTGGCATTTGGTCAAATTTGGCTTTTATAGAATGCGCGAAAGCGCAAATTTTGCTCTATCCACCAGACTGGGTCATAAGTTTCTATTGTTTATATTGACTGAGATCTCGGGACCACGTACCCCGCTATCTAGGTCTTTTTTGGTCTCGTTCAATTCTTAAAAACGGCTAACCCGCAAACCAACACTTAAATACTGCTAGACACGTTTAACAGTGAATTTGAGAATTGGATTTCATCGGTTCAACAAAGTTAGAAAACGGTTACTTGCACATACAATTCTATGTATTTGACCGCAACCTGACCTTACCGGTGTTTTATTTTTGTATTACCAGTAGGTACCAGTACTCAGCCTAAACTATACTAAAGAAAAATATTATAGAGACATTTAAAAAAGCTTATAATAGGTATCACAAACAGGCTAACGTAATTTTTAGAAATTCCTTTCTTAAACGTAATAATTAGATAAAATAGGTGGTGGCGCTAGTGTGAGGGGAGGCAGCGCCTTAATTGTAAGTCGATGTAAAGCCAACAATTAAGATAAAAAATGTATAAAAACTTGCATGAGGTAGCACGTAAAAACTTGTCATAACAAAGTCAAATAAAAATTAAAAATGTAACTAAATAGTGAGAACATACCTTGATCTTGGAAATCCATATCGCAATACCACTCAAAATCAATGTAATTTCGAGAATTCACCGTCACAAAAACAACGCCTGTTACATTTTTTCAAATCGCAGTTTAATCAGGGCACTAATTAATAAAGCTTCAAAAACTAGCCTTTTGTTTAAGTTAGGCTACATTCTAAATGTATGCCAAATTTCATTTTGATATGTTCAGTAGTTTTGCTAACTAAAATATCTCATTTCACAAACTTTTGCATTTATGATATTAGTTGGATTCCGAGGTATGCCTATTAGTTATTATCCCAGAAAGTACCACGGAAGAAGAATTTGTTGACGCAGTAAATAATGAAGAATATTCCCTGGCTTTACCTATTTTTCGAACATTTGACGAAAAAATAACATCAAATAATTGTGGACTCAATTTTTCTGAGATAATTGAAACTATTCACGCGATGACGAGAGGGCCGACATGCTAGCTAAAGAGGCGGCTCTAAATTCCAAACGAAAGCCTGACTATGACTTGTGTCCGGCTTCATACGTCAAACGACAAATCCGAGAGGAGTCGCTTGACGTATGGAACCGGAGATACAAGACTGAAAATAAGGCTGCGGTAACCAAGTTATTCTTCCCAGATGCAGTTGAGGCATATAAGATCGTCAGGACGATAGACCTAAACAATGTGTTGACACAGGTGATGACCGGCCACGGTGGGTTTTCCGAATACCTTGCCCGGTTTAGGTGTAAGGAAAACCCGTCGTGCATTTGTGAACCCGGCACAGAAGAAACCGTGCAACATATTCTTTTTGATTGCCCTGTGTTTGGTCACGAAAGGTTTATTATTGAGAACGAACTGGACAAGACCAAATTATATACCAAATTATATATACAAATTACATGCACCAATTTACATGCAATAATAAATGACAAGTTTCTGCGCCCCAAGTTTCTAAACTATTGTATTAAGATCGCGAAGAAGGTAATTTTAAGAAATAGATAGATAAAATATGTTTTATATATATATATATTAAATTATATAGTATAGCATACATATGTAAAGTAGTTAGAAAATAATAAAGTACATATAAACAATAGACATAAGATAAATTGAAAAACGTTTATATTATAATAAGATTGTGAAAGTCTCTGATTAAGTTAGAGGAACAAGAAAAAAAAAACTATTCACGCTAATTCTGATATTCCATCATTCATGTCACCAACAAAGCTTTTAGGCTCGCCAACAGGAGATATTTCTTCAGACAATTCTGTGAAAGGTATAAATTATTTCTCAAGTGCGTAATCCGATGTCGATGCGCGATCTGATAACGATGACCTGCAAAGGAACCCTAAATCTCATCGCATAAGTTTCATAGCAAAGCATATGATGAGTTTCTTAACTTGTAGCAATAATAATAGCTAATAGTAGCTTTAAGACTGACTTTACGTCGAACTTGTCTATAGAGAGAAAGATGAAAGAAAGTCTTTATTAAGTTTGATATTATTATAATCGTCATAACTTCAAGGCTGATTTTGCATTGCATACTTGTGTATTATGGTTACAGTAGCTATGAGACTGTTTTTGCATTCTATAGGTTCTTGTTATAATAAGGTTAAATTTTAGGGTTTCAGTAACGATAGGTAGGAACAACCTTTTCTGTTCGATATTGTTATTGAAATTTTCTATTTGAAATTGTAATTTATAATCAAATAATAGAAATAAATGTTTACATTTTACGTACAGTACATTGCAAGAAGACGGCTAAGGGACTTAACTGCTTTTTAGATACGTATTTGTAAATATCTGGGACAACCCTCCAAACCGTCATATATTTCAATAAAATACATTTAACGGCCTTTTAGAAATCGGACGACTGCTGCTCATTGGACAATACCTACTAAACTAACTATGACGTTGTTTGAAAACGTGCGTCAAATACGTTATCCAATATGCAACTGTCCGATTATATGCAACTGTCCGATTATATTTTTGAAGAACAAATGCCATTACTGGATCATTTTCTCGATTATGTATTATTTTATTTTCGTTAAGCTTGATGTTTCAAACAAATTCTTGAAATTTTCATTTCTATTCTATAATGTGCGGTTTAGTCAAGTATGCTTTCTGCTTCCACTCCCCCGTTGAAATATAATATAGTTAGATATGAAATACGGAACGGAACAAAGGCTTATTCAACAGTATCCGATATCAGAGACACACATCGCCATAAATCCATCCGCGTGATTTCCAATTTATACGTTATCACACTTATCACAAGCGTACCTTTTGTGGGATGGAATTTAATAAAATTATACATTAATCTCCTCCAGCCCATCACTTACCGAGATACCATCTATGACATTTTTGAAAGAATATCAAATTATTATATTCATGAAAAGTTGAATAACTCTTCGTCGGATAATAAAACGTTGTCTGAATTTGATTAGAAGGATTTTAAACTCTTTTTGTTCAGTTTCAAAGGTCTTTTAAATTGCTTCTTCAATAATTGAACTGATTTGGTAAGAGATAAGAAATAATAAGTATCGGAAGCTCCATCTGTGCAAATATCGTTCAGTCGACTCGGTTTGTTGCCGTGTCGTTACCCACTTTATTGGAAGTTATGATTTTATGTCTCGTAAAGTAACAACGAAATAAAACAATAACTACGCCTTGAATGATGAGTTCCTTCGCTGATTGAATCTATAAAAATCTTTTAAGGTAAAATCATTTTGACGGAAATTGAACAGTGATATTATAGGCAGGTAGCAATGATAACGCATTCGAGTTAATACACAACCCCTACAGTTTCAATAACAAAATAAATAAATGGTTTTCAGAAATGTTTTTCGAACATGCTAGCTTTTGTTGGCCGCCATGCAGCGATCCTTTGTTGCGGCTGGGAGGGTATACTTGCCGGTGCGGTAGGGATTCACGATAAATAGTCGAAGGGTGGAGCGCACTCCTAGCATGTTCTCTGAAAGGTGATGTGTTATCATTTTATGAACATTTTCCCATTTATTTGTAGTTAAAAGCGGATTTTTAAAAATTTATTAGTTTTTAATTTCTTCACGATTTTGCTGGCACAAAGTTATTGTCATTATCAGCACACTCAGCGCCCTCCGCGTATGGGGTAGGTAAGTACAGCAGTGGTACGTCCACGGCTGGTCGGCTGCACATGTCTCCCAAAACATGGAGGGATCAGCCATAGTCTCTACGCTTGGCAGGCGGATCGCGGATCGCAGTGAAGGTGTTGTGTCAAGTTGCCGTGATCAATATCATAATAACAATATGAATCACGGAACGACTACATTTAACTCTGAACTTATGGAAACTGTTACAGGTAATGGAACCACTGCAACGCGAACCCAATACCAAACTTATGGTCCCCGAATAAAGTTGATATTAGCACGACTTTTAGTCGTGGATCTTGCGAAATGACTGAGATTTTTATCCATTTCGCGTAACTTTTAATTAAGTTTGAACGTTTTGCGATTTATAGTGATGACTTTATTTATGAGAGAATCTTTTTACGAACAAAAACCTTTTACGTGTCTGCAAAGGTCGATAGATAGCTGAATATAAATGCAACATTAATGCTAGATTTTTTAAGGTAGCAATGTTGAAAGGCTACAAAACAAAACGTATTCGTCTATTTGTGACTTTTGTAATAAACTGACAGCGAACTGTTGCACAATTTTGACCCAGCTGCAAGTTTTATTAGGCTGCAAAAAAGTGATCACTTTATATTTCCTAGTTTTACTTATGTAATTTGAATTTGGTGACGTTTCCAAGAGTCCTGTAAGGTCTAAAGGGAACAAACTTTGATATTTGATACTTAATACTGCTGAGCGCAGGCCTGCCCCTGATGAACACCTTATTGGTCTTTTAACATGGGGGTAGTGCTCATAATCCCCGCGCTGGGCATGCGGGTTGAGGATCGCAGTTCGGTGGTAGAATTGTTCTGCAGGGGGCGCTGCTGCCTGCCCCCGGTGGATATCCCTTAGTCGCCTCCTACGACACCCGCGCGAACAGTTAGGGTGATGCAAATTCTAAGCACCACACGGCCTAGAGACTTGTTTATTACCCTACATCTAAGATACACCTTATTCTAAAAGCTGTGCGAAGAAACAAGTCCCGACGTGAGATGCTGGGAAGAGGTGCGTCTCACGTGAGAATTTGCGAATAACTCTCGTGCACAAGTACGTAAAAGTGCATCTCAGTAGTTTTACAGTTCGAATGTAGCGTATTATTTGTGTACAATTTGTAAACTTTTCTGGGATAAATACATGCATGTTATTATTCTAAAGCCATTTCCACATGCGAGCGCTTTCACACAAAGGTCGGCGCCCTCCTGCCCTCGGCCTCGTCGCCCAGGCCGGCGCACACAGCAGAGCCCGACCACCTTATGTCTAGGTCGTAAAGATTCATTTGCTGAATGCTGATTCTTGGAAGGTTGATAAAATAGGTCTCAGACGAATTTCGTGGTAAATTGAAATTATCAAGAAGACTAAGCGGATCATGAGGCTTTTTAAGAAATCAAATAATATCTCAGAAAAAAACTTGAACCCCGAGGCTTTTTGTTTACCTATACGAACGTGCCTCCCTCAAAAAAGCGGGGGCTTTGACGTCAGATTGGTGACCGCAGTAGAGGTGTTATAAATACATAAAAGGAATCTGCTGCTAGTTTTAGGTCGGCTCTCTTGGTCGACATCCACGGGGTGAGTCGGAGAACTTGATCCGTCCCGGCTTCTTTGTTTGTATTATTCAAATACTTAGGTGATCTTCCAAGTGCGAAAGTGTAAAGGCCTTTTGACGTTCAAACAAAGCCAAGCGCAAAAGCTTGTACCAACTAAGCTTCAGTAGCTAAAACAACAACCAATTCAGAAGTTTATCGAAAAGCTTTCGAGAGTTTTCGTCTATAATGTGAAATGATGAAAGTTTCGTGGTTTATAACCTGTTTATAACTCTGGAACATTTCATAAACTCTGTGCCCACTCGAATGATTGAGGGTGGATTGTTTCAATTAAAACAATTGAGTGTTGTTTCTATGCGATAAAGCTCTATTTCGTGACACGAATTTCATTATTCTCAAAAATTACAGCTTTATTATTGAGAGACGCTTTGGAGGCCTGAAAATTCAGCACTTGAAGTTTCCCTAGAACTTCGTGGAGCCCTATTCATTATAATCTGTCACAAGTAAACGGGTTTCTAATTAAATATTTACGTTTCTAATTACGATGAATTGGTTGGTAGAGAGCCAGAATAATCGCTTGGAGATCTCCAATTCTATCGATTGAAAAGACTATGGTAAATTCGTCTTAAATTAACTGTTTCCCTCCATCCTTCTCGCTTCCCTCCTACCCCTGTGGTCTATTCGGTTGCCTAGACTCTTACGATACAAGTGACCTCGGCAGATACCACAAATCAACCATTCCATACTACTTACCAAGAAATCGTCTCATACCATACTTGTTGTACCATATTCTAGTGTTAGTTCCAACTTGATTTTTTGCACGAAAGAGGCTAGGTACCCACAACACAGGTTATCTTAGGGTGGGAGCTAGCGCTTTTTACAAATTGAATTAGCAATCCTAAAGTAAAACTAAAAAATTAATTAATTAAGTAAATTGTAACCTATTTAAAGGAACTAACTTAGATAGTATGTCTAAGAAATTTTACTTAAAGATTGTAATAATAAATACTTTTAAAAAATCAGAAAAGATATAGCGGAGTTTTCAAATTTAAAATTTAATAATTTTTATTTTAGATCTTTTATGTAAACCATCGACTAAGATATCGAATGAAATGTAGGTGTAGGTATTACGAGTATATAGGTATATGGCTTACCTACTTTATCAATGATAAAAGAAAGTTGTCCTTATAAATAAAAATCTGAAATCCTTAACAAAATTGTACTTAATAATTTTTGTAAGTGAAGTGTACGTAAGTATATACATAAATAAAAAAACTTTGACTGGTTAAATGCCGAAAACACAAAGGACCAAGTACAAGCTGATGACATCAAATAAAGTAAAAATCTTGTAAATGATTACAAACGCAGAGTTTCCTCAATTTACTGACAAACTTAATTAAGTAAAAGCACAAATGTTTTGTACTGCCGTCAGAAAAAAGTTGGACAGAAATGACTGCCCATAGCTGTTTTTGTAACTGCTGCTTTTTATGATCTTTGACGCTCAGAAATGCGGGTGACTCGGCCAAGAGACCGAGGCACTTCAGTAAACTTAAAAGCAGGGAGTCGATGGATGGATTAAATGTTTAAGGAATGATTTAATTTAGTCTTTTTTTTTATGAAAAGTCTATCGACAATAAAAAAAATGGAGGCCGCTTAGGATCGCCGTTTGTGGCGACGTTTAGGGGATTCCTATATACTATGTTCAGCTGTGGACGTATACGGGCTGATGGTGAAATTTAAAAGCTTGTTTGCTACTAGCATCTGCTCGCTGATATGCCCTATTAGTATTATTAAAACACTAAGATAAATAAAGCCTAATAGCTCAGGGATGGTAAACGAGGTAGGGAAACGAATTATGAAAATCAGACTCGTCGGTTTCGAGATCACCTACCTCGATATTAAAGGTTCATTCCACGTCAATCCTATACTTTAACCCTCGTAATACATACGTAGATAGTTAAAATATGGTGAGTTTCTGATATTGACTTGTGAGAAACTTGCCGCTAGCTCGTTAAAGTCCATTTACTTGTTGTTATTCCATCAGTGGGCGTAGCGTGACAGGTGGTGAGCATGGCTCTTTGAGATTAAATACCAGTGAAAGGCCATGGCCCCGACTCTGCGAAGAGAAACCATAACACTACTTTAATATCGCCAAAAGCCATGATTAACACACATCGTTTTAACATCGGTCTCATCGATGATCTTATTGCTTTCATAGAAAGGGGTATCGCGGCAAGACCATAATAACGTGATTTATAATATTACTATGTGATAGTATTTTCTGAGGATACGATCAGATCCCAGAGTCGAGGGCGAGTCCCAGGTTTGAAAGGGTTGCGAAATGCGATTGACTGGACAATCGTCCCTGGACAAATATTTGGTTACGACCCATGCACGTGTCGCCCACTACACTAGGTACCTACTTAAGATCTCACAGAGCTCTGATTGAAACGGATTTATGAGAAGGATATTATAAGTCAGCAATATCCAAAACGGTTAAGAAAATCTACCGACAAATAAATAAATAATTTATTCAAAATGGTGAACATAACAATTATAATAACTAAAATTCTACAGGAACTCAACCCGCCATAGCGAATTCGCAAATAGAGGAGGTCATTTGCTAATAATTATTGGACCTTACTTTCCCTTACTAAAGTTTTATAGTTTTCTTGATATGTAAATTTTTATACTTTATTGAGTTTTTTCCAAAATTTGACCTTCAAGCATTCGTAACTTTTTATGTCTTTTCAATGCAGTACTTTTTTAATATTTGTTGGTAGTCGTAAACATTTGTGATTAAAATACGTCAGAACTTCGATCAAACTAGGATCGAAAAAAAAGATATTACGATTTAAAAAAAAACTTACTCAAAAAAATTACTTTACGACAAAATTTATCCTAAAATAATAAAAATACTACGGTGTTTGAATAATTTATTCTACCCTAAGTTAATTCTCTGGTTCGTCACCTTTCCAACGGTACTAAATTTGTATACAAAGTGTGATTCGCTAGTCATCTGTAGGGTTTTCTGGTCAACCAGTCATTTTTAGTAAAAGTGACCGGGCTGGCCATTCAGTACTCTGCGAAATTGGCTTCATCCTTCGTTGGCACTTTTACTAAAATGGCCGGCCCGGTCGCCAGACTTGACACCTCTCGATTTCTTCGTTTGGGGCAGGGCCAAAGAGTTGGCCTACAATGAAGAAGTAATTACAAAAGAAGAGTTAATTCAAAAAATTAATAATGCTTGTTGGGACCAGTAGACCCACTAGGGCTTTGTCTCTTTGGGAGAAAGGTGCTGGGCGAGGCTGGGGCTCCAGTGCGGGAGAGGGCGTGGCGGGCGTCCGAGGTGGCCTGCGGCTGTCCTGCCGCTCCAGCTGAAGGGACTGAGTCCGTTCATATTATTAATGTTACTGAACTACTAGTTTATGCCCGTGGCTCAACACGCGTTGTTTCTATGGAAACGTTTGAAGGTGATTTTCATCCCATGGGAACTGATTTATGAGATAAAAAGTAGATTAGAATTACCTGTATGCAAAATTTCAGTCCAATCTGTTCAGTAGTTTTAGCGTGAAGAGGTAACAAACATCCAAACATTCGCATTTATAATATTAGTCTGGCGTGATGTGATGTTTAAGTTAGTGTCCATTTTTAAACGACTTGAAAAAGAAGCAGGTTCTCAATTAGTCTGTATGTTTTTTTTAAATATATGTATGATACTTGATATGATATCTCCGCCTGTGGTACTCTTACGATAGATTCTTGTTCAATTTCTGTGTGTTTGTATTTTTCTGTTCTGTTTTATTTTATGTTGGTGCACCATCAAGAGTATTTATATTGTACTTATTGTAGAATCACTATTGAGATCAGAGATGCTCCATAAAAAAATATTCCCGAGGGATCCGTCTCGCAGAACTTAAAAAAACAATGGCATTTGAAGTCGTTTTTCAGTTTTTTCAAAACAGTCAAATTATCACAATTTCATTTCGCACTATGTGAGATACGCGTAGGTATGACGCAGTTACTTTTACTGCTCTCAGTAAACGACGTCACGAGTCGGCAAGTGATTATTTAATTTTTCTGATTTCGAGCACGTCTGCTCAAACGCAAAAAGTTAAAACGTCAAAAAATACCCGACATAATCAACAAACATAATTCTGGAATTGTTTTGAACGTTACAATTTAGAAATTAGAATAAGCTCACATTCCCTGCATGCAAACAAAAGGTAAGGCTCGCAATGAATGCTCATGCTCAGGGGACACATTTCATCCGGCGCGGGTCAAAGCAAACACAGGCCCCCAACATACCTACACTCATCCTACCTACTTACCTCGTGTACCTTTCGGGTGCTGACACCGGCGTACTTACCCTATTCACCCATTATCAAACAGGAACGTACTCACCAGTTCAGGAGCTCTGGTTTCTAACAAGCCGTAACTAAGTTCTAAGTATTGCTAAAGTTACTTCGAAACTTTTGTTCATTTAACAAATTAAGTTGAGCAAATTGTAAGAAACCTGAGAGGACTGTTAATGTAAAGGAACAACTAATTTAATTTTACCTGAGAATAATTGTCGTGTTACTTTCCCCTAATGTATTTTTTTCCTGTTTCGTTTTCTTTTCCCAGAATAAATGCAGCGTTTCTCAACTTTCCGAACTTTTTAAGCAAAGAAAACTTTCTTAACATCTCGTAACCAGAAGCCAATGATATTTTGTTTTACAAATCAAATGAATTTATGGACATTTGAAACAGTAATGAAATAGGGAACAACCCCATGCGCCATTGTAACAAATCTCTCTCACCGCAACCAATCGCATTCTCGTGTAATTGCGGCCGCAGCGAGCGGCACCATGTCACCACGTAATTCGAACAATCGACCACTAAAAGCTCCAACCAAAAATTCAAAGATCCCATTATTAAAAAGGGACGACATTGTCGGACCATGGGTTTAAGTACAGGGTTGAACACAGCCTGTTATGGCAACACTCTATCCGTACAAATATTATAAATTCGAAAGTAACTCTTTCTGTTTGTCTTTCTGGGTTTATATAATTATTATATTTATATTATATGGCGTGCCACTGGTTGCGAGCAAACGTTCTGACCCTCAATGTTGTTATGACAAACTATATGCCTTTTTCGCTCAGAGAAAATCTACTACCACCAACTAATCTGTCCATCACAGCCCATATATGGAACCGTGCGGTAACTGCCTGTGCTTGCCCCGCACTTTGCACTGACCATGTGAAATACCTAGGCTAGGATTAGTCTTTCACTTTTAAACGACATATAATATATATTCTTGTAACTAGGCTGAGAAAAAGGATTTACATCTTCAGAGCTCTTAGACATGTGGCTACCCGAGATACTATCAGAATGGTTTACCTAGCACTCTGTCAATCTATCCTGCATCTAGCAGCAATAAGAAGGTAGGCGGAAACCACTCCTATCAGTTTCCAACAGCAGCTGAGCTGTATGTTAACTGGGACGTCCTCACTGTGCGAAAGTACTTCATTTTACAAATAATCCTTCACAAGCAACTGACATACCAACACCAGCAGGAAAATTCTAACGAATAGCTAAGGTATGTTCTTTTAACTCCTTCAAAATTAAACACACTAACCACTTCAGCTGTTTCCTTGGTCCATACATTTACAACAAGATAAACAAAAGCCTCTCTTTCCGCCCCCTAACCAGATACAAATGTAAAGCAGTTACTAAATGGCTAAAGAACCTTTCCTTTCAGCAAACCGAAGAGCTGCTGAAGCCAATTAATTGAACCACACCACTGCAACGCGAATGATGCCGCGGGCTAAACCTATCAGTAAATACTTAAAATCTTGATACCGTTAGCCACGCTCCTCCACACCTACAATACACAACATTCATACGTCTCACTCTCACGGTGGTCTCCTGTTGCTCAGACTCTTATGAGACTGGTGTCCTCAGGAGATCCTATCGAACTCTACATACCATGCACACATAAAACTTTAGCATACATCCCTTTAACACCGACCTCGCACACACACACCTCCAATGGGCCTCCTCTTGCCCAGACTCTTAAGAGACTGGTGTCCTCGAGCCGGGTGTATTCAGGAGACCCCCCCCCCCCCCGACATCTAGCATATTTCACACACATGCATACGTAAGCTGTCTGTAGCCATCTGACCCTTTAATATAGTTTAGTTTTTGTTCCATCCGGGTGTCCCTTGGCACCTTTTGTTGTTTTTTTTCTCATAATATAGTTCGTATACATTAGAGGAGGTCATTTGCTAATTATTGGATCTTACTTTCCCTTACTAAAGTTTTATAGTTTTGGTGATACATCAATTTTTATACATTATTGAGATTTTTCAAAATTTGACCATCAAGCATCCGTAGCTTTTTTTTTATTTTCGATGCAGTGACTTTTTAATATTTGTTGGTAGTCATACAAATTTGTGATTAAAATACGTCAGAACTTCCCTCAAACTAGGATCGAAAAATAAGATTTTACGTTTTAAAAAAAAACTTACTCAAAAAAATAACTTTACGAAAAAAAAACCTAAAGTAATAAAAAACTACGGTGTTTGCATAATTTATTCTACCGTAAGTTAATTCTCTGTTCGTCACCTTTTCAACTGTACTAACTTTGTAAGCAAAAAGTGTGATTCGCTAGTCATCTGTAGGGTTAGCAGGTCAACCAGTCATTTTTAGTAAAAGTGCCAACGAAATGATTAAGCGAATTTCGCAGAGTATTTTTGCAAATTTATGAGTAGGTAATAAATAAAAGAAATTAGTTGCTTAGTGTACTTAAATAATTATTAATTTAAAAAATACTTTTACGATGTAAAATCGAAAATTAGAAAATGATTTCGGGCATCAAAAGCAAAAATGAAAATTGAGTTGAAATCATCGATCAAGTATGCGGCCTCCCCCGTAGATACCTAGAACCTTACAAGAATGACACTCAAAATTGTCCACGTTTTGTTTTGACGCAGACAGTTTGCGCAGAGCCTGTCAAGTTTTTTGCATGCGGAACAAGAGATTAGTAGAGTCGAATTTATTTTATTTTATTTTGTAAGTAGGTAGGAAGGTATCTAAAAATAATTTTTACACTATTTATTTTCATAAGGATTATAACATCAACAGAATTCAGGTAAAGATAACGAATCATTTATTGATACAACTATAAATTAGCGACGCAACAGTCAACAAACAAAAGGGTCATTTCGGGCATACAATAATATAAATAAGTTAACAAAAGCTAGTGAAATAAACCCAAAATACAATTTCAGGCAGGTACTTTAAATTTAAAAGAACTAGTGTCTGCCTGCGGCTTCGTAAGAGTTTTTCTATGGGCCAAAAAAAACGTTATTTCAAGTCAACTAGAATACTTTTAAACTTACGCCATATGAACACATTATTTATTATTACCTACTATTTAATTTTGAACGTCGAAAACAATAGGTAAATAAACGCAATAAATACCCGTTTTATATTACTAGTACTACCTATAGTAATTCCTAAGTTCTGAAAATATGACGTTTCCAAATGTTTAATACCTAGGTACTGTCATATAAATTAAAGGTTTTTCTAATATAATTTTCAATTTCCTTATCCTTTCTTTTGGTAGTCTTTCTTTTATTAGAGAGTCCACGCAAATAAAATTGAGGGCGGGTCAGCTAGTTATTTTATAAACCTCAACCAGTTATTTTAAATGTCTTTTCATGAAAAAAAAAAATCACTTACAACTTACAACAAATACATAAAAAGAAATTTAGAAACTATAGCCGCTCCATTCATCAACTTAGAACAAAATAAATATTTTTACATAGGCAAACCCAACAACAATATTTAATGCTGATTTCTCAAGTATATAAGGCTCAATTGGCTCATATCACAATACACAGGTAAAAATTACATTTAAACTTACTGAAATAAGAAATTCCATTCATTTTCTGTTGCTTGGTCGGTCGATTATTGCATTTTTTATACGAGCACTTGACCATGCTTTCGGTCCGAGAGCTAAAATGACACTAGTTGAAAAGGTATCACAAAATGCCAAATGGGATACCTTTTGATACTGACGTTTTCAGGGCGCGCATTGTGCATCTAAGGGGGGCCGGCCGGAAATTTTTGATCGATGGTTGAAATTAAAGATTCTGCTCGAATTGCTGCCCGCGATTATAAATAAATAAATAATGCTGGACAATTCACACAGCATTATCTAGCCCCATGCTAAGCAGAGCTAGTGTTATGGTTACTAGATAACTGATATAATTAATACAATACACTACATAGATAGATATTTTTTATTATACATAGAAAACATCCGGAACGCCCTGGACTAATGTCTGCAGATCGTACAAACTTTTTGTGTTATACGTTGGGTCGCCTCCTCGGCCGTGCTGTCCCCGCAGAGATCACACTAGCACCTAGGTGCACTCACCGTAGCTATTGCAGATGAGATGCACGTGCGTGGAGTCGTGCCTGCATTCGCGCAGCTCCCTCAGCAGGCCTCCCTCGCTGCGCAGGAAGGAGCGGTACGAGTGCGTGGCGCTGTGGTGGCCTCCGCGGCCGCTGCGCGCGCCGCCTATCGAGCTGCTCTTGTTCATCCATCTGAGAAATGATGAAACATTTACCTTCTGTTGCAGGTTGGCGAAGCGATTGAAGCCTGGCAGGCTAGCCACGCAAGATATGACAAATAATGATTAAATTATAAATTTCTTTATCATATTACCATTTTTATTCCTTTTAACGCCAAAATTACTGAAATTTTGCATAAATGTAGCTAGGTAGGTTTACCCTGGAATAAAACATAGGCTACATTTTATTTCGTAAATCAGTTCCCATGGGATAGAAATAACATTATTAAATTATATTAGTGTGACTTCTTACAATAATTAATTATTGTAATTGGTGTTCTAATTAAATAAAACTAGTAGTTCTACGAACAGTAGACGTCGCGAACACTAACTTTTTTCAACAATTAATTTATTTATTAATGCACTAAAGTATTTTAAAACGGGATATTTTGGTAGGTAGGTTCGGTAGGTATATTTTGAAAATAGTCGAAATGGTTACCCTTTCAACCATGTTTTTCGGCGGTGACTCCTTGCAAATCGCCATGCCAGTATGAAAGCATCTTATGTATCACGGAGCAAAAGTGCTTACTTATCAGAATAAGCACCAGCATAGGTAGGCACCAGCCTTCCTATAATGGTGCTAATCTTGTCATAAGTATTATAGGTAAGTACCTACTTTCTATGTAATTATCGGTGCCTCTTACTTTTTGACGCGTTGTAAGAAAAATCCTATGGGTAGGTAGGTAGTGTATCTACACTTTACCGACCTAAGTAGATATCCAAAAATCAGAAAAACCCTTATAAGTAGGTAGGTACCTAAATATTTGTTTACGCTAGTGTGGTGTGCATTGAATTTTTGAACGAAATGTTTCACAAACACATCAACCATTATACCAATTGTCCATACAAAGTACCTAAGTTACGTTCCTCAGCAAAGCTCGAAATTCTGTACCTAGGTATCAATAGATGGCGTTGATCCATCAGCGCAAAGTTGTTGTTATTATTTAACCGACGACGACGGTGTATGCGGCCGCGCTATTTCATATAACTCTCGAAGTGTTACAAAGATGTTCTAATAGGTGGCGCTGTACTGTAAATGCTCTCTTGCATATTACTGCATTTTGCGGAGCTATTCTGCTCGTCATGCCGAAAATCCTCACCCGATCTTTACCAAATTTTTATAAGAGCAGTTTAAAGTTATTACCTTACCTCAATTAAAAATACAATCATCAAAATCAGATCTCTTATAGCGGAGATATTCCAAATCCGCCTTTTTGCCTTATTGTGGAAGAAGTACGCCTTTAATCAAAAAATCCCGACGACACTAAAATTCTATAAAATCATAGAATCTATACACAAAGTTTCGTACCGATCGGTTGTAAAATACGACCTGTAGAGGAGTACGGACATACTGACAACAACGCTATTTTGGCCAGACCTGAAACGAAGACTTTCGTTCAATTCTTTCACGACGTCAAAAAGTCAAGTGCGAGTCAGACTCGTGCATCAAGGGTGCCGAATAATTGTAAGGCCTTGTTTCTTGCCAAATATCATGAGTCTAGGTCAACGAGAAGTAGATACCTTGTATAATTTGGTCCAGGGTAAGAATCAAAAGTTTTTTTTATAGAATAAACTACAAATTTAAGGTATTCGGATTTTTCTCTTTACTTATGCTATAAGACCTCGCTTCTCACCAAATTTCATGACTACGGGAAATACCCTATAGGTTTTGTGTGCATGTGATTCCCTTGGAAATATCAAAATATTTGGACATAAACGACTGTAACTTTTGATTGCGTTAACCTAGAAATTTTATTTATATCAAGGCTTCAAGAAGTTACGGACTTGAGTATTTGATGTTAATTTCAACTCGATACCTCCCCACGCACTCCTGAGAAAAGGGGGTTGATAGACGGACAGAAAGACAGACAGACGGACAACAAAGTGATCCTATAAGGGTTCCTTTTTTCCTTTTGAGGTACGGAACCCTAAAAAACAAATTTATTGACGATGTGCTATAAGCTTTTGTAAGGGACAGATTTGTGAAAGAATTTGTGAAGTGTCTGATGTAGAGCTTTGAGTTTCCCAGTACTCACGAGTATCCCAGCATGGCGCAGAGCTTCAGCGCCGTGGAGTCGTCCAGCGTGTTGAGGCAGGCGGGGAACCAGGAGTGGTTGGCGGCGCGGTACACCTGCAGCTGGCCGGAGCCGACGTCGCCGTTGGCTTCGCTCAGTCGCACTGTGAGGAACGTAATGTATTTATAACGTGAACGAATATAAGCATGAAATTCGTAAGTAATAGGTAGGATAATGGGGACAGTCAAATTTAGACTGTTATTTAAGAGTTAGATAGAGAAACATTTATTGACAAACACAACTCTGATACAGCACAGAACATAAATAGTAGGTACCTACATAACTTACAATACAAACAATAAATGAAGCCTGCAATACAGTAGATACTTATTACATAAATGAAATAATATGAGACCGAGTAGGTACGTACCTACCCACCCACTCACATAAAGGGCTAAACGAACGGAACTAGAGAAAGAAAGACACAGCAGGACAAGAACAAATTAATTGACAACTTAATAAAGCTAGGTAATAGCAAAGGTACTAAGGTAGATATTCACTTTGTAGGTAGGTAGGTACCATGTAACGGAATGCAGGACACAGAGGTGTCAAATCTATGGAGGTAGGTGGATGAGACCTACCATACCAGGTACAGTATTAATTTAGCAGGTACAACATAATAAATAGGTACTTAATAATGGCCGTAACGCTGCGCAGGTCAAAGGGTTCCACCTCAGTTGGATAATATTACCGTGACCTCAGCTACCTTACTTATTACAAGGTGGCGCTGGTTTTCTGATGGACCCATTTTGAGGTGATCACAAGACTGACCACTACTAAAACAATAGTGTCCTAATGTGCTACTAGGTAGGTATTTTATTGATTTAAGGTAGCTTAAACAGAAAAAAAAATTAAAACTAGGTATGTATGGTTTCCATATAGGTATAGAAAATAAATAACAAATAGAAAAACAAGCAAACCAATAAAACTATAGAAAATTTTGAAAATTCCAATAATCAAAATATTTGTGAACGCAGCGTCAGAAGAGGGAGCTGCCGCCTCAGATTAACTCTTTCTACGGCTGCCGCCGCCCCCGCCGCCGTGGCAACGAGTAGTAATAATTGACATTGACATTTACTTCCAATTGAGAGTACTTTGGAACTGACAAGAAATTTTAAAGAAGTTGAAGTATTTTCTTTGAAAATACAAGCAAAATGTATGTTGTACTTACTTTACAAATTGAAGTTCTACGCCTGCCTCGAATCTCGTTGTATGCAGCCAATGGATATTATGAGTTGTAGGAAGCATTTAGCCTATAACTGGGTCTCGCAAAACCTTTAATAGAATTCCAAGCAAGTATTTCTGTTTGACAAAGCTTTCTAACAGAAGACCAGACGAGTTGAAAAGTGCGAAGACTGAAGTGTGGGGAACCTGCGACTCACAGCAGTTCCTCTCGTCCTAGCTCCGCGGACAATGGATCTGAGCTAATATGTATCACTGATTTCCACTGTTCCTCTCATCACTGTAATCTGAACCCTACATCTACAGATGTAAGACTCACAGCAGTTCCTCTCGTCCTGCCCCCAGGGACAGTCGACCCGTCCGTCGCACATGTGTGACTGCGAGATGCAGCGTTGGTTCCCGCAGTGCACGTCGCCGGTGCGCTTGCAGACGCGGCAGTTGAGCTCGTCGGAGCGGTCCGCGCAGTCCACGTGCCCGTCGCAGCGCCAGTCGTGAGGGATGCAGCGCTTCACGTCGCATTGGAACCCCGTCGGACAAACTGTACGGAACATTTATCATTAATTATTTCAATAATTAATAATGTATTTTCAGTAGACTACGGGCGCGTTTGACAGCTTCCTCGGGATATATCCCATGCGGCGGGCATGTCATCTGTACAGAATTGTCAAACAGGCTCTCACCCCCAAAAAGTTGCAGGAATGTTTGTTAAAACCTTCACTAAGTGTTGATTGGCACGCTTAGAAAATCAACAGTTTAATTTTTTATCGGAAAGTAGGCTAATTTAGAAGTATGTACACAAGTAAAATAAAATAATGATTTATTTTCATGCCACCATTAACAAAATAAAAGTGGCAAAGGTTCCAGGATCATCGATTGTGGTGATTGTCATACCTGGTTTAGCAGCCCGGAACCTGGCCTCCTTGACCTCCCGATTCCCAAGGCACACGTCCGTGTCCACGGATTCCGGGAAGATGTCGCACTGCAGGTAGTCCGGCATGGAAAGACCGAACACCTCCAGGAAGAAACCACAGCGACGCATCGTTTCTGAACAGCAAGGAGCATGTTTCTTAGTTTAGGTATAGTGTGAGCGCCAAAAAAGAAATTGCTGCAGGCCAGGTGAAAATTGGGAGGAAAAACAGAGACCGCTAATAAAAATTATGATAAAACTTATCATATGGAAGAGAACCAACTAAGTACGAGTGAGTGGAACGTCCACAAGACAAGGATCATACCACACCATGTGTATGTTTGTCCTGCTTTGGTGGAAGGGACATTGATAATATTTTTCAGTATTATGTAACAGTTTTCAAAGTTCAGCCGATCTTCCGAAAAAATGGGAAATACGAACCAAATAGTTATTTACTTGTTACTAGATACGGCCAGGAAGTTGTATCTATAGGTAATTACTAATTAGATGGCATGGCGTTAGAAGTTACCTTGGCACAGACTCCTGCAGGGCCGCACCATATGCCCCAGCGGGCCACACTTGGGCACGAACAGGGAGCACAGGAACAAGGCTGTTAGCTCGTAGCAGCGCACGTCCACCACTGCGTCGTAGATTTCCAGGTCCTGAAGAACATAATTATGTCATTCAACATTAATACGAAAAGCGCTGTTGAACCGGATAGGATTCTAAAGAATCGAGCGGGGTAAACTTAGATTATTCTAAGATTTTTTTAAGTCTGTTTGCACACGATGAATTTTGTCTAAGCAGTACCTGTATTATAGAACTTGGCTTCCCTCCAATTTAAAATAGAAAATAAAATAAGGACAACGCGATACGATAACGCTCTTTATTCATCCGAATGTTTGGATTTTTTCAACTCTTCGCGTCGATTTGATCTTGAAAATAACTAGAGCTATTGGTATCTACGATTACCAAAAGTAAGGCATGAGCGAAAACTTACAACTCTCGACCCCACTATCGCATAGACATACGAAGCCTGACCCTGAGAAGTGACCTTGCTAGGTCGCCGACCCGTGCTGTAATGTAACGGGTGTAACGCCGAGCCGAGCCCCCGTCGTCGTCACAATCCAGTAAACAACATAAATGCGCCCTGTCCCGATGTTTCACCATCCATTGTTGACTGACAAAGATTGATGCCCATGCCTTTCACCTAATGACTATTGACGCCTTACAAAGCAGGCAGATACTTACAGCTTAGAAGCGAAACTGTTTTGTTCACTCAAATTTGCATTTTTTCGTAAAAATTGGTGTAAGGAAACTGATATTCCGCGGGTTTACAGCTTACGAAACTTATTTGTTCCGTTTCTATACTAACGAACGCTATACAGTGTAGTAAGCGATTTAATAGAATTGGCAGCATAATTAACTGCTGGTGGAATAATAGCCTTAATTACATTAGAACTGATCTTACTGAAGGTATTGGAAATCGACATAATGAAGATTTTGTTAAAACAATGGTGTCAGGTAATGAAAGAAAATAATCTTTAGAATAGGATAAAGGGAACATAGAGAAGAACGGCTTTGTTGCGTACACAAAGGACGTCAGCGAGGCGCGCGCAAATCTTTCACGCTGTTATTTCTCAAGGGATTATAGTATTTCCAGTCTGTTACAGACTGACAAAGAATCACACGTGTTATACACAAAACACACGTGGCTGAGATGGCACTTGAAGATGCCCCTCTGCGCCCCTTTTGTGTATTTACAATGTATGGAACGAACGCCTTCTGATAGTCGGATCAGACTATCCATAGACTATCGGACCCGACAACTAGGCAAAAAAATCGGACGCGTAGGGTAGACTGGGTAACAGTTGTGCCAGGGTACAATTAGTGACAGTCGAGATACTAGCGAAACCGAATACTCAAACGCAACTCAGATTTTTGACAATTTTAATTAAAAACTGTCATAAAATCGCGACTTATGACGTTGCTTTTGAGTATTCGGGGTTAAGAAAGTTAAAATTTTCTAGGACTTGGCCAACCTCTGCCCACCGTCACGTAACTGAACCGTGAGATTATGCGAAGGTTATTTTTTATATCCGGTGCACATTAATTATTTCTAAAGAATGTACCCTAGTAAGATTACAATCTAGCCACAACGTGGGCTAATGAGTAATTTAAATTTAACTTAAATTGCTAGTAAAGCTTACTCTAAGAACGTGTTCATTAACACCTTTCTTATTGTTTCTATATGAAATTTACGAGAAGACACTTTGTTCTTGTATTCTTTAGTTTGTTTACGCTACATTTCACTACTATTAATTTATCACACTACACTAACTCAAAAGGTTTTTTCCTTTTGAATCTTCTTATTAGGTCTGTATTGTTAGGGAGCTGGATGGCCTCGACGTAACATGTTGATGAAGCCTTAGTTCATAAGCTTCTGCGTGTTTTTGGATAGCTTTAGCGAAGAACTCAATGTTATATTGGTCCCGGTGGACATCGTCATTTCTGATGTACCAGGGGACATTCACTATTCTCCTAGGTACTTTATTCTGGAATCGCTGGATGATTTGTATATTGCTCTTTCTGGTATAGCCCCAGAGCTATATACCATAGGTCTATACTGGCATAAGGACTTGTTCGTATAGTAAGATTTTGTTGCGTACTGTTACAGGGGAGTTTCTTCCAAGCAACCTGTACATTCTTTTGTATCTTAGTCCTAACTCGTCTTTTTTCTTGACGTGAGTTATCTAGCGTTTAGCCATTATGGCAGTGTTGTCCGCAAAGATTCCAATGGTGTTATTCTCAAGTTTTGGAATGTCACAGGTATAAAGTAGGTACAGGACCGGGCCCCATACGCTTCCCTGAGGTACTCTTTGATCACCTTTATTTCTGAGTAAGCATCGTCCTGCCTTATTTTAAAAGTTCTACTTGATATACCATGATATACATTCAGTCAAAAAAGTATCGGGAATGGATGATTTGTTAATGGTTCTAAATTCATTTTTTTTTTTGTTGTGGTTAGAATGACACAACTGTTTTCCCTTTTGGGCGCGTCGAGTTGCATCTGTTATTTATATTAAATACAGTGCTGTTTTTAGTTATATCATATCTAGTGTGTATTGAGAATTTCATAATGGACAAAAACATCGAACAAAGAGTTTGTCTTAAATTTTGCATCGCCAATGGAATTTTGTGTTCGGAGTCACTGAAAATGTTACAGAAAGCTTACGGTGAATCGACTTTATCAGAAACATATAGTTATGAGTTGTACAAAGCGTTTAAAAGCGGTCGAGATGTGATGGAAGTTTTGCCTCGCTCTGGTAGGCCATCAACGTCTGCACCTGAAGTTAACATCGCACAAGTGAAGGAAAAAGTGACTGAAATCCTTATTCAACTTTGAAAGAGTTTGCCGGAAGGTCAAACAGTAAATAAAGAATATTATTTGAGCATTATGCGGCGTTTAAGAGAGCAAATTCGACGAAAATGCCAGATTTGTGGAAAGAAAATTCTTGGATTTTGCCCCACGATAATGCGTCTTTGCACAAGGCCATCATTGTGACCGAATTTTTGACCAAACACTCAACAAATACCATCGAGCAACCACCATATTCACCAGATATGGCTCCAGCCGACTTCTTTCTTTTTCCTAAACTCAAATAACCACTTCGTGGCACTCGTTTTCAATCGGTAGAAAACATAAAGGAGAATTCGCGGCGAGAACTGAACTCGATTCAGGAAACATCGTTTAAAAAATGTTTTGATGATTGTATTATTCGTAAATGTATCGTTTCTGAAGGAGCATACCATAAAGGTGATAAAATAAAATTGGATGAATAACAAACATTTTGTGTAATATTGCTCTTTTCCCGGTACTTTCTTGACAGAGTAGTATAAGTCGAAGCGTCAGTGAAGTTCTGAATTTTGCCGTTTCAGTTGTTTAGTGAGGTTGATCAGCTTCATTTTATCTTGCTGGGACCTAGATTGGTGCCACTGTTTTCTCTATTTCCTTTTTTCACGTATTAAGTGTATAATTTCTGGAGGGTAGCAATGTCGTGTAGTCCCTTTGAAGCTGGAGTATTTTTCCATGCAGTTTATTGAATGATTTTATTAAATATATCTATTTCTATATTGAGCTGCTCTGGAGTTTTAAACGGCACTCTTAAGTTTATACTCCTGTTTAGTTCTTTCTCAAAACTATCCCAATCTGTGCGCATTAACTAAGGATAAAGTGTTTTCTTTCTGAACAACTTGTTCTCGAATTTCTAAGTATATAGCAGAGTGGTCAGAGATCATACCGTAGCTCTGTTCTGCTCTAAGGTAGTCAGGCGCTTTGTTTTTATAAATAAAAAAGTCTACAAGGTTCGGTATCTTAAGCGGATATGTCGGTCAGTAGGTAGGTGATTTTGTTGATATAACATCACTATTTGCTTCTTTTACAGCTTTCATTAGCTCTTATCCTTTTGTATTTGTAAGTCTGGAGCCCCAGTATGTATATTTGGCGTTGAAGTTACCCCACACGACTTTAGAAGATCTAGGTAGGTGTATCGTGGTGGACAATAAATAGCCGCCACCGTAAGAGGAAATCGTTTGGTTTTGATGGTAATTGAAACAGATTGAATACCTAGCTCTTCATATTTACTACGTTCGTAGTGTTTGATTTTGTCCTTTATGATAACTGCACTACCGCCTCTTCCTTTATTAGCTGGGTACAAAGCATGGTAAATTGTATAACCTTTGAAGGGTGAAGAGCCCAATAGCTTAATAGTCTTAAACAACTTAATAGTCATAGCTCAACTATTTCATGTGCATTTTTATAAATAATTGTTGTGTGTGTAACCCACATACACTTGTATTTCTTTAAAAAAATAACGCAATACCTAATTATCCTCTACAAAAGATAACTCAAACAGCGCCAACAGCCGAAAGTTAACTGTCGATCTATTAGATGAGAGGCGAAAGCTTTGAAGCAATTGATTTGTGTGTTCAGACGCCGCCTAATCTGATTCGCTGATGGCAGATCACGTCCTTTGAGTAAGTATCGATATTCATTTAATATACTCTTATTCTGGAAATTCAGCTGTTTCTAAGTATTTCATATTGTGGTTGAGGTGCAGTCATGATTTAAATAAGGTTAATTGCGTTAACAAACCACAGGCCGGGAAAGGACCTTTAAAACTTTTGGTCCGTTTGTGGTCCTGATAGATGGAATTTAAAAATATGGAAGATTATGTACCGAGTCCGACTTATCACAGATTACGTGTTGCTTTGACTATAACACATCAAATAATAATAAAAATGTAAATCGAGGGCTTTAGATTATTTTCCTTGCAACTTGCCGGCATATTATTGAATAAGCACTAGCCAGCTGGCAGAGGCCATTCACATGCAGTTATGGTTATGGTTTAATCTGTATTCAAGGCTTCCATGTCAAACGTTTAGGTTAATTAATTAGTCGAAGATGCGTGGGGGGTGACCTCGTCGCGGGGCGCCCGTGCCGGCGCGAGATGGCTTCTAGTAAGCCGATTATGATACTTCCTGTTCATTGATTTTTAGCTGGTATTAGATAGTGGTTGATTACCTTTGTAAGTTCTTTAAATATAACTAAATTCTTCCCGCGGCTTCGCACGCGCTCTTTCGGGATAAAAACTAAAATCAGCCCTACGACTACATCATTGCAAAATTTCAGCCCGATTCGTTCAGTTGTTTTGATGTGAAGAGGTAATAAACATCTAAACATCTTCTAGTGTTCCGCATTAATAATATTAGTGTGATTTATTCCACAGTTGGAGATGGAAGCCTTCAATATAATATAATAATTAGATATGTTTGCACTTTGAGTCGATTCACCTACGTCTGCTTCTTCCGGCTTCTGGTGGAAATTTTCCGTGTAACGAAAATTATCAAATTTTACGCATGTTCTATTCCTAAATAAATGTGTTCCTATAATAACAAAATTATCTAATAATACACTCAATAATATCAATAATATAGATTAAGTGTTACAGTGAAACTGTCCTATTAAATAAGTATCCTCCGCAACAGCACTCTACGTCCACAGCTGATCAGTAATCGCAGTGAAACTGCTAAAAATATACTGTAGGAAGCTGCTGCCGTCCCTCTGCGAGTTCTGGACCCCTGGTGGGCTCTTACGACATCCACAAGGTGAGACGGAGAACTCGATCCTTATTAATAAAGTATAGCGCCTACAAATTATTAAAAACAACTGACAAAAGTCAAACAGCAATTACTCATAAAGTAATGACAGCGAACTTGGTATATTAATTACTAATTCGGCAACTCAACATCAAGTTAAACAGAAGTCAAACGCACCGCACCGCGCCTAGCTAGTTTGCAAGTAGTTGTATAAGTAAACATCGTAAGCTGAGGGAAAACTTTACACGAAATGCTTTTATTTTAATTATTTGGGAAGCTAACGTTGGTTTTCGGTTTGAAAATAAACTTTCTGCAACTTTTAAGTATGTTTTGGAATCTTTCCTAATTTAGATATTTGTTTTTCTACAGTAATGTTAATACAACGAACGAATTCGTACATGATTCCAACTTGTCAACCTATTCCACGACAAGCTACATTTTAGTGCTTGCAAGCTTTTAGTAAAATGAAAAATAGCATGACATAGTGAGTGCCTTGATTGTAAACTGTAAACTTCTTAAATAACAAAATATACATAAACGAAATATACGATGGTTTTATCATAAATGTTATTAATTTCATTTCTTGTAAGTTGCAAACGTGACTTAGACTTAGTTCATGTAAAGAAGCCTCGATCGAAACCAGTTCTGAAACTCTACGCGGCCGAAATAGTCTAACAAATTGTTCTCTCAGTGTGTTAAACTCATAAAAGTAAAAAAACCGAGTCTGCCAATAAACTTAGTACCTACTTATAAATCTTTGGTCATAATAAAACTCATAGAATAAACTCAAAGAAAATGGGAATATAAACACTGACCTGCTGCGCATCCCTCTGGCCGAAGTGCCCAATATAGTTGGGGAAGACAGTGAAGTTGTAGGAGACGCGGTGCTGCTGGCAGAAGGAGACTATGACGGGCAGACAGACGCCGGGCGCCGGGTTCCGCCCGCCCACAGGCTCGGGCGGCGCCGCCCAGCCCACGGAAACTGAGCGGTTGACCACTTGGGACACGTACTGGGGAAAAGAGTTACTTGTTAGGTTATGTGTACTGTGTATGCCACTGAATGGTGCAATGACGTTGATTGCTAATAAGGGTCAGAAAATAAAATTACCACAGAGTGGAACCAACTGGAAAATTAAGAAAACACTAAAAATCTCCTCTGGGTTTTGCGCTCTAAGCCCAGTAGGAGCGGTAGTAGGTTGCGGTGTCGTATGGGAGGCATCGCAACTGAGGCGGGCGGCTGTGCTGTATGGGCAGCATGGCCGCAGTGAGGTGGAGGCCGCGGCGGGAGAGGAGTGCCGGTATTGAGGTACGCCGCTCTCCCTGCCTTCCGCGGCCTTGGCGGGGTCGCCACCGTATGATGGCGGACGCGGTGGGGTCGCATGGGAGGATGTCTGTCGGTAAGGCGATGGCCGCTCTCCCTATCCTCTGCGACCGTGTGGCAGGCGGCGGGGCCACTCGACTGACCCGTCGCAGGGGGACCTTGGGCGTTCCGACACGGGGTCGTCCGGCGCCCAATTGGCGGTTAAGGTCCCCGAGGTGATCGCGGCGCGTCATGTGTTTCTGGTGCGTCGCGAAGAGGGGGTGTTGCACACCCCCAGTGAGGGGCCCGATATCGGGCAGTCGCGGTGGGTTCGTGGATGAGTGTAAGCGTCCCCACGTTCCTACCATAAGCGGCAGAGGCGGAAGCACCCTGAGGGTTTTAGTGGTGTTAGAGCCTCACATCATCGTACTGTCTCTCCGTGGCAGTACGATATGCGTGCGCATTTCCCTCAGGATAAAAAAAAAAAAAAAAAAAAAAAAAGGTGGTGCCCACAGCTATGGGTCTTATTCCGCCATCCTTCTTTTTTAGTGCATAAAGATGCGCACCGTAAAGGAGTTCTGTGATTAGGTATACAATTTTAGTTAGCGATTTTTGTAAAAATTAAAAAACCTCGAATAGCTTTCGTCCAACCAACTTCTTCTGTATTTTTTTTTTGTTTACCAAGCCAATTACAACCAAACCCAGGCAATTAATGCAACGATAGATGTTTCTTCACATACAGAAACAAACCCGTAAATCTCCAACATAACTCAAACGCCAAGCCAGTCAGCTACATTTTCTTTTTAATTAGCGGCATATCTTACGCAATTTCCGGCGCTAGTCCCTACATCACTCGCAATTTAGCAAGAATGCGCTCGCCTCAGGTTAATATCGTAACGTACCGGCTACCGGGGTTTTCATTATAAGTATTAGCATAGTTACTCAAAATACCGCGAGTGTTTTTAACCTTTGTGCTACTACAAAGTGCTACGGTTAGGTATTACGAGTAATATTACGCTGCTTTGCTACGAAACAAACAAGTGCTACGAAATACTAGGTATTGTTAATCTACGAAAAATAAAGAGGTGCTACTAAAGGCTAAAATCTCTTAATTACGAACAACAGCCATTTCTATAGAGATTTTCCCAATTATCGTTCGAAAACCTCTTAATTCTGTGAAGTACCTATTGATTGTAGATGGAGGCTTCGTTGTGAACCCTCTCGGACGAAAGCGAGACAATGCGCAGGTGGGCCTTGTGTATAGGGGCAATGCCACATTGGTCCCTTAATCGACGGTCCAAATAATTAGTCATTTTACAAATAGAAGTTACCTTAATTTAATTGATAACATTCTCCATTTTAACAACATTTCCATCACCACTGATTTTGTGACTGATGTTACCTACATCAATAGGGTTAACTCAGGTTCGTCTTATGATATCCTGATTTATATTAAACCTAATTATAATTGTTGAATTCATAAATTTTAAAAAGCGTTTTCATTTGCCATTTAATTACTAAGTAATCATGTTTTTCTTGAACAATTTGATAACGTTCCCTAATTTGTAAAATGGACAATTAGACACAAAAATGGTCGTAAGGCTCAGAAGCCTTTACAAATTAGTTGAGGGACCGCCGAGGGCGATCATTGTTGGGCATGTTTTACAAATGTTTGGACGAGGCTTTGTTGAATTTTCCTTTCTTTTTGAGCGTTCGCGGTGATAACCGATATTATTTATTTCGTGGAATAAACGTGAGATTTTTGCAACATTTGACGAAATATTTTTACCTATATGTACGCCAGCCAAGGTGTGAAATGTTTGTACACTAAAACTAAAACTCGCGTGCTTGGCGTTAACTTTTAGATAACAATTTTAATTTTTTAAGAAGAAACAATCTCAAACAGACAAGGAATGTAAATTGCGTAAAAAAATTCACGCCTACATGAAGTTTAGGTTAGGTATGGTTTGTTTACAAACATTTCACATGAGGTTTGGTTGGAGTACAGATTAATCATACCTATTCTAGAGGTACAACAAGCTAATCCTAGGTCTCAAAAAAACAGTTCTCGAGATTGACAATTCATTTGACAGTTTATAAATCGATCAGACATTCTCAACCGGTGCGCTCACCAAGAAACACTCAAGAAACAGCATTCACTGTTATTTTCGTCCGAAGTTAGAATTGACTCAGAATTGGACTTATTTGCAGGCTAAGGCTCTTTAAAAAAGTTAAATTATTTCCTATCTTGGTTTGTTTCTGCATCGGAAGATAAGAAACCTTATTGTGAAAGCTGCTTGGTTGGAGTCCAAGAAGCTTAATGTAGAATTTTAATGTCGTTCTTGAGAAAATTAAAAAGTTTTGAGCTAACTTGGCTTTTTGCCGACTGCACTACGAGAGCTAACAAAATTTTAGTAAATTCCGTGTATAAAATACCAACCTTACTTTTATAGTCCGTACTTAAAATATGTAATCCGTTTGCCTTGCATCAATAATGAGAAAAACGGATCGTAAGCGTTCATTCGTAGTACTTCTGCTTCGTAGTTTTAGCGTAGCACTTGGCTACCTCAGTAATGTCTTCGATTATGATCTATGATAATGGCGTCTTACCGAGGTCGGTGATACTCGTACCTTAGTGACCTGCTGAGCAGGATTGGCTCGGTAGTAGGCGAACAGGGCTCCGGTGATGGCCAGGAGAGCCACGGCGTTCAACGCGAGCTGCATCAGGCGGAACTTGTGCGGAGACGCCTCCGTCGTCGCGCCTTGGATGTCGCGCAGCATCTGACGACAAATACATCATTAGACGCTTACATGTATAGGTATAGATATAGAATATAAATAATATATAAATAGTGGATTTTTAACGGAGAGGAGCTCAATGGGATGTCATGTCCAGCGGCGGCTCCACAGCTTTACGAAAAAAGCGCCCTCTTTTCAGTTTGTTCGAACAATTTCGCAAAGTTCACAATTTGATCCTTTCGTTCTTGATGTCCATTTTGTTATGAAGGAGTAAACCAATATCATCCATCATCTGGTAGACAGAAGGCAAGCTCTTGCTTGGCTAGATCATGCTGCGTAAAGGATCTGCAACAATGAAGCGAAATTGTTCGAACAAACTGAAAAGAGGGCGCTTTTTTCGTAAAGCCGTGGAGCCGCCCCTGGACATGACATCTCATTGAGCTCCTCTCCGTTAAAAATCTACACCAATATGAGTTCTATGGTAAACTGGGTAAAAAACCTTCTTGTTGGAAATTCCTCGTTAGAGAAAGTTTGGAACGAATAAATCGTTCCAAACTTTCTCCTCAATAATGCCTCAATATTTTTTCCAGCACATTTTCAAAAAGAACAATCTATAAAGTCGAAACAAAACTCATTTTATAGTCACGCAGACGCTTAGTTCCCAATAAGTATGATCTCGTCCGTCGAAAGTTGGCTACTTATGTTGTGTACCCTCGCCCTACATACCTACTGCAGCGCGTGTACGTGTGCGTGTGCAGTGCGCGGCACATATTATGTTGACTCGCGGCGAGATTGCCACTGACCGGGTTCAGCGAGTTTGTGGAGCTAGTTGTTTGTTGAGTCGCGTAGGTTGTTCAGTTTGTTCAGTATGTTCAGTTTCTTGAACTCTACTACGTAGTACTTTACACTAGCCAGACTCGACGTGGAATGTTTGTAAACAAACCACGACACAAAAACTAAAACTCGCTAGTGTTTATGTAACTATACTTACCTACAGTAAATTTATTCTGTGACTTTACCTACACGCAACAACAACAATATATTATTTACCCACCAATTATGTAACTTATTTTTTATCTGCATATTTTAAAACAACGACGGTGGTTGAAAAGAAATCATACATTATTTCGTTTCCTTTAGATTAGACCATACAGGACTGGGACACGTCAAATGTTTCATAACATAAAACGCGGTTGCGATAATCTAATCGTATGATGGATCTTTATTTTCACAAAAACTTGGTTTGATAAATTCGAGGAAAGGAACAAAAGATAGAATTGACATTGAGCATCTAGGTGAATGCAAAACGATGAATTCATAGGGATGGCTCAACCCTCGACTCTAGACTTCAACTCCAATTATATTAGCTCAAAACACTAACTGAAAACGTTACAGCAGCCTGTCGAGTTATCCACCGTATACCCACTCAGGGCCTAATCCCTCTAATAAAAAGAACGCATTCAATTCCATTGTTGCCCGGCGCCGTCGGCACTTGTGCTCTAATGCACTTACCAGCACTGCAGCCAAGATAAGCGAGCTAGCTTTTGATTTAGCTGGCTTTAGTAATTATCACTGAACTATGGCGTCCGGCGGCCGTGGTGGCTTGCAACTGTTGTTTTACTGAATTTATAAGTTCTTGCAGACCAAGACCACATAGAAGGCAATGTCGTTCAGCGAGTCAATAGAAATGCCGCGATATCTCCGCGTGAAGATCATTTTCAACTAAAAATAAAGATCTTATTTTTTAGTGGCACGGAGAGACATTCGTTGGCGATTAGAAATTTATATACAATAAAAGCTCCTTAGTCGCGGTTCCCTTAATCGAGATTTCACTATTCGCGGATAAAAAAATTGCGACTCGTTTCCTGTATTCGCGGATAAATATTTTACTATTCGGGGATTGGCAGAATCGCAAGACGAAGACTTAACCGAAACCAACTTAGAGGAAATGATAAACCCGCATTCCATTGAATAAGAGCCTTTCACAAGCACTGAAAAGGCGTCCTTAAACCTGAATACCCTTAGCGAAGGTTTACGTTGTGACTTTTTCATGAAAATTGACCAATCTATGGAGAGAAGTCTAATTTTCAAAAGGAAAATTACTAACGCCACTGCCATTTATAACTTAACAATACCTACTAATTATTATCTGGCTTAGACAAAGGTTTAAAAAATTTAGTAATTTATTCTTGTATTGCCGCTTTTAAAAGGTCCTTCAATTCGGATTGATATATGTAATACCTATATCAATCCGAATTAAATACCGGCACTAAATTTTTTAAACCTTTGTCTAAGCCAGATAATAATTAGTAGGTATTGTTGAGTTGTTAGATACGCTAAGCGATTACATTGATTTTAGTGTGATTTTTTCTTTTATTTTGAGTTGGAACGTATACCCTACATTCCTATACAAATTACCGTTCCGTATCCACGGTTTCTGTATTCGCGGCATATTTACGGAACGTATACCCCGCGAATAAGGAGCTTTTACGTATGGAAAGGGCACTAGAGTCTGATCTAGCTGATTCTATTCAGTATCTATCATTCAGCAACTCAGCGTGACTCAGCCTTGTCAAGAGTAAACTGTGGTCAGAATATAACTTGAGGGTTTTTTCAATTTCAAATTCATTGTTAACTTTAACTACCTAACTTTTGTTTATTATTTTAAACCCAAACTCAAGAAAACTAATTATTTTCTTCAATTGTCCGTGTGAGACCAACGGCTTTGAAGTGTTGAGGGCTCTCACAATACAACAATGATTTTACTAAACAATTACTTTATTATTCTGAAAACAATTGTTTGCATTGTTAGGTTTACATTACTTTTAACTGTTTCTAAACGACGAGGTCTTTCATTTTCGGTTGAGAAAGTAAGTTCCTTGTAACTCTATAGCACAATGAAATTGGCCACGTGCGAGCTGGACTTGTGCGCGTAGTAACAAGCGTTCTGTTAATAAATTAACTGGGGGCATTAAGTTGTCTGGCATTTGCCAGAGGCCTACCAGTTGTGCACCTATACTGTGCAGAAAGGCTGGCCACACGAGAGCTCTTGTTCATCCGGTTGTCAAGTGTGCCCAAAGAGCAGGATATTTACCAGTTCTCTGCAAAGCCTGGCCGACATGTGGTTGGAGCTATGTGCTGCGGGAATTAGCACAAAGAGAATAGGTTAGCGGCCAGTTTGGCGGCCGTGCCACGTTTATAGTGGCATTACGAAATATTTAGGAATATCTTGAATCTTTAGGTTCTTGAATCTTTAGGTTCTTGAGTCTTATAACTAATTATCATAACTCAACTAAGTATAACTAAAAATTCGTTATCGCGTTCGTTAACATTTTAATTCCCTCACGGGATGACTGAATACTTTCCTACTCAAAGTTTACCAACAAACAATACGACTGAGTTGATAAATCAATTATTTTATTTCTTTAGGTTTACAAAATAAGCACTTAGACAATCCAAATGTTAAACTACAAATTTTATTATTAAATAAAAAAAAAGTGGTAAGCTACCTACCGTAGGTAAGTACCTACTATTAATTTTCTCTTCACTTCAAATTTTAGTCCACTAGTGGAAGAAGTGTAAAAGAAATCACCAGCACATTATATGTTTAACAAATCCCGAAAGTTTAAAATTTACTAGGATTTAAGAGAATTTCAAAACGCAAAAATTCGTGTTATCATCAGCCTTTGATGTTTGCTTTACACATAGTTATCGAATCTATGATTTCGAAAACATCAAAACCTGGTGTCGTGAGCAACAATGGAAACACTATCACAGACTTGCTATTCTTCTCTGACACCCGTGCAAAAGTGTTAAGTTCAAAGAACTCTTCGATCCATATAATTGCGATCTTGAGCTCAAAGTCGCGAACCAAGTCGATTTATTCAGATTACGATTAGATACCTAAGTAATCAACATCAAATTGAAACTGTTTATCAATCGTCCAGCTCGTAGCTTCAAACTCATTAATCTCAAGTTGGTATATTGACTAAGGAATCGGAGATCAAAAACATACTAAGTAGATACCTACCTAGGTACAGTAGATAGGTAAATGAATTAAAAATTATAAAAAACATTTCATGCAGCATGCAAAATGTGCCTCAAAAGAAGATAAAGCAGATTTATCAAGTAGGTAAGTTATAATTACTATTTTACACTCGGGCTTGCTGTCGTAATTGTGACAGAAAACAATCACGACAGCAACCCTTTTCATGGTCCATGGAAACAAGGTCTGACACTCCCAACTGTCAAATATTCTACGTGACTGCCCAGTTGCCACTTTATTGCAACAAAACATAGAAGTTGGGAAACAAATATGATAATGGTTAATTAATTAAATTCATAAAAAAAATACCAATCGTCAATTAGTGTAGGTACACAACACACATAATTATAAATTATAAATAAATAAATAATGCTGGACAATTCACAGCGACAGCGTTATCTAGCCCCAAGCCAGGCAGAGCTTGTGTTATGATTTCTAGATAACTGGTTACTTATTAAAATACACTTCTTAGATAGATATTTTTTTATTATACTTAGAAAACTTCCAGAACACACGGAACAAATATTTACAGATCGTATCTACATACATTTATCCTGAGGCGGGAATCGAGCGCGCAACCTCTGATGACCATAATAGCATTTGTCGACGACCTCAGCGGGCGAAGCAGGAGGTTGCGGGCTCGATTCCCGCCTCGGGGCAAATGTTTGTATGATCTGCAGATATTTGTTCAGGGTGTTCTGGATGTTTTCTATGTATACCTAATAAAAAAATATCTATCTATGTAGTGAATTGTATATCAGTTATCTAGTACCCATAACACAAGCTCTGCTTGCTGTGTGAATTGTCCAGCATTATTTTATTTTGACGTGACAACGTCTTATAATTCGATAGAGCCGGCTGCACGCACGAAAAAACATGACGTCATGCGGCGTTACCTCGCTCTGAGGCGTTCCATGTAAGGCTTGAAGCGCGAGCGAGAGCGGTGAGCGAAGCGAACCGCAATGCGACTATTGGGGCACTGACCCCCCTCGCCCCCTGTCCCCTGCCCTCCTCAACCCCCTTTCCCATCAAAAAATCTGATATGGGTATCGTTTTCGACTAACATGGGGGTGAGGATTACGAATTTGATGACTGCGGGCGTGTGTCGGATTGCGGTGAGCGAAGCGAACCGCAATACGTCACACAGCAAGGCGAGCGAAGCGAGCCTTGCTTTGTGACACCACACATACTTATATGGGTATCGTTTTCGACTAACTCGAACTCGTAGATTACGAAAAAGATGTCCATTTCAAAATCCAAGATGGCTGACATTTTTGACGTGACAACGTCTTATAATTCGATAGAGCCGGCTGCACGCACGAAAAAACATCACGTCATCCGGCGTTACCTCATGCGGCGTTACCTCATGCGGCGTTACCTCGCTCTGAGACGTTGTCACGTTCAACTATCGTCAGTAAACCGACTTTACAGACAACCAATTTTTATTTTTATACACGTTTTGTCGGCAAGACAAATCAAAAGAAAAATGACGGCGACCGACTAACCATCACACTCTGATAAATGACAGATGACATTAGTTTTATTCGTTTCATTTTCATGTCTATAGTTAGAATAATGCTTCCTCTAAGTTTTTATGCAATCACAGATCTACATTTCAGATGACAGCTGTGAAACAATCACGATATCTCGGACACTATTGATCCTGGAACTATTTATACAAAAACCACAATACATAAAATATACATTTATCTACTGTGCAAAAACGCTGTTTCACAGCATTTCCGCCGTGTCCTCGTGGTTCGTATTTTCTGTCTTGAAATACATATTGCTGTCTTGCTTATGGACAAGCGCCCCGTGATAACATTTAGCTTTATTGAGTAGTAGTGACCATGAAACACCCATTTACGATTCCAATATTTCAATGGAAACCTATATTAGACATTTTATTTACGAACGATTTTTTTATCGCTCGTTCCACCTGTCGAGGTACGATGAGATTTTATTTCTGTCATTTTTACAGCCGCGCCCCGATGCGAGACCGATCGATGCTACTGAGAGTTAATCGTTTTATTCGAAAGCTGACGAAGCGGCTATACTGATCATGCATCCGTTTAAAAATAAGAATAAGAACATTTTATAAGGTTCGAATATTCGACGATTACGGGTGTCCTGTGCGGTCTTAAGTAAGGCTCTTTGACTTTTGATATCGAAATTAATTGGACATTGGGCAATTTTCGTGCTGTGTCAAAAGTCAAATTAGGTAGGTACTACAATGAGGCAGCATTTACCGCGACTGCGGCAATGCGGCTGACTGCAAGCCTACTTCAAGCTCGGAATCACCTTTAACCGAACCCGCCGGTTCCGTATCTTGTGATGCGAATGAACTGTACTATGTCAATACGAATATTTGCTTTAATTTTCCCGTGTGAATTGGCGCGCAAATTGAATTCGGCATCGCACCGTGCGTCCATTTCCGCTGCAGCCATTTCCACGCCGCCATTTAAGCGAACATTTAACGTACCTACATTATTAAACAAAATGGACATTTTGGTAAAAGGTTTCACGCTTCAAAAGCGAACCGGTGTACGAACACTGAAGTGGCATTATTGCGTTTCTGGCTTTACACGAGTTTATCCCTCGGGAAATACTTCGACACATTATAGTAGCACGTGGCAGGACATAGGATTAGCAGCATGGAGTGGCAGTAGCAGGGGCTGGCCATAATCTGCCAACGAACTAATAGCTAAAGCAAGCGGTAGCATACAGGATTAGCCGGCTGAAGTTGCAGTTGGGCTAGCTGTTAGTCTATAAGTAATTATACCCATCGGTTATAAGGGTGGGTGTAAGCGAGTTCTGGAGTGGAGATTACGTGTCGGTAAACGCAGAGTAACTATCAGGGGCCATTACCATCCGGGTGAAATCACAATTTGCGACATGTCATCCGCTAAGACAGAATGGGGCTCGCCGAGTACAGGGCGAAATGATAGACTTTAAGGAAAGGGCAATCAATGAAGTAAGTATTATAGTTAGGTACAGGCAAATCTATAACAGTGACTTTGATTCTGATGATGATCTCGTGAAATTACAATTTTTGGTTGTTTATCCAGCATCGTTATCAGCTAATAAGAATAAGACTACATCGTTAGGTTGTTGGTGAAATATGAATCCTAGAATAATAACCCGTGTGTTTTATCTCTACGTGTTAAGCCCCCCCGTAAGATTTCTACAATAAAGCTTGTTTATTACATAAACCCCAAAGTAAGAAGGAAATTATTGCGGCACGCAGACCGTCATCCTTTGCAACTCTTGGCAAGCTACCAGAAACAAGGGTCGACGCAGACGAGCTACTAATGGTCACGTTTATGTACCTATATTCGGTCCTGTGATCACAAAGGACGTTTGCTATGTTTGGCCAATGTTTGGACGACCTTAGGTTTTGAGTAAGGAAATAACTCACCCGATGATGCAGAGACATGTTGCTGCCGTTCTGGAAGCGCACGATGGTCTGCAGCGAGGCCGGGGTCGACGCACTCTTGGTGATCGCGGCGTTGTGGGCGTCCTTCTCAGCCTGCTCCTTCATCATCAGCCCGCGCGCTATCTTCGCGTTCAGACTCTTATTTACATGCTGGTGCGGCAACAACGGCGCTTCCATTGACTTAGTCGTGTAGGATGGTGAGGACGTCTGGCTGAACGACTCCGAAGATACGTTGGAATCCTGTCGTACGCTGATGTTGGAGCCAGAGGACGGTGACTGTTTCATGCCGTTCGTCGAGGGCGGCGTGTAGGGGTTGTCAGGCATTTTCATTGGAGGTCGTTTATTCTGTGTCTTGTTGTCGGGTCGAGGTGTCGGCGAGACGGGGACCACCGTTCGTTTGGTCCCGAAAGGGTCGTTAGGTGGTGTGGTGACGGGTCGCGGGGGAGTCGGCGGGGGCTGTCGCCGCGGGGGCTGCGGGGAGGCGCGTCGTGGTGGCGCGGGGGGTAGGATAGTTGACGACGCCGGCACCGGGGCAGTGCGCTGTGGCACGGGGGGTGGCTGCGGCGCCATCGGCTGGATTATCAGGGGCGGAGGCGGCTGCAACAATTTAATTTAAACATATTATAAGTCTCTTAGGTGCTCCTCAACTGATAATTCGAGTACGACAATTACCTCTATCATCATCATCATCAGCAGCCTTTATTAGTCTACTGCTGGACATAGGCCTCTCCTAATGTGCGCCATAGCGCCCTGTCTTCACTTTACCGCATCCAGCATCTGCCTGCAGTCTTTTGCAGATCGTCATCCCACCTGGCTGGAGGGCGTCCTACACTACGTTTGCCTAGTCGTGGTCTCCACTCAAGAACACGTTTACCCCAGTGGTTGTCGGTTCTTAACGAGATATGGCCGGCCCACTGCCACTTCAGCTTGCTAATTGTTTGGGCGAATAACTTTGGATCTCTGTCGAATGTATTCTTTACGAACCCTATCTATCCTTCAGAGAGACTCTGAGCATAGCTCTTTCCATACCTCGCTGAGCGACTTTGAACTGGTGGACCAGCCCTACCGTGAGTGTCCACGTCTCAGCTTCGTAGGTCATGACGGGTAGGACGCACTGATTGAAAACTTTCGTTTTCAAGCATTGCGGTATGGATGAAAAGAAGACTCGACGTAGTTTCCCAAACGGTGCCCAGCCTAGCTGGATCCTCCTCTTGGCCTCCTTCTCAAAATTATTTTTACCTAACTGCAGAATTTGCCCAAAGTAAGTATACTCGGAAACAATTTCGAGAAGGTGACCATGTACGACGACCGGTCCTGGATCAATGAGGCCATTGATCATGACTTTGGTTTTATCCAAATTCATGCCAAGACCGATGCGTCGCGAGGCTGAGGCTACGCCGTCCAGCATCTGATTCAGCTCCTCTAGCGACTCCGCCATTAAAACTATGTCATCAGCGAATCGCAGGTGTGAGATGTAGCCGCCGTTTATGTTAATGCCTTTACCTTTCCAGTCCAGTGACTTAAACATATATTCCAACGCGCTCGTGAACAGTTTCGGGGATATAACATTCCCCTGTCTCACTCCTCTGCGTAGTTGGATGGGTTTCGACTGCTGGCCCTGTACTTGGACACACATAGTGGCGGTCTCGTAGAGACATCTCAACGACTCGATATAACGAAAGTCTACTTGGCATCGCTGTAAAGATTCCAGAACAGCCCAGGTTTCGACAGAGTCAAAGGCTTTTTCATATTCCACAAAGGCCAGACACAGAGGCTGATTATACTCTTCGGACTTCTGTATAATCTGCCGCACTGTGTGAATGTGGTCTATGGTGCCATATCCTCCACGGAACCCGGCCTGCTCCGGTGGCAGGAACTCGTCGAGTCTCCTGGCGAGGCAAATCGTGACCACTCGTGACCACAGCTTATAGACGTGGCTCAGGCGTGTGATGGGTCTGTAGTTTTTGACGTGACAACGTTTTATAATTCGATAGAGCCGGGTGCACGCACGAAAAACATGACGTCATGCGGCGTTACCTCATGCGGCGTTACCTCGCTCTTTTCTTAAGACGTTGTCACGTTCAACTATCGTCAGTATACCGACTTTACAGACAACCAATTTTTTAAGAAGGGTTTTATCTCCCTTCTTAAAAAAGAGCACCACCAAACTCCCGCTCCACGCCTTTGGAGTTCTCCCACTGTGCAGGACGGTGTTGAAGAGGTTCTCTAGCTCCTGTATAACAGAGAGGCACCTTCGGCTTTCAAAAGCTCCGAAGTTATTCCGTCCTCACCGGGGATTTTTCCATTTTTAAGCTGCCTCAGAGCTAACACGATCTCGTCTTGACTGATATCTGGCAGTTCGTCGGTATATTGGCGTGTCAGGGTGGTGTTTAGAATTATGGTCGTCTCGTCGGGAATAGGGGGCATGTGCAGCGTATGTACGGCGGAGATCTCCGGCTTCGACAATACGGTCCTCCCGTCGTGCGATTCGAGCTTCGTCAGGTGGCTCCTGCCAAGCTGCTGAGTGAATACTTTGGACCCTCGATTTCGCTCTATCGCCTCTTCGATGAGGCGTGTGTTGGAGCTCCGAAGGTCGCTTCGTACCATCTTCGCAATTCGCTTGTTCAGGTCTGACCTTTCTGACGAAGTAACTTGGGTGGTTTCCCGTCTTTTTGTTATCAGCCCGAGAGTCTCATCCGAGAGTTTGGATTTCTTGCCTATGTGCAGCTTTTTGCAGAACTTGATCCTCCATCCCTCAGCGTTTCAACCAGATTGTGTAGGGTCCCTTTGGCGTTATCAGTGGGACTCATGATCAACAAATCTATTCCCTAGAAGCTGCTGGAACTTTTCGGTGCCCGCCATGATTTGCATTGGGTTAGGTCGGAGCGTGGACTTCATCAGACGGTTTCTTTCAAGCTTCAAGTTGATATTCAGAGAGTTTCGGAGCAGTCGGTGATCAGATCCGGTATTGAACCTGTTGATCACTGAGACGTCTCTGAATATGTGCTTGCTATCCGTCATGATGAAGTCGATCTCAATTTTAGTCACAGTGTCGGGGCTTTGCCATGTCCACTTCCTTTGAGGTTGTTTCTTAAAGAAGGAGTTCATTAAGAACAGTACCTCTTTCTCAAGGAAGTTGAGAAGCATTTGCCCCTTGTGGTTCCTAACTCCATAACCAAGCGGGCCTATTCGAGATTCGTTGCCAGTCTGGGTTCCCACCTTGCCGTTAAAGTCCCTCATAACAACGTTGAAGTGTGCCTTAGTGGTGTTGTGTAAGGCTTTGGATATAATATCTTCGTACGTATCGTCCACTTCATCATCCGAGTGTACCGAGGTCGGTTCGTAAACCTGAATCACCTTCATGCTGTACCGCTTGGACAACCGTAGGATCAGGTACGCTACCCTTGTCGACACACTGGAGATTTCTTGGACGTTGTTAGAGAGGGCCTTATTGACAAGGAAACCTACGCCACCCTGGGATGTTTTATCACCCTCACGAAAGTAGAGACGATGGCCCGAGTCTAGGGTTACGGTGTCCTCCCCCTCTCTACGGACTTCACATAACCCCAGAACATGCCATTTAATGTTCTCTAACTCCACTTCCAACTGCGCTAGATGGTGGTCAAGCCTCAGAGTGTGTCCGTTGAACGTAGCCACGGTCAAATTTTTTGGTAATGATCGGTAGCCTGATGTACCCCGGGGATTCCTAGCACCCCCTGCCCCGCCGTTACCGTGGCCGCTACCATGGCCAGGAATAGCGAGGCGGCCCAGAACTGGGGGCCATTTTCTGGCTTGTTTTATCATTGGGGAGGTAATGCCCATAATCCCCACGCTGGGCATGCGGGCTGGGGATCGCAGTTCGGTGAAGTTGTTCTGCAGGGGGTGCTGCTGCCCGCCCCCCGGTGCGTGTGTCCCTTAGTCGCCTCTTACGACACCCACGGGAGGAATTGGGGTGGTGCAATTCTATGCCAGCACCACACGGCTATGACCTCTATGATGAAATCCAAAACTTAAAATTCGCCAGCCCTACACTAGTTAAGTACACTTAAGTAGCAAAGTTTACAGTAGGTCCTTACATTAATTTTTCTGGGCGGCGCAGGTATCCTCGAGGGCGGGCAGTAGGGCAACGCGTCCGAGGGGCAGTAGACGAAGCCCGAGGGTCGCGGCAGGGGTGCGAGGCGGGGCGCCGCGGGAGGGGCGCAGGCCGCCGTGGAGTGCCGCCGCGGGGTGCCCGCGCTGGGTCGGAGCAACTCGAGGAGCTTCTCACCCGGACTCGCTGCTAGGCTGCCGGCGCGCCCGAGTCTGTAGAGAAAACAAACTTACTCGTAGTAACAAAAACCTTCAAAACGACAACGAAATATTTCTCTTGTAACGTTTGAACCATCTTAACATTTGAATGGCACTGACTGATGGTCTGGAAACATAGTTAATAGTTTAACAAACGGTGAAATTGGACCTAAGTCGCCTTCCAAACGATAAAGAATAAGTCCAACTGGGTCCTATTCTGCTAAACTAATCGCTTTACTATGACAATGGTATCTTCACAGAATGAAAGAAACTACAGATAGAAGAACGTCCGTCAACTCAAGACAATACCATAGACAGAAAGACACACGCTTCCAACTTTTATACCCCTATTTATGACGAAATGTTGGGGAAGGGTTAAACGCGTACTGTTTGAAATAATGTTTTTCTCACAAAAACTGCCGGTGAAATAAAAAGAAACCTTCTGGATTCAGTCTTTCGAAGATTGGAGAGCTAGGTAGAGGTATAACAGTAAAACTGAACTCCTCGAGCCATGCAGCTCACAATGAAAGGATCGGAAAACTGCCGGGATCCTATTGTGGCCGTGGATGGTAGATCACAAAAGGCTCGTTACAAAACCGGATGAAAACTATTCATCCGCTGTGGCGGTGGAATTAGCGATATCTTGCGATTCATTGGCGCAATTTACTATTTACTGGTCTGCCCGTCTATTTCATGTTGAAATTGCCAATTTACTACACTACAACTGACACGTAGACAAAGGTACTTTTGACAAAGGATCTATGACACACGGGCTACGGTAAGGGGACTTATAACGGATTTATGAACAGTAAAATTATACTATTCTGACTATTCCGGCCATAGTTGTACCTTCATCTTATATCTAGTCAGTCAGTCTTGTTTATTTACAAAAACGCAAGCACCTTTCGAGCCAATGCAGGAAAGCCTAAGTTCTAGCTTTTGTCTATGCTGTCGATAAAATTCAAGTTCAAATGAAAACCAGTTCGTTCTTAGTTCTTACCAAAAAGTAAGTACTCGTATCAGTCCGTAGGCTGCTTGATTTTAAGTTCTTACCACCAGAGACAAAATCGGTGCTTATCGATCCTAATCAAGAACTTTAGCAATACGATCCAGTTTTGGTGTCACAGCATGTCACCTGCCGCTAGCTGATGGCAAATTAAATGATTTGCACAGGTAATCGGAGCCTAATGTTTAATTCTGCGTGACTGATCAACACGGTTAATCTAATGTGCAAGTAGGCAGGTATAGCTTGTACCTGTCATCTAGGTAATTAATTGCAAACTAGGTCAACTACTGCGTTAAGCTATTGTGTCCGTCAAGTTAGCAGCCTCGCCATGGAATTTGGTTGTTTCAACTATGCCAATAAATGTGTCATGAAATAGTAATCCCGATGCCCTAAGTAAAATAAATAGTGCCCCAGTGCTTTAGGAGATATTTAGGTCCTTCACTGTGGCTGCTATCTTGACGTCAAGCTGGCAGACCCGCTGATTTCGACGAATCTACTCGTCTGTACTTTAAAATGTATGTAGAAGTTCAAAGCCAAATATCTCATAAACCGCAGGAGGCCTATTTCTGAGCTTAAAGACCTAAATATCTCCTGAAGTACTGGGGCACTCTTTATTTTACTTAGGGCATCGGGATCACTATTTCATGCACATTTATTGGCATTGTTGAAACCACCAAATTCCATGGCGGGGCTGCTAACTTGACGGACAAAGGTTCGTGTAGTAGCTAATGTGCCTAATACCTAGTTTATAGGTATCCGATTTGATAATTAGAGCGTGCATTTATTAATTTTAATGTTATATTCTAAAAGCACAAATAACGGGAGAGTTACCATATAAATAGACCATATAAAATGGTAAAAAACATTATATTGGAGAGAGAAAAGTGGAAGAAGTTGCATCATTACACCGACAAAAGCTATTGCTATAATATTAAAGTTTTCTTATATTTTGGCACCCTTGCATGCGCCATAATCACCAAGTAGGTAAGGTAACTAAAATAACTTGAGACGTGACCTACGCAATAGTAATGGCAGAATGAGTTACCCTCATTATTATCTATATACGAAAATTATCGAACTACTACCGGAGTAATAGTCGATTGTACTCAAATATTATCAATACAAAAGGAACTCGGTACAGCTCTTACATTTTCACAATTAAACGTCTGAACGATATATTCATAGTTAAGAAATAGAGTTCCTATGGAAGGCTTAGGATAATTGTATTCAGGAGCGAAGCCGCGGGCAAAATCATTGCTGCTGCTTTAAAAATATCTCGACGAAGAGACAACAGAGTCGTAAACGGTGGTCGGTGCTTCCGAATTAGCATGAGACAATAATACCTACAATAGAACGTAAGTCGAACCAGGGTAATTTCCGTCTCCTCACGCTCGACGGATGTGCCAGCTGGTTCCGGCTGTTTACCTGGGTGTATGTAGGTATAGGTAGTTACAGTTTCTCTCGGCAGGCATGGAACACCGTTACCCAGCACTCATGAAAATTTTATTATATAAGACAAAGAAGCAACGTTATTGAACGTACTACATAAACTAAAAAGTTTTCAAAATATGTTTAATTGGTATGACAAAACTAACGTACAACCCTGAAGAAAATTTCGACATAACGTGCATTCGATTTCGTGATCTTTCAGTATAGCGATTCATCGAGATTGTGAGCGTTCGGTCTACAGTTTTTCGATGTTGTGTGCTTTCGGTATTCCGATAGGCGGCCTCATGTGCTTTCGGTATTTCATTCTGCGGTTTCCTGTTCTTTTGGGATACCGTTCTCCGGTATTCCGTAGTACAGTCAACTCGCAGGACTGCGAATAAAGTCAGATATTCAGGAATGTGCTCTTTGATGTGTTTATAACAACAACATTGCAACCGATCTTTTGTCAAATCTTCAAACGTTCCACTTTTGGGCTTCTCCCGATCTGTTCACGCGTCACAATCTTGTGCCAGTTTAATTAAAGTAGATTATTCGTAAGTGACAGGGACACCTACCAGAACAATCTATGCATATTTATACGATGCTGTGAAAGCCCTTTCGCCCTCCAAGTGGCATCTTCATCATAAGGGCTCGGATTCCTGCGAGGCGCGAGATGTTGTAATTAATCACGTCACGTTTGTCGCGAGACAGATTCTCGCAGAGGCCCTACTCCAATGCTGACTGTCAGACAGTACCATTTAATTGTACGATCCGATACCAGAAGCTTTCTTAGTAACTTTATCTGAATTTTGTGATGGATGACTCACCCAACATGTAACAAATAATAATATGCTGGACAATCCTTACCTTATAGAGACCTTCAAAATCCTCACCAACAGATATAGTATACCAAATTTATCAAAGACACTGTATACTATGAACAAAAACACAAACCTGAGAGGACACTCTCTGAAGCTGCAATGCGGGCCAAGTACCAGCAAACCCAGAGAGCACATACTGCCGAATCGCATAGTGAAAACTTGGAACCGGTTACCAGAATCAGTGATCAGTGCCCCCTCAGTGAACTCTTTCAAAAATAGACTGGACAAATATTTAAAGTGCATTGACAAAGACTCGGATATACACGTATCAGCTTAACAGCTGCCTGTGTATCACAAATAAATAAATAATAAATAAAAATAATCCACACAGCATCATCTAGCCCCAAGCCAAGCAGAGCTTGTGTTAACTGCACCGTTAGCTTCTTTTGCTTTCTTTGGAGCAAATTTCACTAAAAGCGGACTCTAAAATAATATTTAGAGTCTAAATATTTAATTTTTAGTAGAAAATGAATAGAAAAAACTCGGACCAAAGTTATCAGATAATGTGTGGATGGTGCAGCATTATCTATTTATTATTTCAACTAGTAGAGGAACTGAAAACGCAGAAACTCGATCGTTGATACTTTCGGGTAGCGAGTCTTCTACTACCGAAAGTACCAAACACAAGATATCAAGATTTCAGTGCACCAAAAGTTCTAGAACAAGCTACGTCAGAACCTAACAAGCTGCATCTGCCCGAGCTCGCCTCAAACTGCTCGATAACTACGATAACCCACCGGCGACGCTAATTAGGCGGGAGTCACGCGTTTGCGGTCTTGTTAGAAAGTTACGAGTTGGGGTAAAATGCCGGTGATTTAGAACCGCGCTGCGCAACGAGACGAGATCACTACCGGAACAAATAACGAAGCGTAAAACCAAGGTCGTATGATAAGGTGGATACAGCAGCTGTTCAAAATAGTAACAAGTTCTGCCTGTTTTTAGGGTTTCGAGATCGGTTTCGAAACCCTTATGGTCTCGCTTTGTCTGTCCATTTTTCCCTCTTTAATATCTCAGCAACTACTGCAGCTATCAACTTGAATATTAAAATAATAAAACATTTCGGGTGCTTGTACAGATTTAGAGATAAAATATTAAAATTAAAATTTTCCATGCACATTGTGACGTCGAAATTTGAAAAGATACCTACAGGGTCATATGGGGTATCAAATGCAAGGTATCAGTTTGTACATTTCAAAATAGTTTTTAAAATTTCTGTAGATTTCATATTTTATTGAAATATAAAAAAAAAATTACAAATTACCCATTCCCCACACCCCCCCTAGCCCCTCCCCTCACCCATTTCCAAAGATTGAAGAGCGATCCATCTGAAATGAAGGTAGCGTTTGTAGATATGGATCTTTATTTACAGGAAAAATATAAAAATAAAACTTTTTGAAAAATGGTCAAAATGGGGAGGAACCATTTTCAAAAGGGTCATATTTCAAAACCTCACCGAGTGGTGTATCAAATGAATAGTGTCAGTTTATTCACTACAAAACAGTTCTTGAAATTTCTGTAGGTTGCATACTTTTTGAAATATTGTCAAAAAAGTCGAGAAATTGACCTTATCTCCGAAGTATGCAGAGTGATTCATCTAAAATGTTGTTTGATACCTACTAATTTTAGATATTCATTAAATAGCGAAGTCTCTAACCGGTACCTACCTTTAGTACATCCTACTAATATTGTACATATATGTAAAAGGTTGTGAAATGTAAATTTTTTGTAACCTAGGATCTCCAAAACTATGGAATAGATCAAGATAAAATTTGGCATACACTTAGAACGTAGCCTAACTTTACTTACTTATTATACCGAAAATACGCGTGCGAAGCCGCGGGCAGAAGCTAGTATTTTATAATTGACAAACGTTCGAAACCCTCGGCGCGCGAGATACACTCGCACTTGACGGATCTTGTTAACAACTAGGCTGACCATAAAAAAAAGAGGTCCAAAAAAGAGTCTCATAAGTAGGACTCGAGTCAATGTGGACGCGTTTGATATGTATCGAACAATACATGTCACTTTTACAGCCTTCTCTAAAGTAAATACAGACACACGAGGGACCTTTGGCTGTTAGTGCTATTTTGAATAGCACATTATTTTTGAATGTGGTTGAATGTTTCATGTTGTAAATAAAGAAGACAGTAGATTATGAGACAAAGATAAGAGAAAGAAAAGAAAGAAAGCCCATGCAAAACTAGTAAGATGTAGGTTACTACATTTATCATCATTGACAGTACCATGCCAATATATTATAAAAACTTGTTGTACACTCATAGAAATATAAATGGGTTCCCTAAAAATAGCGATAAACATAATGTTAAAACCAGAAATAAACATAAACTCGCTGAGCCCACAACTAGGCTACACAAAATAAAAATATACCTTTTAAAGGGCAATGTATACGCTTCTACAACAAAACTCCTAGTGAGTTGCAAAAATTATCAGTAAATAAAAAACAAATTGTCAAAACCTTGCTGTCCAAAAAGGCTTACTATAAAATATCAAATTATCTAGAGGATAAAAAAGCTTGGGACGGATTTTGCTCCAACTCGAAAAATAACAAATAACATGCTAAAGGTTTCTTCGTCGCTTCTTTACTTTATGGACCATTGTTGTCTGCCAATAAAGTTATTGAATTGAATTGAATTGAATTTACTTTGTCTACATATCGAAGCGACAGAAATAAAAAATATCATTTTATTTTCGTGTCAGTGTTTAGTTTTATAATTTGACCTTTTCTAAGTGTACATTTATTGTATTTATGAAAATAAAGAGTTCTTCATTTTGATTTTGATTAGCGTCATGATTAAGTTAGTGATGATTGAGAGAAGTGGGTACTTACAAAGAAACTTCTAAACTCATCCTCATCCAGAGGTAGATAAGTACCTACGTAGCTCTTATAATAAACCCATGTTCAATCATATCAGAAAAAGACAATACACAAATCCAGCACCATAAGTAATAAAGTTATTTTTATCCAGAAGCCACATTCAATAGGTCCCGATTTCGCGAGCGAGGCTCGACGATACGTCATCGTTACAGACATCCGCGCGATCGGCTCCAATCCGAGATAAACGGTGACGACTTATTTCGGGACTTGCCGAATGTATCGGCAAGCTCGGCGGATTCAGATTTCTAGTTTTATCTTTCGGCGAATGAATGGCGGTTATATTATTTGATTTGATGACGTAGGTACTATCTTTCAGACATAGGTAAATCTTTGGTTGACCCACATTGAAAAATCGACCTTTCGCAAATTCCTTCAAGTACCTACCTAATCAGTATTTCTGTTGCAGGTTTTATTTTCTTACAATTTTATTTATTTTCTGAGCCCAACGTTTTTTTGAATCTTATTCTATTAAACTTACAAACAATATTGGGGCCTTTATTAACTTGATTCTATTGTCAACCTAAAAAGTAGTAGGTATAATCTGATACCTGCTACAAAAGCTGCGTACCCAGGATTTTTATATGCGCGCTGACCTTTCACCGTTCTCCAGAACATTAAGCACAAAAAATAAAACACGTCGTAAACGCGTACAGCGCGATATTATCTGAATTCGCGACTGAAGTCACACGAACGCCCTCGTATGCCAGTAGTGTTGTACCGGTATATTGGAGAGAACAATGATATTTTATGGCTATTAGAGCTTTACGCGCCTTTGCGCAAGCATAGATAGATAGATAGATAAAAGATTTATTTGGCATAGTCAGGATATAAAATAAGTATTGAAGTAAAAGCTCGGAATAGGTAGGTACCTTCTTATTAGCTTTTGTCATGATGAATAAATCAGGGTGTAGGGGTTCCTACAGTTATAAGTTAAGTTATTAGTTAAATAGTTAGAGGGAAGGATAAAGTACGAATCAAACCCCCGAGTGCTAGTTTGACACTGATTTAATGTTCGTAAGTAATTGCACAATAATACGTAGGTAAGCAAATCGGTGCAAAAACATGTGTTTGAGTTGGTGAATCTGCTTAGCTAGACATGACCTAATTCATTGACTCTACCTATCGTGCGGTACTCCGTACATTCTGCCGGCCGAGAAGGTAACAGTCAAATCACTAAAGTTAACTTAATGCTATGGTTCAAATGTGTAGGTATTAACCTAAGTTAGTAAGTAAAGCAAAAAGAACATGTAAGCTTGTAAAGTTATGTAAACAATGTAGGTATAAAATATGTAAATGTAAAAGTAGGTAATAAGTAAATTAAATAGTAGGTAGGTAGGAACATAATGAATTCTTAAATATTTCATCACTGCACTACACTATACTGTTAAATTGGCACTGGAATGTCCAATCGTAACGATGGAAGTCGTGGTCGGCCCCTCAGAGTCAAGTCATCGAGCTTGAGGTCCATGACCGCCGGCGGCGCCGCCGCTGCCAGCGCCATCGGCACCGTCCGCGCCGTCCGCACTGCCGTGTGCGCCGTCCCCGCCGCCCGAGGTGGGCTTATTATCCTGTTCAGCTCAAATGATGTTTTGTTTGCTAAAGGTTTTCTAGCTTCAACGACCATGTTAGAGCTGTAGACTCGTCTCCTTATCTTCATGAGTTTGTTAATCTCCTTTACATCTTGCTTGTCGGCAGGTAAAGACAGGTCAGAAGATAACTGTCTATAGAGAGATTTCAATTTTAGCTGGTTTGTAGATAAATCGTCGTCTTTGAACATCTTGTTCTCGTTATTGTGAAGTTGTTGAATAGTTTCAGATTTTGATTGACCCAGACATTGCTTGATATTGGGTTTCATTGGAATAGCAACTTCGTACTTGCCTGTTGCTAAGAGCTTTGTATCAGATTTTTTGTGGTTCTGGTACTGGTTCATTTGTGTGAGTTTATCAGCTTGCTCACTCCTTTCTTCTAGTTCCCGATGTCGTGATAGTTCATTTGTGTTCTGGACCACGACGCGACAGTTGAATGTCTTGACGCTTCCTGACAGTATCCAGCCCAGCCTTGTTTGTTGAGCGATGGGAGCCATGTGCGGGCCCTTGAGTAGACCGCTCATGAGTATCTCTGAGTAAACGCTGGCATCCAGAAGTAAATCGATAGGTTTGGAGACATTATACTCAGGGTTGGCGAGTTGAATATGTTGCAGGTGTGGCCATGACTGTCTGTTGAAGGACATATTGGGTAGCGGGTTTAAGACGTGCCTAATAACCAAAGCTTGTGTAGTAAAATCATAGTCCTTGTAAATCGATTGACATTTAAGTGTGATGACTGCCTTGCCATGTTTGGATCCATTTCCGATGCCAGAGACAGATGCGTGGTACCGCTGTCGGGGCAAACCTAACATCTGTGCTGCGTTTTCGGATATTAAGGAAATCTGGGAGCCTTGGTCCAGGAGAGCTGTTAAGGTGATGTATTCACCGTCCGCGGCCTTGACCTTGATAGATACGGTCGTAAGTAAAATCTCCTCATCATCAGTAGCGACGTGATTAACGCTGTGTTGTTTGTTATGTTGTTGTGGTGGTGGCGTTTGAGATTTCGCAATACGAGCCGTAGGTACGGACGATGACCCGGCCTCGATTGTTTCATTCGATAAATTGTCAGTAAGGTCGATATTTGCGTATGCCTCATGTAAAATCGTATGATGATGCTTATAGCAAACTCTGCATGTTTTCTTCGATGTACAAGTGCTGTCATTGTGCGAGTATAAGCAATTTTGGCAAATATGCAATTTTATTACGGTCATTAGCTTCTCGTCCGGTGTTAATTTTATAAAATTAGTACATTTATATAAATAGTGGTTTTTGTTACACATAGGACAACTGATTGAGCATGCCGCGCTAGCTTGATGTTCCTTGTATGAATATTTACCGTAACGATATCCACCCTGCTGCTGAGAGTTAGGCTTGATGGCTTTTTGTTGATTGGCCTTACCAGGTGACGAATCTCTCTCCTTTTTAGTATGTATAGGCTCCAAAGCTGTGAATTTCCCCTCCAAGAAGTTCATTAGTTCCGATAGTGTCGGTAGATCACGTGGCGACTTACGTGCTTCCTTGTAATCTCCGTATGTTTCGGGGTCTAACTTCTTTGAGATGAGGTGAACTAACAGCGGGTCCCAGGTACTTGTATCGATACCCAGGTTCTGTATGGCGTAGAGGCACTCTCTTGAAGTATCGAAAAGACGTCTGATTTCGTGTGCAGTCTGTTTGTTAGCTACTGGCTGATTTAAAAATATCTCTACCTGTTTAGTAAAGAGCAACTGCGGGTTGTTGTATCTGTGAGTGAGTAGTTCCCACGCAGTGTCGTAGTTGTCTGCAGAGATATGTAGATGCTGAATAAGTCGCTCAGCATCCCCACGAACTCTTCCCTTTAGATGTTGCATCTTCTGGGACTTCGTAAGTAAGTTGTTGTTGTGGATGCTTTCCACGTAGAGGTCGTAGAAAGTAGGCCATTGTGTGTACTTGCCAGTAAATGTTGGTATCTCGATTTGAGGCGTCGATTGTTGAAGATGCGATGTTGAAGCCAGCTTGTAGTTTAATGTCCGCTTGATCTTCTTGTATGCATCCTCGTACGAATCAAACTCATCATCATATCGAGGATCGGATCCTTGTAGAACGTTGTCAATTCGCAAGTGCAGAGAGTCGATTGCATTCCAGCGTTGCTGTAGTGTACGCAGCTCATCTTCGATCTCCCATCTGTCTCGTATCTCGTCAACTTGAAGTCTGTTTACCTGACGGTTAAACGCGCGGAAGTTGGTCCTCTGTAGTGACAGCAACTCACTTGCCTGCCCCAGCGAAGAAGTAGTTTGCTCAATGGGCGGTGGCGGGGCCGTCGAGATGGGCCTAGGTGATCGAGTAGGCACTTCTTCGGCTGATGTCCCCGGCCTTGGTAAGGGAGATAGAGGTGGTAGAGTATCACCTGCACTCGCAGCCGCAGGGGTGAAAGACCATATCTTAGTACGGACAGATTCGTAATAGGTTTTCATTTGCTCGAATTGATTTTCAACGAAGTAAGGATCGCTGTCATTTGTAAAAGAAGACAGCTTGTTGTTGTTAGATTGAAAGTCTTCCCACAGCTTGCCGAGGGTATCCAGACGTTCATCCAAGTACCTGCGGGTCTTCCGACTCGCAGAATCCTTGTTAAAGTTGCGTTCTAACTTCTTGATAGCTTCAACAATGTCGTGTTGGCGCTGAAGTAAATTCTCCATGTTGTAGTTTGTAGTAAGTAGTAGTAGGAGATGTAGGTAGGTACCTAGGTAAGATGTTCAGTACTTACCTGTTACTAAGTACCTGTAGGTACTCAGTGTCCTCGTGAAATTAGCACAACCTTATGCGCCTTCTCAATGACTGGTGGAACCCGCTGGTGGGAAGCCAGTCAACCGATTCGCAGTCGCACGTAATTCACTAAAACACTAGAGCACTGTTTCCCTGTTTGGTATCAAACGTCGATGATACTTCACAGATTAAGTAGTAGACAGTATCCCGGTTGTAAACCGTGTCTCCCGAACGTCGACAGGAGGCGGCCACGGTACTGGTAAAAAGTTAGGCTCGAAGGACCAAAAACTATGCAGTTATTGATTTTCGGCTCGAAGGACCAAAAACTATCCGGCTCGAAGGACCAAAAACTGTAGGGGTTCCTACAGTTATAAGTTAAGTTATTAGTTAAATAGTTAGAGGGAAGGATAAAGTACGAATCAAACCCCCGAGTGCTAGTTTGACACTGATTTAATGTTCGTAAGTAATTGCACAATAATACGTAGGTAAGCAAATCGGTGCAAAAACATGTGTTTGAGTTGGTGAATCTGCTTAGCTAGACATGACCTAATTCATTGACTCTACCTATCGTGCGGTACTCCGTACACAGGGAGAGGATTCAGAGACCCACTTGATGAAAGAGATTTCAAAATTAGCATAACGATTATAGTTAGGAAGGCATAATTACAAAATAAGTGGGCTAAATGCGACAATTATTTCAAAGTATCGTTCGTAATGTACATTAAGCGGACAAAAGTGTCCTTTCCGATGATCTGATAAGAGAAATGGCCGCTCCGGCCGGGGTTCACGCCGCTCGTTTGTAGGTAATGTCTGTAATGTTAGGGCAGTCGCTTCATTGAATGCTGTTGTTTGAACTCATTTTTAGGGTTCCGTACCTCTAAAGGAAAAAAATCTAGAAATCACTTTGTTGTCCGTCTATCTGTCCGTCTGTCTGTACGTCCGTTAACTCCCTTTTCTCAGGAACGCGTGAAGGTTTCGAGTTGAAATTAACATCAAATACTTAAGTCCATAAACTCTTGGAGCTTCTTGGATATAAATAAAACTTTTAAGTCAACGCAATCAAAAGTTACAGTTATTTCCGTCCTAATATTTTGAAATTTTCGAGGGAATCACATGCACACAAGACCTATAGGGTACTTCCCGTAGACCTAGAATGAGGAAATTTGGCAAAAAGCAAGGTCTTATAGCACAAATAAAGGGAAAAGTCCGAAAACTGTTAATTTGTAGCTTATTCACAAAAAACCAAATATTTTTTATTCTCGCCATTGACTAAAACCTATATACCTACTTCCCGTTCAGCAGCTATTTCAGGCTGAATACACACAAGCTATGACTAAAAACTAAGGATACTGAAGTTATCAATAAGTATATCTAATACTATCCCAAACCGTTTTAAAGCCCATGCCATACCTTTACAAGGATAAAAATATTAAAAATATGTTCGACTATCGACTATCGCTGAGCTCTCAATAAATCCGCTTCAAAGTCCGCATAGTATCCGCTCGAGTTCAGGCTGACCGATAAGATGACTGGCCGAGTTTTAATGACCGAGTTCGGGCACTTTCCTTCAGCCGTGGACCGTAGAGCAGCTAACCAGGAAGTTGAAGTAGTTGTTTGTGGCACCTCCACTAGCCAATTGATTAGTTTGATTATTGGACCAAGTAGGCGTCCTATCAAAGGCGGAAGACGCAAGACGTTTACAAACTGATTCGATTCATCTGAGTTTTATTTTACTTTTTATATTAGGTAAAGAACCTACGCCCCAGATCGGTCCACTTAAAAGATGGCCTTTCAATTAAGTACGATAATTCAGTTCATCTGAATCAACTACAAAAAAAATAACTTCTTAAAACAACCAATTAAGACGACGCATTGACGATATTGGCGTCGGAGATTTCAATTTATTTTAGCAAAAAGCATTCGGAATTCAAATGTTATGATTTTTTCATGTTTTTAATCTCAAATTGGTAGTTGGTTTACACGATTGGTTTTACAGCAGAAAAAATAACCCAAATAATGCTGTATAAAAAAATAGATTTTCACTTTTATGTGAACGAAACCGATTTATGCACCAAAATTTTCTGTGCAGATTCTTCCAACCACCCTTTTTAAAATGGTGGTGGTTGGATTTTTACATAATTTCCAACGTTACTGTTTTGGCGCTTACAACTTATCCTTGAAGCTAGCTCTCGCACATGTTTTTATGCAGGCGGTTCCAGTGACGTCAACTTAGCTATTTTATAGGAAGATTTAGCAATTTTTGCACCCCCATGACCTACAACTTCAAAAAAATTGTAGCTAACGATTTATTGTTGGCTATTTTTTCCAGCAACTTTTCAATATAGCGACCAAAATAGCGACTTCATTTGAGCATACACACGTCAATATTTTCAAAGAAAACCTAATTTTAAGGATGCGTGTGTGATTTTCAGTTTTTTTTTTTGTTGATCTGTGGCAGTCCAGTTTGACAGTATTAGTAAGTGATGGTGCCGGCGTTTTGTACAGAGTCATAGAGTAGGTACAAAAACAATACCATATACTTAATGGCACGTGGTGCGGGATTCGAAACTCGCCCAAGCCAGAGGCTTTCCCGTAGGTTCGCTTGCCGCGCCCCAGAGCATTGTGCCCACTTACTCTCTCTCACTATCTCTCATAATAATAAAAAGCTTTGTCTCTTTTTTAACTTTTTTCGGTAGTTTTTTTGTTGTAGCTGGTTGATAGTCACATTAATTATACATTCTAATTCCGCTTAGTTATTATTTTGATCTTCTGCGTTCTCAAAAAGCACTAATTAAAACACTGCCAATTACCATGGAAAATTCCCTAGTAGTAGTAGCTAGTAGAATAAACTACAAATTTACGGCTTTCGGATTTTTAGGGTCTCGTACCTCAAAAGGAAAAAAGGAACCCATATAGGATCACTTTGATGTCTGTCTGTCTGTCCGTCTGTCAACCCTCTTTTCTCAGGAATACGTGGCCGTATCAAGTTGATATTAACGTCAAATACTCAAGGCCGTAACTTCTTGAAGCCGCGATATAAATAAAACTTCTAAGTCAACGCACTCAAAAGTTACAGCCGTTTATGTCCGAATATTTTGAAATTTAGAATTATGAAATTTGCAAGAAGCAAGGCCTTATAGCACAAATAATGGAACACATCCGAAAACAGTAAATTTGTAGTTTATTCACAAAAAAATACTTTTGATTCTCGCCATGGACCAAAACCTATAGGGTGCTTCCCGTTCACGTATCATAAAGGCAAGAAGCAAGGTCTTATAGCACAAGTAAAGGAAAAATCCTAAAACTGTTAATGTGTAGTTTATTTACCAAAAAAAAAACTTTTGATTATTACTATAGACCAAAACCTATAGGATACTTCCCGTTTATCTAGATTCATAGTCAGACGTACAGACAGACAGAAAGATAAATAACGAAGTGATCCTATGAGGGTTCTCTTTTCCTTTTGAGGTAGGTACAGAACCTTAAAAATGGGAATAAAAGTTAAAAGTTTCTAAACTAAAGACGAAAGCTCTGAATATTGAATAATGTAAGGAAATGGTGAAAAAAAGGTAAGTAAACGTCAAATATTTTTGAGTTACGACGACGACGGCGCGTCGGGAGCGCCCGATCGCAAACTGCGTAAAATGACCGGGGAGCTGCTTGCGGGCGCGGGGCTCCTGGCGCCCGATTTACAATTATTGCAGCGGCTAATTTCCGAATGTCTTGAGCATTTTTGCAAAATTATTGTACCTACTGACAAAGCTACTCTTTCCTTTCAAAGAATCCTACTAATATTATAAGGACGAAAATTTGATGTCGTTGTAAAGATGGTTGGCCGAAGACAACACCAAATCTACCGAATCAATCGTTCTGAAATTTTGCACACAAAGATCTGGATCTGGAACAACCGTTTGAAAGAACCGAAAACCCCGTGTAAAGCCGTGGGCAGAAGCTGGTGATCTATAAAAGGGTCAGCAAATAAAGTAACATCGTTATATCAGTTGAAGGTTGCGCGATACGAAGGCGGTGTGGTTAGTTGGCAGGCCTCCAGCGGCGACAGCGCTACACTCCCTCGACACTGACCTCTCAAACGAAGAGCTGTTGAGAGCTTGTATTGTAGTAGCAGGCTCTCGGGCTCACTCGGTGCGTGAGCGTCTCGCTACAACCTGATTTAGCGATGAGAGATTTTAACTTATGTTGAAAATTACATTATGTCAAGGGGTTGAAGATTTTGTTGAAATAATAAAAACAAAATAAAATATTGCTATAAAAATTAATAGGATCCACGTCACGAGGTAAATGCGCGAGTTTGCGTTCGCGCGGATTTTACCGTGACTATTCGGGCAGCGCGTAGTGAAAAAATCCCGAGTTCATGATCCGGGCCCTGTTTTCAGCTATTAAAACAATTCGATTGGTTTTTCGTCGTAGAGCAAACCGTAACTAAAGAACAGAAAGTGAGGTCGCAACTTACCTCCCTTTGATGGAGTCATCGTCGTCTGCGTCGGCTTGCAGCGTCATGCCGCCCTGTGCCCACGTCACCGTCAGCCAATCTACAACAACCAAACAGACAGATATGCTTTACTAGTTTCGTTTAAATTAGTATACAGGGTGTTCGGCACAACGTTTGCTATATGGAAACTGGGGGTAGGTGGAACCAATGGCAATAGCTTCGCGGATTTTTAAACCCTGAAAAGCCTCTCGGCCAAATTTAGGAACTAGCTGTGCCCGTGACTTCGTTCGCGATTCGATTACCATACCTGCTGAATAATTTAGTTCACATTTAACCACAGTTTCTCTAATATTATGAAACACCATGCAAAAAAACTTCGATGCGCAGAATTGGACCTGTTACACTTTTATTGTTGATTTAAGGAGGTTATGACATTTAGGTACTCAGTTAATTTGTATATAAATCGTGTAGGGTCTACGGGGGATAGCATGTTGTCATCTTCAATCCCATTTTTTATCCATGATTAAATAGTATTGTTCGTTCGAATTCATTCTGTACTATCGGCGTGATGCGCGGCCAAGGAATTTGACTTTCATCGCCTCTCCCAGGGGAACCTTACTGAATTCTGGGATAAAATGTATCTTTCCTCGTAGTATGAACTCAAATCGTGAAAAGTTCCATTCGAATTCATTCAGTAGTTTTGCCGTGATGCGCGGAGTAAGAATTTAACTTTCATCCTTTCTCCCATAGGAACCTTGCCGAATTCCAGGATAAAATCGTGCCAAGTTTCATTCGAACTCATTCAACAGTTTCGGCGCGATCCGCGGTGAAGGAATTTTACTTTCATCATCTCTCCCAGGGAAACCTTAGTGAATTCCGGGATAAAATGTATCTTTTCTCGTAGTATGAACTCAAATCGTGAAGAGTTCCATTTGAATTCATTCAGTTGTTTTGTCGTGATGCGCGGTTAAAAAAAATTACTTTCATCCTTTCTCCTAGGGGAACCTTAATGAATTCCGGGATAAAAGTTGTTTTTTTCGGAACTAATAAGTGCAGTAACTTATTTGGTGCAAAATAACATGGCTAACAATTTTAATTACATCTGGCCTGCTAGTCCTTACTAATTAAATCAATATTTACGTGTCATCTCGGTAAATAAAGCAGCTATGGGTATGCAAAGTGTTGAAAAGTGAAAATTTCAAGCAGAAAGTACCATTCTGAATTGAATTAAAAAAACAGTGTGGTTCTGATCTTCCAATTAATTGAAAACTGCCTCTTCTAGTTTATGGCCATTCTAAAAGTATACCACGTGTGTCAAAACGGGAATAAACTTCGGAAACAAGGCGCGAACGCCACGCGAAGCCGCGACGAATATGCAAACGGGCAAATGCACTCCTGGTTCGCGGCTCGTTCTATTCGTGAAATCCTGCACGGATTTCATGCTACCTTATTTGCACACTATAAGGTGCAAAAAACGTTGCCCCGAGTGAAATATTGAATAAGTAGATCATGCGTGTCAAAGAACTTATCAAACTAAACGATATCTTAATGTTGTGATGTCTCAGGTACTTCTCCGAGAGAAAATATTTATCGCAACATCGCTAACGTTTTCCGAGTAAAGAGGTTTTCAGGCAGAATAATGTTTCGGGGAAGGTTCCTACGGTACCTATGGAGTCTCCACGTGTAACTTCTCGACTCAGAGTAGACGAGAAACATCGACGAAACAAGCAGATGGTTCAACTGATGTAACCATCGCCTCTATCAGAGCCCTACCTCGCAAGGACGCAATTTAATCAAGTAAGCGTAGCATAAACACTTGTAAGGAGATGCTCTACGATGCACCGCGGGCGTCTTACGGTGGACCCAGCCCTCCCCCTGGAGGTATGACGGGATGAAACCACACCACCATAGAGCTGTCTTAGCTATCTATTATCATTTTCCGCCACAAGGTTAACTAAGGGTTGCCTACACATGATGGAAGTTATTCAGTCTCAAGCCGCTGGCCTACCGCTGTGCACGCTGTGGCTGTTGCCGCTGGCCTGCCGTGCACAGCGTGCGCAGCGGTGGGACAGCGGCTTTACCACTGGTTGACCACTGAGATGTCGTACTTGGAATTCACAGTCATTTTTCAAAAATGTATAAAACAATAAATATGAAACGTAAACTATTTTGGATAATTCTTAAGTAAAAGTACTGGGTAAGTATGGATTCCAGACGAACCGCTCATTGGACGAAACGCTTATTGCACGAAACGCTTGTTGGACGAAACGCGTGTTGTACGAAACGCGTTTTGGACAAAACGCGTTTTTATTGTAATTGGACTAATCGAGTTTTGGACGAACCGCTGACAAATCGTGGCAAGACTTATGTTTCTTCCAAGTGATGAGATGAATTTATTTACTTTTTAAACTTTCTGTAGCTATACCTGAGGTTATAACTTTTTTCAATTCTTAGTGATTTGTTTCAGAAAATATGAAAGACGTGAAGACGTGGGCAATATTTGGTGCAAAATATTCATAGACTTGTAAAGAGACAAAATATTCATAGAAAGATTCTACGCGGCCTACATTCAGACCATTTATTTATGTCTCAGGATCATCGATCAAAAATTTCCGGCCGGCCCCCCTTAGATGCACAATGCGCGCCCTGAAAACGTCAGTATCAAAAGGTATCCCATTTGGCATTTTGGGATACCTTTTCAACCAGTGTCATTTTAGCTCTCGGACCGAAAGCATGGTCAAGTGCTTGTATAAAAAATGCAATAATCGACCGACCAAGCAACAGAAAAAGCATGGAATTTCTTATTTTCAGTAAGTTTTAATGTAATTTTTACCTGTGTATTGTGATATGAGCCAATTGAACCTTATATACTTGAGAAATCAGCAATATATATTGTTGTTGGGTTTGCCTATGTAAAAATAATTATTTTGTTCTAAGTTGATGAATGGAGCGGCTATTGTTTCTAATTTTTTTTTTATTTATTCGTGGTAAGTTGTAAGTGATACATTTTTTTTTATGAAAATACATTTAAAATAGCTGGTTGAGGTTTATAAAATAACTAGCTGACCCGCCCTCAATTTTATTTGCGTGGACTCTCTAATAAAAGAAAGACTACCAAAAGTATTAGATTTAATCAACTTAGTATTTAATTTTTATCCTTATAAAAATAAACAGTGTATAAATTATTTTTAGGTAACTTCCTACCTACTTACAAAATAAAATAAAATAAATTCGACTCCACTAATCTCTTGTTCCGCATGCAAAAAACTTGACAGGCTCTGCGCAAACTGTCTGCGTCAAAACAAAACGTGGACACTTTTGAGTGTCATTCTTGTAACGTTCTAGGTATCTACGGGGGAGGCCGCATACTTGATCGATGCTCAGGATGAATAATCAAAGGGTTAGGTTAGGTTGCATTTTATTTCGTAAACTTCATAAAAAAAATCTAACAATAGTTATCTGAACAAATTATGTAGGTACATAGTGATTAATAATAATAATAATAATAATAATAATAAAACGTTTATTTCAGAAAAGTCTTAAAACTAACATAACATTGTTTTAGACTTAGTTACCCAATAGCAGAAGGTATATGTTAGTAACAAAGAGTGTACCTTCGAGGGATTTTGTTATTAATTTTGAGTGATCACCAGTCACTCTAGAACTCGCATATAAACTCAAACCCTTGCTCTTCAAAAATATCTAGAGATCTTAAGAAAATGGCTGAAATTTGAATCAGGCAAAAATCTTTTTATGGTTTGATTAATATCTACTTTAGATAATAGATTTGTAAATGTTGTTGTATTTTGTATGCTTTACTTTAGAAGATAAGACAAGTATAAACTTATTATGTGTGTTTCTTGTTCGTGCTCGGTAACAATAAGTACTTATTTTATTTTTCATTTTGTTTGGTAGTTCCCTATTTAATTTAATTTTTCATTTTGCTCGCTTTTACCTTGTACCTAAGAAGTCCGAAATTAATGCTAAGTTAAGTCAAACTACTGGTATCCGCAATACAGGCTTTGCCTAGTGTGAAGACTGCGGAAAAACTGTACCTACCTGAATTACAAATTTGTAAAAAACTTTTTTTCAAAAATCTCCGAAACATTAATTAACTAGATCAAATGCTGATGAAATAAGTTACAAAATAGACGTGAAAAATTTGCATTATGTATAACACCAAAGTAACCTGGCCAAACCAACGGTTCCTCAGGCCGGGGCGCGGCGGCTAGTGGGTACCAAAGCTAGTGAGAAATAGACCTACAAACAAATGCGTGAGAGTCGTATCTCCGAGACTGTTCCGCTCCATCCAAATCTGTTATTCCGTCCCATAAATCAATTTCTCTGCGCCGTCCTGATCGGCCCATAATAATATAATGCAGAGCCTCGTCCAGATCCGTTTGAAGAGGGTCCGACAGAGCTGCCACTTCAGTTTTGCGTCACTATTGCGAAAACTTGCCACAAGCCACAACAGGACATTTGTAAGTGAAACTTCCTATTTGGCACTTTTGCTATTCGGAACCTTCAAATGCTACGTTGCATGAGGGCTGTGGTTGTAATCAGTAGGCATACCTACTATAACCTTTCAGCTTGCCAGTTTAAACGCCACCATAAAGAAAGGCCGCCATTTAATAAACATTCTTAATGGGGGGCAAAATAAATAAGTAAATATTGCTGGAAATGCAAATAAGGAGTCCAGTCAAGTGTGGTCCGGAATGGAAAAACTACGAAGGTACAGGACCACTGAAAAAAAAATCTTCAGTGGTCCAGTCAACGGAACCATCTGAACCGGGCACGGGCAAAAAGCGGACGACAATTCACACAGCGTCATCTAGCCTCAACTCAAGCTAGACAGAGCTTGTGTTATGGGATACCTTTTCATCTCTATCTGCCACTAAAAATGTCCTTTGGCGTCATCGATCAAAAATTTCCGGCCGGCCGGCGGCCCCCCTTAGATGCACAATGCGCGCCCTGAAAACGTCAGTATCAAAAGGTATCCCATTTGGCATTTTGGGATACCATTTCAACTAGTGTCATTTTAGCTCTCGGACCGAAAGCATGGTCAAGTGCTCGTATAAAAAATGCAATAATCGACCGACCAAGCAACAGAAAAAGGATGGAATTTCTTATTTTCAGTAAGTTTTAATGTAATTTTTACCTGTGTATTGTGATATGAGCCAATTGAGCCTTATATACTTGAGAAATCAGCATTAAATATTGTTGTTGGGTTTGCCTATGTAAAAATATTTATTTTGTTCTAAGTTGATGAATGGAGCGGCTATTGTTTCTAATTTTTTTTTTAAGTTTATTTGTGGTAAGTTGTAAGTGATAATTTTTTTCATGAAAAGAAATTTAAAATAACTGGTTGAGGCTTATAAAATAAATAGCTGACCCGCCCTCAATTTTATTTGCGTGGACTCTCTAATAAAAGAAAGACTAAGATTATACATTACATAGCAAAAAAAGAGTCTCAAAAGTTAAAAAATTCATCAAGGAGATCTTTATACTTAATCTTTAAACTAAATCTTTTTCAAGAAATTGAAAATTTAATTTTTCCTTTAATTTATATGAGAGTACCTAGGTATTAAACATTTGGAAACGTCATATTTTCAGAACTTAGGAATTACTGTAGGTATTGCTAGTAATATAAAACGGGTATTTATTGCGTTTATTTACCAATTGTTTTCGACGTTCAAAATTGAATAGTAGGTAAAAATAAATAATGTGTTCATATGGCGTAAGTTAAAAAGTATTTTATAAGATCCTAGTTGACTTGAAATAACGTTTTTTTGGCCCATAGAAAAACTCTTACAAAGCCGCAGGCAGACACTAGTTCTTTTAAATTTAAAGTACCTGCCTGAAATTGTATTATAGGTTTATTTCACTAACTTTTGTTAACTTATTTATATTATTGTATGTCCGAAATGACCCTTTTGTTTGTTGACTGTTGCGTCGCTAATTTATAGTTGTATCAATAAATGATTCGTTATCTTTACTTGAATTCTGTTGATTTTATAATCCTTATAAAAATAAACAGTGTATAAATTATTTTTAGGTACCTTCCTACCTACTTACAAAATAAAATAAATTCGACTCCACTAATCTCTTGTTCCGCATGCAAAAAACTTGACAGGCTCTGCGCAAGCTGTCTGCGTCAAAACAAAACGTGAACACTTTTCAGTGTCATTCTTGTAAGGTTCTAGGTATCTACGGGGGAGGCCGCATACTTGATCGATGTTTGGCGTGTATAAAATTAGAAGTTTGAGGAGACGTGCCATATTCGAATATTTTATGACGTGACAATTTTATTTTCAGTTCCATTCCAAACAAGCATGAATGGAGCGCGCTGTGTCAAAAATAAAACAAACCATAGCAGCGTCCACGCGAATTCCCGAGATCGACGTGAGACGTGGGGAACAGCCGCGTCTAACGTGAATAACTCGTCGGGAATAACTCACTATGCCTACAATTCGTGAAACACTCTAAAATCGTCCGTTGCTATACAACATTAGGTGAGATGACTTTATTGACTGGTACAACATACCTAGTCAGTCAATAAAGCCTGTTCTTGCACGGCTAGCGGGTAGATCGGTGTAGGACATTGTGATGTGAACTGAGCGATACAGCGAGCTTTCATCTTGGATTACATGTTAACTCCAAGTTTGCTCAGCTGTTACTGGACAACCTAAATTCTTAGAACCAAAGCTACGCTAGGTTTCGTTTAAAGTGGTTTGGACCTACGCATAGTACGATTGCGTACTACTAATAATTATAAATGCGAAAGTTTGTGAAATGTGACATTTTTTGACGTCGTGAACGTTAGTGAACAAAGTCTTCGTTTCAGGTCTGGCCAAAATGGCATTTTTGTCAGTATGTCCGTACTCCTCTACAGGTCGTATTTTACAACCGATCGGTACGAAACTTTGTGTACAGATTCTATGATTTTATAGAATTTTATTGTCGTCGGGATTTTTTGATTAAAGGTGTACTTCCTTCAAAAAAAGGCAAAAAGGGGGCTTTAGAATATCTCGGCTTTAAGACATTTGATTTCGATGATTATATTTTTTATTGAAAGGTTGTTGTTTATTATTCTTCTCATAAAAAATTGGTAAAGATCTGATCAGGATTTTTGGCATGATGAGCAGAATAGCTCCGCAAGATGCAGTATAATGCAAGAGAATACACAGTACAGCGCCACCTATTAGAACATCTTTGTAACACGTTGTACTTACCTTCTACGTAGCACGACCACTTGCCAGTTTGTGCAAGTAAGAAATCTTATAGATGTCGCTAAAGCTACTGAACTTTTTTGATATAATATGAGATTTGATTTGGAAGATTATTTATTTTAGTAGGTAAGTACCTACTCTACTTTAAGTTATTTTCATAAAAATTTGGTGAAGATCTGATGAGAATTACGTGATTAGCAGCGCCACCTATTAGAACATCTTAGAGATATCTACTGAACTTCTGTAAATAAACTAACAATTTTATGTGAATAAACAAACAATTTGCAAGCTTCAAAAAGGTTATTGAATAAACTAAAAAAGTTTTTTTACTATTTACAAACGACTCATATTGATTTACTTGGTTTAATCGTGGAATAGAACAATTTTGGGCTGATGGATCAACGCCATCTATTGATACCTAGGTACAGAATTTCGAGCTTTGCTGAGGAACGTAACTTAGGTACTTTCGGACAATTGGTATAATGGTTGATGTGTTTGTGCAACATTTCGTTCAAAAATTCAATGCACACCACACTAGCGTAAACCAATATTTAGGTACCTACCTACTTATAAGGGTTTTTCTGATTTTTGGATATACCTACCTGGGTATCTACTTAGGTAGGTAAAGTGTAGATACACTACCTACCTACCCATAGGATTTTTCTTACAACGCGTCAAAAAGTAAGAGGCACCGATAATTACCTATAATACTTATGACAAGATTAGCACCATTATAGGAAGGCTGGTGCCTACCTATGCTGGTGCTTATTCTGATAAGTAAGCACTTTTGCTCCGTGATACATAAGATGCTTTCATACTGGCATGGCGATTTGCAAGGAGTCACCGCCGAAAAACATGGTTGAAAGGGTAACCATTTCGACTATTTTCAAAATATACCTACCGAACCTACCTACCAAAATATCCCGTTTTAAATTACTTTAGTGCATTAATAAATAAATTAATTGTTGAAAAAAGTTAGTGTTCGCGACGTCTACTGGGGCCCTATTACAATTCTCCGCAACCGACACTGTCGATGCCGATGACATGCGGCCGACGCACGCAAGCGATAGCTATTCTGTTTCTCTGTCGGGTGGGCATTTTTCATTCGGGCGAGATCCGGGCACACCCAACTACCTTCGTGAACGATCATGTGAATGAAACCACCAGAGAGCATAGAAACCTTGGACAGATTAAATAAAAACAAGTCAAGTACGAGTAGGACTTGTGCGAGGGTTCCGAACAAACTTATATTTACCCTAATGATGACTTCATTATACCTTGTTAAGGGATGAAGCGTTGGTGTTCTTCCAACACAAACTAGGTTCAAAGTTAACCCGCTTACATTTATACTGGAAATATATATTTGTGAGCCGAATAATTTACACAGACACACTGCGTTTTTTTTGGTGATTTTGCTAAAATGAACGGTTTTCGGTTATTTCTCTTTACTTAAAGATAAAAATACATTTCCTAGTGCTGTAAGACCTTGCTTCTTGCCAAATTTCGTGATTCTAGGTCAACGGGAAGTACTTTAAAGGCTGACGTATAGGTTTTATTGCGAACCTCAAAAAATAATTTTTGTAATTACCTATGTAACTTTAAATAATTTATGGTTTTCGGATATTCCTCTTTATTTGCGCTAGCTCTTTGCTAAGTTTAAACGTAAAAGGCTGTCACGAGTGATTCTATAATCTATAATATCCCGTGTAGACTCTTTCAATGCCATCCAAAGAAAGAGAATTGCGTCATTAACGTCCAGAGGTTGACATGTGTAAAAATGACACTATTGTAAGCCCATCTGACCGTCTGATGTTATCGGACCCTTACATACAGACGGAGGGTGAATATTGCCACCTGACAAACTAAGTACTCAACCTAGTACCTTGAATTTTATATTTAATATATTATGATTTTTATTTAACTTTCCTTTTTTATCACCTCAAAAATGGATCTTGTGTCTGAAATTAAGAATTAATATTATAGGCGTTCCTTTTTCCATTCGAGGTGCGGAACCCTCAAAAGAGCGGTTTTAGCGCCAAGTTTTGGTAAAATTAAGAACTTCGTCGTCAGCTGGGGGAAGTTGTTAGTTGTAGGCTTTGCTAAGAGATGGCGGTAGAGCCGCTTTTCTGAAAATTATGAAACGGAGAGTGATCTTGAAATAGCATGAGTAAATTTCAATAATTTAGGATGCTACGTGTATAAAATATTTTAACAATCATAAATCTACTGAAATTTTAGTGATAAATGGACAAAATATGGTGAAAAAACACCTTACGAAAATGAAAAGGTAGCTTTGTAGCTACCGTGCAAATTGACAGTGGTTCTTGGAAAAATGCTGTCAAATTTAATGTTTCGTTCGTACATTTTGCCCATTAGAATAGAGGTGGCCGCCGCAAAAGCCGCCATTTCAAGCTTCGTGCCGTAGCTTCGAGTTTTGATGAATTAGAATAGCAATTTGACAAAACGCAGCACGCAACTGTCGATTTCGTCGAAAGCGAATAGACCCCCTGTTCGTAGAACTACTAGTGTTACCTAGGATCTCCAAAACTACTGTCATATCATAATCATGACGACATTTGGCACATATTTAGAACGTAGCCTAACTTAAACAACGGGCTACTTTTTTTAGGGCTTTTGCACCCAATTTAGGATTTAATGAAAGGTTTGATAATTTACACATCAGGTCCAACGAGAAAATAAAATGTGGATAAAAAGTCATATTGCTTTGCAAAACTATGAAAATTAAACAGAATGTTTTTCTCCAGCCAAGAAACGAAATAACTCGTAGGTATTAGCTTTTTCTATGAGAACACTTTTTTTTTTAAATGATGCAAATGGATAGATGGAAACATGGAAATTGAATAATTTGGTAAGACCATCCAACCCATCAGTGCCCGGCGTTAGGCACCCTACCTCCCACACTAACGGAGTTGCGGGTAACAGCTAGTATTGTTATGTTGATGCGCGGATGACAGAGCTCTAAGTTCGTATAAGACGATATTTCGGCGAAATCAGCTTCCATGGGATAGAAATAACGTTATTTGTGTTGGAAGAACACCAACGCTTCATCCCTTAACGAGGTGCATCTTCAGGACATCATAATTCCATTCGCAATGAATTCGTCATATCACGATAGTTGTTATAGTAAAATAGAAATGACCTTTTAACTATAAAAATTCATAGAAGCAACGCCTCAGGAACAAGCCGAGGGGAAAATTTATTTAAAATTATTTGTTGGTAAACTAAATGCGTATGAGTACCTACAATGAATAGGTCTGTAATTCATAATCATCATCGTTTATCTTACAGGAATGTAGGTGTAGGTAGGTACCTACAAAAGGTCTTATGATTAAAGCTCGCAGAATGTATAGAACATACCTACATTCTGCTTCGCCGAGGCGGCAAATCCGTTCTATAATTCCGCACCAAAGGTTTAAAAGAAAGGCTTAGGCAAACTAGCATATAAAATAGAAATATCTAACAAGAGGAGTTTGCAATCGAGTAATGAGGACATATGTATTACTGAGTAGGTAACGAGTCGGTAAGTAGGAACTCCAAGTCATTAGTCTGCCAACCAGCTTACGGAATAGAACTGAGGATGAGATGGGGACATTTATTATGCTTGTTATCAAGTTCATTTAATCTTTTTACACAACATTTTGTATTATTTTACAGTAGTACCTACTCAGACATCTAAATTACTTTATTTTTAGCATCCGAATATTCAATTAAATAAAATAGTATTAATATTGTTGTTTTATTTGCTTCTTGTTTCTGCCCGCGCCATTACACGCGTTTTTCTGGGAAAAACGTAAGGCAGGCTAAGTAACTGTGGAAGCCTATAATTTTTATACAATTTAAAGAATTTTTCATGGAGAAAAATTGACTAGAATAATATATAAAACCCAAAACAAAATACCTAAATCTCTATTCAAAATTCAAATTGCCTCTGTCCTGACGCGTCTGTCGACTAATGTACTGTCGAACCTACGTTTTTACATACTTACGGGCGTCGAGCAGGTATACCTAATATTGAACCCCGGGATGGTTGTTCCTGAACTCTATTTCCTTTGTGGCCGATATTGGTGAATTCAAATGACTGGATGGGCCGTTATGATCTTTATCCGGGCTCTGAATATCAACTTGCTACGAAACGACCAAAGCGCTGAAGATATTGAGATGGCTTTGAAATTCAGAGATTTTTTTTACTTAAATTCAGAGTTCTATAAGCCAAGCCAATAGTTTCATGGAGCCATTACACATTCAAGTTGATGTCAAGCCAATAGCCTAACCAAGTTTAGAAGAAATTAAAAAAATACAAATCGGTCTCTGACGCCTCCTTCATCGTTTTTAACCCCCGACGCAATAAGAGAGGGGTGTTAAAAGTTTATCGTGTCTGTCTGTGTTTCTGTGTCTCTGTCTGTGGTATCGTAGCTTCCAAACGGATGAACCGATTTTCGTTTAGTTTTTTTTTGTGTCATAGATAATTTTATCCCGAGTGTTTTTAGCCATGTTTCATGAAAATCTGTTCAGCCGTTTCAAGATCATCAGCTCTTTTCTAGTTGATGGGGGGATCTGACTAACTTCCTTATGTCTGATCGAGTCGAAATTTGGTACCGTGTTACTTCAATGATATTCAAAGTTTTATGGTAAGCTTTCATGTAAATCTGTAGGGGTTTTCAAAATTTTTGATTTTGTTCTTGTTTTTTTGTAAGAACTTATTGTGTGAAAAATCTGTCTGGAAACGTGTTCTTTTTAGTTTCTATTGTAACGATAGGCTAACGGATTTTTTTTTTTGAATCTTTTTTATTTTACAAACCTTCACCACAATTATTGCATGAACGTCATTTTGGTATTTTATACAACTTCAGAATATTTACATTTTTTTTTGTAGGTAATTTTATGGAGAACCCGACAATAGTGTCAGTCGCATCAGTCATCAGTTGTCAAACAATATAATGTATATGTTACTTGGTATTACTAGATATTAATCAGAAAATTTGCGAAATAATGCATCATCTTAATTAATATCCATTTCCAGGACTTTTTTTTTTCCACTCGCCCCGTCGTATACACTATCCCACTGAGACAATTTTAATGCAACTTATAAAAAGTACCTAACTTGATACCTAGTGATTGATTAGAAGTGTTTTTCGCAAATATTTTTTATCTGAATGTAGAATTTTTTAATTGGTACAGCTATTCATACCTCATCCATAACTAAATTTATTTATTAAGTACTGCATTGTTTATATATAATTATTGTATAGGTATTGTGTGCTATCATACTGAATAAATTACCATGTTTTTGCTGTGCAACCTATCGAAGACAGAAACATTTGCCAGTTTCCAAACAGTCAAGAAGTTGTCCATACTGCAATGTCCCCAGCAGTGATACAAAACAACAAAGTGCAAAACGAACACACTCGCGTCGAGCGCTAGCTTCGAACTTACCTTCCAACATTAAATTCAAACGTTTTGCTTCGCGAGCTGTGAAATTCAGCACTTTAGTTTTAAAAGCTGTTTGGTAAGTAGGTACTTCAACTGTTAGGAGGAGTGATTTTTTTAAGTATTTTGCGCATGAGCTTTAGAATCTCACTGTATAAAATACCGGAATCTTTAGCAAGACAGCAAACCGTTCACAAAAGCATTGTCTACATAAATAAATAAATTAAATAAAAACATGGTTTTTCTTGTTCAGCCATGAAGCTTTATATCAATGCGATTTTGTCGCTCTGTCTAACTAAATAAATAGAGAAGAAATAAATTGAGAATTTATCAAAAAACATCCAGCTCTCATTCAAAAAGTATTGTCTCTTTGTCTTCCCACTTTAATCGCTTTAAGACCCTCCAGAACCTCTTGCGGCCAGGGCTCAAAGAAAACATTCCAATCGTTTCTCCGCTGTTAGCACCAACTTATCATTGTCAACCGTACAATCTCCCAGAACCAACTCTAAGCCTTTCATCTCTTTCACTTACACGGGGTAAACGATCATCGGTCTCGCTCTGACTGCTGGAGATGTTAGTCGAAGCAATGGAGCAAAGAAACGTGCTGTTTGCAGACAGTATTGGGTATTTACGGTAAGGTTTTAATGTGGTTGAATTCCGGTAGAGTTGAACTTGCAAAATATTTAATTTCTGAGTCAAATAGAATTATAAATAAATATTGTCGGACAGTCCACGGAGCATCATCATCCAGCCCCAAAGTAAGCACAGCTTGTGTTATGGGTACTTACTAGATACTAAAAACATTACATAACATAGATGGTGATTTCTGGTTCCTGTAAGGGTTAAAACCCCGCGCTAATATTTTTTTATTATTTTCTACAAATAATACAACACTAAATATCTTAAATTAAATATGGTCAGTTATTAGTCATATTTTGTGATTTATTTCATTATTCATAGTTACTTAGTATTACACCGGTGAGGACTGAATCAGGCAATTATAAACTGAGCCCCCTTAAATGCTATATATTTTTCTATGCACATGGAAGTAAGATTCATTTCATTCAATTCGATCTTTTGACATTCATGTTACATCGATTTAGCATGAAATTGAAACAATAAATGAAGTTTAATCGTAATAACTACAAAACCAATAGTCTGCCAAACTTTAGCCACACTGTGGATTAAACTCTACCTAACGTTACCTACATCACAAGTGGTATTATCTCATTCAATAACGTACACCATCCTTTATGCAAAGTTAGCAACACCTAGCAATAAGCGGTGAATACCGGGGTACCCGACAATAAAGGTATTCCCTGTCATCCGAGCTACATAAAGCGGAATCCACATTAATTAAGGCAATCGTTTGTTATCTCGTTGGTGCTGCTACATGCTCTGCGTGGAGTGTTTCATTGCCTTAACACGAAAACTTTTCATTCATGTAGTTAGCAGGTTTTTTAAAAGGATAGAATTGTAAATGTGTTGGAAAAGTGGCAGTCAATCGATCCACGTGACCTAAGTTTAAGACAAAACAATGAAGCACGGGTAAAGCTCAAATATTAATTTCTGTGTCACGAATGGTACTCTCCAACTATGTTAGAGCAATCCACGTCCACCTCAGCCGGAGACAACCAAACAACATAGCATAGACTAAAACTACTCTCTTTAACACGTTTTAGTTTGTCTAGCCCGAGTGGAGGCTACACGTGACGGGCTGCGGATTAGCGGCCTCCGCCGCGGACCAAGAATTAGGAGTTATCGCGAGAACCAACTGTTGTTTACTACTAATATAGGTAATCTGGTAATTTGCCGTCGGCGTTGATGTTCTTTCCCACTAAAATGGAAAATAATTATAAAGAACCTAACAAATAATAAGAAACACATGAACAAAACCAAAACAATGAGATGCCTTATAGATGTTTTTGAAAAAATATAGGTCGACTTCAGTTTAGCTTTGGTTCACCTTTCAAAAGGGAATTACATTTTTCTGATTTCATGATCATGATCAAACGATTCATAGGTAAGTATTCAAATAATTAAGAAAAAGTAGGTAACTCAAAGGAAGCGGCCCGAGTTACATTTTTCTTATGCCAATCTTATTCACCCGAACATCGCACATAACAACGTATTCACCTCACGTCTTCTCAAAGTCAAAATGTTTTCTCACTAAATAAAATAGCGTCTGCAAGTGGGCTCGCCAGATAAGATTATTCAAAGTGTAGGCTTACGCAAGTATATGAGCGCCATCCGTCCAGAGTCGAGTTTTATGCCCTCCCTCGGAAATTAATCAGGCTTGCCCAGGATATTAAGGTCTGCGACTGCAGGAATGACCGTAAAACTGAAATTGCCGGTTCAATTTCAAATTGCAGATCTTCAAGACGCGCATAAAGATACTCTGTTATATGAATAAAAGTAGGCAATGGAGACCAGACTAGATTCCATACTTATTGTTTTTTTACTTTGGTGACATTTTTATTGACATTCAATTATTTTGTCTAAGTTATCACAGTAACGCTGAGGTCTCAAATATCTTAGATGTAGAATTCTTCATGAGCCTGTAAGGTGCTTAAAATGTTATAATGTACATTTTAAGCGCAATGGGTCTATTGAAGCAGATGAAAAATATTTATTTGCTTGAACATACATAAGTAAAATTTTATACCTACTTACATAAAAAACCCAAATAGTCAATCAATTGAACACAGATTGTGTAGAGGTAAGATAGTGGGACAATTTTACATCATCTGGGACTATTTAGTCTTGTGACTTGGAATCGCAGGTCGTGTTCCGTCACATCTTCAAGGTTATAAAAGCGGTCGATCGGAAACCTATGATGCGGGTCTCAGAGGAACCAAAAGACATCTGCGGCCTGTTCAATCGATGTGATTTCCATTTTCCAATTTGAAGTCACAGCATTTTTAAAAGTTTTAATTAGCACACATTAAGTTTAAGAGTTTTGTAAGTTCGCGTCAGAATGTTTAACTTTAAAAAAATAAACCGCATTTACCGCACTTTTCTTGAGAAAACTTTTGTATACTTAGTCCAAGATGCAGAGGGTATTATTTTTCCAATATCTCTTATCTTAGTCTTAGGGAACAGACAATGTAAATTTACGTTTTCAACGTTTCTGATATTACGAGAAGCAAGAGCTGTGATGGTATCTGCAAGTGGCTTCTGATTTTGAACCTTCTCGTTATTTACGTAAAGGTTTGATTAGATTGCCTCTTAGTTTGTTTTTTAGATGTCTATCCTGATAATTTTGTAAGAATACCTACTACATTACAAGATTTTAGAAACTCGATGTTTTACCCGTATGAATTTGTTTTTTCTGATTCCAACCGTATCTAATCAAATCATTTATTTGCGGAATAAATTATTACAGGTAGGTACATGTCAGATTTTATGACTCGAGTGATGACAAATGTATTCAACCCGCGAGCAGGTGTGCGATTATTAAATCGCAGTTATTCAAATCGTTAAAATAAATCAATAATGAAAATAAATAATGATAGTACAATCGAAGATAAATAGTTAACAATCAGTTAATTATTTAACAATCATAGTCAAAACATAATATATTTATTCTACTCCAAATTAATATATTCACTTACACTATTTGACATTTGTCAAGCAATCACTTATTTAATTTTTGTTAAAATAAATTGCCATTGAGTTCTTTGATAGATTCTGGTAGCTTATTAAAGATTCACATACTATATACATTTTTCTCATAAATCCGCATATGGCATTGTGGCTTGTATAACAGATTATTGAATTTTACTCTTTTTTGTCGAGTGACAATATCCTTACGATTGGTAAAGTGTTGGGGGTAAGATTTTACAAACATGCATATGTCTCTTATGTACATGCAAGGTAGAGGCATGATATTACATATCTTAAACAGAGGCTTGCAAGAGTCACGAACCCAAGCCTTGTCAATAACTCTGAGGCATCTATTCTGTACTCTGAAGACTCTTTCAGCATCGACAGAGTTTCCCCAGATCAACAAACCATAGCTCAGGGTCGAAGACACGTGACCGTGGTAAGCTGCTAGAGATCGTCTGGCGGATTTTCTTTAAAGTAAAGATAAAGCGACTTATTTTGTGGCAAACATCACTAATATAAACTTTCCAGTTTAAGTGTCTATCTAATGTGATACCCAAGAATTTAGATGTCATTACTTCGTCTACTTTTTCATTATTAAAAGAAATGTTAAGTGCTAGTGGTTTAGTATTATTAGAATCAAATTGCGTATTTTTAGTTTTTGTAATGTTTATAGCTAACTTAATATTATTGGTTCCAATTAACAATATCAAATAGTGCAGTATTTAATGTCGCTTGGGCGTGTTCTCTATCGGTTTTAGGCACCTATTCAAATTGAAGCTGATTCCTCTTATTACAGAAATATGTTATAAAGTATCTCTTCTGGATTTCAGAGTCAACATTCCCGCAAAGTTGTTCACAAACTCAAAACTTCACATTCCTCGTTAAAAATCATCAGCTCTCATGCTACAATTTAAGTTGACACGTGAAGACATCCCCCTACCCCAACATCCCGAGGGGGTGTGGGGAACCATTTCTCAGCTCCTTAATTACTCCTTGTCCCCAACTCAAACATTCGACGTAACTCCAAAGTGCTAAATTGTGACTTAGTACTCGTATTTGATCTTCTGATCAAAGCTGTACTGCACGTGTTTGATCTACTGATTAAAGCTGTACTGCATTGATCTACTGATCGAAGACTGCATTTATATTGAGATACGAATACCAATTTGACCCACTCTTACAACGGTGAAATTGCAGCTCTTAAATTATGCTATGTTCTCACTTATTCTATAGGACTGTAATCGAGTGGGTGTAGGATGCTACATAAAATAAATTTTCAGTTCGTTTTTGTTTTCATTTCAATTCTAAGTAGATACATCACACCTTTGGTACTACATTGATTGAATAACTGAATCGAATATGAACCACTCAATTAATTTATATGTTACTTTTTGACGTTCGAATGAATGTTTTGACTGAAATATGGATACTCACTGCAATGATTGTCTTAAAAAAAACTGTCTTCAGATTTCTGAAGACATTTTCTAGAGACATTTTTAAAAGTCAATGGTAACCTCTGTGAGTCAATTTATAAACCTCACCTATCCCAAAACCTAGCGTATCCGCAATAACTTTTGCATTCCCATTCCATTTTATCATAATTTCGTGATTGAGGCCACTCGAGTGTAAACATATGCTCACGAGAACCCTTAGGGTACCTCATTTCGGGGGTCAGACGGCACTGAGGCCAGTATTTTATCCCTTGACCCTCGGCTACAGCCATATGCGGTTCGAATAACCATCTCGGTATTAAGTACCTTTCCCATTTCGTAATGGACTCTAAACCAATCTCGAATATTAATGTTTTGAATAACGGGAAAAACTTCGGTAAATATTTGCCTACTTTAGCAATATTCCGTAATCTTGAGTAGGTGTGGGACTTTTCCAAAGTGATTTTCCAGTACGTTTTTATGCTCTGCAAACTCCGCTCTACTTGGTCTAGATGCGCTGAAAACAGTTTATCACAGCTATGTTTCTTTTAAATTACGCAACGGCATTATGCTTAGAGGAAACTGTTCTGAAATAGAAACTAGGTGTCCCATGAAACCAGCGCACAGTAGCGCTATCGTTACTGTGCATCATGCTGAGCGACGACCTTTTTTGATGTCACTGTTGTAACTTTTATTTATTTGTACCAACTTTACATGTAATTTTTGTGACACAGAATAAATACTTTTTACTTTACTTTACTTACAATACGTAAGGCGCAGAAGCGATGCATAACACCAATGTGTGGCCGGAAGACCACCGATACTTGTAGACCCTATTTTCTATCGTCAAATATCTTAACAGTTCCGGCACTGTATATACAGGGCTGTTTTTGTTAAAATGAACGATTATCTGTTTGAAAAGCCAATTAACACACGCAGTAGACGCGACCAGCAACGCAAGTGTCCCACTGTATATGAAACGGCTGTTTTTGTTAAAATGAACGATAATCTGTTTGAAAAGCCAATTAACACACGCAGTAGACGCGACCAGCAACGTATGTGTCCCACTATAGGTAAATCCGCATTACTTCAAAAAAGCTTTTGGGGCATGGCACCAAAAATTTATAATACTGATTGAATGACACCGACATTTTTAAAGACTACTGTCATCAAAATGCAATTATAATATAAATGACTTTTTTATTAGATATTGATTGAGAAATATTGATGTATCAGTAAAATGAAATCATTAATTATATTATGGATCAATTGAGCCACCTGTAGATTGTTTGCAACAGTTTGCAGTTAACTCAATTGTTTCAATTGTAAATACTAGTTGTAATTTTTTTCTATTAGTTGATTGTAATTTTCTTTTTTAATAAAGATTAATTATTATTGAACCAGTTTAATCTCATAAGTATTTTGTAACTTAATATTCTCAATGCGTAGCAAACCAATAAATTAGGTTGTAACATATTTTTTTTTATGTCTGTAACTACAGGCTAGTTCGAGGGCATGCAAATATTCATATAAGTCAGTAGGAGTACTGACTTATATGAATATTTGCATGCCCTCGATTTAGGCTAAACAGTATAGTGCTTACCATTCTTCCATTTTTGTGACCCATGTTTACATTTAAATATATACCGGAATGTGCCGAGCCCAACCAAATATCACGAAGTAGGAATTTATGAAAAAGGTTTCCGGTATCCCTGTTACTATTGGCTTTCAGTTTAATAAGTAGTCTCCTTTGACCAGAGTTACCTTCGGGCTCTGAATGTATCAACTTTTCCAGATATTGTGTTATCAGTCGTGGATAGCAACAAGGGGGTTTACTCCACGAACTGTGTCCAATAGGGTACATTCACGATACATAGGGACATGTTCTTACATAGGGACATAGGGACGTTTTCTTCACCATTCTCACGCTCTTTCTCTGCGCTCTTCTGAAACTCTTATGCTTCAAGTCCCTGTCCACTCTACTTCTTTCTACGGCAACTCATTTACTGCCCGTGCTGTACAGCTTTGGAACACGCTGCCAGTCTCAGTAAGGCGTGCAAAGTCACTACCAATATTCAAGAGCATGGTAAAGGAACACTATTTGTCCTGCTGTCACTGACCACACCCTTCTTTCCCCATTATAAAATATAGATGTTTATGTTGTCACTGAACGTATACCTGAGTCCCTATGTATATAAGTAGTTTATGTAAGTATATGTATGTATATATATAACTTTATGTGTGTAGTGTATTTTAAGCGTAGTATTATATTAAAAGTATTTATTTATTTAACCATCATCAGCACACAGATCCCCTAGTACTATCCAATGATCCTATCCATCCACGGTTGTCTGGTAGAGATCGCTCTTGAGCGATAAGACAGCCACTTGTCACTTAATAAATAAATAAAATAAAATTCATTTATTTCAGACAACAAAAAAAAAAAATCAATGTAGGTCCATATTATGTTAGTCACAAATTTTTCTTAATTCTATGTTAGTAGTAGTCATGAAAAATACAAGTTTAACCAAACACTGCAATCGCTTAAGGATGAAACTTATTTCATCATTATTCGATTACAGTGCTTGAGAAACGGGCTATCCCATTTATTGCATAATGCATCCAGGATGGTGTTGGTACTCCCGTGCAGCCTGCATAGCAACGAGGCGACTTTCTTCTGCATGCATGCATGGAAGCCGTCCGTGCGCGCCTCCGCGAACATGCCGGATGCGCTGCAGAACCGCGGGAGCCCCAGCAGCATCCTGAATGCATTATTATACTGGACACGAAGGGTGTTCATCGCTTTTTGAGTGTATGTGGTCCATAGGCTACTTGTGTATAACGTCTGACAGTAGGATTTATACAAGGTTATTTTTGCCTCTTTAGAACATCGATAAAACCTACGAACCAACATATTGGCTCTTACAGCTAACGCCCTTCGCTCTCTCTCTATGTCTAGTTCATCACTGAGGTTGTCACTTACAATGTGACCCAGATATTTGAATTGGGTAACCCTCTTTATCACAGATCCATTTAACATAACGGGTGGTACCTCATTCATTTTCGTTCCCTTAGGTGAAAAAACCATGAACTCACTCTTTTTGACATTGTATTGGAGACCATGACTCCCAGCATAATTTTCACATGTCACCAACAGTTTCTCAAGTGCGCTGATAGATGGTGCCAGCAGCACCATATCGTCCGCATAGCTAATATTGTTTACACATATTCCGTCGATATAGCATCCGATTGGCTGCCTGCTGAGACCATCTATCAGGTCGTTTACATACAGGTTAAACAGGTGGGGTGAAGATACCCCCCCTGTCTTACGCCACATTCCAGTCCATATGCATCAGACAACGCCCCTGCCCATTTCACCTGATTAGTTTGATTGCTGTACCAAAATTCAAGAACAGAGCCAATTTCTTTAGGCAAACTAGTCTCGCGTAGCTTTCGCCACAGTATATCGTAACATACTGTGTCGAAAGCTCGCGAGAGATCTAGGAAACAAGCATAGACCGGGGTCCGTCTATCCACGTAGTACCTAACAGTATTCTTAAAGCTCAGAATGGCAGTATCAGTGGACAGTCCTTTCCGAAAACCGAACTGTCCATCGTGCATCTGTAAGTGCAGGTCTAGGTGCCTATCCAGAAGCCGGTCCAGTACTTTAGCTATTATGGTTGCCAAGGATATTGGCCTATAGTTGTTAACATCTGAAATGTCTCCAGTTCTGTTCTTAACTATGAGCACAACAATGGTTTTCATGCAGTCAGAGGGCAGGTACGCATGGCTAATGCATAGGGAATAGAACATTGCCAGCACCCCCGGCATATGTACCCCAGCATTCCGTAGGTGTTCAACGCTAAGCCCATCATGTCCTGGGGACTTACCCGTACTCATAGTTTGGATAACTTTTCTCACCTCCCTAGCTGTTACTTGTACTAGGGCAGCATCCAAACATTCACTGGGCTTAGCGTCAGATGACCCTGGCTTAGCAGTTTGTCCTAAAAGTGACTGTACACTAAAATGTTTCACAAATATATCAGCGACCTGTTTAGGCTCAGATAAACCTGCAACACTGGCAGGAAGGCTAGGCTTTGAGTCTAATTTCTTTATGGTTTGCCAGAATTTTGAAAAATGTTTGCCTTTTCTGTGACCAGCGATTACATCCATTTTTATCTGGTCTTGGTTATTTTGGCACCATTTAAGTTTCCCCTTAAATATTTTGCGACTATTATGCATATCATCCAAGATTGGTCCACTACTAGGCTTTCCATAAGAACACCACAAGTTAAATTTCTCTCTAGCTTCTTTATGAGCTGTGTGAACATGCTTATTCCACCCAATTACAATATTACGCTTTTTAATTATTGATTTTGTACATGTCAAGATAGCTCCCTGTTGCAAAATGTTTACTATGTCATGATAAAGATTGTCAATTATGTATCTATGTCCTAAGTCCGTACAATGTCTGTCCGCACATAAAATAAATTCATTCGGAAAATTAATTAATTTTAAGTTGTCATGGCAATAGTTTACTTAGTTTTTAAACTGTTTTGTTGTATTGTTTCTATCTATAAGTGTGCAATAAAGAATTTTCTATCTATCTATCTATCTATCTTATTTGTGTAATTTGTTTTATTTTTATTTCTCATGTGTTTGTAAGTAAATTATACGTCCATAACTGATCTTATCAATCTTTTCAAGTCATTTCAATCAGCCCTATCTCTACCGCTGAATATAGGCCTCCCTATTTTGGATTACGATATTCACATATTATAATGTAAAAAGGTGTGACTTATAATAATTATAGTACATGTCATGAACGAAGCTCTCCCTCGTAAGCGTACGTAAACTCGTGTCACCGTAGCAAGCAAAAAAACACCATCTTTATCAAAATTGATTGGAAAATTACAGCTAAAATTAAATAATAAAAACACAAGAACTAATAGTTACAATTGGTTTGATAGGTGCAGTTGAAAATGCTAGATTAATACAATAAATAAATAAATAATGCTGGACAATTCACACAGCATTATCTAGCCCCAAGGTAAACAGAGCTTGTGTTATGGTACTAGATAACTGATATACTTAATACAATACACTAAATAGATAGATATTTTTTATTATACATAGAAAACATCCAGAACGCCCTGGACAAATGTCTGCAGATCGTACAAACATTTGTCCCGAGGCGGGAATCGAACCCGCAACCTCCTGCGTCGCAGGCAGACCTTCGCCCGCTGCGCCACAGGGGTCGACAATAGATTGTTGAATATTGTATGGGTATCGTTTATCGTATTACGGAGTAGAGACCCGTGTCTAATATTGACATCAAATAACTTTTAAGATATTGAGGGCCAGCAACAGTGCTTATTAATTTTTTGTAAGAACACAAGACGTATCTGTCGAAAGAAGTGCTATATTAAATGGTATTTACCACTTGGTACTTTTACTAATGGTACTTTCTTCATTAAAATGATGAAAGGAGTTAACCATAACATTCATATAAGTACATTATATGTATGTGCTTTAAGGGTGGGATGCCTTATACAAAAGTTCGTCCCATTCATTCAAAGTCAGGGCAAAGTCCACATTGTATAACCACAGACAGGTCGCCATTGATTTAATATAATTGTAATAATAGAGGGACACAAACGCCTATTTATAAAGAGAACTTATGACCAGACATTACGCCCATTGTAGTGGAGTTCGGAACAATATCAGAACTGTGTTGCCGGGCGAAGGGGCAAGCTTTCAATGGGTGAGAAAACGTACAATTGTATGGTTCATTTATGAGTTTTTTAGTTTGGTTAGTTAATAGGTTGAAAGTTTGTTTAAGTTTTGTTTTAGAAGTTTGTTTAGTTAAAAGGATTTAGTTTGTTTAGTTAAAAGGTTGAATACAATCAATAAAACCATATCCATACTAAAAAAGTCCGTCCAAGGTAAAGTATCAATAGGTATCTATCTGTCTGTTTGTTCCTTATGAAGACTAAAGCTGAATAAACCTTCACGTAAGACCTGAAGCAAAGACACGCATTGTTTACCAGCACTTGCCTGTGTCCTCCCGGGAAGGAAATAAGCTCTTTTTTCTCCAGGATAAACACATGCGAAGCCGCGGATAGTACCTGGGTCGTTCTTCTTTTTTACGTCACATTTGGCTCCCTCCAAAAACAATTTTCAAAAATTTATTCGTTTGCTTTTTTTTGTTTTTGAGTTGTCGATGTTTTAATTTACTTCTTTAAGATTTCAAAAACATGCTCAGCAGCGATGATTTCTTAATAATTATATTAGGAATTCCCAGTTCTTTGGGACAGTGCAGCAAAAACCAAACACCTCTGTCACGGTATCACTTTCAATTTAATTATGGCATACAAAATCACATATAAGTTTTAATTTGTACTATGTGTACTACTGTTTAAAATCTTTTGTTTGCTAACAAACTTGTTTTTTTTTCTTAAAAAGAATAATAATAACAACAAACTTCTTAACACTCTGTCACATTTTTGAGCCGTTGAGTTAACTAACTTTGAAAAATAACCGTTTTACCACTTAACAGTTACATTGAAATATAGATGGACTCCTAAAATGCAATTTTTTCTAGCATATTCAAACACACATTTTTTGGGGAAACAATTAACTAGCGCGACAGACTTCTATAAACAATTTTCTGTACGGAGACAAATTGTGACGGAGTGGTAAAAATTGTAACAGAGTAGTAATTTAGTAACTAAAAATGATAATGATAGTATGTTTAACTATAGTATCTTAGAAATAGGAACTTTTTTTAAATCATAACAAACAATAATTACTATTTTTAATCGACTGAGATAAAAACTTGCGCCTTTTCATAATACCAAATGCTTTTTTCAGTCTTGAACATTAAGATTACCTAGACTTTTTTAGATCAGTCTCATTGTAAATCTTAAAAACTAGAAATCAACTTTTACATTTCACACATATCGATCGGCTCTTTGAATTTATACCAAACTCAGTTTACTCTTTTGATTTGTTTGGGCGTTTGATTTTTTTTTTAGCATTTTTTCAAACATTACGTCTGAAACTTGAGACTCTACCAACTTGAAAAGTTTTCCGCTTGTTCCAACAGTCTTAAAGAATACGATCTTGACATCTTCTTTATAAACACCGCTTTTGGACACGCCTAAATAAGTGTTTTCTCATTTTCTTTCGCTGCCTTTTAGCTGCTGACAAGCCATCTTTGAGTAGTCATAGCTATAACAAAAAATACATCCAATTGTAACACTCATAAAACGAAAAACACGACATTTTTCCGTAAAAAACACTATAACGTTGAAGTTTCATACAAAAGCTTCCACTCTGTCACATAATTTACCACCACGTCACACCCGATGTGACCGAAGTGTCGTGTGACGGAGTTGTAAAATACTAATAAACATGATTCTCACTCTTTTATTTATAATCGAATAAAAACTCTTGGCTGCCCACACACAAGATTCACAAAATAGCAATCAATCTATAAAATATGGAACAAATAAAATGAAATTTGCAACAAGAAACTTACGTGACAGAGCAGACGCCGAATTAAAATACGCACATCCTGTGACCACTTTCGGGCAACTGGCTCGGCCGGCGAAGACGCGCGGACGTTGAAGGTGGGTTGAGGTGTTGGCGGGCCATGTGCCCATGTCGTCCACTCAACGTCAAAAGCAATATTGCAAGTATAATCTGACAAAAGTATGTGACTTAGGCGACCACTGAATTCGTCCTTCGGTCGGAGACATAAAGTTCTTATTAGCACTTTTTTGTTATTTTAGTTCAGATGTTCATCAATCGTACGTTATAATAATACATATTATTTCGCTCGGTAACTGGCATTCAAACATTTTACAATCCCATATAACTTCTATTCGTACGAGGTATTTGAACGTAGTGACTGGAGTTGGGAGACACTTAAAATTTGTATGAAAATACCCCTGTCACACGATTTGACTCCTCTGTCACATTAATTTTCCACAGAAATTCGTAAAATTAGACCGTGTTAGCTTAACACTTTATTGCTCGTATAGTGTAGAAGACATAGTAATAAAAATTAATTTTAAAAAGTCAATAAATTTTGCAAGCATGTTTTTTTTCTGAGGGAGACAGCAAATGTGACGTAAAAAAGAAGAACGCCCCACCTACCTAGTTCTACAATTAAATAGTATTTATACGACGATTTTTAACACAGTTCGTAACTCCCTTTGGAAGCTCATTAAAAGAATTAATCTCTGTAGGTGTATTTATTTTCTCAAAGTTAACTTTTCCTTTACAAGTAATTTTACAAGTCTACTAAGCACGAAGTTGTAGCTGCTCTACCGCGCAAAGTTGTGCGTTTAAAGTTCTGCAAACTTCGCTACATAGCGATGGGATATTAAAAACCCTGCGAGTTCTAACGAAATATTAAGACACATTTAGAAATGAACCAGGCTTATGGGTTTTAAATATTCATAAGAAGAACCTATTTGAAGGAAAGAACGATACTTAGAAGACAAAATTAATCTGTTCCAAGACAAAATGTACTTATTCATTTAAGGGTTATAAATAACCCTCCATCATCAAATCTTGATTTAGAGTTTTGCATATTTTAGCGCAGTGGCATGATCATCATCCAAATATGGTTAACCATGATAGCTTCAACGGTATTATTTTTATGTGGTTCTGTATGACATAAACTTTAATTAAATTATTAGATACAAAGCGCTATAAACATATAGTAAACGAACTAACGAACTATAACGTGTGTAAATATGTCTCTACCCATTTAAGATATACAAGCTGTTTGTTTTCCATCGAAATTAAAATGCATGTAAGACACAGACTTAAGAAATGCAATGTTTGCCGGTAAGCAAGCAAACAGCAATCTACACAATTATTTAACGTAAAGCTGATTTGTAAACATTTTACATTATCGGCGAAAGTTAAACCTAAGCAATCCAAATTAACCAGGCCAAGCTAGCTTCCCAAAACTTTGAAAACCTTTTTAAGAATACGTAAGCCAGTAAATTCATCGAAACTTTACTTTCAAAATACTTTAGGACGACAACTGTTCCAAATCCATACTAAAATTACGAATTCGAAACCTACTGACTGCATTTGTCCGTTGTGCTGTTTTGTTTTTTGATTATTCAGGGCAAAGAAATTGTTTGTAGGTCAGGTGCCTACAAAAAATTGCTTCATGGTAGCATTGGTAAATTTTTTCGCGCATAGGGTTATGTTTTGAAAAATAGCGAGCGAAGCCGTGGTTGGATTATTAATATGGTGTGGAGTGGAGTCTAGTAAGCAAAAACAGTGTTCGTATTAATTCATTGAAACCTTTCCCGATTCTGCAGCCTCCATTCCAAGAGCGAGGCGTGGCCGCGGGTGATAAGGGAATCTTCTCGGAAAGGCGCATTGAGGGCTTCTAGGAATAACTGAAAAAAGCTACGGCTCTGGAATAAGATCTACGTTGTTGAGGTTGAAGCTCTTATACACGCAGCACTGGTAGGTACAGCAGAAAAACGAGCATTCTAATATGGGGCTCAGCTCAAGCTGTACCTACGAGTATATACTTAAATTACTTACACTGTTAGGTATATTTAATGAGTATGAGCGCATAACACTTTACAAACTTTTATAAGTTGTTGAGTTGAGTTACGTACGTGCTGAGATGCGAAGATGGTTGGTTATAGGATTATGCTACAATACGTACAGATCTATGGTGTGTAGAGGGTCTATGCTATCGCTGCAGCTCGTAGAGGCTCTACAATTTTTACTAGGTGATAATTATTGTAAAATCTCTAAATAATTTGACACGATCTTTGTGCCAAATCAACCAACAGAAATAAGACGCGTGTCCACGAATTCTAAGACATAAATGAATTAAAGCACTTTAAAAATTTTGAGTTTTTGGTGTTTTTGTGTCTATAACAAGGTGGGTCAATAATTCTCTAAAATACGTAGAAGTCTACGCTGTTGCTACTATAACAAAAAACTTCTAAATACTCTATATTATGGGTTTCAGCTCTCAATAATCGATAAAAGTTGTACTCTGTCTGAGACTATGTTTCCGTATCTTTCCACCCTATCTTTTAATTTTAGTAGCTGTTTGGATCCTGTGCAAGTCTTTCTCCTAAAGACTTTTGGGCCTTTATATTGTTTGATAGTGTTAATTATAAAATTAGTATTAATAAACTTACATAAATTCTTTCTTATTGCTTTATTTCTTTCTCTATCAAGACTACCTATTTCTATTTTCTCGTGATGTGATGCGAAAGTTTGTAAAATGTGAAATATTTGTTACCTAGGATTTCCAAAACTACTGAACACATAGAGTAAAAACTCGCTGCTGTCTCAGCAGAGGGATAGTGTCATTCAACAATTTGACAATTTGTGTAACCAAAACCCGATCCATGTGTGTTTTGACAGCACGTAAATACAGTGCCCTCACTCACACATTCGTATGATTGAATGTTGCAAGTGAATAGCATTTTCCCTAAAAAATTGGGTAACTGATGCAAAGTTCCCATTAAGAAAATACTTCATTGTTTTTATCACCTACCTTTTTATTTTTGATTTTACATTATTTCAATTTACTAAAGGTGTCAATAGTTTATTGTCAAATAGAAAAAATCTAAAAAAAATCTATGAAAGTCCATTCCAACGTCTTGTTTTTTTTAATTTTACGAAATATCATTCTACCTAGGTCAAACGACAAAAAGGTTTTACTCCAAGTCTGCAAAATAAGATCGGCTCCGATCATTTTCGGAACAATAATTTAAAATAGACGGTCAAGTGTGTGTTCGGCCAGGTGCAGTGTAATAGTTGCACGGTTCATGGCCTATCTTAACCAACTTATTTACCTGTTTTACACATACCTACCAAAGTACATTTTTTAAGTTTATTAGGATGACTATTATGTACTCAACTAGCAAAGCATACTAAAGCTGTGTAGTTTTCCTTTTAAAATCACTCCATCTACTACTAGCATTTTTTTCACAAAATAATAATGCCCAACTTAGACAAATTACAGCATTCTAGTACTAATAGTCTCTGGACTAAGCTGCGGACGGATCCACGAACGTGGTGAACTATAAGGGTTCCTTGTTGACTACGGAACCCTAAAAAGAACATGTGCACGTGCAAGTATTGCTACAGTTATGGTGATGGGATGGATTGCAATTTTAAATTTGAGTTTATTGCATTTGCTCCCCTTGGAGCCGAGAAAGGTCTAGGTCCGTGCGCTATCGAGGTTTTCCGGAATTTTAAAAATATCTGAGCGTCTGGTCAAAGCGGCGGCGCGGGACTCGAGAGCTGGTGAGTATTTGGCGCAGCGCACCAGCATAGCCATACAGCGGGGCAATGCAACCAGCGTAACGGGGACGCGACGACTGGTATTGATATCGATAAGTTGAGCTGCCTCTAGATTGTTTGCTACAGGCTGCAGTTAGCTCAATTGTTTCAATTGTAAATACTAGTTCTAATTGTTTCCATTCATTGATTGTAATTTTCTTTGTAAAATAGTAATTTGAGTTTACATCTTGAATCTACTCAGAATATCGTCGAGTGACTGAAAATTCTAAAACTGTGATATTATTCCGCGTAGTTTGATTCCTAAGTCCTAACTTGAATGAATTCCACCCTCTCCTCTACTATTTTTATATACCTAAGTACTAAGTAACAAAACCTGGTATTTTTTTCCCAGTGCATAGCAACATTTTCACGAAAATGGTGGACGAAATTTTCAAATTTATTTATGAGTTTCGATGACTGTTTTAGGCAAAATTACAAACGGAATATTAATACTTACCGGTGGAATAAGAGGTTTGCGGTATTATTTTTCCGATTACTGGTGTTTAAACATCTTTGCACCGCACAACACATCATTTTATATTTTTATGTGAGAGCTGCTTTCCGTCTCATTTTAAGTATTGTACTAACGGCTCAAAATGAAAATTGCGACGGTCCGTCGCAATTTTTTAGACTTACCTCGTTTGTGTCAACTATCATTCTAAGTCTTCTTCTTCTAAGACTGAACAGATCATAATAAAATCAGGCACACTCTTAAAATGTAGTCTAAATTAAATAGTAGGCTACTTTTTTAGGGCTTCGCCCCCGATTGAGCCTTTACAGAAGGGTTTCATAATTTACACATCACGTCCAACGATAAACCAAAACATAGATATTAAAAAGTCCGTCTATGCAATGATGTCTATTTTTGTCAAATCTGTGATTGAATTTGTGATGTTGTCATTGTTGTCATATTATTATCTGCTTTGGAATACGAAAACTTTGTTGATCTCCAACACATGTTACATCATCTTTATGATGCTTCTTTGCATGTTGGCCTCAGGATGAATATGTCCAAGACGAAGGTTATGGCGAACATCTCTACCGTCACAAATCCAACTGTCACAGTTGGAAATGAAGCGTTAGACATGGTCGACCGGTACGTTTATCTTGACTGAAGGAGATCGCACTAAGAATTCAGCTCGGGTGGGCTGCCTTTAGTAAATTGGATGACATTCTTAAGTCCGCCGAAACTCCACAATGTCTGTAAACCCGTCTGTACAACCAGTGTGTTCTGCCTACCATGACTTACGGTGCCGAGACATGGACGCTCACTCATGAAGCTGTGTACAAGATGAGGGTTGCACAGAGAGCCATGGAGCGAACCATGCTCGGTATCCCTTCGTCTGTTAAATGGACTTCGCAGACTCACCTCATCTGTTGACGGACTTCTTGAAGACCTTTGAATCGGACTTCTGGAGCTCGGTCCACAGTTTAAGGTATTTTTTTGTCAGAAACCGTTATTTTCCTGCTCTAACTGGCACAAAGTATAGCGGAAAGGACAAGGATGGCAATCCGTTACATGTTCATACTCTAAACCCGACCATGGATTTTTATTACATTTTTCAAAAGTCGCGTCTCATTCTCGCAACCGCGCCCGGCATGTAATTTTCGGAATATCTTTATTTTTGTGAATTGAAGTTGTTATGTATTTTATTTCAATAAATAAACATGAGTAGGTAAGTAATAAATAGTTTCTAGTTCATAGATTGTTTATTTGATAAAGATTTTGGACCAAAATAATTATTTCTTGTGGAGCAAGGCGCTTACTGAATGGCGCCCAAGAACTGGGTACAGAAGCGTTGGACGTCCAGTGGCAAGATGGGCCGATGACATCTCTAACACCGCAGGGCGAACCTGGATGAGATTGGTGCAGGACCGTGTGGAGTGGCACAAAAGTTTGGAGACCTATACCCAGCAGTGGGTGAAGTCAGGTTGCGGATGATGATGATGATGGCATACCATAAGTAAGATGGGAGGTTCTCATAGAAATGTTAATCAAATTTGTTTTGATCCTGATTTTACAAACGAAATTCCATTAGAAGAGCTTTTTTAATTTCTCGTGTTTTATGAGCCTTGCAAAGTCAACCCTTAGTAAGTTTTCGGAAACTTATTATTATTTTCCAAAATAATAAATCAGCAGGATGCAAAGCATTTTTAAATTAAACGCACAGTTATCTTCATAACAATCCGGATTTCCGTATGTATATCCATAACATGAGCGAGTAAGCCCGTGGTAAAAAACTTTCAAACAATTAAATATAAAGAATGACATAAACTCCAACATTATTTCTTTGGTCTAGTACCTACGAGTATGAGAACACGATGAAAAACATTACGTTAAAAATCATGAAAATGCACTGTTGCACACATCATTTGGTCAAGATCTCAGGAATCCTGCGGTCTATTGAAATGTGTTATGTTTTGATTCGTAGGTTTTACTAACAGTTCATGCCCGCGGCATTGCACGCGTTGTTTCTATGGAATCGTTTAAAGGTTATTTCTGTCCCACGGGAACTGATTGATACGATAAAAAGTAGATTATGTTTTATTCGAGGCCTAGAACTACCTACTTACATATATTTCAGCCCGATCTGTTCAGTAATTTTGGCGTGAAGAGGTAACAAACATCTATCCCTCCATACAAAAATCTTCAAACCCGTCTTTAGTCCAGACTAAAAAAAACTCAACGCCCCGAGAAGTCGAAAAATCAATTCCGTGCGCTGGGCAACTAAAAAACATGCATGTGACGAATCTAGAGTATCGCATCGCTATCGCCCAAAGACATTTTAACCACGGGACACGTCACTCGACCAATCTCGTCCTATACCCCGGTGTCATGTCACTCTAGAAATTTTCTTGTCAGTGCGTTTTTGGTTCTCGAGGAAAAACATTCATTGAATCAAATTACAAGGCGCTCGGTTTTGTTTTGTAAAAATAACAGTGAACGGTCTGTCAATATTTATTTTCATAATTACAGTGGTGGTATAATTAATTAAATAAGAACGCTTTTTTAATGGGAAGATTTTTCAAACTAACAAGTAAAAGTAATTGCAGGTATTTTTTTGGATTTCTCTCGGTATCGCAAAACTTTCCATACCAGCGCGCAGCGGTACATTCGTTCGGTGCACATGATTGTCTAAAAAATAAATAGATAAACTTTATACATTACGCCTGATCCAATATTACCACCTAATTGGTTGTATTGGTCACTATTCGGATAATTTTGTGATTTACCATTAAATCTAAGTTTCATAAAGGACAACTCTCGAGGAGTTGAAAAAATCGTTCTTAATAATAAGTCCAGTTTCATTACAATTTGAATTTGCTGCTATATGTATGTATGTATACTTATAGAAAATAAATAAAATTTGTATAAATAGTTACCGATTTTATCATAAAATCTAAAATCTCTTAAAGATACAATTAATTGTATTCATTACGCCGTGCTATTGAAATAAGCTCCGGCCAGGTGGGATGACGATCTGCGGAAGACTGCAGGCAGATGCTGAATGCGGCAAGCTGAAGACAGGGCGCTATGGCGCACATTTGGGGAGGCCTATGTCCAGCAGTGGACTAATATAGGCTGATGATGATGATGATGATTGAAATAAGTATGTAACTTTTAGGATTTTCAAATAGGAATGATAAATCGAAAGACCCTGATGATATTAACAAAAACAAGTTTTTGGTTTCGGTTTGTTTTGTTTTACAAGAGTATACAACGTGTATCAAAATATGTTTACTATCCGAAAGGGGGGACTTCCCAACTATCTGAATTCACGTAAAGTGTATGTGTAGTACATTGTGAAATACCTATGTAAAATAAAACCAGGTAGGTACATACCTACCTACATATTCATACAATTTTCTACCAGCTGCTTAGGTAGGTACCTATTATTTAAATACTGTAATCCTAATACCTACCTACCTACTTATGTTGCCATCTTGGGGTTTATTGAAATAGTAAATGAACCATAAAAAATTACGAAGATAAATACCTGCAGAGGAATAGGTAGGTATAGGTTACCCGGATAGGGTTGTTACTTTATTTAGGCACTAGGAAATTAAAACTTTTTGTATGGGAAACTGAAAATAGGAATTTTTAATTATCTCCCCCCCACAACTGATTGATCACCATTGGGGTCCAAATTAAATCCGTCAATATCAACAAATCCGCCAACTCTGTGGCCTCGAGTCCGAACATTCCAAACAGATGCTTGCTCCGCTCACGGCATTAGGACATTCTTAAATGGAAAATGAAAATTCTCGGCAACTGCGGAGCTACAGTTCCTACTCAATTAGAATCAGATTAATTTAGAGGATGCTGTGTGATTAACGGGATAGGGTTACAGTAGAATTGATGTTTCACTTCGATACGCTACATTTTGGTAACAACTTATCGAGATGTTAACACTGTTTCATTTCATTTCAAATTTCATGGGTTATTAGTCATTGTTAGGATTTCCCTCGGGCACTGTTTTCTTTCGTGTAACCAGTATGTTAAGATAGTTGAATGGCTTTTTTTTAAGGATTTTGAGGGGAAAACCAGAATAAGCCAATATGAGGATTCATATCCACAACGGACCACAACGGGTCTGAAATGAACGATTTTTATTCATTTATAATTTTTTTATTACATCATCTTATTCCATTTTTCCCCCTAAGGGCGATTGTGCACTACAAGGAATTTTACTGTCCGGCAGTCCTTTTTTTTTACGGTCCGATATGGCACGCCATATAATGTATAAACTAGTTTGTGCACTATACGTAATTTTACCGTCCGATATTTTACTTTTCCCCATTCCGGAACGGTTTTTTCAGCAACTGCCGACGTTCCAAGAAACTCATCGTTCAGAGTAATTTCGCGTGCGTGGCGTGTAGTTTAACTGACGGAGAACTGAAAAGAGACTGAAAAGACGGAGCTAAACTGAGGCGTATCATCCGAGTAAAGACGGACAAGTGCACAAGCCAATCATCCGTTTTTTTTCATGCCACTTCGGACCGTAAAAAATCGGATGTGCGGACAGTAAAATTCCTTGTAGTGCACAATAAAATCCTGCATTTTTACTTCCCATAGACCAAATTTTTCGCAAACCATATAAAATAACGGAACAAAAGTTTTCACTTCATACATATTGTGATACTGCGGTAGTGGATTTTAAAGAGACGACAGAGTTCCATTGATAGCTGAACCCTGGATGGTTCAATAACAACTATGCTTCAACACTCTGTCTGCTACCGAAGACGGTCAAACTATAATTTATATTTTGTACCAATACAAATAAAGTTTTAGATAAAAAACGCAGAACCTACATTGCAAGATTCAAATTTCAGAAACAATCAACGACTCTTTAATACGGAACGGTGTAGGGAGGACTTCAAAGAAATCATCATCATCAACAGTCCATATACGGCCACTGCTAAACAAGGGAATCATTTGTATTATATTATTAATTGAATTATTTATATTTGATCTATTTGTAATACGTAGTTAGTGAATGTTGACAAACCTTTGAAGGAAGCCATGTTGTGTGGCGTGCGAGTGTCTCGTTTTCATCTATCGGCGCCCCACTGCAAGGCCTGGCTCATCAGTTTGCGCCTGCGCACTGCCTTTACCTGGAACCAACGAACACACAAATACATTTAACGTCGACAACAGGACTCATCTTGGTATCCCCGTGGTAGTGTCCTCGCCGAATTTCCTTCGATACGGCCGGATCCAGCCGGATTAATCAAATCAGAATATTTTTCCTTTTGGCTCCAAAATAGACTGGACGCCTACGCACTACGCTGCTCCGCGCATTTAAAGGCCGCTGTAAGTATTGGTTTAGACCATGGTGCAATTGCTGGGCCAAAACATTGCTTACAAATTGTCGTACTGATCATTCTACATTGGCTTTTTGAGAAACGACGCAAAAGAAGATGGTGGATGGTGACTATTCATCGGATTAGAAAACGAACTAAATAAGACGCCAATGTAATAACACTGTTTGCAGAGCGTACCAAGAACCTAACACACACGTCAAGTGTGCATGGAAAACTGACGTTATTTGGTTGGCGGGCCAGTGTTGGTCGCAACGCAAACTACCAACATACGCCAAGAACACATGGGCCCAATACCGTGGCCACCATCATCTTCTCAAGACTGGAGCCACAGACAGCACAGCAGCGCCTGTGATGTGCTTGGCTGCTTCCAGGAAGAAAACAATTCGTAATTCCTCAACGACGAACCTTTTCCTGATCTCTACATGCCTATTTCAAACTAATTTATGTAATTTAATTTATACCTAATTTTACTTGACGAGAAACTGATAACACCTAGCTTTAGCTTAACATTGAGTTAACCACTGTTATTGTGTATTTCTTTTTCAATAAATGTTTTCATTTCATTTCAATACTGTGGAACACGTTGTAGTACAATGCACGGCCACAGAGGAGGCTAGACAAAAGACGGGATTGAAGAGTCTCATTGAAGCATCGACCCCTTCCACACCGACATGCGACAGAAAAGCAGAAGCGAAGCTGTTAATCACCAAAAGTCCTACTTCGGTACTTCAAAGGAACAAGCCTTAACCAGCCCAACTGGTAAGGGCCTGGTTAAGCAGGGGAAAATGCACAATATAATCTCATGCGAGATTTCAGCCCCAGTTTCGCTACTTAGAATCAGCCCTCTTGGCCCAACACCTGCCCCGCTTGGCCCACTGTGTACCTGTGTAATGCCACCTTAACGTATCTAGGTACTTATGCAACAGCGCGATCATATTGCCGAAAATGTATTGGTACCGGAACCGGTAGTCGTCAAATGCTGCCGGATCCGTATTAGCGGATCTGGTTTTCCGAATTGCAATCCCTACCCGGTTAGTGTCTCTAACCGTTTGTGTCCGTGATCTCCACAGTTACCTTTTATTTTATTTGACGCACAGATTTACTAGGGATCTATTAGTTTTAGGGGTGCTATGCTAATGCTAACCTCGACGGATGCCGATTTGTGACAGCCAACTAGAATACATTCTCTAAACTAATAGCATAGAGGAAAAAAGTGCTGCTGTTACAGCAGAAAGAACTAAACTAGTTTGACAGCACTTGCAATAATACCATCCTTTTTATTTGGATCGCAATGAAAGGGACGGCACCATTATAATGCTGTCAAATTAGATTACTTCTGGCGATATCTGGATTGACACCAGTGACATTCAACAATTTTCTTGATTTTGTAACCAAAAACCAATCTATGTGTGTGTTGACCAGCACATAACTTCAGTGTTTTCACACACAAGCGCACGTTTATAGGAAATTGAGACTAATTTATCGCAATTTTTTGCTACATCTCGATTGTGTCTACTATCATTCTAATGGTGACCGCGCACCCGTCCGCACGCGGTGCAGTCATCAAATTTCCCCCCGGCCCCGCGCACTGTCCGCAACGCACGCATCGAGCGCGCCGCACGCAGCGAACACGCCGAATCGCATTCATCTGAACAGACGTGTTCTATGAAACTCGAGAGTCGAGAACGAGATTAGTATCTTATTATTTTCTCATTATTATTGTGATGGATTATGGAACTTCATCCTGTTATTGTGGATTGCCTATTATAAGAGGAAGAAGGAAATAAAAGAATAAAAAGAGTGTGGGTTCATGATAACAACTTAAAAAAAAAATTGGTTGTCTGTAAAGTCGGTTTACTGACGATAGTTGAACGTGACAACGTCTTAAGAAAATACTGATGGAATGGTAGCATTTGATACTATAGTAGGTATAGCAGCTGTCCACGCAGACGCATCGCTCACTCAAGTAGGAGAGAGACGGATGTCGAGCGCTCTCGCTTGCACTTCAAGCCTTACATGGAACGCCTCAGAGCGAGGTAACGCCGCATGACGTCATAGCGAGGTAACGCCGCATGACGTCATAGCGAGGTAACGCCGCATGACGTCATAGCGAGGTAACGCCGCATGACGTCATGTTTTTTCGTGCGTGCAGCCGGCTCTATCGAATTATAAGACGTTGTCACGTCAAAAACAGTTTGGAGAGACACATTATTTCCGGACAAGATAGGCGGTTTTTTTAAATATTTTAATATAGCTCCGCTCAAGTTAGGCACCTGTACAACTCATCATATTGTTGCATTATTGCAATTAAATTCGAATCGTTCATTGTTATGTGCAAAAACTTGCAAGTAGGTACGTGCGCTGCGCACGCGGACCGATGATGGACTGAATGAATGCGGATACCGTCCGTCATCCGTCCCGAACGCAACGACCGCACCGAACGCAGCGCAAGCATCGAGCGCGCCGAAGTTTTTGACGTGACAACGTCTTATAATTCGATAGAGCCGGCTGCACGCACGAAAAAACATGACGTCATGCGACGTTACGTCGTCATGCGGCGTTACCTCGCTCTGAGTTGTCACGTTCAACTATCGTCAGTAAACCGACTTTACAGACAACCAATTTTTTTTTATGGAATCCATATACCTTGAGGATTTGACTAAAATGGGAGTCGTTCGGCGCGGATAGGTGCGCGGGGTTGCATACAATTTCATACAAAGATTTGCAAAATGCGATGACTTCGACGCGTGCGGCTTCTGCGGCGCGGATAGGTGCGTGTTCAGCAAAAGCTTTCTTCTTTTATGAATAACAAGATATACTTACAGGGTTATTGGTAATTCACTGACTCTGTGTGTAAACTGCAGGTTCTGCCCATCATCACGAACACGTTAGTGAAGACGCCACGTCTGAATTCCTAAACTTGGTACTGAGGTAGAGTTACGTATAATACATTAGATACCTACTCATCCTCAATTTCTACGAAGAGGATTTCATTTATTATCATTTATTTAGTTTATTTACTACGAACCGCAAACTCGGACCTGCCAGTATTCAGACCAAGGTAAAATTCATTTCCGGAAAATCACACATTGGCTGTCGGATATTTCCAAGAAATTGCCACAATATTTTCGCATATAGCACGATCAAAAAACTCTAAAATATTTTACAATATTATTTTAACCTTCGGAAACTCAAGTAGTGATTAAATTGACGATTCACGCTAACAAAAGTGGACATTTATTGTATTTATGGAAATAAAGAGTTTTTGAGTTGAAATCAAATGAGCAACAGAAATATTCGCGATATATTCCCAAGCCTACTAAACTCACCGACATGAACTCAAGCAAGCCACATTACAAGATGCGTATACCACACAAGCTAATATCCTATTACGGTGTTATTAGGAACAAAGCTACGTGTCTTGTAATCGGCTTTAATATCTCGGCTCTGATAGAGTACTAACGGGATCAGGTTATTGGAGCTTGCGAGATATGAGGTGGATTACGAGGGACGAATCAATCTGTTAGTTCGGGTGTTCATCGGGTTAAGACAGCATGGGTTAATGGCAATATGAGTAAATATCAAACGCTAAATGTCTTTGCTATGTGAAAAGGAGTAATTTCAGTTTTGGTATTTGTGAGCGCTACCGACGTTTTTTTTATTATTATGATTTATTCAGAAACGTCTAGCACCTACCTAATAAAATGGCAAAGTTTAATTATTACGAGAAGTGAAAAAACATCTCAATATTATCAAAACTAGTTTGGACATTTAGATTTTCAACTAAAACAATGGTCGTATTTTACTTTGAAAAAAAACTATAGACCAAGTGGGTCCATGGTTTTTTTTTTCAAAATCTAATACGTCGACATAACACTTTTTAAATTTTCGCGATTTGTTAACATAATTAATGATTTTTTCGGGTTAGGGTGGACATAATTGAATTTGAACTGACGCCTTCATTGAACTGACCCGTCATCATTAACCAACCCTATGCTCCTAGCTTATGGGTCATATGGTGGTGTTGTCTCAGTCCAGCACCATTTGTTGTACATGTACACGTTACCACTAACACGTCCACTGTGGGACTGCCTCTCCCAAACGAGGGGTTTTATTCTCTTATTTCGTAAAGGAACCTGGCTTTGGCCAAAATCGCCACGCTTGGCGGATCGGTGATCGCAGTGCAGGTGTTAAAAATATACGGAAGAAAGCTGCTTCCCCTCTTCAGGTTCCTATAGTTGGCTTTTACATCCACGAGCTGACTTAGAGGGGTCGATTCTCACGCCACGATTTCAACGGACTTTATATATTTTGAATCTATTTAAGGACCTATTCTTCTCTTCCTTCTTTATTTTCATTTTTAAACGACTTCTCGCATTATAACGTTTATAAGTGTCACGTCCATTAGATAAGTGTTTTTCCCCGATAGAAAAAAGCAATATAACTTTTATTGCCCAAGGAACTTACTTGGGGCAGAGATCGCAATTTGTTTCCAAGTTTTATTTAAGACTAAGCGTTTTTTCATCTTTCAACTCTGTAATTGGTTCGCCATGAGTCGGCCTCAGCTTTATGATGAAGAACTGCCCTTAGTGGAGATAACTGAGATTAGATTGGATTTCAAGTTTATTTCAAAGGCTTTTTATGTAACGAGGTTTGTTGGTTTGGTTCTCCCCTTTTGACCTTAAAATTTAAGTTGTGAATTTACGCGGTTTTGTATGTACCTATGACATTTTTAATCGAAATGGTCTTACTTTTCGTTAGCAAATGCGTCGTTGGCGCTGCAAGACCACCTTGTTACTTGTAATGATAACTTAGGAGGTAAGAAATTGAATTCTAATGAGTTTTTCTTCCTGCGTTCTAGTACAACAGCAGTGACGTACTTTCTGCCTCTTGTATGGAAAAGGTATAGGTATTCCACTGCCCGAACAGGTGTAGTATATACAAATATATCAATTTCTGCAAAAAGCCGGATGTTAAGTTTACGTATCGGTGTCTTAAGTTTATGTCGTTTTCAGGTGTTAGGAGTCGATCCCTGTCAATGATACGGGTTCAATGTTCACCCAGCCGGTATCGCCGGTCGCATCAGCTTCCTCACTCAACCAGCCTGCGGTAGATGATGTTTGCCACAATCACGCCCCCAGCTCGCTGGCTCCGAGATAGCGCAAACAAAAACATCGATGCGAATCAATCAGAGATTACTTGTCCTAAACAAACTGCGAAGGCTTCTCGTCACGTCTCGGGCTACCCACTGCCCACAGCGGCCGGATCCAAAGCGGTTGTTGTCATCGTTGCAATAGTAATACACACTCTGTACAAAATCGAACTGTGTACCTTTTACGGTTCATGAGATTCAGCTCGCTGGCAGATGGACAGACAGACAGCGGAGGCTTAGTAATAGAATCCCGTTTCACCTTTCGGGTACGGAACCCTAAAAATTTAATGTCATCCAATGCGCAAATTATTGAAGTTCAAGGAATGAATTTGGAATATTTCGAGTGAGTATAGACGAGTGCCGTATTTTTACAAGCCTGCCCTGTTACTACATTATGTGCATGTGGGACAAATCTTGCAACTGAATTTTAGACCAATTCTCTTCAACGGATTGAGCTGACATTTGGCATACTTATGTTAGTTTGGTGACAATGCATTGTCATGATCCATCGAGCTGGTCTGATGATGGAGACAGAAGGTGGCCGTAGGGACTCCTAAACGAAACCACTTAACCCCATCCAGTTCATGTTCCTCCAAAGCCTCAATCTTTCTTAAATATACATACGTTAAAACTTTTAAATCAATCATGGTTATTGACACTAGTCATTTACAACGGGATATTTACCATGATTAGAGTTTTGAGCTTTCCAATATTTCGGCACAGTTTCATACGCCGTTATCAGGGAATAACTGACGGCAAATCATGGTAAATATCCCGTTATAAATGACTTTAGAGTAAATATACGTTGGTTCTGGCAAGGCTTCCTTAGAAGAAAGCTGCTTAAGGACTCGCTTCCCTGCCTTCCTTAGTAACGGAGTATATTATTACGGGCCGGTTTGACCAAATATAAAATTAACTTCAGCTCTAACAACTTCGCAGTTCCCCCCAAGATTTGACACGTAGGTACGAAGCTGTCAGTTCAACGCTCTGAGTTAAAGTTTGAAACCGAAAGGGTTAATTGCGATTAAAAAGTTTGGTGAAACTTAGTAACTCTAATACTTCTTTGGGTAAAACCAAGTCTAAGGAGAGAGGGAGAGAGGAAAAAATACAAAATAGTTTATTTGCTATTAGGATTACAAACACATATGTTACCTATAGATATGTTACCTTAGATGTTACCTTAGATGTTACATTTTTACCACAATTATGTTACCTTAGATGTTACATTTTTATCTATACTATAATATTATAAAGAGGAAAGGTTTGTAGTTTTGTATGTTTGTAACGAATAAACTCAAAAACTACTTATCTACTTATCCCTGAGTAACATAGGCTATATTTATTACATGAAAAAATTAGGGATCCCTACTAAAACTTCAATAATGTAACCCAAGGTGTAAAAAAATAAGCCATAAATTGTATCATCGCATACGCTGCGGAAACTATTTATGATAGAACAAAAAAATGTTCTACAATATTATAGAACTTATCTACAAAAAACCTCGCGATACCATAATGTCCAACTGTTGTAGTTGTGTCACTATAACTATTGTAGTTATGTCACTATAACTACTTTTAATATTTTAAAAGTTGATAAAAATGCCGACCAAAATCTGACCATGTTATCCATATCTTTGTATTAACCCTTATCCAAATAAATCATTTCGTATTTAAGACTGTTTCAATACCTGTAATTATTCAAATCGAACATGCATTCAAAAGATATAACGAATTTAAAACTGTCAGTCTAAACAAAATACTATTAGAAAAATAAACGCCGCCGCGCCGCGCCGCGTCGTGGCCGGTACGCGGTGCGCCGTTCAGCACAGCGGGCAATGCAGGTAGCAACGCACGCGGGCAACGACAGGACGGCAGACCGACACGACCGGTGAGAGGTCAAGTGCAGGACTAACGGCTTAACGTGCTTTCCCGAGGTACGCCCCCGTGCCTCGGAAAGCACATTAAGACGTTTAACACCATTAACTTCCTGACTCCGGACTGCTACTTTGAATAATAATAATAATAATAATAATATAGCCTTTTATTTCCAAAACTGTGTGACATTAATTGAAAGATTCTTAAACTTAATTTACTACTATACAAATGCTCTTTGACTTGTTTCTGTTGCCATTTACGTGTTATTTCTACAAAATGTCTCTCAGTTTGGTGTGCCTTTCGGCATAGGCCTCCTCCAACTGCCTCCATTGAGGCCTGTCCTCTGCGACTCTTGTCCAATATGGCCCAAGGGTAAGCCTAATGTCATCTTCCCATCTTGTCTTAGGACGCCCCTGGCTTCTGTTGCCGTCTCTTGGATACCATGTTGTGATTTGCTTGCTCCACTTGTTTGCTTTGTTGCGTAGCATGTGTCCAGTCCAGCCCCATTTCTGACGGTCTATACGAGTAAGTATATCAGTGACTTTGGTTTTTGCTCTTATGTCTTCGTTTCTGATTTTGTTCTTCAGTTTTATACCCAGCATGCTTCTCTCCATTGCCCTTTGGCATTTTGCTAGCTTGTCTCTATGGTTTGCTGTAAGTGACCAAGTCTCACATCCGTAAGTTAGGCATGGGAGGATGCTACTTTGAATATTTCCTGCTAAAAAAGACCCAATAACACAAATCTTGGCCCAACCCGGGATTTGAACCCGGGACTTCGTTATCAGCGGTTGAAATCGCGACCGCTAGTCCAACGAAGCAGTCGGATAAAAGTATAAAATGTCCTGCATAAAGATATTTACTCTACGTTAATCCCAAAATGTTTAAAAAAAAATATCCACCCGTGCGAAGCCGGGGCGGGCCGCTAGTTTATGATATAATGTGTGAGCATTGACTACCTACGTATGATCCCCGCACTAGGCTAGGCCTCTTTTTTCTAGGAAAAAGGTATTATTCGTCTTTTTCTCAATATCAAATAAATTTTATGTTGCTCAATCTACAGTGCACTCTGAATCGTCATCATAAATTTATAAGGACGATTCAGAGATTTATAATTCAATTTATATACGGGATTCCGTATATACATTGAATTATACCTACTAGACACTAAAGCTCAAACTAATAGGTGTTGAACACGCTTGTTTGTCGTTCATGCCTTGATGCACCATTCAAGCATCCGTACACATCAGCTAAGACCTCAGTGTAGGTATTGCTTGTTGTTTATTTTTCCCCAGCTCTCTGCGGTGGAAAGTTGAAAGCAATCGACCGTGCAAACAGCTCCTTACACGTGGCTGGCGGAAGTGGCCTAGTTCTCGCCGGATTGTGCAATTGATTCGAGAATGCGGTTGCATATAGCCTTTGGTTGAATTTTTGTACTCATTATGTACCTTGTGGTCAACATGGGCGGTCACTCTGCCACAGCACGTCATGCTGAGTGATATCCTATTTTTTAATAGATTTTATCTAAATTCTGATAATGGCTTCTATCAAATAGCGATTTACTGTTTATCATTTAATTTTTACTACTTGCCCGAGCCACAAATGTCATCGAAGTATCGGTAGTGTGATGACATTATAAGGGCAGTAGAGAAATGGTCACGTTTTAATAAAAAGCCCTGTTCTATACTAACTCAACAATGGAAAAAAGGGAAGACAGTCAGGAAAATCAAATGTTAATTACCGTTAAACTTATACCATTTTTAAAAGTCCTTGCTGAATACTTAAAACGCTCTACAAATTATCATGCGACTTTTGAAAACATAACCACTCCTCTCTATAAAGATATTCAAAAGCCCCGACAATACGAACAGCCGGTAAAAAACAGCGGAAAGCCGCGAGTGTACAAACAAACGGCACAGATATCGGTGCCAATAAAACTGATTTACGGGCGGAGTCGCGAAACAATACCATTATACGCCGTTGCAGCGTTGTTGTGCCGATTTATGATGAATCGCCATGGACGGATCAAGACGTACTGCTAGAGGGTAACGACTACCAGTGCTGCTAGTATTTATGATGAATCGCCATGGACGGATCAAGACGTACTGCTAGAGGGTAACGACTACCAGTGCTGCTAGTATTTATGATGAATCGCCATGGACGGATCAAGACGTACTGCTAGAGGGTAACGACTACCAGTGCTGCTAGTATTTATGATGAATCGCCATGGACGGATCAAGACGTACTGCTAGAGGGTAACGACTACCAGTGCTGCTAGTATTTATGATGAATCGCCATGGACGGATCAAGACGTACTGCTAGAGGGTAACGACTACCAGTGCTGCTAGTATTTATGATGAATCGCCATGGACGGATCAAGACGTACTGCTAGAGGGTAACGACTACCAGTGCTGCTAGTATTTATGATGAATCGCCATGGACGGATCAAGACGTACTGCTAGAGGGTAACGACTACCAGTGCTGCTAGTATTCAATTATTTGGCATGTTTTATAAAACCATAAATCGACTTCAAATTCTTCTAGTGGCGACATCTAGTTAAAATTCGAGTCTAATTTAGTTTTATGACACATGGATGAAACGACGAATGAAAGAAGACCTACTTTTAAAAACGAAATACGAAGTTTCAGTTGACGGATCGCACGAAACCAACAACCTTACTGCTAAACGTGCAAACGTGCGCTGCTTCGGACGCGTCACCAAATGACACCTTTGGTTTCGGATCTCTAAGAAATCAATATAAAATCATTTTCATAGAAAAGTCATCGAAAATATGGATGGGTCATCCTTCGTTTTATGCGATCCGCCATCCGTCAACCTAATAATTTGTTTTTATATGTAGACCTCTTGTTTACGCCCGTTGCCATGGAATGTAAAAATTATCATGTGATCTTCCTACTATCCTACTAATATTATAAAGCCAGAAATTTGTGAGATCTGAATTTTTGTTACCTAAGATCTCCAACACGACTGAATAGATCAAAATGAAAATTGGCATACGTTTATAACAAAGCCTAACTTAGATAATAGGTTACTTTTTATACCGAAAACACGCGTGCGAAGCCGCGGGCAGAAGCTATTATTATAAATGCCAAAGTTTGTGAAATGTAAAATTTTTGTTACCTAGGATCTCCAAAACTACAAAACAGGTCAATATGCAATTTGGCATATATTTAGAATGCCCACCTTTACTTTCTAGCCCCCGACGCAAAAAGAGGGGTGTTATAAGTTTGACGTGTCTGTCTGTGTATCTGTCGATCTGTGTATCTGTCTGTGGTATCGTAGCTCCCAAACGGATGAACCGATTTTCATTTAGTTTTTTTGTATCATAGATAATTTTATCCCGAGTGTTCTTAGCCATGTTTCATGAAAATCTGTTCAGCCTATAAACGTCGGCGGGTTTTTAAAATATTATTTTTGTCTTGTTATGAGAAATAATGGCTTATATACGAGGCGATTTTAAGCAATACGAATTAGAATTAAGCAACGCGACACCTTTCGTCAAACGAACTAAACGTAACTTTAGTCTTTGAACAGGATTGGATAAACTTCAATGTTTCCCCTGTAGGTGGAGCTAACGCTAGATACCGTAGGAAGTCGTAAAATTTTTCGATTGTGCGCTTAATATAGATCAATATTGCCCATTACAGCATGTAATTTATATATAGCGGTTGTGGCGGTACCGGCTGGGGGGCCGATTTTGTAGTATATTAAGCATAAGCATTGCACCCGTGCGAATCCGGGGCGGGTCGCTAGTAGATAATATAATACTTATTATACCGAATATACGCGTGCGAAGCCGCGGGTCGAAGCTAGTGTTTTATATACGTTTTACGGCGCACATCATCAATTCCTCGAGAATCAAAATTTTATGGGACCACCTCAAAATCAATCTTCGGACAACAACGAAAGAATAATCAAAATCTATGAAGAATTGGCGAAGATATCATTTTATCATTCAATAGCGAAAAAAAAATCATAATCAGTCCATAATTGACGGAGAAATCGACGAAAATAATTGCATATAAAAAAATACACATAGCCGAATAAAGAAAGGAGGAGGTCCTTTTGTGAATTTTTGAAGTCGATAAAAAAAATTGTTGGTGCTAGCAAGGTATTTGCGAAATACATTATTGGTACACAATTCAGAATCGCAAGGTTTGTCGTCGACGAGCGGTAGGTATTGATTGTTTTAATTTCATTGCTTTAGCAGGTTGTTCTCCACAATGCGAAAAAATGTAGACTCGGCTTTTGTCACGAACAGTATTCGATGACTAGCAGTAGGTGTAGTCATTGTGTGGTGCCGGCTTAGGATTTGCACCACTCCAACTCTTTCCACGGGTGTCGTGAGAGGCGACTAAGGGATTCAGTATTTTATTTATTGCATTCATACCCTCAGGTCTTAGTGATTAGGTGAGTTTAAGTTAAGTTCACAGTATGTATATCCACCGGGAGCGGGCAGCAGCACCCCCTGCAGAAAAATTCTACCACTGAACTGCGATCCCCAACCCGCATGCCCAGCGTGGGGATTATGCGCACTACCCCTTGAGGTAAAAGCCAATAAGGCGCCTCTCAGGGGGAGGCCTGCGTCCAGCAGTGTATCTTTATAGGCTGTTGAGGTAAGGTTGAGGTTGAGCAGTAGGCGATTAGACTGGAGATACTGACGTAATATTGCATATTTGATGTGTTCTGCGGCAACGAGCAGGCAGGGCAGCTGCAACTAATTGCGCTCTGCTATGCAACAATGCACATTGCCTTACCGCGTGTTAGATTCCTACTATCGTAATGATACCAAAACCACTTCCCGATATCAATACGGTCGTATAATCTACGAAGGTATTATACTTAAGGAGGCAAACAGCCTGACCGGCTTGAAATCACTACCTGCCGCAGTTCTAATGTTGGAAATTGCCGCTAACGGCCCAAGTCGGACGAACTCTCTATTTATTGCCGAACTACATCTGCACTGGGGAGCAACTGGAGCCTTTGGGTAGTGCTCATTTAGGCGAAGTCTGATTCGTAAGAATATGAAACCAACCTAACTAAAGGATGGTGGAAGGTGGACAGAGAAAATTATTGAACGTTTTAAATAGAAATCAAAGCTGGCAAAAGTTCAATGGAACAAGTAAATTAATTGGAAACTAAGAAACATCCAATTCAGTCCCCGGTTTTTTACTTTTTTGGGTTCCGAACCTGAAGGGTGAAAACGGAACACTATTACTAAGCCTCCGCTGTCTATCTGTCAGTCCGTCTCTCAGCAGGCTGTATCTCTTTTTAACCGTGAGAGGTATACAGTTGAAGTTTTCACAGAGTGTGTGTCTGTGTCGCCACTCAACAAATAATAAAAATAAATAATTTAGGGGGGGCAACGTCCATACCAAGTTGACACTTTCATTGCCGAAGACATGTCGGTCAGTGGCACCGAGCGGCGGTGGCGGCGGCGCGGCGCTCGCGATAACCCGCCTTCTCGAGTACAACATCTCGAAAACCGCATGAGCTCATGAGAGAGAGAGAAAGTACCGCCAGCGATACACTCGCTCATGGATGTAGCCCTTAGACCAATTGCTAGTGAGCGATACCATCAGCTCTCGCCTCCTTACTTATCGCTTAACTGAGAACATTAAGTTCGGCTCCAGATGCTGAACTTGACCTAGTTTGAAGAACAGCCAATGTCCTGCTTCCGCGAAAGAGAGAGAAACTTTTGATGTTGAGATTGGATTAATGTGTCGATATTTTAATAATTAGGTTATTCGTTCAGAACTATTATGAGGATTTATACAGAACAAATAAAGAAGCAGAATAAGTAATAATTTTCAGCAGCAAAGAAAAATTATTTGATAAAATTATGAAATTCCTGTATCATGAAGTTATTTCTGAGGAAACTAATAAATTACAGGGAAATATTTTGTCACTTCGTACGGTCCTAAACTAAAGGAAAATTTTAACAATAAAAAGACTTCTTATGATGTCACTTGACTTATCACTGGAACGCTCGGCTCATGATTATTTTCCGGATTTTCAAAGAAAAGCAAATAAATAGGTCATGGCTGCTGATTCCTGGAAAATTGGTTTTTCTAAATACTTACCGATAAAAGTTTAAATCAATGTAACAAACTTTTAAGTTACCGATTATTCATTTTACTCAAGCTATTGCGAATTATTTCGAACATAAAGTTTTTATTGGTAAAATAATGAGTGAAGTTCAAAGCACCTTTATAAGAATAGGAAGTTACTTTGTACTTAAATTATCGAAATTCTCGTACTCCTGAGTGTTCATAATTATGTGACTCGCGCGCATTGGATAATTATGTTTCTTATGTACATAGGTAGAGCAAACGGCGCTTTAGCCGTAGAAAGTCCCGTAGATTTTCGATTGGTCAGGTGGTCGAAGTAAAACTGGGAACACATTCCAGTACCTATCTACAGAGTTGAAACGAGGCTCAAGGTTCATGTCCCGCCTCAAATTTCTGGTGTACATAAATTCTTAAAAATATGAATCCTTTAACTAAAAGCTTAGGACGGGTATTGCTGCAACTCGAAAAATAACAACTAACAGGATTGATTGGACTTCGTCGCTTCTTTACTTATTTAGTCTCGTACTCATACTCATTTGTTCGCCGTAGGAGCACGAGGCACACTTGGAAATGCCAGGTTAAATATACATGGGTTACAATATGTGGTGCTTAGGTTATAATTCAAAGCCATAAAACAGACAAAACAGGAAATAAACAAGGAACTTAGGAATGTAGCTGGTACATACAAAAATAGGTAAATAAAATCCTTATAACGTGATTATTATTACTCATCAGCAAGGCGGATTCCTAACTTATCTGAGATGTTATTGTCTGCTGATATTCCAGTGACTTCCATAATACTAGCCCACGATGTTTTTATATTTTATTTTTAGACTGTAATATTATATTTCTGAGTGTTCACTTTTTTGCTACTGTTGTAACTTGTTTAAATATTTTGCTATATTTTGTTAATATAATCTCTTAACCTATCATTATCACGTGTTTGCAATATGTCATATGATACGAGTTGCTGGCTGCTTATTTCTCGTAAATTAGTCCGTGAACATTTGACAAAAGTAATGCACAACTACCCTGTATGATATAAATTATTATCTTATGCATTAGTTTCGTAATAATTATCTGTTAGTTTACTCTATCATTCTTATTGTTTAAAGTTATAGCCTATTAAGTGTATTATTGCCCAAAAAATATACATGTTCATTATCTCCATTTATGTTGGCAGCTATTGCTGAATCTCATATATTTATGTTTATTATACCTTAGATCGTATGCAATTAATGCAATCTTCTCAAGTTTTTAATAAGCCAAGTATAGCTTAAAACCAGGTCAAAAGTTATGTTTTCAAGCACTAGGATAAAATCTACACTAGTCCTCTGTAATATTATATTCTATTATGTTAATAAAGAAATTTTAAAACTGAACTGAATATGTCATATAATCATGAACAGCTTTTCTCGAGATTTATGTATATGTTTCGTAATCCAATTTGCGCCTCTTATTGCATTGGTTTTAGATTTATTATGAAGGCATATCTTTAAAAAAGTCTGCAAATTTTAAGTTTTGGTCGATAGAGGGGAGCCGGTCAAGTGTGCATTTTAATTGTTCTATCCTATCTTGTGTGATTATTCTACGCTTGATTGTACGTGGCTCTATAATCTTTCTTCGACTCTCACTTACTAGGCTAACAATTTGGGTTCTGTTGTCTGATTTTATTTCCATCAGAATAGTTGCAGCCTTAGCCTTACAGTCGGTTCAAATATTGTCGATTGCCGTTTTTGTAGTGGGTGTAATTCTTGTAAAGCCAAATATGGTTTGTTGTAACATAAACGTACCCATAAGATTACTTAGAGCATGGGACGTATTGCTAACTGTAATTGGAAAGTTGGTGTTGAAATCACCGCAAACAGCTAATCTTTTGCAGTTATTTTTGCTGATACGATAAAGGCAATCATGAAGCCTATCGTTAAAGTTCTCGATGCGGGCCGAAGGGGACTTATATACGGCTAGTACAAAAATATCCTTTAATTCTACACATGCAACTTCGAACTCTTTATCTCTAGAGTGCTACCGAGTATGTCTTTTACGAGTACTTCTACTAATAATTTTGTTGCTTGGAATTTCACAAACAGCTAAATTGGCTTTGGTTAGCCAGGTTTCAGTTGCGCAAAATATATAAATATTATTATGATCTAGGAAAATATTTAAGTCTAAACACTTATGTTCTAGTCCTTGTACAATTTGGTGTCCAGACATTAAATGTTTTTTATTTGCCTTTTCATTGATGTCGTGAACGAAGTGAACGAAAGTCTTCGTTTCAAGTCTGGCCAAAATAGCGTTTCTGTCAGTATGTCCGTACTCCTCTACAGGTCGTATTTTACAATCGATCGGTACGAAACTTTGTGTACAGATTCTTTGATTTTATAGAATTTTATTGTTGTCGGGATTTTTTGATTAAAGGCGTACTTCTTCCACAATAAGGCAATAAGGCGAATTTGGAATATCTCCGCTATAAGAGATCTGATTTTGATGATTGTATTTTTAATTGAAAGGTAATAACTTTAAACTGTTCTTATAAAATTTTTGTAAAGATCGGATGAGGATTTTCGGCATGACGAGCAGAATAGCTCCGCAAAATGCAGTAATATGCAAGAGAGCATTTACAGTACAGCGCCACCTATTTGAACATCTTTGTAACACTTCGGAGAGTTATATGAAATAGCGCGGCCGCATATACCGTCGTCGTCGCTTAAATAATAACAACAACTTTGCGCTGAGGGATCAACGCCATCTATTGATACCTAGGTACTGAATTTCGAGCTTTGCTGAGGAACGTAACTTAGGTACTTTGTATGGACAATTGGTATAATGGTTGATGTGTTTGTGCAACATTTCGTTCAAAAATTCCGACAACAATCGTAAAACAAGTACTTAAAGTGAACTGTAATACCTACCTACCTTTCCAAGGGCACCTTACCTACCTTACCTACCCAGTACCCTACACACAAACAAGATTTAATCCGTTCTGGAGAAACAGACGCTTATTCTTGCACGGTGTGCATTATTTCAAAGATAGGTAAGTACCTACTTACCTAAGGAAATCATTTCATTAGTTTTGAGCTAGGTAGGTATATAATTATATTGTTTAGTAGGTAGGTATATAATTATACCTACCTACTAAACAATTACCTACCCTTACCTACCTACCTACCTACCACCTAAGGTTGGTAAGTTGCACAATGCACACCGCACTAGCGTAAACCAATATTTACGTACCTACCTACATAGAAGGGTTTTTCTGATTTTTGGGTACTTATACCTATCTGGGTATCTACCTAGGTAGGTAAAGTGTAGATACACTACCTACCTACCCATAGGATTTTTCTTTCAGCGCGTCAAAAAGTAAGAGGCACCGATAATTACATAGATAGGTATTAGGTATAATACCTACTTATGATATGACCTATGCTGGTGCTTATTCTGATAAGCACTTTTGCTCCGTGATAAGATGCTTTCACACTGGCATGACGATTTGCAAGGAGTCACCGCCGAAAAACATAATAAGTAAATTAATTCTTGAAAAAAGTTAGTGTTCGCGACGTCTACTGTTCGTAGAACTACTAGTGTCTAGTTGTTGATTGTTTCTTGTGTTATTTTTTAACATCGCTATTGTCTAAAATAGGAGTTACGTCTATAAACTTTCGAACATGTTTTGTGTTGGTACAACGTGATTAAGCTTTGCTCCAATGCATTGGGTGATATAATACGCTTAAATTGATTCACTGAAGTTTGACTGTCCAAGGAGCTTACATTTAGGATTTCAACGTCTTTTTCATAATGGCAGCTGTTGTGTAGTCTCATGTTGTGTTCGTTATAATTGTTTATAATGTTGTCTTGTGGAGCCATATACTATTTGTATGTAATATTTGGACATACAAGTTTCGCTTGGTTCTCGTTCAAGGTCTTAATAAGTTTCGTGACAGCGTCTCCGTATTTTTTGACGTTTCTGCTACCAACTCTTATAATTCCATAGATATTATGATATTAAGTTACAGAGGTCGATAAATGTTTTCATACAGTTTTAGCACAGTCTAAATGACATGTTTTGTGACATTTTATAATATTTTAGTAGCCTGCCTAGGCCTAAACAGTTATGCCTAACACGCGTAGGCAAAACTAGTGTGGCCTATGTAATACTAGTTTTCCGTAAAATCGGGGTTTGCCGGTAACATAATACGAACCTACACGCGCGTAGGAACGTGGGTTTTTCCATAAACCAGTCACCGATAAAAAGACGTGAATCGAACGTCTCGGCTCGATGCCGATGAGGAATCACTTCTCTTGCCGACATTTTTACGAGTATTTCCTCCATATACTCAAATGGTACCTACTTACTTATGCACAGATTTTTATAAAAAATTGTAAGGTCTGGTAAAATGTAGCTAGCATTTCAGTACACGGATGCATTTTTATGGATTTTTGACAACTTTCATACGTTCTGTGCAACGGTGGGCAACATTTCTATTAAAATTGTTTTAAACTCGCTTTCGTTCTGTTTAGGCGAGTTGTATGACGGGCCCGTATTATATCTTTGAAAATACAAAATACAAAAAACACTACAAAAATCTTTATTGGAAACAGAACAAATAGTATAGAGTACAATTGTGTGCTGACTTCCGCAAAAGTTAAAAACTGTGTAGCAGAGTCAGTCAGCGCCCGCCCTCCTCTGCTAATAAAATAATTATGTTCCATTTGAGGACATAAAAAATAACTAATCTAGTAATAATACATGACAAGGTTACCCTTGTGTGTGTGAGTAGTTTGTGAGTGGTGTGTGTAGGTATGTGACAGTGTGGTGCTCCTGAGGACACCGGTCTCATAAGAGTCCGGGCAGCAGGATTTACCGCTGTACGTGTGAGTGTGTGTGTCTGTGTGTGTGAGAGGGGGTACGCAGGATTTCATGTGGTCATTTTTGGTGTTTTAAAATTTCCTAAGTATTCTCATAGGAGATTGATAAAAGCCAATCTGTAATTTACATTTAAAAATTGTGAGTGGGTAAAGTTTGGTTATCTGAGCGGAACAAACCAAATGTTCACTATTTTGTTAATTTTATCAACCGACGAAACACGGAGGAGGTTCTCAAGTGGACGCGTATATTTTTTGTAAACGACTACTCTAATATCGTATTGAAGTAGTAATAAGTATGTTTTACTTTCAGTGGCAAGTTATGAGCTGACCCAACTAATAGGCATGCTCAATTTTTATTGTTTTGACTCATTTACTAGCTGAAGTAAGTATTAAAGCCTCTCCACACTCGCGCGCGAAAAACGCGCGAAACCACAAACCATAAGTGTGGATCTCATTCCCATATTCGTCGCGGCTTCGCATCCCGCTCGCTCCTCGTTCCCATAGTTTGTCGGTTTTTTGTATCGCGACATAGGGTTCGTAAGGCGCGTGATTCGCACGCGAGTGTGGAGTTCTTGGCAATTTCGCACCGCGATTTCGCACTGTGTTGCGCGCGCGAGTGTGGAGACGCTTCAACAACTATCCCAATAAAATGTAAAGAAAATAATATCTAATATCTAACAGATAATCTCTCTGATTCGAAAAATTAATAGGATTATGCCTTTCTTAGAAGCTCGTGCTATAAATGTTTCGATAAATAGTATTACAAAATAAATCCATTTATGTAGGTCATTGTAGGTGAGTGGTATGGTAGGTTCCTAGGTACACTTTTATTATTATATTTAATGTAATTTCAGTCTGTTAACTGAGACGTACTTTATTAATTTATTATATAGTACTGGTGATGTTGTCACGTGCTTTACCAGGGTCAATAAACGATTTTCTTTCTCTAATTATTCTGGGAAACGTGCTGAAGACCTGTTCCGAGAAGGCTTATCAGAAAAGTCGAAGGACTGGATTCCCTACAATTCTTATTGCACTTTTTTTAAGTTGTCATTAACTGGACCACGAAACACTTTTTTTGATAGTAGGTAGGTACAGTTGTTATAACTATACCACAGTAAAAAATACAATGGACCGCAGAATCAAAAAAATTCAGTTATACCGTTAACTATACCTAAAACGGGAAAAATAAATAAGTCGGTTGTACAGTTAACTGGACCCGTTGTACGGAACCAGCAAACACTATGTTCATGAAGATCGCATGGAACATTAAATGCTCCAAAGTTAAAATGTTTTGTACATTTCACTTTGCCTGAAATAAGTATTGAGTTATAGGTAGGTACCTAACTAATGGGTGCGTTTTCAAATAAAGCAAAATTGATCATAGATCTAGGAACTTACAATTCCGGAATTAAATGTATCCTATGTCCTTCCTCGTAGTATGAACTCAAATCGTGCTAAGTTTCATTTAAATTAATTCAGTAGTTTCGGCGTGATGCGCGGGCAAGAAATTTTACTTTCATCCCCTCTCCCAGGAAAGCTTACTGAGTTCCGGAATTAAATGTATCCTAGGTCCTTCCTCGTAGTATGAACTCAAATCGTGGTAAGTTTCATTCAAATTAATTCAGCAGTTTCAACGTGATGCGCGCGAGTCGATTGACTCGCGCACTAAGGGTTCCGTATTATTGTATGACCTTGTGTCTTGCCAAATATCATGATGCTAGGTCAACAGGAAACACCCTATAGGTTTTCGTCCATAGCGAGAATCAAAGAATTTTTTAGTGAAAACTAAAAATTTATAGTTTTCGGATTTATTTCTTTACTTGTGCTATTAGACCTTGCTTCTTCTAGGTCTACGGAAAGTACCCTATAGGTTGTGGTCCATGGCGAGAATCAATAATAAACAACAAATTTTTAGATTTCGGACTTTTTTATGTTAATTTCAACCCGATATCTCCACGCGTTCCTGAGAAAAGGGGGATGACAGACGGACAGACAGACAGACAGATAGACAGACGGACAACAAAGTGATCCTATAAGGGTTCCTATTTTCCTTTTGAGGCACGGAACCCTAAAAATTTCAGTTTTCGCAACGATAAGAAGAGCCCTCCAAAAAAAATTCATAATTTCTTCAATGTAGGTTCATAATTGGACCTGTTACAGTTGTATTAGATACGAAACTCTTCATAAACGTTCATAGAAGCAGGACAGAGCATACGTTTTCGGAACGGCGGCCTAAGCGCAAAAATCAAGGTTTTGCTTATTTACAAGAAAAATACACAACTTATGAAGAAATTGTTTCTAGTATTTAGTCCAAATATTTTGTAATAACTATATATGCATATCACGGAATCCTTTGTTACAAACGTCCTCCTGCAACATGCCCGCCTCCTGGCCGTTTCTAAATAGGAGTCAGGACATTGGTTGAAAGCCTATCCCTCATATAACACTGGCACTTTATTGGATCCCGTTACTTTCCGTATCGCAACAAGTCTTTGGTTGGGTGCAAGGTGTTGCGCGCCTCATCAATGCCAGTGCGGTACTGCTGTCGAACCACTTGGTCATCATGGATCATCGTGTACTGGGGCCGCCGGTGGGATATTTCGCAATGCCAGCCTTAAAGACATTTCCGGCAGGCCTTTCTCACCGCTAACGTACCAGCTTTTCTCGAACCGAATGGTCTGTTGCGTGACGATGGTAAGAGGCCTGACGGTATGACACTAGTCCCATGGGAATTGGGGAGGCCCATTGTGTGGGACGCTACCTGCGTCGACACACTTGCGCCTTTTCATCTTGCATTCATGTTTCAGTTGTAAATACTAATTCTAATTTATTTCCTCTATTTGATCGTAATTTTCCGTCACTAAACTATATAGATAGTATAATAATGTTGAATTTTATGTAATTCGAGGTTTTTACCCGGATCCCGTGAGTACTGAGATCTAGGGTTTGACAACCAAACCCGCTAGGTTCGCCCCACCATTTTATCTATGCGATTTCCTTTCGGTTATTAAAGTCGAGTGTTCAACTTACAGTTACTAAAACGTGTCTTTAATACCTTGTCTAAATAACACTTAATGGCAGATGGTCAGTTGCGGTCATCGAGTGAGTTATGTTTAAAGCGACTACTGTTGTACGACGACGACGACGGTACTATTGTATCTAAGTGCATATGACTAATAAATATTGTCTTCTGCAGCTTATTGTACAAACACTGTCGCTAATTGTTTCGAGGTGATAAAACTAATAGCGAGACTGTGTCTAACGATTCCGTTTTCCCGCAGATAAATAAATATTTGCTAAAGCTTCCCAATTTAATTTTAATGCTGCGAAGAAACTGCGGCAGGTGGAAATGTTCGAGTCGTTTACGAAAGTCGTTATTTATAAGATTAATTATATTATGTAATACTCAAAAAATGTTTCATTAAATTGTTTATGCATTTTATACTCATAAATTATGTATTTCTTTTATACCCACAATTACTATTCCGCACTACTTACTAAAGAAACTTTGACAGTGTACTTTAATCATGCAAAATCATGAACGAAAATTCTCCAACCATTACAGCAGTTAGCAGTTAACAGTGTACCAAATTTGAGGTGTTGTAAATAATTCTCGAAGAAAAATCCCCTCAATAATCCCTTCTCGTAAAAACTATGCATAATCAAAATCAACAACAAAATCAAATGTAAACTTTAAAAATTCTCCAAAAACACAGGAATTCATATTCAAACTTGAATATAAATCTAATTTTATTAACAAAACACCATAACTCAAATCATAACCTTTACACGACAGCTTCTCAGCTGGTCTCAGCGAACTTATAATAAAAATTGAAAAGTTGACAGAAAAACTTACCCGTGCTGCTTCGCTTGCGTGCGTTGACTTAGAAAAGTATAAAATGTTGTGGTTGCGAGAGTGTTAGGGCGTAGGGCGCAAGGGCGCAGGCCGGCGGCGGGCCGGCGGCCGCGGGCGGACTGGGGGAGCGCCGAGGGACACGGGCGCCAGCACGCGCGTAGGCGTACGTCTGCCGCCCGCCGCCGGGGCCGCCCCGCCCGCCTCAGTCTCCCGCGCCCCAACACACCTTCGTGGGGATTCAAAGTATTCAAACTAAAGGATTTTCATTTTTCTTTTCGCTGTCAAGCAATCGAACTATGATAGTCTTGGTTAATTTTGCGTGCTGTTTAATTCTGATCTTTTTGTTTAACAATCTGTGTGTCCTCCTAATAGTTTAATGCCAAAAGTTTATGAAAATTTCAGCGCGAGTAAAACCAAATCTATTTTTAACTTGAACAAAAAATATTACTATACATTATTATAACTTTGTGTAACTCTTTGTGTAGCTGTGTGGTGCCGGCTTAGAATTTATATCACCCCAATTCTTCCCGCGGGTGTCGTATGAGGCGACTAAGGGATATCACCGGAGCGGGCAGCAGCGCCCCCTGCAGAACAATTCTACCACCGAACTGCGATCCCCAACCCATGCCCAACGTGGGGATTATAAGGCGCGTCCAGCAATTGGACCAATAAATAGGCTGTTGAGGTAAGGTGAGGTGTGTAACTCGGCTCTCGAAGTATTCAACAGTCTTGCCTACCTACTATTGTTAGAAAGCGAAAGTGTGATAGGATATGTAGTTCTAGCTAGATCTTAAACATATATTTTTTTAACTTTTTAACAAAAATTCGCAACTTACTATTTAAAATCTTCGTTTGTTTGATTTTACTGTTAAAAAAAGATAGGACAAATCATTATTTCAGTTTTTGTATTTTGGACTTCAGTCGTACTACGCCCAAAAAAAGTAGGTGATTTGGAAAAAATACTATTGAAACTTGACTTGCTATTTTGACACGTGAATGCTATTGGTATTTTTATTTCAGCTCCACTTTCCTGTGGAAACCAAACTACGGCGAATAAATGAGTATGTTGAAACCTATCCTAACTGCATCAAGGCCACGAAAATGTGGGTGAAATAATATCTACATAAGCTCAAATTTCAGCTGTGCTTCAAGCGGTCTACGCAAACGTAAAGCAGTCTTGTCAAACAATCTCACAACATAGGTATATAATCAAATATGCGGGCGATGAAGTCCGTCATATTGTATTAACACGTTATACATCATTTAATCAGTCGAAGTGCCTGTATGTTTGCAGCTTATCTTCGCACATGAATGATGTGCACTGACAGCTGTTATCTGGTTTTGGGACAGATGTTGGATTGGTTTAACACGTTTAACGTGAGTGATGTATGGAAATTAATGGAGGTGCAAACTTTGGATAGTAAACAGTCGGAAGGTTTCATGGAATTTATACCGTAGTATCTTTGAAGGCATTAGCATATTTGAAGGCCTAGAAAATTGTTTTTACATGTTGAGACGTTGGACATGCCTAGGCTTTTTACCGACTTTTTAATTTATACTGTAATATGTAATTGTAAATTTGTAAGGTCCGGCAGTGCTAGTCCGATTCGGAACATTATTTCACTGATGGATACAGACAGACACACTTGTGGTGGGTGCCGTGTGAGCGAAGTCACTGGCATAGTTAGTATCTTTTGTATTTTCATAAGCATTTTGGATGCTTTATAACAAAATACCTTTTAATTACTAATTATTTGGCAAGTGAAACACGATAAGGCCTTACCGCATCCACTTTGCGTACAAATGCCGTGGCTACGTGATGTGTCACGTAGCCGTAATTATCGGCTTCCACGTCACGGTCGGACGTATCCTCGCACCGTCCGAGCTCGTCGCGGGACATTTTTCAAAGCATTATATCGAAAATAATGATTTATCGGTCGATTTGGGACCTTGGGTCTTTATTGGGGTTTATGTGGTTTTGCTTCGATGAAAAGTAATTAACGTTCCGCCCCGCCCCTTTAACTTGTATAGAATATTCGTTTATAAGAATTTTACAAGGGACTCGCTATAATGTCGCTACCTGGCGAATATTTACATATAGCGTTATTCCTAGAAAACTAATCAAGGATAAAAGGAAGAATACCCAAGGCTTGAACGTCTCGTTATGAGTGCATTGAACTGCAATAAATAGCGTCTAAGAGCAGCCATAGTAACTGTTATTAATTCAAAGGATGTGCCGTCAAAACATCTCGTAGCTCGTAGCGCCGTAGTACGTAGAGGGTCTACGGGGCTCGTAGTGGGTCTACGCCGTTACGCCCACGCAATCGTAGCTTCGTAGCAGAATCCTGCTATAACTTACCCACAAAAGGGTAAATGGCATTATGTTAGTAAAGTAGTTCTATGAGTTTCGAAGCATAATATGTAGACTATTGATTTGGATATCTACAGTAGGTACCATTTGAGACATTTAAACAAAATAATAAAATTCAACTATTCATAGACAAAACTAGAGATAGATTGAGTATTGGGATTGGTCGTTAATAATAAATAAATAATTTTAAAAAAATGGTGGACAATTCACACAGGATCATCTAGCCCCAAAACACCCAGAACAAAATATTTGCAGATCGTATAAATAGCTTTACCTTTTCCCGCGGCTTCGCACGCGCTATCCCCGCCCGAATAAAAAAATAGCCTATTTTATGTTGTACATGAACGTCAAATTGCATTTTGATATTCACATTGACCACGGCGCGGGCGGCGGATTGGTGATCAGTGCGTGGAAGTTTGTGATATACATATAGCTGCTGCCCTTTCTGTGGTAGTTTCCCTTAGTCGGGTCTCACGACATCCACGGACTGAGTTGCAGGGGTCGATTCTTACGCCGTGATTGCCGCAGCTAAGCCACATAGGAGTGTAATAGCAATACAGTGCAATGAACTGCACGTCAGGCGTCACAACAACCCGTAGTACTCCAGCGTGTCTCGCCCGACGCCCGACGCCCGACGCCCGACGCCCGACGCCCACTCCGCGTCCTAGTTGCGTTGTTACTGTTGATTCAGTATAAACAATATCTGTGCTGGTTTCTGTAAGGATCTGTGTCCTCGCTATTGGTGGCAAAAGGTTTTTACAAGCTTTTATTTAACTTGCCCTGTCAGTGTGTGACAGGGCAAGTTGACAGGGCAAAGGTCAAATCTTGCAACTGGATTTTAGACCAGTTATCTTCAACCAATTGATTTGAAATTTGGCATACTTATGTAAGTTAGGTGACAATGCAATGTTATGGTCCATCGAGCTGGTCTGATGAGGGGACAGAAGGTGGCGTGGCCGTAGGAACTCCTTAACACAACCACGCTCGTACCCCCGTCGAGTTTGAGTTCAAGCACTTTGGTCCTGGATGAGTAAAAGCTGGTTTTAAAAAGTTTATTTTATAATATTAATATTTGAGACAGTCAGAAAATTGCGTTCAATATTTGAGATAATGATAATGATTTGGTGAAACAGCTATCAGACAAAAATTAATTCGATCAAATTCATAAAAGTCAATCACTCTTCCATAAATCCGTTACGCAAACAAATTAATTTCGAACTCCTGTACCCACGGGAGTTATCTACTCTAGCTACAGAAGTAGATAATAACAGCCGGTATTGTTGCCAATTTATAAACAAAAATCACACACGTCGTTCATCATCATCATCAACCTATATTAGTCCACTGCTGGACATAGGCCTCCTCTAATGAACGCCATAGCGCTCTGACTTCAGCTTGCCGCATCCAGCATCTGCCTGAAGTATTTCGCAGATCGTTATCCCACCTGGCTGGAGGGTGTCCTACACTACGTTTGCCTAGTCGCGGTCTCCACTCAAGAATACGTTTACCCCATAGGTTGTCGGTTCTTCGCAAGACATGGCCGGCCCACTGCCACTTCAGTTTGCTATTTATTTGGGCTATGTCGATAACTTTGGTTCTCTGTCGGTTGTATTCGTTACGAATCCTATCCTTCAGAAAAACTCCGAGCATAGCTCGCTGAGCGACTTTGAACTGGTGGACCAGCCCTACCGTGAGTGTCCACGTCTCAGCTCCGTAGGTCATGACGGGTAGGACGCACTGATTGAAAACTTTCGTTTTCAAGCATTGCGGTATGGATGACGAGAAAACTCGACTTAATTTTCCAAACGCTGCCGAGCCTAGCTGGATCCTCCGCTTGGCTTCCTCACATATCGTTAGCGGCTAATATTTCAATAACTCTAATGAACATGTAACTTTCTATTAAAGTATTTGTATAGTAAAACAGTACTTTTTATTCTAGCTATCTGTAATTTAGGTACTTTGAGCAACCAAAGTTAGTTTTGTGAAGTGGGCAGCCGCGGGGACAGCGTAGAATCTTATCAGAAGAGCCTTTGACCGCAGCGAGTTCTATTAAAACTGACAAAACTCGGCGATGTCGCGACATGTTCAAACAATCTCGTAATGGTGTTTCAAGGCGAGTATCGTGGATTGCCCTACTCTTACGAACACGTTTTGTAGGTGGGGAGTGCAGTAGAAACTCATTTTAAAACGTACTTTTCTCACAGACCCTCTTTCTTAAAAACCCCCCTTCACTCCGGCCATTGCGGGTGGTAGGTTGGATGGTAGATATGGCAACACAAACGTACGAACATTTACGGGACTGGGCGCACTGCCCAGTCCTGTCTGACTTCTGTCAGAGGGGCGAGTCTATTTGACGTTAGTAAAAAGACATGATCGTTACATATCTCCTCATTCCATACAATTTGGGACAACGCCTCTACCGTGCGCACAGGGACGCAAATGTTCATACAAACAAGACCCGTCAAGTGCGAGTGTAACTCGCGCGCCGAGGGTTTCGAACGTTTGTGAACTAGTAGGTATGTACTAAAGGTGCCGGTTAGAGACTCCGAAATTTAATGAAGACCAAAAACTAGTAGGTACCTACAATTCAGATGGATCTCTCTGTATGCTTCGGTGATAGGGTGTAGCGGTAAATTTTTCGACTTTTTTCAAAATGTATTAAGCCTACAGAAATTTCAAAAACTGTTTTGAAATGTACAAACCATCACCTTTTTTGATACCCCCACTCAGCGGGGTAGCCCCCCTTTTGAAAATTATCCCTCCCCTTTTTGACAATTTTCAACAATTGTTCGTTTTACAGACTTTTCTATATTTTTCCTGTAAAATATAGATCTATATCTACAAACGCTTCATACATTTTGAATGGATCGCTCTGCAAACTTCGGAGATAGGGGGGGGGGGGGGGGTAAAATTTCAACTTTTTTCTAAATATTTCAACAAGTATGAGACCTACAGAAATTTCAAAAACTGTTTTAAAATGTACAAACCGATACCTTTTATATGATACCCCACTTAGTGGGGTGAAGTGTGTCAAACGAACACTTTTTGAAAATTATCCCCCCCCCCTTTTTGTCACATTTTCAAAAAGTGTTCGTTTGACACACTTCTCTAATTTTTCCTGTAAAATATAGATCGATATCTACAAACGCTCCATACATTTTGAATGAATCGCTCTGCAAACTTCGGAGATGGGGGGGGGGGGGGGGGCAATGCGTATTTTTTCGACTATTTTCAAAATATTTCAAAAAGTATGAAACCTACAGAAATTTCAAAAACTATTTTGAAATGTACAATTTAATACCTTTTATTTGATACTCCACTTGACTCTGTAGGTCTCTTTTAAAATTTTGACATCTCAATTTGTATGGAAAATGTTCATTTTCATTTTTCATTTTTTTTCTGAAAATCTGTACAGGCGCACGAAATGTATTATTATTTTAAATTTCAAGTTGATAGCTGTGGTAGTTGCTGAGTTATTAGGTGAGATTCGGACCAGATGTACCCTAACCCCGAGATTTTACCCACTCCCCCCCCCCCCCTAAAACCCCACCCCCCAAAATCGATATTCTGTACCTATATAGGTATCAATAAATGGCGCTCTCTTGCATAATTATAACTGCATTTTGCGGAGCTATTCTGCTCGTCATGCCGATAATCCTCATCCGATCTTTACCAAATTTTTATAAGAACAATCAAAATCAGATCTCTTAAAGCGGAGATATTCTAATTTCCTTATTCTTTGAGCCTTATTTTGGAAGAAGTACGCCTTATTTTGGAAGAAAAATCCCGAGAACAAAAAAAATCTATAAAATCATAGAATCTGTACACAAAGTTTCGTGCCGATCGGTTGTAAAATACGACCTGTAGAGGAGTACGGACATACTGACAGAAACGCTAATTTCGCTAGACTTGATGCTAAGATGCTTCGCTCACTTCGTTCGCTCGATCAATAATAGTAAGCTGTCTTACACTTGGCTACGTTCAGGTTCAGTTTTAAGTAATGTATTATATGTTTCATATTAATTTATTTCATACTAGCTGCGCCCCGCGGCTTCGCCCCCGTGGAAATTTATGTTTCCAACTTTCTTAATTTTTTCTTTCATAAGAACCTTCTCCTGACAATAACAAACACAACAAAGAAAGAATTAGCGAAATCGGTCCAGCCGTTCACGCGTGATGCGATGACAACGGAAAACGGGTTTCATTTTTATATATAAGATATAACCATTTATGTCTCCTCGCATGTAGAATGCGAATGCACAAAATCTTGTCAATGAGATAAAAAATCGCCTTATTACTTTTCGGTGCCGCTAGTTACCCTGCTTCTATAGAAGAAACCAGTTTAGCGATACGAAGCGCCTTAAATCTTAGATCTTGTGGCAGAGTATAAAGTGAAGACAGAGGACAGATCGCCCATTTCAAAGAAATGTGCGATAGCGTAATGGAAGGTGCTACCATTTTCTAATGGATTGAGCTCCGAAGTTTTTGAAGGTCAATGAGTGAAGCCAGTTTTGTCTAGAACTAAGATAAGTACTAATTTTGTATTGTATTTGTATCGTATGCTCGGACTCCAAAAACAATTCCACAAAATCTCTACGTGAAATTGCTTATATTACTTATCTGCATTTCTGAAATCACTTCAATGATTGTCCCACTGCAGCAATGCACGGCAAAGTGTATTTAACGTAATCGATTATTGCTACTGTTACTTTATATGTGAAACAAAATACTAATTATACCAATGGTATTGAGTATGCCAGCACAATACGCTTAACGTAATAATGATTCCTCTTCCTAAATCAGTAAATTTGTACAAAAAGCCATATAATTCTGAAGAAAGCCGTAAGTATAGTAGAAGGGATTCTGCGAAATAATTTACCCAAACCAATCGAGGCTGGACTTCGTTGGCTAATCTCCCCTCCGGCAATATTAACGATAGATTTTTCTATCGGAACAAGAGCCAGCGGCTTACGGCTCAATGTATTGTGTGCTTTATTTTTTCCGAATCTAAGTACCTACTAAGTACAATTGATGGCGTAATAAACTATTGCCTGGTTCTAAAGTTGAGTTAAAAGTTACGATTCTAGAAACCAAGAAATGAAATAATCTATGTTCTCATAAAGACTCTCATCAGACACTAAAAAAATCACTTGAATTATTGCGTCAGAAAAAAGTTTACCATCTTATAAGGTAAACCTTTGTTGGTTCTGCTGCATCATGAGGACTGCCCAGGGTTACAGTTGGGAATAATTAGAGATTGGCTTAAAGCTTCAGTAGGTACACTAGGTAAAATTATTATGACCATCTTCCGCTCTATATCTCATCGCAAAGAAAATCAGCGCCATTCAAATATCTCTCGGAAGTTTATTCGGTCTGATGACATTAGACGTAATAATTACATCAGATTAAGAGCCTCGTCAAGATGCCTATCGGGAATCGAACTCCGACCTTTCGCTGAGATTAGAATTGAAGATATTAAATTTCCTGGAGGGTCTTTAATGGTCTTATCTTTTAGTGGGAAATGGACGCAGGGTTCTGTACAATGGGTAAATGTTTTCATGGTGCTGCTGCACGTTCGCGAAGTGATGAAATGAAATGATGAAATGAAATAATATTTTATTGCATAAAACATAGTATAAAAGGTGGTTCGTTATGAGTTATGTTATGAGCTCATGTTTAACTATTCTATAGCATGCAAATTATAAAATTATGTATGTCTATGGCTTAACATTAATAAATTGATTAATATCATAAAAATTACGTTCATTCAGCCAACTATTTAATTTATTTTTAAATAAATGGTCATTTAATAATTTAAATTCATTAGGTACCTTGTTATAAATTTTTACACACGTAGTCAAGCAGCTTTTTTGATGTCTCGCTGATTTTGAGGTTTCTTTTAGAATAAGCCTATTCGGGTCTCTACATAGTCTAGGATTTTTGTCACATGCTTGGTGGAACAAATATCTATGATTCGTTACGAAGTTTGAAATTTCATATACATAAAGCGATGGTAGAGGCAACAAACCAAGATCCTTAAAAAAAGGTTTGCAGGATTGATCTATTTCTTTATGTACGCGTGATACGACATAATGACCGTTTTGATGTTTTTGACGTTTTTTATTTGTCCTAGAGCATATACAAATTCGTTTAATTTTTTTACTAAGTCTACCTGAGATTTCCAATTCATATTTTCGTCAGTTATCACGCCTAAATACTTTATTTGCGCAACTTCGTCTATTTTTGTTATATTAAGATTGAAGTTATATTGTAGATGTTTAGATTTATTACATTGCATATATTTGGATTTACTTAGATTTATATTGAGATTATTTTTATGTCAAGCCATTCTATTATGTCATCAATCGTATTATTAATGTCAGTTTCATGGTCGTTAATACTAATCAATTTCTTATCTGAAGTTACAATCACAGAAATATCGTCAGCAAACAATATGCACTTATGGTTTGTCACATCAATAATTTCATTTATGTACAGATGAAACAGAATAGGGCCTAACATGCTTCCCTGTGGTGCGCCCGATTTCCCGATCGCCGATCATGGCGAACCTTAACTCGCGAAACCTTGTTCAGGCTGTCAATAAGATTGAATAGGTGTAGGTAAGGTAGGAGGCATAAGTAGTAAAAGTGGCTCTTACCTGCAAACGTTTCTTGTTTTTGACTGCTACCAACCGAAAAGGACTTAGAATTGCCATCATTACGTTATTTATCTTACTTCTCGTGAAAAACACAGGAATTTCTATTAAAATACCTCAGCTCAGTAAAATCTTTTGAAAGCGAAATGTTATAAACGCGAGCACAAAGCCGTATTTATTCAATGTTCTTGACAAACCAAACGGAGATTATTTTCATAAATTCATTTCATTAACACGCATACAAAGGGCTCCGCGCTGGGAGCATTCTATTTAAATATTCACGGAAGATTTGTTATTCATTGGCCATCTACAAAAGATGATTTAAATGGTATCAGTCTGATTCATCATCATCATCATCAGCCTACATTAGTCCACAGCTGGACATAGGCCTCCCCTAATGAGCGCCATAGCGCCCTATCTTCAGCTTGCGGCATCCAGCATCTGCCTGCAGTCTTTCGCAGATCGTCATCCCACCTGGCCAGAGGTCCAGAGTCCTACACTACGTTTGCCGAATCGTGGTCTCCACTCAAGAACATGTTTACCCCAGCGGTTGTCGGTTCTTCGCGAGATATGGCCGGCCCACTGCCACTTCAGCTTGCTAATTCTTTGAGCTATGTCGATAACTTTTGTTCTCTGTCGGATGTATTCGTTACGAATTCTATCCTTCAGAGAGACTCCGAGCATAGCTCTTTCCATAGCTCGCTGAGCGACTTTGAACTGGTGGACCAGCCCTACCGCGAGTGTCCACGTCTCAGGGGCCCTATTACAATTCTCCGCAACCGACACTGTCGATGCCGATGACATGCGGCCGACGCACGCAAGCGATAGCTATTCTGTTTCTCTGTCGGGTGGGCATTTTTCATTCGGGCGAGATCCGGGCACACCCAACTACCTTCGTGAACGATCATGTGAATGAAACCACCAGAGAGCATAGAAACCTTGGACAGATTAAATAAAAACAAGTCAAGTACGAGTAGGACTTGTGCGAGGGTTCCGAACAAACTTATATTTACCCTAATGATGACTTCATTATACCTTGTTAAGGGATGAAGCGTTGGTGCTCTTCCAACACAAACTAAGTTCAAAGTTAACCCGCTTACATTTATACTGGAAATATATATTTGTGAGCCGAATAATTTACACAGACACACTGCGTTTATTTGGTGATTTTGCTAAAATGAACGGTTTTCGGTTATTTCTCTTTACTTAAAGATAAAAATACATTTCCTTGTGCTGTAAGACCTTGCTTCTTGCCAAATTTCGTGATTCTAGATCAACGGGAAGTACTTTAAAGGCTTACGTATAGGTTTTATTGCGAACATCAAAAAATAATTTTTGTAATTACCTATGTAACTTTAAATAATTTATGGTTTTCGGATATTCCTCTTTATTTGCGCTAGCTCTTTGCTAAGTTTAAACGTAAACGGCTGTCACGAGTGATTCTATAATCTATAATATCCCGTGTAGACTCTTTCAATGCCATCCAAAGAAAGAGAATTGCGTCATTAACGTCCAGAGGTTGACATGTGTAAAAATGACACTATTGTAAGCCCATCTGACCGTCTGATGTTATCGGACCCTTACATACAGACGGAGGGTGAATATTGCCACCTGACATACTAAGTACTCAACCTAGTACCTTGAATTTTATATTTAATATATTATGATTTTTATTTAACTTTCCTTTTTTATCACCTCAAAAATGGATCTTGTGTCTGAAATTAAGAATTAATATTATAGGCGTTCCTTTTTCCATTCGAGGTGCGGAACCCTCAAAAGAGCGGTTTTAGCGCCAAGTTTTGGTAAAATTAAGAACTTCGTCGTCAGCTGGGGGAAGTTGTTAGTTGTAGGCTTTGCTAAGAGATGGCGGTAGAGCCGCTTTTCTGAAAATTATGAAAGGGAGAGTGATCTTCAAATAGAATGAGTAAATTTCAATAATTTAGGACGCTACGTGTATAAAATATTTTATCAATCATAAATCTACTGAAATTTTAGTGATAAATGGACAAAATATGGTGAAAAAACACCTTACGAAAATGAAAAGGTAGCTTTGTAGCTACCGTGCAAATTGACAGTGGTTCTTGAAAAAATGCTGTCAAATTTAATGTTTCGTTCGTACATTTTGCCCATTAGAATAGAGGTGGCCGCCGCAAAAGCCGCCATTTCAAGCTTCGTGCCGTAGCTTCGAGTTTTGATGAATTAGAATAGCAATTTGACAAAACGCAGCACGCAACTGTCGATTTCGTCGAAAGCGAATAGACCCCCAGCTCCGTATGTCATGACGGGTAGGACGCACTGAATGAAAACTTTCGTTTTCAAGCATTGCGGTATGGATGACGAGAAGACTCGACGTAGTTTACCAAACGCTACCCAGCCTAGCTGGATCCTCCTCTTGGCCTCCTTCTCAAAATTATTTTTACCTAACTGCAGAACTTGCCCAAGGTAAGTATACCTACTCGGAAACAATTTCGAGAAGGTGGCCTTGTACGACGACCGGTCCCGGATCAATGAGGCCATTGATCATGACTTTGGTTTTATCCAAATTCATGCCAAGACCGATGCGTTCCGAGGCTGAGGCTAGGCCGTCCAGCATCCGGTTCAGCTCCTCTAGCGACTCCGCCATTAAAACTATATCATCAGCGAATCGCAGGTGTGAGATGTAGCCGCCGTTTATGTTAATGCCCTTACCTTTCCAGTCCAGCGTCTTAAACATATCTTCCAACGCGCTCGTGAACAGTTTCGGGGATATAACATCCCCCTGTCTCATTCCGCTGCCCTGCTTTTTTGTTGTTGAAACGAATTGATTTAGTCGTTAGTCGAATTGTTACTAGTCGAAATGTTTTTAGTCGAATTGTGTTTTAGTCGAATTTTCCGCAAAGCGTATAATAATAAGTGTAACATTAGAGCTTATAGCAGCACACCTGAAAAGCACCGCAGCACAGCACAAAAATGTGCATTCATTAACTCGTATCAATTAGATGTATTTTATATTGACGGCATCAGACGATTTTGTCACTGTTATGTGTATCTAAGGGTAATGAGTTTACGGTTTACGCCCATTTTTAAATGCACATAATCATTTGTGCTAGGTGGTAGCCGTTTTGGATTAATGTGCGCAGAGCATAATACAATAGTGGACCGTTTGTCCGCCGCACGGGAAATTAGATAGGTACCCCAAAGATCCACTTATGTTTTTGATGTCGTTCGAAAATGCGAAGGCTTCGTATGGCGGAGGCCTACGTCAAGCAGTGTCAGCATTATTTAAAGGTAAGTGCCGATTCGTACTGCAAATATGTTCGTAATTCGTAGATGTCTTAGTAACACGTAGCACGGGGCACATAGAGTTGCTTAACGATAACGGTACTCAGCCGCCAGATGCCTCGTACGTGCAACTATTGTAGATACACATGTAAATAGCACTTGTGGACTCTACACACTAAAGTTGGTGGACTGTCGACAAGTTGACGAAACACTGTCGGCTGCCTTAAGCCTGCCATCAACATTCACACGAACGTCGCCACGGCCAGACTGAAACCGCTCTTCATTTTTTTTATACTATAAAAACTTCCGTAGTTTGACGAATTCATTATGAATGTAAGCGGGTTAACTACGAACCTATTTTCTCCGCTCTTCCGCTTCCGCTCTTCATTTATCGCGCTGACTGTACTGTTGACCTTGGAGGCCGTCAAATAAATTCACTACGTAACGTCTCGCAACGTAATGAACCATTCGAACTAACGCGCCGCCGGGCTGTCTCAGTGCTAAGGTGGCTCGCGAACGGTGTTGGCGGACTTTGTAGACTACATTAGGTCAATCAATCAGTTTTCTGGTACCTATAACACCAGTTCTGTTTACTTTGGGGCCAAGATGGAGCTCTTTGAAAACTTCCAGCTCATTTTATTTATTTCATTGGTCCCAAAGTATAAGAGCAGAGTAGTAATAGTAGAAAAGCTTCGAACAAGGTTTTAGCCTTTGTTCATTTTCTAAAGCAGATGGCAATCATACCGTGTGCAATCATACCGTGTGCAATCATACCGTGTGCAATCATACCGTGTGCAATCATACTAATGTAATATTCTAAATGCGGAAGTTTGTGTGAATGTTTGTTACTACGTATCTTCGTTACTACTTAAACCATTAAAATGAAATTTGGTGAGTAAATAGTTTAGGTTTTAGAATATCACATTGGCTCATTGAATTTGCATAAATTAACCTCCGAGGGTTTAAAAAGGGTGGCAAATTTTCAATAGAAAATTATAATTCCTTGGTTTGATTCAATCTAAGCTCGGTATAAATAAACTATAAAGTAAATAATGAATCACTCATTTCTAAATTTTACAAAACTACTCCTAGGTTGTGTGAAATACATTTCTGAAATTTCTACGCGGGCGAAACCGCGGGGCGCAGCTAGTAGAAAAATAAATACCTTAGCACTGGGCTAGCCCACCTGCCGCTAACTGGTGGCCATTGCCTCACAGGTCACGCAGCGAGGGGACGTGCTCTACGGAGCTATTTCCTGCGTATCTACCCACGTCAATACAGATATTCTTATAGACGTTAATGCCTCCAAGAATAACCTTGTTCGAATTTAATCACAACCACCTTTGTCACCGGCGGAGTTTCACGAGGAGGAAACATAACACGTAAAAAATCCACTCGCTAAAGACTAAAGTAAAACGTAAAGTCTATTCGAATCCCCACTTGAGTTTCCAATCCATTACGGCGGCTGACCTCTCCATTCGGATGTAGGTAGACAATGAACACTTCCCGAGGACTTACCTACCTCCTACCTGCCCTTGCCTCCCCTTACCTATCCCTCGCGCACTGAACTGTGCTTGAGCCCTGTTTGATCTCACGTAGAGGTTTAGGAGCCTTTGTATTCTAGTTTTCCAACCGTATTTTGGAACCGTAGATTGAAAGAGATCATTTCATCGTTTATTTCTTGATACTCTTTATTTTTTGAATCTTTCCTAAGTAACATCACATCATGCTGAGTTTGAATGTTTAGATGTATGGATGGATGAATGTTTCTTACCTCTTTACGCGAAAACTACTAAAAGGATGGGGCTGAAATTTGCATAGATGTGATTCTAATCCTCGAATAAAACTACTTATTTATTATCCCATATGCGCTGTGTGGTGCCGGCTTAGAATTTGCACCTCCCCAACTCTTCCCGCGGGTGTTGTAAGAGGCGATTGAGGGATATCCACCGCGGGCGGGCAGCAGAACTTCCACCACCGAACTGCAATCCCCAACCCGCATGCCCAGCGTGGGGATTATGGGCATTAACTTCATGAGATAAAAGCCAATATGACGCCTATCTGGGGGAGGCCTGCGTCTAGCAGTGGAACAATATAGGCTGTTGAGGTTGAGTGAAAATATATGGAAATTTAAAAATAAATAAATAATGCTGGACCCACAGGACCATTCACACATCATTATCCAGCCCCAAGCTAAGCAGAGTTTGTTTTATTGGTACTTGATAACTGATAGACATAATACAATACACTACATAGATAATAATATATATTTTTTATTATACATAGAAAGCACCCAGAACACCCTGAACAAATATCTGCAGATCGTACAAACATTTGTCCCGAGGCGGGAATCGAACCCGCAACCTCCTGCGTCGCAGGCGGACCTTCGCCTGTTGCCCCACAGAGGTCATCAAATTAAATTAGGTTCGCCTATTTCTGGGCTAAAAGACGCTGTGGAACAATGACCAGTATTTTCGTAGTTGTTTCCGATTTGAGCAATGACTTTAATAATACATTTCTTGTGCATTAAATGAACACAATTGCTCACAAGATCTGTTTACTTCTGTTACTTCGGTTAGTATTGTATTATAATATCTGTGCTTCGGTTATGTTGTGCTAAATGTCTAGCAATATTAATTAGCAACAGATTTGGCCAATGCATAACAATTCCATTGGACAGTGCATTGTATTGAATACGCGCAGCATGGATCAAGTTTTAATCCGTCCACGGTTGTATTCCTATCGAGCGTACCTATTACCCGCGTAGCCTTACAAATATCATAGACTAGATCATGAACCCAGAAAAATAATTATGTATATTGCTAATACCTAATAATGAATTTTAGTCATTTCATTTTTCTCCCATATCATACAAAATGGGTTAAAAAATCTGTATTACTGCGGTATTGATACAAAAATCGAACATGTGTTGTTGCATTGTAATTTTCAGTTGTACCCTTTTGGTAACCCACAACCCACATGCCCATCATGGGGATTATAGGCATTACACCCATATGATAAAGGCCAATAAGGCGCTTATAAGGGAGAGGGCAGCGTCCAGCAGTGGACCAGTATAGGCTATAGAGTGTAGATGATGACCCTTTTGACATGTCTAATAATTCCGAGCCCTACAGTAATCGGTGGGGTGGGTAATTGAGCGTAGTCCCGCGGTGCTTCAAACCGTGAAATTCTATACAAAAGCCTCTTCCGGTGTATTTCCAAACAACCACCAGGTTAATGAAAAGCTCCACCTGTTTACTTTTTATTTTATCTGTATACTCCTCGTAGTTTTTATCCGACGTTGGGTAATAATACTTTGGTCATTTTTACGACGAACTGTTTGGCCTTTCACAAGGAGCTATAATTGACTTTCAATTTTCTATCGTTGATTACCAAGTAACCTTTTAATATGTCATTTATTTTCAAATTTATAATCCAAGTGGTCTTACAAGCAATTTTAGTAAATAGGTACTTGACCAAAACCATGACCCTTTGCGCAGTCGGGCATAGAAGGCTCTATATTACAAAGCACTCTTCACGTCCGCGCCTATGAACGTAAACGAACACTTTCAACGAAAAATGAACTACACGATGTCCCGAAGGGTAAGTCGTAAAAATTGCCGAATACCCCCAATTTCCCCGTTTCACTACTCACTGCAATCTCTGCCGTATCACCTTGGTATACGATTCACTTTAACTTAAACTTCAACTTCTTCGATTTCTTGTTTTATTTTTCCAATGGAATGTGAGCGCTATGATAAACCGGCCAGGATTGAAATTGCCCTTTTGGAATTTGATAATAACAGGTATTCGTCGCCAAAATGCATTCTCCTCCGTTCACAGGATATGTTTTTGAAATGTCGTTTGAATTTAAAATATGGAAAAGGGACCCTTGTCCAGGTTTTATATCTATTTGCATACAATCCTGAATAACTAGGAAATGGCTTCAAATAAGTCGTCAACTAAGTATACCTAGCAAGGAGAAGGCCTACATTTGGTTTCAAGGTACTTACGTCCACAAGTCGGAAGATCAAACCAATGGATTGTAAGGTTATTTAAATTATTGTCGTCGCTTGATTTGTCAGCCTGTACAAGCCCAGCGAATCCACGCTCGCCAAGACTCGCCTAAAATGATGGGTGTGCTATCAAGTAGTACGGTAAACAATGCCAAGTATTATTTTAAGGGAATTCTCCCCTGTTAACCGGGACGGTCGCGGCGTAAGAATCAACCCCTCAAATTCGGTCCGTGTATGTCGTGAGAGTTAGGGAACCGACCAGAGGAACGGCAGCAGCTTCGATGTGTCTATTTTGAACACCCCCACAGCGAACAGCAATGCACCTGCCAAGCGTGCTGAATAGAACCTCCCTTGTCTGGGGAGGCTCGGTTGGCAGAGGATCTATGTGTTGTGATGTGGTAATCGTGGAGTTTGGGATCTACTTATTATACCTAACATTGTATAGGTGTAGTGTGTGAGTCAATATTTTGTTTTTATGATTTTGACAAGGCTCCCAAGCCTCGGCAAATGTGGATACGCTATCAAGTACCAAGGTAAGGAATATTTGATGATGATTCATGTAATCTGTGGATCCTCAACCTAACCCCAACAGCCTATATTGGTCCACTATTGAACGCAGGCCTTCCCCTTATAAACGCCATAATGACTTTATTTTTCCTTTAGTAAATACATACACCAAGTCAAGAAACAAAAACAAGCTAGTGCTTCCTAAATTTAGACTGACTAAAAGCAGCAAGTCGTTTCTAGGAAATTGCATTCGTTATTATAATAAATTAGCAAATAGTGTACTTGAGCCACTGAAAGACATTTAAAAATATATTAAATTTGGTCTGACTAGGGGAGCATACAGTTCCTGCGCCGAATATACAGACGACAAAAACGCATGGACATCCTCGAATAAGGTGCATTCGTAACATAATTATAGAACTATTATATTAATGACAAGGCCTCTATAAAACCGCTAAATTTATGCAATTCATTGGTTTAACTTATTATTATTATTATTATTTTGTGTTTTGTCACTGTAAATTAATTTTCCGACAAGGCTCTCTAATATAATCTTGTTTTGCAATAGTATTTGTCTATTTACTCTGTAAATTTATTTAAATAGCCTCTGCTTTAATATGTTTTAAAACTGTAAATTTGACGTTAACAAGGGTTCCAATGTGTATTCCTATGGTTTTAAATAAATTAACTGAACTGAAGTACCCATAGCACAAACTCTGCTCAGCTTGGGGCTAGAATTGATGCTGTGTGGATTATCCAGCATTATTATTATCTCATGGGGAGCACCCATAATCCCCACGCTGGGCATGCGGGTTGGGGATCGCAGTTCGGTAGTAGAAATGTTCTGTAGTGGGCGCTGCTGCCCGCCCCCAGTGGATACCCCTTAGTCGCCTCTTACGACACCCGCGGGAACAGTAAGGGTGGTTCAAATTCTAAGCTGGGAGCACATCGCATCCAATCTGTGGATATTTCTTAAGAATTCCAAGTCGATGATAAGCGTGCCCCCGGGCCCGCGGCGAACAGCCATAAAGCCGCGTAGGTATTGTGTCGGTGTTGCGTCGGAGGCGCTGACGACGCAAAATGTTCGCTTTACGAGCTGCGGCGATGGTTCCGAACGTAATTCGCGTAACTTTAGTGCCGATTTAGGTAGGTATAACATTCTGGTAATTTTAGTATCTATCGGAACATGCTATTATTTTGTATTATGTATTATTATAATCTACTTTTAGCTGTATCCCGCTGGTTTTTACTTATCACATTAGAACATAGCATCCCTTTTTTTACCTACCGTAAACATAAAATAAATAAGTAGTTACATTTATTTGCAGCACTTTCCAAACACATTTTATAATGAAGTAGATAAATAGTACCCAAGTAATATTCTAGCTACATTATAGCTATAGACTACTTCAAAAATCCCTGAACAAAGCTTCCATACAAACTTATCAAAAACAAAGTATGTAACCTATTTCACTTCAGCCTATTGTGCGTCTGAAGTATTTATTAGCAAAGGGGAAAACAACAATCTAAAACATCTCTAACAAAATGCCAGGTGAGTTATTGCACAACTACTCCTAACGACCGACCGGCGACCCCTGTCCCCTGGCCGCTACGGAACCACAGAATAACAGGCAGTGGGGACAGGACCCTAAAGGTAGAAACAGACTGAGCTCAACACGCGCAACGTACGCCACGGATTATAAGATCTGGATGCTTGAATTTGTGTGAAAACAAGTGGATTAAAGACATACTTATCGTACGCCACGCCATGCGCCAGGCGAGGTTTCCTACATTGCGTCGCGTACGTTGTGTGGCGTGGGCTCGGTCTGTCTCTAGCTTCAGAGTTCTCCCCCACTGATTACGGATTCGGTATCGCCACTCCAGAAGCATTGAGTGAAAAAAGGTTATGTGCATGAGACCACACGATACAATTTGAAAACTTACACGATGCACATTCCTTGTTTGACAGTAAATATGAGAGAGAGAGAGAGAGATAATTTATTTTACCCAAAAAACACATTAGTAGGTCCAAGTCTACATACAAGTACTTACATACTTAGTGGAATAGGTGAATTTTAGGTAGATGACAACCACACAGATATCAACTTATTTACTAGGTAGGTTATTATTTATATGTATTAGGTTATTTATGGGCTATGTCGACTTTTGCCAAGTGAACACTATTGAGCCGAGCTATTCAGCGTAACTCAAAGAAAAAAGATTAACAGTAGGTAAGAAGGACTAAGATAAAAGAAAACCCAATGGCGCGTGTTACACAGCCAATTATATCACGATCCCAGTATCGCAGGATCGCGAGAATTGAAATTAAGCTATTACACGTGTGATAATATCATCACCAGTTAGTGTTTGAATTTACTAGACTGAAGTGTTGTTTAAGGTGTCCTACAGGAATAAATCATTAATTAATTTATAGTTTATGGATGGGCTTCTTCTTTTTGTACCGAAGGGGATCTCTTTTTTCCTTCGAGCATATTTTTTCATTAGAATAATTAATTAGTCATGGATAAAAATAAAAAGGCAGCTAATGGTAGCTTTAATACTCGCATGTGCTTTGAAAAATAAACGTAAGAGAAAGCGTTGGCTCCTCCATGGCACGTCCTCCATGGCTGCAGAAAGTACTGACAGATAAAATATCGCGAAGCATTTAAATATTATCGCGTATCTTATTGCGGGTTTCAAGGTTTCTGGATAATCTGTGATATTATCACGATACTGCAATACGGCCTACTATACTATCAAAATGATCATGTCTTGCTGACCGTGTAACATGCCCCGCCACACAACTGACCCGAGCCGATGCCGTTACTATGCTCATCAATGCACAAGTATCACTTGTACCTATTGTGCCTATTACAACTATTTTGTATGGATTGTTCTTAGTCTTCTTTTGTATAAGTACATAAATTTAAAAATTTAGAACGTGTGCAATTTTATTTAAAATAAGTTTTTATATTTTTATGTACCTATGTTAGATTTAAGGTATACATATATTCATATGGACCGTAGAATAAGATAATAAGATCTATACTTGTTCTAATGTTGTCTGAAATAAATGTAAATGTATGTATTATGTAAATATAAAAATCGCCAAAATACCAAAATCAGATACCAAAAAGACAGGATTTTTACTTTGTATTTTTACCGAAACTTGCTGCTTAACCTTGGTACTTAGCATATATATTTCCGAGAACTACAAAAACAGAGACCGCCCCACAGAACAATACTTAACTATATGTATTTATTATACTGTTAAGTAATTAAAGGAATATTTACTTAAGTAGCGAGGAAATTTGCAACTGAAAGCGAGTGTAGACTTGCTAAGTTGCTAATGACTTTTAAGCCGGCTTTCACTATTAAGCATTCTACTCTGCTTAGTTTTGGCTTTTAAGACAGCGTCAACTATCAAACACCGTGTTCTCTACTTACTTTACAAAGGACTGATAAAACCATAATAAAATAACTTCTTGTAGAACGTAGCTACGGAGAACGTAGCACCGTGCTACGCACGTAGCAAAATACACTGCGCCACTGTGTAGCATTCAGCTACGAAAATCGTAGCCTTGTACTACGAGTGTAGCACAATACTCGAACTTTAATAGTCAAATGTTAAAATATTTTTTGGTCTTATGGTGTTTTTTTTTTTTTTTTTATTTACTTTTGGTGGCTTTCGTATCACTGCGGCCATGATTGGCCTATTGTGATCGCCACTTTGTGTGTTCAGCCTCGAAGCAGCGGCGTTCACAGTTCGCCGCTAACCCTTGCAGCTGCTAGGAACTGTAGGATTTTCTTCGGGGTGGAGTCTTTTAGCTCGTCTGGACTAAGCAGGTGCTTGCCCAGATGGATGCTACGTTTTTGCATCAGTGCTCCGCACTCTCCTAGAAGATGGAGAGGCGTTTCCTCCGCCTCCTCACAGAACCTGCAGGATTGTGTGTCGCTTAGCCCTAATTTGAACATGTGCTTGTTGAGGCGACAGTGTCCAGTTAGGGCTCTTGTCATGATGCGAAGGTTGCTTCTGCTTAGCGCTAGGATGCGGTTGGTGCACCGCTTATCGAAGGCTTTTATCAATGATTTTGAGTGGCTCATACCCGAGGAAATCCTCCAGAGCTTGGAAGATTCCTCGTAGCAGGAATCCAAGAGAGTTCTGAGAGCCAGGCTTTTCGGTATGCCACAGAACGGCTCGGGGCCCAGCTGAGTCCCCTTGGCCCCGGAGCGCGCGAGTTCGTCGGCACACTCGTTGCCGTTGACTCCCGCGTGCCCCGGTACCCATCTTAGGACGACTCTGTTGTTCGAGCCCAGCGCGTTTAGGCGTGACAGACAGTCCTCGACTAGCTTGGACGTGATAACCTTCGAGTCCAGTGCTAGGAGGGCCGCCTGGCTGTCAGAGTTGATGTAGATAGTTTGATTGGTGTAGCGCTTTCCCAGATTTATATCGGCACATTCTAGAATGGCGAATACCTCTGCTTGGAAGATGGAGGCGTGGTTACCTAGGTTTATGCTTTTGCCAAGCCTGGGTCGCTCTCCATACACTCCACAGCCTACATCCAGTCCCATTTTGGAACCATCCGTGTACCAGTTTAGGCACCCGTCCTTGCAGAGTGGCTCGCTGTTCAGCCAGTCTTCTCTAGAAGGAAGTTCCACTGTGTAGTGTTTTTCGAACACATGTCGTGGGAGCCTGACATCAGTTGTCATGCTCAAGATGGGCGATTCCAGAGTTGAGTCTTGTAGAGATCTCAGTTTCTGGGAGAGCCAGTTCCTTTTGCCCAGTATGCTAGCCCTATACATGCTGGTCTTTGCCTCCTTATGTATGTACATGCTGAGCGGAGGCAGTCCCAGCAATGCATTTAGTGCCAGTCCGGGGGAGGTGGACATGGCTCCCGTGGCCATAAGACAGGCAGTCCTTTGTAGGCTGTTTAGTTTGTTGGTTGCGGTCGACTGGAGGGCCTTGTCGTACCATACCACGGAGGCGTAAGTGATAATCGGCCTCACAATGGCAGTGTACAGCCACAGGGCAATCCTGGGGTTGACGCCCCAGTTGTTGCCCATTAGTCTGCCGCTTGCTCCTAGTGCCATCTTAGCTTTTTGCAAGACGTTGGCTAGGTGTGTATTCCACGTAAGTTTTTGGTCGATGGTAACGCCCAAGTATTTTACTTCTGTAGAAAAGGTTATGATTTTACCGTTAAGTTTAGGCTTCACAAGCTTGTCTAGCCTTCGCTTATTGGTAAAAGGTATAATCACAGTTTTGTCAGCGTTGACTGAGAGTTCACTGTTACTGCACCAGTCGCTGACAGCGTTGAGAGCTCGCTGCATGATGCTGGAAATGGTGGACTGGCAGAATCCTCGCACGACTATCACAAGGTCATCTGCGTAGCCTTGCGCGTCGATATTGAGGTCCGCCAGTCTGCACAGGAGCTGGTCCACTGCTAGGGTCCATAAGACAGGCGATAAGACTCCGCCTTGGGGGCAGCCCCTGGCCGTGGATATCTCAATGGTTGATTGGTGAAGGGCTAGTTTTGCTCCCCTGTTTTTGAGCATATCCTCTACCCATCTGGTGGTGGTCGGGTCGACATTTTTGTTTATCAGCCCGTTCACCAGCAAAGAGGTAGGTGAATTATCAAAAGCCCCTTCAATGTCAAGGAAGGCACAAAGTGCGATTTCCTTGTCCTCCATAGCCTTCTCCACTCTGTCAATGAGGCTACTCAGCGCCGTCTCTGTGGATTTGCCCTTGCGATAGGCGTGTTGGCTATGGTGGATGGGAGACGCGGCTAGCGCCACGTCTCTGATGTGTCTGTCTACCACCTTCTCCATGGTCTTGAGAAGGAAAGAGGAAAGGCTTATTGGTCTGAAAGACTTTGGCTGGCTGTAGTCTTTCTTTCCAGCCTTGGGTATGAAGACAACTTTGACATTAGTCCAAAGTTCTGGCACGCATCCCCAGGCGAGGCTCGCCCTGAAGATTTTTACCAGAAATGGGGTGAGGACGTCGATTCCCCGCTGTAGAAAAACCGGGAGTATGCCATCCTCACCACACGCTTTGTTTATCTTAAGAGAGTTAACGGCCCACCTTACCTGGTTCGGTCTTATAATCCTGGCCGCCCTGTTCCAGTCCTCGTTCCGAGGCTTAAAGGGGTTGGCAGGTATCGGTCGGTGCGTGCTTTTGTCCTGCGAGCCAGGGAAGTGGGTCGAAGCCAGCAACTCTAGGGTTTCCTTTTCATTTGTTGTGAAAGTGCCGTCCCCTTTTTTGAGGAGACCTATCTGATTAGTTTTGGCTTTAGAGAGAAGTTTGTGAAGTCTAGCACTTTGAGGAAGGCTGTTGATTTCCTCGCAGAGCTTCCTCCAAGATGCCCTCTTAGCCTTCCTAATATCTATGTTGTATTCCGTTAAGGCTTTATGGTAGGCCTCCCATCCGCGAGTCCTTTTAGCCTTGTTGAATAGTTTTCTGGTTTTACTTCTAAGCTTGCTTAGCGTAGAGTTCCACCATGTGACTTGTCGCTTCGTGGTCTTGGACTTTAGCGGGCAGCTCTCCTCATAGGCCATGCAAATGCCTTTTGAAAGGATGGCAACCGCTATCTCAAGACTGTCGCGGGTCTTTATACTTTTTGGGCAGCCTTCGAGCGTTTGCCTTAGTTTGTCGTTGAAGACATCCCAGGCAGTTGCCCTGGGGTCCCTGTAAGTTGTGGTTTGAGTGTCAAGGGAGGCCTTTATCTCAAAGTTGATGTGTTTGTGGTCGGACATGGAGTTTTCGCTACTGACGTGCCAGTCTTTGATATGCCTGGCAAGGTTGTTAGTAGCGAAAGTTATGTCCAGAACCTCTTGTCTAACCCGGGTTACAAAGGTCGGTTCGCGTCCTATGTTAAGGGTGGTTAGATTGTTAGCTAAAAGAAAGTCATAGAGTAACTCACCTCTAGCGTTGACGTCCGTGCTCCCCCACGCTGTGTGGTGTGCGTTGGCGTCGCATCCAACGAGAAGTTCGGCGTTGTTCTGGGCGGCGTAGTCGACCACCCTCGCCAAGTCTCCCGTTGGGTTGTCTCTCTCTCCGGGTAGGTAGGCAGAGCACACGATTACCCTCGCACCACTCCACCCTTTGAGATCGACAAAGGCGGCTACCAGGTCGTCATTACATACCTCTGTGACAGGCAAAAAGTTAACATAGTTATTGAAAATTATGCATGCTCTGGGCCTTGTGCCATTACTGTTAACTAATAACTTACCGGCATCGTCGAGTCCCAGAACCTGAGTGTTGGCTACCCAAGGCTCCTGGATCAAAGCGAGGCTAGCTTGTCCTTCGGACAGGCAACACTCCATTACCGCGGACGCTGCCGCGGCATGGTGGAGGTTGGCCTGGAGGACCCTCGCCGTCCCTGCCTGGGTAGCCACTACAGGTTTCCCCGCTGGTAACGAGGCTTGGACCTGGCTAGCTTCGGACGCGCTCCGCGTCCTCGGCTAGTTTCGGTCGGCCTGTCACCCCTTACTCCTCCCCGGGAACCCCTACCGCCCCGGCCCGGTGGACCGGACCTGCCCTGGGGCGCTACATTGGAGGGCCTTGCCGCGACGGGTCGCGGCCCTGGTCCTCCTGTGCTACGCCCCGAGGTGCCCTCTCCGCCGGACGTGGACGGCTGAGGACCGCTTTCGCCCAGCCTCGGTGGACCACACTTGCCCAGGGGCGGTACATTGGAGGCCCTAGCCACGACAGGTCGCGGCCTTGGTTCTCCTGTGCTTCGCCCCGAAGTGCCCGTTCCACCGGGCCTGGTCGGCTGCGGGCCTATGTCAGCCACTGACTTTATGTCAGAGCCGCCTTTGATCTTAAAGGCTATCTTTTTGAAGCCTAAAGCGGCCTGAAAGTCTGTGGCTTTAAGGGCCTCCACAGACAGGTCATCCAGGGAGAAGGTTACTACAAACCCATTCCCCTCAGATCTGCTGTGCAGGACCTTCCATAGGTCGGTGCGAAGTCCCTCATTTTGTGTCCTTAGTAGCTGGACAGCCTCGTCAACCGACGCCGCCTCGATACTAGGCACAAACGTGACCGCAACCACAGGCTTGGGCAACTCGCTCTCGGGGATAACCGAGAGTTCTGCCCCGGCCCATGGCTTGATCTTGGGGACCTCGCTTTCGAGCCATGCTTGGCTCTCCTGGTTTTCACACGTAACCAGTATCCACCCAGGTTTGTGTGTGAAACTAGCGAACCTGGGCCCCTTTCCGCTGTTCGCTATGCGCAGTATCGCCAGGGTCAGGGAACGATGGACCTGCTTCATTTGGTCGTCGCTCATGGAGGCGGTGTTGCGAATACCAACTCGCCTCGCCTCCGCGACCTGCTTGAAGCTAGGTCTCACTTCTGACTCCTGGGACAGCTTGGGGGCCTTTCTAGGCTGCACCTTGGGCGATTCTTCCTCCGATCTTTGTCTCTTGGACGTCTTTGGATCGGGAGGAGCGTTCAGCTGCGGGATTTGGCTCCAAGGCTTTACCGCCAGTGCTCGTGCCTCTTCGAAGCACAAATTGGCAGCCATCAGCCTTCGGAGCCGCTTCCGGGCAGCACCGCTTAGCCTGCCAGTGCTTTTACCTGGAGACGTTACCGTAGCAGGGGCCGCAGCTACAGAGCCGCCGACCTCTGTTGGGTCATCTGCCAAGCAAGGCACTGTGTGCATAGGCTCCGGAGAGGCCAGTAGAGCCTCCTCCAGCCTATTGCTGGTTTCTCCCGAAATGGGAGAAGATGGTTCTCCAGAAGGAGAAGATTTGTTTGGTTCATTAATTAAATCCATACAAATCCCACGAGAAGCTAGGGAACTAAAGCTACCCGCCAGCAGAGCCCCGCATGCCCACGGGTGGGCTGAGATACTGCTCCGATTCGCCCTGTTTTCGGAGAGACACCGTTCGCAACTGAACAACCATCAGCCATTCATCCCTCGGCACGGTACGTTTGACACCTTGGATTGGGTTTTTGTCGGATTATTGGCCGCCGCTAACAATTTCCCGGAGAAAGAAATTATTAGCGGTGGGAACCGAGGTGCACCGGCCCGCCACCTGCTACCGTTCCCCAGGGACGAACCCCCAAGGACAAGTAGCAGTACGGGCTCACGAGGAGGTTATCCGACCACGACACCTCAAAATGTGGTGTTGCTTTATAGGGTTTCGGCTGTTAATTTTTTTATCAAGTGTTAAAATAATGTCGATCTTCAAGTCTACTCGTACTGTGGCCAAGACAGATATTTAGTTATTTTGGCGACGGATGCATCCTTTAGTTAATTTATAAAAGTAGGTAGTTGTTTTTTGCTTTAGCTTAGTTTTGCATAATTACTAAAAAATGACTAAAGGATTGCAATCACATCAAAAAGGTTTTAAATGTGATCACGTTATAGTTCACAAAATATGAACTCATCGATACCCTTATCAAATTATCTCAAGTTAAAAAGAAGTCTTTGTGCCGATTAATTTGTTTCTATTTTTATTTTTTGCAACGCTATAGGATATAAAGGCCAAGCAAATTTTCTAAACTGGTAGACTTATCCGATATCATGCAGATCGAACCAACGCGCAACGGTTCGAAAGCTATGGATGCGAAGTAACACACGAACATACAAACCGAAATCCACCAACAAGATATTCACTCGCATTGTAAAAAAAACGTCTCAGCGTAGCACTTTGAAAAAGGCCCGTCTGTATTTACTAAAATATAAGGTACCTAGGTAAAACCACAAATCTTTAAAATAATAACGACACATAAAATGTAGAGAAAAGTGCTATAATCGTTTAAAAGGAAAGCGCAATTCGTGAAACCTATAAGCTTTGTTTGCGGAGATGGAACCCCGGTGCGCGACGGGGACGAGGGCCCATCTCTTATTCACACACCGGCGGAGGATCATACACCTCCTCAGCGGGGCTCGGTGGGACACGCAGTTCACTACAAACACCCAGACACTTTAGCGTGATGATGAAACGCTTACTTCCCTACTCTTCAATCAATTCACGCAAATCTACTGGAAGGAATGTATTAAGGAAATGTAAATTATTACTCAATTAAATACAATAATTATGTCAAAAACTTTTTAAACTTTCGCGATTTGTTAACATAGTTAATGATTATAATCAGTCGCCCCGTGACCACGATCGCTGTAACGCGGTAGAAACGTAGGGGAAATAAAACAAAATGTACGCGATAAATACCCGATATAATCAATAACTAAATAATTATGTCGTAGATATTAAATTTAATGAAAAATCGGAAAACCAGAAACTACAAGATATAATAAAATTCTTCTAATTACATTTAAAACTGCCGCGAAAAGTTGTGCTTCCAAAAGCCGAAGCACAAACTCCATTTACAACGGGATATTTACCATGATTAGAGTTTTGAGCTTTCCAATATTTCGGCACAGTTTCATGCGCCGTGGTCACGGAATAACTGACGGCAAATCATGGTAAATATCCCGTTGTAAATGACTTTAGTGTTATTAACCATGAAGGATTTAAAAGTTATAAAAGTACTACAAAATGTCAGCAAGTATGCTAAGCAGCAGGGTTTGGCGGTTGTCAACGATATTCGGGAAAAATATGGAGTTTTATCAACTGAATCCTATGAAGGGACGCGTGTTACCAGGCTGGGGGTTTTATTTTATTTAATTTTGGAATGCTCGACAAATGATTCACAGATTATCTATATCTAAACGAATCACACTTTGATCGATTTATGGAAAGATGGATGTTTTTTAGCGTGATATCAGATCTCTTAACTATTTTAGTCACTGTACATAGTCGTGAGTACGAGTATGTACAGTGAGGTTCGGCAAACCCACAGATGCCGTAGATGCCTTAATAACCACAAATTGTTAGGTACAGCTAAATTTTATTGTATCTAGTTAGGTGGTTAAGTAGGTTAATGATATTATTACAGTATTTTCTATGAATATGTAAGTGGTTACGAGTCGGTAGGCAAGTCATTGTTTTCCAGCATTAATGCGAGTTTTTTGTACAGTTAACGCTATAAGCAGCTACACATTTTTTTCAAAAACACGTACCAAACCTTTCTGGAAAGGAGGTTGGGATTGTTTCAATACTGTTCAGCAAATTGTATCGGAGCTCGATAGATCGACTTTGAAAATTAAGAAGAAAACGCGTTTCTGGCATCATATGCAGATCATTAAATGTGTGGGACTCGTTGTCACTTGAGTCCACAAATCCACTCCTTCCTTACTCAGTAATAATTTATAGGACCTACTAAGAACCGAGTGTTAATTTTTATTTTATTGTAGACTTGCTTCTGCCCGCGGCTTCGCACACGTATTTTTGGTACAATAAGTAGCCTAATAAGAAGCCTATTATCTAAGTTAGGCTTAGCTCTAAACGTACGCCAAATTTCATCTTGATTTGTTGAAGTAGTTTTGGAGATCCTAGGCAACAAAGATTCACATTTCACAAACTTTCGCATTTATAATATTACAGTAGGATGGTTCACTAAACAAAAACCTAACGAAACGAATATTCATTACAAATAGATAAAACTTCACTTTTCATATTAATGTTTACTTTTTTCCAAGCCCGTGCTTTCACTCTGTCTGCATGAATCGCGACCTTGCAGCGTGCGACCTTCTGTGATTTAATCTTATCAGACTTGGAAGTGTTCTTCAACAAGATAACAGAGGCAGCTTTTATTGAGCCTTTTCTCCTCGTCCTCGCAGGTTCATAATGAGCTTAAGGCAGGGTGCCCATGCAACCTGCACCAGCGACGGTCGGCGGTCAGGGGACACCGTACCTATCTATGTTGGTCTCTGATGTTTAGTGTTTTACAGACGAACACACATCCTAGCCATGATACTAAAAAATCTCAAAGAATAAATTCACAGAAAAAAATATAACTAAAACCGTCCAAAATTTAAAAAATTCCGAAAATAAAACAAAAAAATCATATCTCGAAAACAAAATCGCGGAACATACATAAGGGTCCAATCGATAGGTATTGGTGTCCCCTGACCGACCTTCACTGGTACAGGTTGCGTGGAACAACCTGTATAATGATGAACTCAGGGTCGCACACGTTTCATTATCGATAACGCAGCAGCACATTCTTAGGTACTTAGAACTAATAGAAAAATATTCTGAATTCTTAAACTATTATTGTGAAGGGGGATATTTTCTAGTTTATGTTATTTTTTTAATACAATCAATGGGATGAAGGAGTCTTTTGTAGAGCACGAGACTGGTAGAGACGGTAGTGTACAATCAAAACAAGATGGTCGTGTCGGTGTCGTGTCGGTCTGCCGTCCCATCGGATTATGAGAGTGAGGGAAAAGAGGAGAGTGCACCTGTGTTTGCACACACACTTGTGGACTATAATATGTCCTGCGCATCTGGCTAGTCTCCGATAAGGATGAGGCCGCCGTGGTCGAAATCCGACTAGGAGGACATCATATGTGACGGAACCTCAGAACAGAAAAAGAGAACCATGTCAATACAAATATTTCAGTTCGAAATGGTTCCATTCCATTCTGATTCCGCACGGAATATAATGAACAGTGATTTACACTCCAGTTTTTTATAAGTTTTTTCTAATGAAGCGGTGACTACACGAGCCCCGCCGCGGGCGGTCTTATAATTAAAACTTGCAAAGTTTTTCTAATTCATTTAGATACGGACTCGGTTAATAGAAAAATGTTCAGATGAGGACCCTGTTACCGTAATTATTTTTCCAGTTCCTAGTATTTTCAATGTTTATCTTCGGGGTAACCAAACGGATAGCTACAGAAGAATCAAAACCGGCCAAGTGCGAGTATACACGGGGGGTTTCGTCCCATCGTTCAAATCTATTTCTCAAACAAAACTCTAAAAACACCAACTGTTTGGAGACCCCTAAAATTTTCCACTTTATTTTCTTTTTGGTACCTATTTGTTGGTTTTAAAATTGAACTGTTACCTAGTATTGCTTAATAGTAGATTGTTAGCCTAGGGTTTAAACGAATCCATTCCCGAGGTAGTTAGACTATAGTCCGAGTAGGAATTGATTCTTTTACCCGTGGGAAACACTCTCCTTTTCATTTAGAATACGAGGAAAATAAAAGATTTTCTATGACACAATTTGCCTCGTCTGTAATGGAATCTGGTGTCAATATTTCACTTGAACTCATTTATAATATTCAATTCAAATCTTAGCACAAAAGTCCGTTACAGATGCATACCTACATAACAGATTTTAGTATGCCGCCAATTTGTGTTGACTTTTTAAATTTTAAATATGGAACTCGCCGCTCGCCGCGTAATTGTCGCGGCACTCGCGGTTTATTCCGCTCAAAGAAGTTTGCGCTAAATTCACACTGGCTGTTTCGAAAGTCATGACATTTTTTTTACATAAAACTCTTCACAGCTGACAGCAGTTCTATTTTTAAAGTTCATTCCGGCCCGAGGGTCGGAATCTGTCGGAATGAATTTGTATGAGTTTTTCCCTCCCTATGAAAGGAAAGCAGCATTTTCCACCCAATAATCAGATCAAAACAACACTACTTTCCGAGTATGAGAAATGAAAACAATTTTTCAAATTTTTCAAATCGGTAGTTTCGGAGCCTATTCAATACAAACAAACAAACAAACAATCAAATCACTCCTCTTTATAATATTAGTATAGATTATACATTTATTCACAAAGAAAATTATACTAGTATGTACAATTGAAACAATTGAGCTAACTGCCGACTGTTGCAAACAGTCTACAGATATCAGTACTTATAGATTATTATTATTTTATTATACTCGTAGTATAGATAGATACGTTGAATGGGTAAGTGCGTAGTTACATTTTGAGAGCTATTAGAAATCTCACCTTCATCAGACTTAAAGGATGCCGTAAAGGAGTAAACGTGAGGTACCTGATTCCCTGAATAGGAATAGCTTCCAACAAGGATTCACATCCACACAAACGGACGCTTTGCTCCGACAGCCGGCTTGGTGACAGATATCACACTCAGTAGGTAAGTTATGTGACACGTCTATATAAATATGGTAATGTTGGTGTGTTCATTTGAACTAAGTCGTAACTCAAAGCCAAAATATATTTAACTATGCCCGCGGCTTCGCACGCGTTGTTTCTATGGAAACGTTAAAAGGTTATTTCTTTCCCATGGAAACTATTTTATAGGTTTACAGTCTATGTTATATTACAGGTACATCTAAATTTCAGCGTTATCTGTTGGCAAGTTTTGGCGTGTAGAAGTAACAAACATCCCTCCATCGAAACTTTCGTAGTTATAATATTCGAATAATTACCATGATATCATTTAAAATGCCAAGTTTTGGCGTGTAGAAGTAACAAACATCCCTCCATCCAAACTTTCGTAGTTATAATATTCGAATAATTACCATGATATCATTTAAAATGCCAAGTTTTGGCGTGTAGAAGTAACAAACATCCCTCCATCCAAACTTTCGTAGTTATAATATTCGAATAATTACCATGATATCATTTAAAATGCCAAGTTTTGGCGTGTAGAAGTAACAAACATCCCTCCATCCAAACTTTCGTAGTTATAATATTCGAATAATTACCATGATATCATTTAAAATGCCAAGTTTTGGCGTGTAGAAGTAACAAACATCCCTCCATCGAAACTTTCGTAGTTATAATATTCGAATAATTACCATGATATCATTTAAAATGCCAAGTTTTGGCGTGTAGAAGTAACAAACATCCCTCCATCCAAACTTTCGTAGTTATAATATTCGAATAATTACCATGATATCATTTAAAATGCCAAGTTTTGGCGTGTAGAAGTAATAAACATCCCTCCATCGAAACTTTCGTACTTATAATATTCGAACAATTCCATGATATCATTTAACAATGAACATAGAATCATTTGCGACAATAGTTAACGCTTAGGTAGCACTACCTAAGCGTCAGCTAGAAATAGTAGTGCTTTGTCGACAGGTTACCTTCGCCGGAGGTCGCCGCTGCATCAGCATGGAAAATGACCTGAACGCGGGCGCCTTCCCGCGGTGTCGTAACTGTAAATTATATTTGGACGACTAACCTCTCTAGCTGTTCCCATTATACTTAACGACTGTTTTGTCGTCGCGATTTTTTGTCGTGAAATTACTTCCACATCTAGTTGTTCCCATTGAATCGTGATCACATTTTACAGTTCACGGCAGTGACGCTTTTATTGTGACATTTATTTAATCATTCCATGGCTATCGTGCTACTTAATCCTATTTTAAGGACATTCTATCGTCACAAAAAAAAAAACAAGTCGTGGACGCCAGTTAATCGTGTCGTCCTTTAGGTGACCGTTTAAATATACAAGCCACGGTGCTTCAAACTGCACGACTTTCTGTCGTCACGACACAGTGGGGACGCGCTCTCGCCGTCGCCGAGCGACCCTCGTCTCAAACTCGCAAGCTCATTTCATCATTACCTAAGTACCTCATCTCTTCCAACACGATTTTCATGAATTTAAGGTTGCGTTTTCAGATCATAACCGGAGCGGAGGGCGGAAGTGCAGGTGGACTGCAAGTGCATTTGGGGTGGGATCCGGTTTCTGACAGTTATCAATAGTATATTTGCCCACTCGCGAGTTTACGTTTTAAAAACCGACAATATTTACGCCGAGTACCAGTTCAATAATCACAATAATCGTCATCTACAAGCAGCCATCATTGTCGTTCCACGGTATCCCCAATGAACGTAGGTACCTAGGTAGTTTAGGTGGTGATATCGTTCATCCCGCGTGGTCAACCTTTCAACCCGTGTCGGCCCTCGTCCCGCACGGCTATTACGCAGCCCCTGTAATTACTGACAACAACACTTCCACATTATCCATCCATTCTTGTGGAGCTAATTACTTACTTGTATCTGTGGTATAATCCCTGTGCACATTTATAATTTATCTTTTGAATCTTTCTTAGTGATCAGGGCAAAATATTTATTTATTTATTTCCCTTTCTTCTTGGGTCTTCCTGGTCTTATTTTTTGGGTGTACACTTTGTGTGTTCGACCACCATTATTATTTTAGTGAATAATTATTATATTGTTGTAAAATAATTTGACATGACATTTAATTGACGAATTTTATATATTATTGTGTAATTTAAGTTTTCAGTTCATGTAATTTTAATTTTTTTATTTTAATTTATATAAACTTTTTACACTATTGCATTAGGGGCCCCTGTAAAAATAGAGTAGGTATTTCTAATAAACAAATAAAAAAAGTTTTGGCCATTATTCAAGAATTCGTAACATGTTACAATCCATTTCAACCAGTTCATATCTGTCTGCACCGGTGACGGAGCACGGCACTCGAGAAGGATAGTGTTAAAGCGTTGATTCCGGTCGTCTCTAATACCCGAAGGACGACCGCAGTGTAGGTAACTGAAACACTACGTATCTTTACTTCTATCTTGATGTTATTTTGCTTAACACCTAAAGATTCCCTACAAAATATCTATACATTTATCTACTTTCTGGCATAGATGTTATATTATAAAACCTTCGGAAATATCTCTCAAAAGATGTTCACACGTTCTCATTTCACGCCACAAGCGCTTGCTTGTGTTTTCAAGGGTCGAAGCAGACGAGCCATCAACTAAAGTGGTAGGTAGATGGGCACACATGGCATTTTGAAGCGCGCGCTTTGGTAACGCGTTTTAGCAACCATTCATCCATGATACATCCGTGCACACTCAAACTCGTGGGCGCGAGTTTGAGTGTGCACGGATGTATCATGTATGAATGGTTGCTAAACCGCCGAGCGTCCAATATGTAGGTACACACTCTTACTTCAAACTCAACTATATTCGTCCACGCTGGACACAGGCCTCCCCAAATAAGCGCCTTGTTGGCTTTTATCTCATGGGGGTAATGCCCATAATCCGCACGCTGGGCATGCGGGTAGGGGATCGCAGTTCGGTGGTAGAATTGTTCTGCAGGGGGCGCTGCTGCCCGCCCCCGGTGGATATCCCTTAGTCGCCTCTTACGACACCCACGGGAAGAGTTGGGGCACCACACAGCTCTTACTTGCGCTCTTACTTAGCTAAAAATGAAATAGTCACCAACAAAATGCCTCTACCGAAAATCAGCGGTGGTAGAAAGATCACGACCCACACACGGCCCCTGACACAGCAGGCAGGTGCTCCAGCTCCAGCATGTCCGATCTAACTTCTTCTGTAACCTAACTTCTGCTCGCCGTGAGCGCCCAGTGTTGGATATTAGGCCTCATCTTTACAGCCTCTGTCTAAATAGTAAGTTCTATACTAACCAACTTAGATTTGTGACTAGGGTATAGCTTGCAGCTCGCATAGACTCTACCGCCCGTACTATTTTGGTTGCAGGGTTGCCAGTCTGCTCGTTCCTCACTGCGCACTAGCTTCCGGCCGCAGAGTGTAAGAAGTACATGCCCTTTGTGCAATGTGGGCTCCAATCAGGCTCGATGACTCGGCAAGCCGCGGCACACAGCCCCCAGGTCAGGGCCTGCTCGCAGTGTAGGCGATTCAATCCAAATCAAAAACGTTTATTTCCATACTCTTTAGAAGATGTCCTCCGATTCAGTAGATTAAAAGCATAAAACTATGGATGCCAAGCTTCGCTGCGCTTTAAAGTATTCAGTATTCATTGCAGTCATAGGTACAATCAGATCTTAGTGATTTGGTGAATTTAAATTATGGTTACATTATGTACCTACCCATTTAGGGTGTTGCAAAGGAAGACTGGCCAGATATCTTGCCGTTCTGCATGCAATGCAGATAGACAGTAGTATTGTATGTCGCCAGCAGTCGTACCACCCTCTCCCTCACCAGGGGAATTCCGCCGCATGTAAAATACGGCGGCGCAGCGGCGGCCATGGGAGCCGGCCCCATTTGTTGCTGCAAACCCACTTTATTTAACGACCACCGCAACTTGTACCAGCGTACATCTCGCAGATTTATTGTACGCGTTCAATAAATACAATCTGACTTAATTGGGAAAACAATTTGTGGACGATAGGTGATTGTGCTTAAATAAAGTGTAAAGTGCCGAAATTAAGGGAACGGCACTTTCGGATTTGAGCATCGGTGTTGCCAATACACTTTTTAAGATGTATAAATCAAAAGGATAGGTCGAATCGAAGGCCAGCGACCATTTTCCCAATTCCGATCGACCCCCGAACGAATCACCATCAATCATCGACCCCGAAAAAAGATATTCAGTGCTTCGCGAGATACGTCTTGAATTTTGAGCAGTCCATGGTTCTCAGAGATCTCTGTTTTAGATGATCTTTAGACGTTTTAGTACCTGGAAATCGTTTCTATCAGACATTTCGGAGAAAATGACGGTGTTGGTGATGTAATGTTTCCGCCAAGGACGAACAATGTCGCCGAACTACAACACAGAAAGATTTAAATTCAAGAGACGAGCCCCTTGGCGCCCTCAAGGGCAACGCTAGCGGGAAGTCTTTACAAATTGACCAAATGAAAGGAAAATAGTCAGAAACTGAAGCGATCATCAGATTTTTCTAATAGATTTCTTCTCTACTTGCAGAATCATTAAAAGATTCTCAGAAAGAAAAGGCATCTTTGCGGCAGGTGATCCCACGTTTTATCATTAGCTTGTGTGTCAACGTGCGCTAAGCTAAATTACCAGCTTGATGAAATTCGCAAACGGCGGCCAGTCGCAACGAACACTAGCCAGGTGCGCAGGACATATTATAGTGAACAAGTGTGCGCGCAAACACAGGTGCACTCTCTAACTAGTTATAGAGTTGGTGGACAACGAAAGGAGACCTATTATCGTGTCGGCTGATATGATGAGGATACGTAGCTTCAATGACAGGGCTGGCGGGGCTTTCTAATGTGGGTGAAAGAAGCTGATAGCTGATAACTTGTTTCCATAATATCATGGAAAACCCATAGCCTTGACCTAAGTTACCCGGTCCAGCCGCATCCATCGCATCTTATGGTTCACTATACTCGATAAAGCCGTAGGGATTCTCTGTGGTCCTCAATGTTATATTGAATGGCACCTGTGGTTATTTCGTCCGGAAATAAACCCACGGCTTCGCACGCGCTCTTTCGTAATTAATAGTAGATTGTTTAACTAGGGATTAATTAAACCATCCCATTTATACGCGACTCGGCAAACGTAGTGTAGGACGCCCTCCGGCTGGGTTGGATGACGAACTGCGAAAGGCTGCAGGCAGATGCTGGATGCGGCCAGCTGAAGACAGGGCGCTATGGCGCTCATTAGGCCGCTCATTAGGAGGCCTATGTCCAGCAGTGGACTAATATGGGCTGGCGATGATGATGATGATTTATACGAGGTTGTTATACTCCCCAGCGCAGCGAGTGAGGATGACAAGAGCGAGTTATAATGGGTGACTCGTTTTGGGCCAATTAAACACTCTACACTTCGAATGCGAAAAATAAAACAATCAAATTTATCTTCAGTAAAATAATGTTCACGTTTTTCACTACTTCACGATTTTTTTGTGTCACGTGATTTTGACCGCAACAGATTCTTAATATTAATTAGGTAAGTAGTTATCTAAATTATTTTCGTATCGTTAATTTTAATACTTAATTAATTTGAATTATTTTTAACCAACTTTTTAGGGTTTCAGTTTCGATACCCTTATGGTCTCGCTTTGCCTGTCCTTTTTTCCCTCTTTAATATCTCAGCAACTACCGCAGCTAATAATACATTTCTTCCAGTACAGATTTGAAGAAAAAAATTAAAATAAATTAAAATAAAATGAGTGACACTGCGGCGTGTGACGCGGTGTCACTCGCGTGCTTGATCGGATAAATCCCTAAAATCAAATGGGGGGTTACTCTATCCGTAACTGTAACGTAACGTGTGTGAAAGGCGGTAAAATAAGGTTAATTTCACTTCCGAAAAAATAATCTGTCACTGACGAATGTTCCTGCGTTTGGATAAATTTAATTTCAAGGGAAAAATTGATTTAACCATGTGCAGAACTCATTAGCGTCGCTCAAATTATGGAAACCAAGTTTGAAGAATTTAATGGAAAACCTAGAACCTAGATCTAGATCTCGAATTTATGACGTAAGCTTGGGAAAACCCATGTGACCGTTGTTTCTCGGAGTGCCATAAGTATTGTTATATTGCCTATTTCGCTGCCTTTGCAATGATGTACTATTTCAGTCCTTGAGCTTAAACTCGAATTTTAGTCCCGCTAAGCTCTACGGTATAATGGTACACTTTTTAAGCAAGAGAAGTGAAAAAGTATCTTTACCCTATACATAGCCAATTTGTATGTCAATGGAAAAAAATTGCGACAAAATCAACTATAGGTAAGTATAAATTTTCCACGTGGCTTCTTACTCACAGAACTCTGAAAATGGAGATAAATTATTGAAAATTCTAATTAAAAATTATATTTCCCGTTATTCTTACTAAAAAGACCACGCAATTTGGAATATTTGTGCGTTATTTATTAAACCTACAGATGATAATCTGAATTGAGGGTCGTAAGCAGCCGACTGCTGACGCGCGTCTGCGCGGGCAGATAACCATAACGAGCGGTTCTGGGCAAAGGTGTTTCTACTTTCGCCTTTGTAAGGCTTTTCACTGGCCTCGTGGTTATTCAGGCTGAGAGGCAGAAGGCCGCGTGTTCGATTCCTGCCGCGGAAATAATGTTCGTAATTATGTTGCAGATTCTTTCCACGTGTAGGTAAAAACAGTCGGATCTCAATATGAAAAACTAAACTAACAAGTTTGGGAACAGATGAACCCGATGACCCTGTTTGAACAATTCCAGTATTATTCTACTTTGCAATGTAGGTAGAGAAATCAAATCATTAATCCTGTTTCCAAGCAGTAAGGACTTTCATTAACAAATTGAAAACGTAACATTAGAGTTGAATTCTTCGGCAGAGAGTCCATTAAAATGATAGAGATCTAGTTATCGAGCGGCTGCCGTGGCCTGAGATTTCAGTGCTTCCAATGTCATTTAGAGTTGTCTACCTATTCATACTAATATACTAAATGCGATATTAATTCTGTCCGTCTGTTACCTTTCAGGCCTAAACGGCTGACCTCATCTTAATGAAACTTGGCATGGAGATGGAGAGATAGCTACACCACGCTGGGCAGACGGATTGGTCGCGTTGAGGTGTTCAAATACACGGAAGGAAGCTCCTTCCTCTGGTAGGTTTCCTTAGTCGGCTCTTATTCAAGTAAGAACTCAGCCCACGTTGGAGGGGTTGATTCTAACGCCCTGCCCGCCACAGCCACGCCATCCTTACGCTATTCGTGTCCGTCAAGGTAGCGTACACATAATCGATATCACGTTTGTTGATATGCCAATAAACTCTGCATAAACAGTGTAGAATTAGTGCAAAAGTAAAATAAATACTGCCTCTTTGGTTTAAGAAATAATGACCATTCTTAGTGGGTACGCTAGCTTGACGTCAAGGCAGCGTACCCATTAAAAAACGAAATAATTCCTGTAGAAAACGAGCTTTTCTTATTATAAATCCTATATGTAAAAATACTGCAAGAAATACTGCTTCTGCCTGTGGTCATACTTTATGCAATTTCGTAGTGCAACAATATAAAAAGTTGATGTGAAGTGCTAGGAACAAATGCATTTTGGTACAGTCGCACACAACAAATAATAAACACCAATGCAAAATCCGGATAATACGCATTTCATCATTCACAAATCCGGATATTAATTCGAATGAAATGTCAAATTTAAACAACATCTTTTAACGAGCTCTTGTTTGCGGTTTCGCACGCAGTGTTAGTAGTTGGTATAGCGTGTACCAGTTTAGACACTCTGCATTACAGTGTATCTGGCTAGGCACCTTGTCCTTAGCTGGCCTCCTCCAGCAGCGGCAGATGCCAACAGTCTTTAACAGATCGTTACCTGGCAACAAAGTTTGTTGCACTAATATTTCATTCAGTAATGCATTTGGTAGATGTAGATGCATATATCCGTATAAATAAAAATGGCAATTTTTCTGAATAATTCGGATCTCGAATAATCCGGATTGCAATCTCTATATAAACCCAAACAAAAATAGATCACAGAAACAGAGAACATAAAAAACAAACCGGTATGCGCATCGTGCGTGAGGGACAACGCGATGTAAAACCACACGTGCGTGAGTGAGCTGGATTCGGCCGAATAGTCGCGATATCTTTTTCTAGTAGGTAGGTACCTATTTTATCGTAGAATTGAATGCCTTTGTTACGGTAGGTATGTATATTATATAGTTGATATTACCGTGCTTAAGTTATTGGTAGATCGTACATGCTATTGTTATACATACCTACCTATGTAAGTATAATCATGTCTGTTCTGTACCTTACCTACTGCTGTGTAGGTATAATAGAGGCTAGACATATACCTACCTAGGACCTATACTTACCTACGTAAGTAGGTATTATAAGTCATTATGATTTTAATTATCTACTCTTTAATTAATCTTTACAGGTAAGTACCTACTTTTTATTTGCCTAACTATGTTACGATAATTCTGATAACTGTAATAATACTCATAGTAGATAACTGTAATAATACTCATAGTAGATAACTGTAATAATACTCATAATATTATTGTTTAAGGCAAAAATAATATAATTTATTATTAATATAATAATATAATAATTTTTCTTCGTGCTTTTTCCTTGCTTTTTTCTTCGTGTTATTCCGGTTACTCCAGTTTTGCTGCACGGCTACGTACATAGGTACCTATATATCGTATTGTATTTATGCTTAATGCCTGCGTAGGCATTAAGCATAAATACGACGGGGGTAGCCCCGTGCCACACCATACACCGCGTCTCCCGCGCACATATCTGTTCAGGTAGTCGTTCAATGAGTTTTCAGTGGGTTCAAAAGGTTCACACGCTACTTCGTGGCTAACTGCCTTCTTCAAGTGAATAGCCTAGTTGAAAGTAGTTGAAGACTAGTTGAATAGCCAGATACACTGTAATGCCGAGTGTCTAAACTGGTACACGCTACACCAACTACTGACACTTAAGAAATTGCGTGCGAAACCGCAAACAAGAGCTAGTTAAAAGATGTTGTTTAAATTTGACATTTCATTCGAATTAATATCCGGATTTGTGGATGATGAAATGCGTATTATCCGGATTTTGCATTGGTGTTTATTATTTGTTGTGTGCGACTGTACCAAAATGCATTTGTTCCTAGCACTTCACGTCAACTTTTTATATTGTTGCACTACGAAATTGCATAAAGTATGACCACAGGCAGAAGCAGTATTTCTCGCAGTATTTTTACATATAGCATTTATAATAAGAAAAGCTCGTTTTCTATAGGAATTATTTCGTTTTTTAATGGGTACGCTGCCTTGACGTCAAGCTAGCGTACCCACTAAGAATGGTCATTATTTCTTAAACCAAAGAGGCAGTATTTATTTTACTTTTGCACTAATTCTACACTGTTTATGCAGAGTTTATTGGCATATCAACAAACGTGATATCATTTATGTGTACGCTACCTTGACGGACACACGCTATTCCCGTAGAGCTTTTCTTAGAAGCAGGCAATATTAGAGTTTATACATATTACAGATTGACAACGCTGAGTGTAGGTACCTAATTATGTCTCCGGTATCCATTGTAAAATGGAACCAAAGCCCAAAATAACGCACAAAATAATAGCTCGATACATTATGTGGTTAAAAACAAATACAGCATTAAAGCTCGAAGCCTCGTCTCCGGTAATGGCGCCATCCATCAGCGATCAGACGGGAGTCTCAACTTGCTGCTCGTCAGGCAAACTTGACGCAGCACCAGCTGTCTACCGCTGCAGACAGGGACGGACACAGGACTTAAGCCAATAGGGGGGCGGAGAAGAAATCTTTAAGAATTATTCTTTCTTCATCATGATTATCGTCTCAGGTGAAATAAAAGACGACCACTGCTGGGCATACCTGGGAGAGGTTGGGGGGGCAATCTGGGGGAGATTGGTAAAATGAACAATTCTTTATTTTAGAACCTAAAATTTTGATTTGTGATCCATGTTCATGAGATCCGAAACACGTTGGATAGCAAGCAAGCGGCATCGAGTTGTTCAGAACTGTGACGAACGGTAGAAAATAAACGAAGGGAGGCCCATGTGCAGCTAGTGGTTGTGTAACAGTTTATGTCTGAACTTAAAAATTTGAGCATAACAAAAGCGGAAAATCTAAACTTTATTAAGCTGTACCCTTTAACCCCTCTTAAGCCGCGCCTGCTCCAAACTCCACTCAGACCTACCTATAAAACAATAAGGTAGATAATTTTTCCAAGTTTTAGTATAATAAAAGTGATAAGTGCGAGTCGCCTCGCACGTGGACGGTTCTGTACCATCGTACAAAAATTTCGCAAAAGAAATAATACACGGATTTTTTAATGGATAGAAAAACAAAATCCGTCAAGTGCGAGTGTCGCGCCGAGGGTTTTGAACGTTTGTCAATTATACAAATATGTAAGTACCAAAGGTACCGCTTCGAGACTTCGCTTTTTAATGAATACCTAAAAATAGTAGATACCAACCTACATTTCAGATGGATTCTCTCTGCATGCTTCGGTGATAGGGGGTAATGGTGTGGTGTTGTGTGTATTGTGTGTTCACAAGTGTTCTAAACTCACAAACTTCTCTTTATATTTTTCCTGTAGAATATAGACCCATATGCCCCACTTGACCGTGGTTTCATTTAAAATTTCGGCATCACAATTTGTATGGAAAATTTTCATTTTCTTTAATCTGTAAAAGCGCACAAAATGTATTACTATTTTAAATTTCAAGTTGATAGATGCGGTAGTAGCTGCGTTATTAAAGAGGGGAAAAAGGGCAGATAAAGCGAGACCATAAGTGTTTCGAAACCGATCTCGAAACCCAAAAAAGCAAAAAGCAAACACGACGCGGTCACCCGTACTGACCGCGCCCGCGTTGCTTAACTTCGCTGATCGATACTCAATGTGGTATAGACGTTAGCCCCTTAATTAAAAAAAAAAAAAAAATTATTATTTGCTTATACTGGCAATAGCAACACTCCATCAAAATTTCACCCCCTTTATAGGGTCCCTTTTTTACCCTTTGAGTACGGAACCCTAAAAATGATTACAAATTGAAACTGATCGGTTTCTAACTCCATGGACTTATTTAACGGCAAGTTATTGGCCTCTCAAGACAACATCAAATATGAATAATTTATATCATTTTCTTTGTTTCCCTTCGGAGGCAATTGAATGGAAAATACAGACAATAATTTACATAGATAAAAACTGGATCAGAAAAAAATATCAGCAAATGAAAACAATTCAGTTCAGCAAACTGTGGCTTAGAAAAATCTTGGAGAATTTATATAAGCTTTCTTTTCTGAACCTTAAACTAGTGAATATAAGAGTCAACAATGGAGTATCTAAAGTGCTGACAGAGACAATACACCTTTGCGAAGGTTCTGACAAATCCTACAGTAGACACAAAGTAACAGGTTAGAGATTATGTACCTACCCACTGTACAAAGGATCCCTTACTAAGGGTTCTTCGGAGAAAATTCGCGAATGAAGACGATCTTTTAACGAGACACGCCACTTATTCGGGAAACTAAATTCTTAAAAAAACGTGTAATATTACCTAACATGCTGATTATACCTATTCATAGTACTTACCTAACACTTTTATTGCCAGCGTGTAGCGCTAAGGCCGAACAATGTACGCGGTACCTATAAGTTCAAAGCCGATCGAACCGACACAACTGGTTAGAGATAAAATAAAACCTTTGGTCTAGCTAACAAACTAAAACTTAGCTTTACGATACGATTAGGTGCTTCACCTTGGCGAAATTGAGGAGGTAGGACCTACAGAACTGAAGCACTGATGCTCTCATATGCCCGATGGCTCCCGATGGTATGTTAGTTACATACTTACATACATACTCCTATCTTCCTGGATCTAGGGGTCGGTCATTGGAGTGACCGGAATCATACCTCTCTACATCTATAAAAGACCATTTATGCAGGGTCGCGAAACAATCCCAAACAAACCATCTGAATACCTCCACGATTGACCGACTCAGCCAAGGGCCGCTCCCCCGCCGCTCCCCCGCCGCCCGCGAGGAGTAAGGTCACAGCAGACATTCTGAGACAAATACAGGCGGTTTTTATTTTCTTATGTAAATTAATCTCGGCGCTCAACCAATATTGCTTCTGCGAACGCCACAGAATATTCTCTAGAATAATAACGTCTAGTGCAGCCATTCTCAAAGTGTGCTCCGTGGAGCCCTGGAGCTCAACAAAGCCTCTGTAGAGGATACGCGACAATACTGGTCATAATTAAAAATAATATAGGTTAAGCACCTAAACAAGGTTGCAGAGATAATTTTACATTATTCGATATTTTACGTTATATGACATTCACTAATTATACTTTATTAATTTTAAGTACACAATCTTTGTAAAAATTCAAACTGCGCGGCGCGTAGTGGTCCACGGAACAAACCTACTTCCTACTGCCTTTTTATTTTCAGTGGAGCGGGATCAGTGCATGGTGATGTGATGAGTGTGCTCGCGCAGGTGACTGCTAGAATACAGAATTTATTCGTAATACCATTATTACATGTCATTAACTTAAAATTAGAGTTATACCTAATAGAGGCAAATTAAGAAAATTTTGTCCCGAGACGGGAATTGAACCCGCAACCTCCTGCGTCGCAGGCCGACCTTCGCCCGCTGCGCCATTGAGGTCGTCAAAAAAAAGTCTTTCAAATTTTCGAGGCTCGGTCCGCTCACCATTTTTTCATTAATTTAGGCAACGAACTTATTTTAGGGCTCCGTCAAACATTTCGATGTCCAAAACGGTTCCGTTGCACAAATGGTTTGAGAGCCACTGGTCTTGTGAATACACTATAATAGTTTTTGATGACAGGCTTTTACTCTGCTTTTAGTTTGAAAATCTATTGAAAAATGGATAGAGCGCTGAAGTAGAGTAGATTGCACTGGGGTCATACGTGATCCTTATACAAAGTACCTGCCGCCGCGTCGTCCCTTGCCTTTGAACCTAGGCTAGACTTTAAACTATCAATGACTATTAATTGTAGTGCTTTAATCGCTTTGGGCGGCGGCGGCCTGATGAGGCCTTCACCTTGACAGGGGCTCTCGAAAATGAACTACAACAATAACAAATCTTTACTTACGGAGAATTGAAATGTTGAGTTAAAATAATTAATTAATTGTATAATTAATTATACAGATTTCAAATTGTATCATCAGGCAAATTGTATTAAACAATTTAATTTTTATGCATGTTGCGTTTTGCATTGAATTTTATGCTAATTAACTAATGAAACCTGCTTAATTTTATTTTAATTTATGTTTCGAGAAATAAAATGCCTAAAATTTTATATTTATTTTTGATTTATGTAGATTTTGGCGAAAGAAAATAAACATGGAAGTCTAACTTCCTAAAACATAGGAGAGTTTAGAATGTGTAGAAGACAATCTAAACAAAATCAACAAAACAATATCCTAGAAATCAATTTTCAGTTCATTTTTAAATTATCCTAACAACTCAACCTCTAGGCTTTTGTAATGAGACTATGTTGGTCTGATTTCTACAGCTGCTCCGTCAGCTACAAATCTCGGAAATCGGAGCTCATTCTTTCGCAATTATGAACACAGAAGCTGGGCACAATACAAGCAGACAGTACCCACAGTCATTCCGGCGGTATCCGCCGCGTTAATCGAATTCCAAGTGTCGTCGTTCCCAACTGCGCCAGTTGTCCTGCCCTTGAGACGCATTTACACTGAAATGCAAACATTAATATGAAACAATACTTCAGCAAACAAATCATCATTGAGAAAAGTTAGATGGTTTTGTAATTTTTTAATAGTTCCTAAGCGCAATCGCACCGAGCGACCGTAATTTGTGCAGCTGTAAGCAAGTAGAGATAACCATTCTAAAAGTGCACGCCGAGTGTAGGTACCTATGACGTTTTGTGGAGGGGCATTCATTATGAATGCACGCGGGTTAACTACGAACCCTATTTGTGTTGGAAGAACACCAACGTTTCATCCCTTACATCCGTAATGACTTCGTCAAACTGCGCAGTTTTTATAGTAAAAGGGGCGTTCATTTTTAGAATGGTTTATCTCTATAAGGGTATGAGGGATTTGAAAAAACATTGATTGCCCATAAGTGAAACACTTCAAACTTCAAAATTTTATTCACATAGATAAGAACATGGGTAAAATAGATAATTGCATGTAGTCGTAAATGTGCATTACATCATCAAATTCTGCTTCTTTAGCATTTGAATTTCAAATAAGCCATGAAACGATAACATGCATTACTATAATTTACACTCGTAAAATAGGCAAAATCAGTTCCACTTACTATATGTAACAAAGTAGTGTGAGACGCTATTTGTATGCGTCAGCACACTTGCGCCTTCCCATCTTCCGAGAGGTCTGGTACGACCACAGATTTGGCCGATGTCATTACCAAATAAGTATATAAATTATAATATAGGTACTAGCGGCCCGTCCCGGATTCGCACGGGTGGACATTTAACATTTTGGGATAAACGTGGAGTAAATAGGTATCTTTATGCAGGACATTTTATACTTTTATCAGACTGCCTCGTCGGTCTAGCGGTCGCGTTTTCAACCGCTGATAATGAGGTCCCGGGTTCAAATCCCAGGTCGGGCCAAGATCTGTGTTATTGGGCTTTTCTAGCAGGAAATATTCACAGTACCAGTCCGGAGTCAGGATGTTAAACGTCTTAATGTGCTTTCCGAGGCACGGGGGCGTACCTTGGAAAAGCACGTTAAGCCGTTGGTCCTGCACTTGACCTCTCACCGGTCGTGTCGGTCTGCCATCCTATTGTTGCCTACCTGCGGTAACCGCTGTGCTGAACGGGGCACCGCGCACCGGCCACGACGGCGCGGCGGCGTTTATTTTTCTAATAGTATTTTCTTTAGACTGTCATTTTTAAATTCGTAATATCTTTTTAATGGAATACCCGATTTGAATAATTCAAAAAGTAATACTAAACTACAGTTATTGAAACAGTCTCGGCTCATCAAGAGATCTCTAAAACTATAGGAGCTACGAAGCTGAAATTTTGCATGGAGGTTCCTTTCTGGACGTAGGCACCCGCTAAGGGATTTTTGGAAATTCGTATTCTATCTAAGGGGGTCAAAGGTCTTTTTTATAATAACTTCAGAATCGTCACTGTTGGCCCTTCAACATTCGTAGCGTAGGAAGATGACTTAAAATAAACAGACACGTGTTTCAGGGTTTTTTGAAATTCACGGCCTAAAGATCAATGGTGTGGAGTCAAAGTTAGACCACTCACTGACTTATCAAGAAATCTCAGGAGGTACTAGAAAAGCTACGAGGTTGAAATTATGCAAGAAAATTTAGTTTAGGACGTAAGCACCTACTAATGACAGTTCTTTTAGAAATTCACGTTCTTGGGTTATATTATTATGTTCCTACCTAAACTTCTATCTGCGGTTCCAAACGCGTGGTACTCGGGTTATATTACTCGGATGCACTTTAACACTACCAACTACTAAAGTCCAAGCGAATGAAATCGCGGCGAGTCAGCTAGTATATTACTAAAACGAAGATTCCTGGTGGACAGCGGAAGCTGGGCTTTGACAGCTTTCAAAGGAAATATCAAAGACGACAGCCCAAAGTTACATTAAAAAGAGAAAGTAAAACTAAAAATGTTAAAAAAAACTGCCAAAAATCGTTCGCTTCAGCTGTCCACTGCCAATACCGCCTCCGGTGTAATCAGCGCCGAATCGTCCAAGAATGCGACTCCTCATTTCTATCGGTTATGAATGTGGATGGCGAAGACTTGGCTGCGTATCCGGCCCAGCCGGATTGTCTGACTTGCTGCGATTTAATCCTAAGAAGAATGATTAACTGCTTTCGCAAGAAGTTTATACAAATTTCATTGTTCAAAAGTTTAGTTAAACAGTTTCTCCACCAGGATATTTCTTGCTGATTGTTGTGTGTATGATGCAACTTATTTACACGACAAATGTTTAATTGATCTGAATCAAATAAACATTTGTCGCACGGCATCAAAGCCATCACGCTGTGTCGTAGGTGGCTCTTGAATTACTTTTGCGCAGAGATGGTCAAAAATAATACAAACATTTAAGTAGGTAGGTACTTACCTATCACGCGATACGTGGGAAATAAAATAACCCATGACGACTGTTGTAAAGCAGAGTACCTAGCAGTAAAAGCCCGAGTTTTCCCCCTTAAGGGGGATTTGTCAAGGGGTAAAACTGGAATAACCCCGTTTAATGACGCAGACACACACACGGAGATCAGTGACATACCTAGCATTCATATTATAATGTACGTTTACTATGTGCCTATTCTATGTCAATGAGCAGATTATATAGTTACTGCGAGTTGACATAATGATGATGACAACAGTTGAAGTACCTCTGCAAGTTCATATCGGGTGTGATGAACTCAAATTAATTGAAATGATCTCATAAAGGCGCGCGTCTACGTCTACCTCAGAGACGTCTACAGACGGCGACATTGACAACTGAAACAATTATCGTGTCCATAATCCGCACTTCGTCTAAGGTGTTTGCAGCTGAGAGATCGGATTAGAACGGATTACCATGTATTTATTAGGGAGGCTGCAATTCATGACAAACGACGTTTAGAACGTGCAGATGAATTGGTGACGTACCTACGTAGGTATCAATCCAAATCGGAGAACGGAAAAAACATTTGCATGGAAAAAGCGAATACATCTGTGACTTCTTACCTAAACAAACACGAAGCCTACAAATTATCCATAGAATGTACCTTTAGCAAATAATTGAATTATTTCGTTTCCTTGCTGGAGAAAAACATTCTGTTTTTCATTATATTATAAACCACATATAACACCATCACAAATTCAATCACTATTTTGTGAGCTATTTTGACATGAATAGACAACATTGCAAAGACGGACTTTTTATCTATCTTTTAGTTTCTCGTTGGACGTGATGTGTAAATTATCAAACCCTTCTATAATACCTAAATCGAGGGGCGAAGCCCTAAAAAAAGTAGTATATTGTTTAAGTTAAGCTACATTCTAAATGTGTGCCAAATTTCATTACCTACTAAGCTGTGTGCGCCACAGTGATCAGCATTATATCTATCAATAAATTCTGTCTGCCAACAACCTCCGTGTCGTTCAGTCAATTTTAGCCCCCATCTTATGTACAACAACAATATCAAAGTACAGTACAGGGTAACAAAGGATCGATGTTGATCTGATGTGATGATCGATGGTATAAATAATAGTGTAACAAAGTAATTAATCTTTGATATATTTAGTTGGAATTGAATACCAAAATCTATACCTACTTACCTTTAATAAAACTGTAACAGGTCCAATTCTGTACATTAAAGATATTTTGAAAAAAAGATAATTTGGAGAACACTCTATTAACGATCCTGAGGCCATAACTGTATTTTTTTTTTTTCATTTGTCTGTCTGTCTATTTCCTATACGCGCATCACGCCGAAACTACTGAATGTATTGAAATGAAACTCGGCATGATTTGAGGTCATACTACGAGAAAGGACATTATAATACTTTTTATCCCAGAATTCATTATGGTTCTCCTGGGAGAGGGGATTAAAGTAAAATTCCTTCACCACGCATAACGCCGAAACTGTGAATGAGCTGGAATGAAACTTTGCACGATTTGAGATCATACTACAAGGAAGGACATGGGATACATTTTATCCCGGAATTCAGTAAGATTCCCCTGAGCTCTCTCTCAGGGGAATCTTAGTATTCAGTATTCAGTATTCAGTACTTTATTGCGAAAACAAAAATATTACATATAGTAAGTATCTTACTGAATTGTAAGTAAAGTTATTGAACCGCGCATTACGACGGAAGTACTGAATGAATTCGAATGAAACTCGGCACGATTTGAGTTCATACTACGAGGAAAATACATTTTATCCCGGAATTCAATAAGGTTCCACTGGGAGAAGGGCTGAAATTCAAATTCCTTGGTCGTACATCACGCTGAAAGTTCAGAATGAATTCAAATGAACAATACTATTTATCCCGGAATCAGCACGGTTCCCTTGGGAGAGGGGATAATAGTCAAAATGTGTACCTAGTTGTAATTCACTGAGGCGTCGTCCGATTTCGTGCATTCTTTTTTGTTAGAAACAGTGTTGCAAGATCGAATTTCACTAAATCAGTAGAAAATCAGTAGATTGGTAAAAAAATCTGTACTTAGATTCAAGAAAAAAATTGGTAGATAAAGGGTATTTAAGTTCCTATCTATTTTTGTTTTCCCAGACGCACCCATTAGTTAGGTTCCTACCTACTACCCAATACCTATTTCTGGCAAAGTAAAATGTACAAATGGTCCATGCGATCCTCATAAACATGATATTTGGTGGTTTAGCTGGTCCAGTTAACTGTACCACCGAAGTTTGGTAGGAGTTTATGGTCCAATTAAACTAAACTGGACCACAGAAAAATATTTTTTATTGTGGTACAGTCAGCTGCACAGACATGTATACACTTCCAAGGTTCAACTTTTATTTTACTAGGCACTTTTCAAATAAAAGGACATGCAAACGTTTTTCGAACAAAGTAGTCATCGTACTTCGTCAGAATGCGGTACATAAATTATCACAATTACTATACACTTAGGTACTATTAAGTCAAATTGAAAACTTGGGAGTGTTTACATATTTTTGCAGCCGACTGTACACAATCAACTGTACCTACCTGCCTACTAACGAAATAATATTGCGGTGGTCCAGTCAAATGGATCAGGAGCCCAACCCTGCAATACAATTGCTTCACTATGTCAATGGAATCGTCGCAAATCATCACGTAGAGTTCTTAGATTAAACAAGACCCGTCAAGTGCGAGTGTAACTCGCGCGCCGAGGGTTTCGAACGTTTGTCAACTTGGTTAGAGACTCCGAAATTTAATGAAGACCTAAAACTAGTAGGTACCAACCTACATTTCAGATGGATCTCTCTGCATGCTTCGGTGATAGGGTGTAGCGGTAAATTTTTCGACTTTTTTCAAAATATTTCGAAAAGTATTGAACTTACAGAAATTTCAAAAACTGTTTTGAAATGTACAAACTGATACCTTTCATATGATACCCCACTTAGAGGGGTAGCCCCCCCTTTTGAAAACTATCCCCCCCTTTTTGACAATTTTTCAAAAATTGTTCGTTTTACAGACTTCTCTATATTTTTTCTGTAAAATATAGACCTATATCTACAAACGCTTCATACATTTTGAATGGATCGCTCTGCAAACTTCGGAGATAGGGGGGGGGAAAGGGTAAAATTTCGACTATTTTCAAAATATTTCAAACAGTATGAAACCCACAGAAATTTCAAAAACTGTTTTGAAATGTACAAACCGATACCTTTCATATGATACCCCACTCAGTGGGGTAGCCTCCCCTTTTGAAAATTATCCCCCCTCTTTTTGACCATTTTTCAAAAAGGGTTCATGTGACAGACTTCTCTATATTTTTCCTGTAAAATATAGATCTATATCTACAAACGCTTCATACATTTTGAATGGATCGCTCTGCAAACTTCGGAGATAGGGGGGGGGGAACGGGTAAAATTTCGACTATTTTCAAAATATTTCAAAAAGTATAAAACCCACAGAAATTTCAAAAACTGTTTTGAAATGTACAAACCGATACCTTTCATATGACACCCCACTCAGTGGGGTAGCCTCCTCTTTTGAAAATTATCCCCCCTCTTTTTGACCATTTTTCAAAAACTGTTCATTTTACAGACTTCTCTATATTTTTCCTGTAAAATATAGACTTATATCTACAAACGCTTCATACATTTTGAATGGATCGCTCTGCAAACTTCGGAGATAGGGGGGGGGGGGAATGGGTAAAATTTCGACTATTTTCAAAATATTTCAAAAAGTATGAAACCCACAGAAATTTCAAAAACTGTTTTGAAATGTACAAACCGATACCTTTCAAATGACACCCCACTCAGTGGGGTAGCCTCCCCTTTTGAAAATTATCCCCCCTCTTTTTGACCATTTTTCAAAAAGGGTTCATGTGACAGACTTCTCTATATTTTTCCTGTGAAATATAGATCTATATCTACAAACGCTTCATACATTTTGAATGGATCGCTCTGCAAACTTCGGAGATAGTGGGGGGGGAACGGGTAAAATTTCGACTATTTTCAAAATATTTCAAAAAGTATAAAACCCACAGAAATTTCAAAAACTGTTTTGAAATGTACAAACCGATACCTTTCATATGACACCCCACTCAGTGGGGTAGCCTCCTCTTTTGAAAATTATCCCCCCTCTTTTTGACCATTTTTCAAAAACTGTTCATTTTACAGACTTCTCTATATTTTTCCTGTAAAATATAGACTTATATCTACAAACGCTTCATACATTTTGAATGGATCGCTCTGCAAACTTCGGAGATAGGGGGGGGGGGGAAAGGGTAAAATTTCGACTATTTTCAAAATATTTCAAAAAGTATGAAACCCACAGAAATTTCAAAAACTGTTTTGAAATGTACAAACCGATACCTTTCATATGATACCCCACTCAGTGGGGTAGCCTCCCCTTTTGAAAATTATCCCCCCTCTTTTTGACCATTTTTCAAAAAGGGGTCATGTTACAGACTTCTCTATATTTTTCCTGTAAAATATAGATCTATATCTACAAGCGCTTCATACATTTTGAATGGATCGCTCTGCAAACTTCGGAGATAGGGGGGGGGAGCGGGTAAAATTTCGACTTTTTTCAAAATATTTCAAAAAATATGAAACTTACAAAAATTTCAAAAACTGTTTTGAAATGTACAAACTGATACCTTTCATATGATACCCCACTCAGTGGGGTAGCCCCCCCTTTTGAAAATTATCCCCCCTCTTTTCGACAATTTTTCAAAAAGTGTTCATTTTACAGACTTCTCTATATTTTTCCTGTAAAATATAGATCTATATCTACAGACGCTTCATACATTTTGAATGAATCGCTCTGCAAACTTCGGAGATAGGGGGGGGGAATGGGTATTTTTTCAACTATTTTAAAAATATTTCAAAAAGTATGAAACCGACAGAAATTTCAAAAACTATTTTGAAATGTACAAACTAATACCTTTCATTTGATACCCGACTTGACTCTGTAGGTCTCTTTTAAAATTTTGACATCTCAATTTGTATGGAAAATGTTAATTTTCATTTTTCATTTATTTTAAAAAAAAATTCTTAGAATCTGTACAGGCGCACGAAATGTATTATTATTTTAAATTTCAAGTCGATAGCTGCTGTAGTTGCTGAGTTATTAAGGAGGGAAAAAAGGACAGACAAAGCGAGACCATAAGGGTTTCGAAACCGATCTTCGAAACCCTAAAAACTCCAGATAGTGCGTGCGAGATAAATGAATAGTTGCAAACGTGACACTTTGACGCGCGTCTCTCCATCTGCATTCATCATGATTTCTTCATCTAAGGTAGAATACCAAAACGTGTCTTATATATTCTGTGACGATACCACTGTCATGGTGAAGCGATTAGTTTAGCAGAATAGGGCCCCAGCTGAACGGAACCATGAGTAAGAAGTGAAACGAATATGACACTTCTTGAGACTGGTTAAATGTAAACTTAATAAGTCGGCAGGTATGGCAATCGCGAACGAAGTCGCTGGTAGGTACAGCTAGTTTATAAATAAATAAATATATAAAGAAAATATGCCACCTACCAAAATGTTCCGTGCCCTGCGGGATGTACGCTTGCGACCAATAACTTATTTAAAAGCTATGCTTGAATGATTTCAATGTAGACTATGTAGACCATATCGAGTGGACGATTAAAGTCAATCCGTGGATCCCTTGACTCGTATTCATTTTACCTTTAAGCAGATATAAAGAAACATCACTTAAATTTGCGTTTGCAACTGATGTTTTGTATTTCGTCTGGGTCTCGGTAGCGTCTCCGACGCGTCAGACAAGAGCTCGATGACTTGCACTGAAGGCGCTCGTTAGGCAGGTCACGGCAGGTGTCGTAAACTACAACACAGTAATCACTAATTAAATTACCCACAAGGTTAGAGAGAAGAGAGCAGAGAAGTATAATAAAGTGCCTGGGAAATTGTAAATGCAATCAAATAAAATAGTAAAATATTTTGAGTTGAATTCCTATGAGAATTTCCATAACGAAAATAAATTTCAACAACAATATAATTCAAACTTTATTGTAGAGCCATGAGAGTTTTGCATCGCGTAACGGCCGGCGACGACGGTCGATAAAAGTTCAAATGGAAAAATGTAGTGCCTCGCCTCCAGGGATCACCCAGGGTTGTAGCCTGCAGCTGTAGCTATCTGGATATGGAAAATATATGGTGTCGCAAGGAAAATAGTTCATACTCAACATAGTATACTTGTGCTCACCTAAAAGGCTATTCTATTTACATTTACCTACGCGACCAACGCCTTCTATAGAGTGCGTAGAGTTTATTTTATATCGTCGCTCGCATTCGAAAGCTTGTGGTCGTGAGTTTCTAGATTCCATAAAACAAATTATTGAACTTACTTGGTAAAATTACCTGCGACAATAAAGTGGCTCTTCCGGGCACAGAACCTTTTGTACTTAGTGTCTTTACTCATTCATCACCTGTACTTCTGGTAACGTCGGCAGGAATCTTAGTTTTTGGGCCTACCTACAATCCTTTGTATGAACCTGCCTAAGGCGATTGACGACACAATACTGCCTTTTGGTGTTTCTTTTATTTTGACCTTGCGAGTTTCCGAGAAATAAATGATTATTATGTACAAGTAAACAAAATACAAAGGGATGAAACGTTGGTGTTCTTCCAACACAAATAAGGTTCGTAGTTAACCCGCTTACACCCGCAATGAAAACAAAATACAATTACAAACCAGAACAGTTCAGCTTCATTTTTCAAATAGCTTATTAACGCAACAGCCGCAAGTGGCAAAGCCACCAGCCCTATGAACTTAAAATATTAACTAGTGTGTTTAATATGCCACATACAGGCTTAAAACTAAGCTCATTATCCCGACAAACTTATCATGTAGGTTCGCCGGCTGTATTGCCAATAAGATAGAGTTGAATCTTCCACCATCGAAACGTACAATGTACCTACAATGTTGGAAACTTGTTGTGTAGGTATCGGAGTTTTCCTAACTAGAACCGGCATGGCACTCCAATTTCATAATAATTTTAATAAAGTATGGGAACTACATAGATTATATTAAAATCTCTGCCTTGTTATGAATTTGAGTTTGTTTAGTTCAATTAATTGAGTTTATTATATAGGTCCGTTCGGATAGAATATACCTACGTACAGGGCTTAGAATTCTTGGTTGGTTTGAAAGTTCTACAGCAAGTTTACTTTCCAAGATAATAGTAGAAGGTATCTACGTTAGGCCTTAGTAAAAATAAAAGATAGGTACCTACAGAGACCTAGGTACCTACCTAGGTATTTACAGAGATATTTTAGAAGCTCGAAATCACAGAACTATGAAATGCACGTCATGAATTTATGTACCTATCTACACCTACGTAGGTACATTACATATATTAATTTAGTTCCAATAACAACAAACCATTTGTTAGTATAGTAGGCCCCAAAGTTTTTTCTATTTGCAGTGGAAATCCTAGCCTCGGTGGATGAAGACATGTGGCGCCCAAGGGAGCCAATTATCGACCTTGGGCACTCGCATTACGACTTGATTGGTGTCAACGATTTAGGGCTCTAGTTACTATATTGATAGCCTAGAAACTGCGTCGTGTTAGAGCTGTTTGCAGTTATCGTTTCAAAAGAAACTTGAAATTGTCTCCTAGGCAACCCATCGAAACCAGAATGTTTTTAGAACAAGACAAAAGAAACATTTTACAAGCATATATCTTACAACTGAATTTTAGATTATCAGCAACCCATTGAGCTGAAATTTGGTATACTTAAGGTTAGTTTGGTGACAATGTAATGTTATGGTGCCTGCCATCGAGCTGGTCTGACGATGGAGACAGAAGGTGGCCATAGAACTCCTAAACGAAATGACGTCTTTGGAATTTTTGAATAAAAGTTTTTTTCACTTGTTTATTTTTACCAGAGTTGCTTCTGACAATGTTCTCCTTTCTCAGAAACGCCTTTAGTAGGTTGTTAATTCTGAGGATAACAAAGTTAGCTATTGGGAGAAACATAAATACTTAACCCCTTTAAGTTCTTAATTCCCAATAATCGGTAAGCACTCTCAGTCTAAGCTTTTTCGTCCTTCAAAACGCGATCACGATCAAAAAACGATCATAAACTATTGAAAGCTCAATAATTCATGTTGTTTCTCAAAATAATAATATTAAAAGCTTTTTGTTTCTCGCAAAGCTTTCGCGAGCTGCGGTCTATAGAAATATGAGAGAGCGACGTGACCGGACTCTCGAGTGGGCACTAGCTTAGGCCATTAGCTGTGCCATTAGTTACAAGTCGTGGGCAGTGCTTCTTGTTATTCCTAGGTACTAGTTCGAAAAATCCCCATTTTCTCCAGCAATCAAGGTGTTTGTGTAGCACAAATACTTTTCAAAGAGATTTTTAACAACACTATTTTGTAGTGGGTTGATCTAAAAGGCCAACTAAATAATATTTACCGTGGAAGAGTCCAATTCAATAAGTTGTTTTTGTTGTTTTCAACGTAAGCCAGAAGAGTTTTCCACTAATCGATACGATTAGCTAAGTACCTAGCCATCATAACTTATTTTACCTACTTTACCATAAGCCGATGAATTCATAAGTATGTACCTACCTATAGATAAAAAATTCGCTGATAAATCCGTCTTTTTATCGCACAATACAGTGAACCATCAAAATGGTCGAATCGTGTTTTTTTATTTCATTTATTCAGGACAGCAAAATAATAAAGTTTTTGATAGTTACGCGATCAAAACACGGTAATATGTATACTATTCAACGGGTTTTTTATTCACAACATTTATTGAGCTATTTTTCCTGACGTTTCAGCAGCTTTACACGCTACCTTAGTCACGGTATGACTGGCTGGAGTACTGCTGGAGTAACCGCAGTTACGAAGCGATAAATACCCATTGAATAGTTAAATTATAATTTACAACAAAATAATAATAAAAATTAAGTGTCATGAACTCATACCTAATCAAACTGTCGAATGTCGACACACAAACGAACCCGTTGTCTCAGCTCTGTCTGGCATCGCTAGTGTAGGTACCTAGGCTGTTGAGATTTTTTTCTTCTGATGCAAATGATGATCCTTACACACTCCTTACATGAAACAGACGATCGGCATAAAATTTTTTTTGGATCAATTTGACTCATTTAAGGCGCTACTGACGGTTGACCAAAAATTTGTTAATTAAAAAATGATTTTCTCCAAAATTGCGCTGATGTGTCCTACGAAAGTGTATACATATGTTACCTCCTCTGGTCTTAGTCTTAGTAGGCCATAAACTGTCCCAGTTTTTAAACTGGGACAGTTTATGTCCTCCTAAATGTACATAGGTAATGTAATGTTACTTACATCTAACTGTGTTGTGTACACAGGGAACGCAAAACACCACAAATCATGGTGAATATCCCTGTAAAAGCTTCGCATTTATATTGATAGAACCCATTACCAAGCCATTACCTCTCCTGGATATCCGACCAGTAACTACAGCTACGTAAGTAAGTGCAAGATTGAACAGCACAATGGCCTAGTAAGTACGAGGTAGGTATGATGGCTTGCGTAGCGTAGCGGCCGTAGCGGGCAATATTGCCTATTATGGCCGCGCAGCCGCGCCGGTGTGAAATGACACATTCATGACGGGGCTGGAGTAGAGAATTCAATCCACCTAGCTGGAGGTATGAACATCATAGATGGTGGTAGGTATGTTTGTTCGGTTTGGTAACACAAGCTCGCGCTTGCTTTTCTAGATGAGCTTTATTAGATTTGGTATTTCTTCGTGAAGTAGGTAAGGTACTTAGCCATTGTATAATTAAATTACCTACGTAAAATACCTCATCAAATCAAATCAAATCAAAAACTCTTTATTTCCATAAATACAATAAATGTACACTTAGAATAGGTAGGTCAAATTATAAAATTAAACACTGACACGGAAGTAAAGTGATATTTTTAGTTACTGTCGCTTCGGTATGTAGACTAAAGTAAAGAAGCGACGAAGAAACCCTTAGCCTGTTAGTTGTTATTTTTCGAGCTGGAGCAAAAATAGTCCCAAGCATTTTTATCCTCTAGATAATCTGATATTTTGTAGTAAGCCTTTTTACAAAGGATATGTTTGACAAGGAACCAAATGGATCTTGATCACTGGATCTACAGAGAGTAAACGGAATTTATTTATTGATAATTTTTGCAACTCACGGAGTTTTGTTGTTGAAGCGTACCTATCCGTACATTGCCCTTTAAAAGATGCATTTACTTATCTTGTGTAGCCTAGTTGTGGGCACAGCGAGTTTACTCTTATTTCTAGTGTTTATGTATGTCGCTATTTTTAGGAAATCGATTGATATTTCTATGAGCGTACAACAAGTTTTCATAAATTTATTGACATGGTACTGTCATTATGTTTATTTCTTTGAATTATCATGCAGGGATTCTCTGGGACCCATTATTATAGATTGCACGAACAGCTCTCTTCTGCAGCACAATTACGGTGTTAATATCTGCAGCGTTCCCCTACAGCAGTATGCCATAAGACATAACACTATGGAAGTATAGAAGTATCAACGTCTGTAAGATGACGGATTTTTTGACTGCATACGCTGCAGAACTAAGTCTCTTCGATAGCCTATCTATGTGTGGGCCCCATTGAAGTTTACTATCTAAGGTTACTCCTAAGAATACTGTACTGTTTACAATTTCTAACGTTTCTCCTACTGCCTACCTACCTAACCCAAGTAGCCGTCAACACCCACTGCCGCCGTGTGCATAGACCTCTTCCTTATCTTACCAGGCGTTCTTGTGCCAGCCGGGTCTACCTACTGCTTACCACACAATTTCATCTCGCCATCGGGCTGGAGGTCTGCCTCGAGGCCGCCGCATATCTCTGGCTGGGCCACCATTCGGTGACTGCTTTGATAATATAGGTATATACAACAAAATTGATCCAACATTGACAATAGAGCAATCATAAGTGATGATTTTGTCTCGCTAAACATAACCTACTTGATTGTATCTGCCTACCCAATGTGGTTATGTAATGTCTTGACATATGTACATAGGTAACTACCAAGGTATGTTTCCCAATGGAGGTATCACTCCTTTCGAAAGAATTCAATATCTAAGGATTTTTTATGAAACTCCCACATCCTTTGAATCGTTAACTCTTGAAAACCTCTGAGCCAAACGTTCAATTCAAAAGAGCAATCTTACGATTTCATTTTCCTAAAATTTCCCGGTCCACCGGGCCCGGCCACTTGCTCGTCATTCGCGCCGTGAAGGACTCCAAGACCTTCCGACAAGGGTTTTTACCCCTGAAACCTAAAGCGACACTCGACCGATAGGATGGTCAAATAACGTGACCAATATGGTTAATGGTGCTTATACAACGTAGAGGCTGATCGAGATGTTCGCTGATGTGTTGTTGGTGATATTGATGGATTGTGGAATTGGGGTGCGAAAGGGTTTACGGGTAGAAAAATATATTTCGACAACGTTGTTTGAACATGGTCTATGTAGAGTAAGCTTGGATTTTTTTCAAAATATCTGAAAAACTCCTATTGGAAAGCACCTGGCATTTGGTGGTAAAATAAACATTATTAATGTGCGTTATGGCTGCCCATTGTACTTTTGTGTTTAATAATATATTTTACCTATTTTTAACCCCCGACGCAAAAAGAGAGGGGGTGTTATAGGTTTAACGTGTCTGTCTGTGTATCTGTGTATAAATATATCTGTGGTCTCGTACGTAGCTCCCAAACGGATGAACCGATTTTCGTTTAGTTTTTTTTTTCTCATAGATAATTTTATCCCGAGTGTTCTTAGCCATGTTTCATGAGAATCTGCCAGGGGGGTTTTTAATATGTTTAATTTTGTCCTTGTATTATGTGATGTTCATTAAATAAAGAGTTACGCATTGCATTGTAATGTAGCTGACTGTACATAAGTAAGTAATTGTTATAGAAGGTATGCTGAATAAAAAAGAGAATCTATCTGTGACTTCTGTCTTCGAGCAACAGTCAAGCATTGTTATAAAAAAAAATCCGTTTATTTCAGGCCAATGCATGCGTCCATATGGAATCGTACCATGCAATTAATCTAGCCAACAAAACCATACAAACGTGGTCGCTGGCCGGCGGCGGAGCCCCATTAGTCGCACACGGCCGGCTGGGCGCGGCTTTCCTTATTGCGCTACAGTGCCTCTTATGGACCATTCTCGCTCTATTGCTGGAACGAGATTGTTCAGGGTGAACTTTGCACCATATTTTAGTCTCTGATTGTAAACGCACTAAGAAAGAAATGATACATGGTGTTAGGTAAGTATGTATTGCGACCGACATAATTTTTTGGGGTGATGTGAATGTGAGGCTCATGGGCTACATTTCTGTTGAAGAATCAGTGTCCTAAGTGTCACGATTGATGATGATGATTGATGAGATATGATTTTTTTTAAAGTTTTTTTGAAAATCACCCAAAATGTAGTCATATCTTTTTTGAATGTGCACTTCCCAGAAAAATATGTCGGTTGCCATACCAAACACCCTGTAAATGTACCTAACTGTGTATTTTATGTTTAACCTAATCATACCTACAGTAGGTAGGTACGACAGAAAAGTTGTCGCTTAAAACCATAGCTTAAAACTATTACATAATTACTTACCTATTGTATTTTGATTGTATACATATAGGACAGAGAAGGCTGGTAGGTGGGTAAGTAGGTCGATAACGGGGGCTAGACCCATGAACATGATAGGTACCTAATGATAAACTTTATATAAGTAAGAGTGAGCTTCTTATGGCTAAAATGATGATGTTATGCAAACGAGTCTGTCCGTCTTTTTCTCGAGGCTGCTTTATACGTATGTATGTAGGTACCAGTACCTGGTGTTATGCCATGGCTGGCAATGCTGTTAGGTATCACGCTGCGCCATTCGGCAAGTGACCCCAAGGTAGACACAAGCCCAGTAATAAAAGAGAGTTAAGCCCTCACAAAATGTGTGCAGCTCAAGGTAAGTATAGGTAATAGGTTCGTATTTGCCGGCATTAATTCACGGCCACTCGCTAACTTTTTCAATAACCGCCCTCAGCGACCCTGCGTCCCGGGCATTCGGAGCTGGCGCGGGTGAGGTGCTTCTGTTAGCGGTACCTAAGAGACTTTAAATAAAGATAAAGATGAGTTCAAACTTTTCGTTAAGATTATAATAGCAGAATGTGTTTTTCAAGCACACAGTGCAGGTAACAAACAAATTTGTTATTTTATGTCTGGCAGAGATCGCTCTTGAGCGATAAGACCGCCAATAGTCACTTAGATTTTAATTATTTCATTTTAAATTTGTTTCTTAGTTTTAAGTGCGCAATAAAGTAGGTATTTTCTATTTTCTATCTACTATCTATCAATGATGAAATCTAAAAAATTGAAAATCTAAAAGCGGAGACATGGTTTCCGTGGTGCCGCAAGCCGTGGCTGTGGCAAATGGGGTTGCCACCCGTACTTTATAATAAAGTATTGTACTATATGTCGGGCTTACGTACTTTATACATTATGAGCACAATAAAGTACGCCAAAATACTTTATTTGGGTTTTCAAGTTTTTATTTTAATGTTCACTTCACTACAGTTAAAGATTAAGTTTTTGAGTGTAGGTAACAGAACAGATTGCATCGTGTTATTCTATAAAACACATTGCGTTTGAACGCAACATAAATCGTCAATAAGGCAATAGTCAACTTGATATTTTTTCCGTGCGACCAGTGTTGCTGATGTTTTTGTTCCGTTTCAGATATTTCTCTATCTCTGCGGACATTTTGCGGACCATAACGCTATGCGAATCTTTTTGGACCAAAACGCCTATCAAAACGGCTCATTCATATGGGTTTGTTCCTGAAAGAAAAAGACATTGAAGGAGTCTATAGTATGGAATCTATTCATGCCAACTTGTGGTTGGCTTCACGTTACCACGAGATGTTTTTATGTTGCGGTTTTTAATACGTTTTTCCTTCTACAAGGAATAAAACTACCGGAAAAGTAATTTCTTGACACTTTTGTTGACTGCGTCCAAAACAGTCTCCAGAATGGTCATGGCCTCTGCGCATGGTGTTGCTTTAGCTTGTTTGCTATTTTGGGCAACAGAAGCTACAAGCATGAAAATTATGCGTTGGTCACTCTTCTCCTCGTCATTATTTTCTTTCAATTTTTGACATCAGCCACTAAAAACTCAGTTTTTTTGCTCTTTTCAATTTGGCCAGTTTCCACTAAAGACTGAAAAAGTTTCGCGGCTCGCTCCGCTCGTCGTAATATTATTTGGGTTTGTTTAAAAAAATATCTAAATAAATTAATAGGTACTTTATTTTTACATGGCGTACTTTTTTTTAACCCCCGTACCAGGTAAATAATACTTTTTTGCTCGAAAAAAAGGTGGCAACCCTAGTGGCAAACGTTGTTTGACTGTGTTAGTGTTCCATTTCCATTGCATAGCCGAAGGGTGAAAACGAGATCCGATTACTTAACCTCCCCTGTCCGTCTGTCTGTCTGTCCGTCAGTCCGTCAGCAGGCTCTATCTCATAAACCGTACCTACACAATAACAAATAATAACAATAAATCACAAAATTTAAGGGAACATACAAAAACCTTGATTTTTTTTTTTTTTTGCTCTACTTTTGTCAAGGCTGAATCTCTTAAACTGTTAAGGCGAATAGTAGGGTGGATAGTGGCCCCCCCCCCCCCGAAGGGTTCCCGCCTTGTCGAGGCGGGGGGGCTTAGTAATCGCGGCCTAGTCACCCGCGATGAAGCTAAGAGGAACCCATGGGGCCGTGCCAACGCAGACGGCGACACGGCTGGCCCCTGGACGGACCGCTCCTCTGGGTTTTGCGCTCTAAGCCCAGTTGGAGCGGTAGTAGGTTGCGGTGTCGTATGGGAGACACCGCAACTGAGGCGGGCGGCTGTGCTGTATGGGCAGCATGGCCGCAGTGAGGTGGAGGCCGCGGCGGGAGAGGAGTCCCGGTATTGAGGTACGCCGCTCTCCCTGCCTTCCGCGGCCTTAGCGGGGTCGCCACCGTATGATGGCGGACGCGGTGGGGTCGCAGGGGAGGAGGTCTGTCGGTAAGGCGATGGCCGCTCTCCCTATCCTCTGCGACCGTGTGGCAGGCGGCGGGGCCACTCGACTGACCCGTCGCAGGGGGACCTTGGGCGTTCGGACACGGGGTCGTCCGGCGCCCAATTGGCGGTTAAGGTCCCCAGGGTGGTCGTGGCGCGCCATGTGTTTCTGGCGCGTCGCGAAGAGGGGGTGCTGCACACCCCCAGTGAGGGGCCCGATATCGGGCAGCCGCGGTGGGTTCGTGGATGAGTGTAAGCGTCCCCACGTTCCTACCACAAGCGGCAGAGGCGGAAGCACCCTGAGGGTTTTAGTGGTGTTAGAGTCCCACATCATCGTACTGTCTCCCCGTGGCAGTACGATATGCGTGCGCATTTCCCTCAGGATAAAAAAAAAATAAAAAAAAAAATAGGGTGGATAGTGGCGCCACTACATATTTAATTTAATCATTAAGTTATACAAAGGAATTATCAAAAAATCGGACCGCTGGTAGACGATACCTATCACAAGCTTTTATTTAATGTATCTGTAACAGTTTTGTTTTGTGTTATTCAATCAAAAACCTTGTTTGGAGAGCTTGGTGGCCACCAATAGGAACTAAACTCTTGAAACAAGTATCTGCCTAAATAATACAGTACAAAACTATTAAAGATACATTTAAAAAAAACTTATGATAGATATTGTCTACGCGCGGTCCGATTTTTTGATAATTCCTTTGTATAACGTAGGTAATTATAAAATTAAATATGTAGTGGCGCCACTATCCACCCTACTATTCGCCTTAAGTTAAAAGGTAGATAGTTGAAATTTTGTCAGATGTTGTATAACTATTGCTGCTATAACAACAACGAATAAAAGTAACATAAATTTAATAATAAGGAATCCAGCATCCATACCAAGTGGAGAACCGATCATCGAAGTCAAGCAACGTCGGGCGCGGTCAATATCTACCTACTTTTCCATAAAAAAAAATCATTTTTTTAGGGCTTGCAAAATAGTTTAGTTATGTACGAGTACCTACGATGGTAAGGAACTCTCTGTGTGTGAGTCAACTCGCACTTCTCCGGTTTTATTTGAAAGATCTTAAAAAGAATGTGTTAGTAAGTAGTAAGTCCGATAGGTAGGACCAATATGTTATAATATTATCATTGGGTAGGACAGCCTCTTTTAGTAGAGTCGCGTCGGTCGAAAGGCCGCGGCCGCTCTCAGTAGCACCGACCCCAGCTGCGTCCTAATAAATAGCGGCTCGTTGCTCGTTACTGGCAACTTACGGAACTCTAAGAATTTCCTTAAGAATCGACCATGATTGTGATTTTTCGGATTTACTAACTTTTAGTTGGAAGTTCGGTCGTCGGGAACTCTATTGTAGGTAGGGCTAAAACTTATTATGACAGGGCTTTGATTTGTTTGGGATTGTGATACCTACCTACCTACTTTGCAAGATGAGAATAAAGTAAGTAGGTACCTATTGCAAATCTGGTCTAGGTAGGTAGAGCATGCCCTCTTGTGCATCTTCAGATCAGAAACAGACTGTGACAACTTACCTACCTTACTATGGAGCTAAGGCTGACAACTTGTCAGCCTTAGCTCCATAGTAAGGTAGGTAGTAGAAGATACAGATGTAAGATTATACTTAGGTAAGTAAATCTGTGTCTGAAGATTATGTTTGTGAAAAGTCTTCGTACACAAAAATGTAAGTACCTAGTACTTATAGTTTGAAAATTTTCGAATAAGGTAGATCCCTGCATAGGTACCTACCTATAATCACAGTGGACAATATACCTACCTACCGTAACGTGGGATCTGTGCGTATGTTGGTATGGGTTACCTACTCTACACGTGCCATGGTCAATCCATTAGGGTACGCTTCCGAGGGTACCTACCTACCTACATTTACCTTTAAAGCACTCCACGTGTTTTCGATGTTTTTCAATTTGCTGATTGAATATCTGACTGCCGAATAAAATATTTGAACGTAAGTAAGGTACCACTAACTACCTCTTCATAATGGAGTTACCTAGGTAAGTATGTACCTATCTACCTAGTGATACCCAGTAGGGTCACAGATTAGATAACGGTTGAGTCATAGAGTGGTAGGTACCTACCTACTTAGGTGGTAGTAGTAGACGAAATTCAGTAGGTAAGTACCTACTTACCTAGCTCAACTGATGTCATAAAACTGTCCTATAAAAATACAATGATAACGAAATGATAAAAAATGTACGGTTCATGAGTCTTTCTTTGCTCGTTTTCTTCTACAGACTAACATAAAATGCCAAGCTGACCTAGAAACCTATTAAATGCGTTTGGCGCTGGCAAGGTTGGATTGCACTCCTAATGTTTTACAAAAGTACCTAGGGTATCTATAGCAAGAGTAGCAACTTAGCAAGCAGGCACTTGAGTCTTGTAGTACCTATTACTAATGTCTGACGTCTTTAAAAACTCATTAGAGATACCTAGGTACCTACATAGGTAACACTAGGAGGTAAGTAGGAAAACCGAGCAATGATTTAGCTTATTATACCTACCGTAAACCGGGGGTACTTTGCGCCAAAAATTGTAGTGATTTTTGTATTGTCCTCTAAAAGATGAAAACAATCTACCTAGGTATTTTGTGTGTAGGATATGGATTAAAACGATCGAATATAATGTTCTAAATAGTATATTTCGTCGCCGTAGAGCGAAAAGTCACTAACTAGGTCATTTGGTGTTTTGAGTTATGAAGGTTTAAAGTTTTGAAAAACAAAATAAAATCATAACTTTCTTTCGGTATGGGATATTTCTAATTTTATGGTCTCATATGTTAGGAAATATAAAAGCTCTTAAGGTCAATTCACTACAGTCAATGAATGACTGATATTTTCAGGGAAAATGGAAAAAACACTGACCTAGTTACTTTTCGCCCTCAAATCTTGTACTAACTTTGTGAGACAATGATTTGTTAAAAGTCACCAACTGACTTTTCACCCGTGTTTGGATAAGTTTATTTAGTGTTTAAGTAATTTTTCTAACGCTCTTATCTGCTTAATTTTATATAATTTCTATTTCTCGAATCAGGTAATCAATAAGAAAATGATAAATAATCAAATGCAGTTGTCATACTTCCTTGAAAAATAAAAAAAAAAACGCATTCAGAACAAGTTATAAGTAAATTAATGTTTTTGACGTATTGTTAAGATTTTAAATATTGAAATCCTTAGCATTCTGGTCCAGTGAGCCTTAACATTGCGAATGTCGTAATTCTTGATCATGATTATCGCTTTTCCATGGCATAATCGCTTCTCAAACATAGACCTATGACTGAGTAAGCTTTCACAATACGGCCTATAGTGGCATCGGGCACCAGCAGGTTTTCTGCAACATCTTTGTGTGTGGCTGTAAAGTAGAGAGTACTCGTACAATGAATGAAGATAACGGGGAATGGTCCAGTTCAGACGACGAACGAATATCAATGGATTTTTTTTTCCTTGGCCTCTGAAATACATTTCAGTGTGGTACAAACGAACATTACCTGGACGGAGGGCAGTTACCCGAAATATTCAACTTAGCAAATTTTACTGAAAGGAAACATTCCTTTATATTATTTAAACTGCTGGACTACTTGAGAAGGCAACAACAGCCTGTAGTGGTCCACTACCAGGCGCGGTCGCAGCCCAAGACTTTGGGGGGGGTCACACTTGGTGCGGGCCGTAGCACCAAAATTTACTTGTAGGCGGTTGCAGACCCCACTGAAAACCAGTAAACTTTATCGGCGAGCGGAGCGAGCCGCGGAAAATTTATACTCAACTCCCAACAATAGTAGGTATAAGTTATAGCGAGCGAAGCGAGCCTCGAAATTTTTGAGATGTTGTCTGAAGTTTGGGCAAAAGTAAGCAAGAGTAGGTCCACTTGCTTACTCTCGCCCGCATCATTTATTTTGTTGTTGATAGGTATCTATAAAAAATAAATGATAGCGAGCGTAGCAAGCCCCGAAAATCTTAGAGACTAGAGTAGATTAATAGTAGTAGATGATATAAAGCTATGAATATAAATAGGGGCGAGCGGAGCAAGGGCATCAACAAAAAATTGGAAATACAAAAAAGACATGAAAAAAATGTAACGGCGAGCGGAGCGAGCCGCCGAAATTTTTGTTACTTTTTCGGGTAACTACCCGAGCAAAATAATGTTAAACAAGTGTCAAGCACTGGACCAAATACAGAGAAGGACAAAATACTATCGGCGAGCGGAGCGAGCCGCAAAATGCAGTGTTTTGCATATTGGCCGCAAACATCCCTTCCCCAAACTCCCAACCCAACAATAGGAAGTATAAGTAATGGCGAGCGAAACGAGCCTCAAAAATGTTGGAGATTTTTTCTGATGTTTGGGGAAAAGTAAGCCAGAGCCTATGACAAAATAAAGTGAGAGAAACCTGCCCCGAAAATTTTAAAAAGTTTGCGGTGGTAGATATAAAGCTATGAATATAAATCGGGGCGAGCGGAGCAAAGGAGATGAACAAAAAATTAGAAATACTAAAAAGACATCGAAAAGGATGTAGCGGCGAGCGGAGCGAGCCGCCGAAATTTTTGTTCCCTTTTTCGGGTTGTCACAAACTGGTTCAGAAAATAAATAACAGCGAGTGGAGCGAGCTCTGAATGAGCCGCAGCCTTTTTTGAAATTGGTGAGGTAGCGTCCATGCAAGACAAGGAAGCTTAATTATGAGCTTCTGCCCGCGGCTTCGCACGCGTTTTTTCTATGGAAACGTTGAAAGGTAATTTCTTTCCCATGGGAACTGATTTATGGGATAAATAGTAGCCTATGTTTGATTCCAGGCTTAGAGCTACACCGATGCAAAATTTTAGCTCAATCTGTTCAGTAGTTTTGGTGTGAAGACGTAACAAACATCCATCCATCCATCTATCTATCCATACAAACTTTCGCATTTATAATATTAGTGTGAAGAACAATTTTAAAGTTTCACGAATAACAACCAAATATGCGGACAACAGACTAGACACCATATAGAATCAACGGCGAGCGAAGCGAGCCGCGAAAATTTTTATGATCTGGCTGTACGTGTGAGTTGTTTGGTATTAGATATTTTGCAGTTGCAAGCTCGCCTGAAACGGAGAAGGAGTCCTGAACTAAAGCAAGCCAGAAGCTTATCAAAACAGCAGAATGTTATCAGAAGTAAGCAGAGCGTGCTGCGATAATTTAGTGGTTTCGTTAGATTTTTGGAGTGTTTGGAAAACTGACCTCAAACGAGGGATGAGCCCATGACAAGAGGCAGACAGTGTAAAGTTGCCGGCAAGTTGAGCGAGCTGCGATAATTTTTGGTTTTTGTTAGATTTTGGGCAACTTTTTAGAATATTTGGCAAAGTGACCTAAAGCGGGCCGGGTTTTGAGCTTTGGATTATAGTCTTCTGACTATAATCCAAAGCTCAAAACCCGGCCCGCTCTCTTCTTCTCTGGTTCCTTCTGGAACAAATGTTATCAGCGACCAGACCAAAACGCGAAAATTTTGTTGTCTAAGTACTAATTTCTTGTACTGGTTGACAGTGACCTCGCAGATTATTTGTTATATTTTGTGCTTTTTATTGTGGTGGTTGGATTGATACAAACTGACAGTAGCGGACCAGCCAGACCAATAAAATTGGGAACGTTGCCTCTGTGCTAGTCAAAACACAGAGCACAAATAACAGTAATATCGGCGAGCGGAGCGAGCCGCGATTTTTTTTATTGTTGCAGTTGGTAACCATAATCAATGTAACGGAAGTAAACAGGATAATATAATGATCAAGCTGTGGGTTGCAATTTTTTAAGTACCTAAACTAAGATTTTGGGGGGGGTCATGACCCCCGTGACCCCCCCCCTGGGACCGCGCCTGTCCACTACTAGACGCAGGCCTCCCCCTGATAAGCGCATTCTTGGTTTTTATCACATGGAGGGTTATGTCCATAATCCCCATGCTGGGCATCCGGTTTGGGGATCGCAGTTCGGTGGTAGAATTGTTCTGCAGGGGCGCTGCTGCCCGCCCCCGGTGGATATCCCTTAGTCGCCTCTTACGACACCCGCGGGAAGAGTTGGGGTGGTGCAAATTCTAAGCCGGCACCACACAGCGAACTACGCTGAGTCCTCGCCGAGTCATCCATTCTTTACGGGAGTGACATGGTCATGTTGACAAAACTCCTTTAAAATAAATAAAGAAAAAAAGAGTCATCCATACTGCAATGCTTGAAAACGAATGTTTTAAATCAGTGCGTCTTACCCGTCATGACCTACGGAGCTGAGACGTGGACACTCACCTTAAGGCTGATCCACCAGTTCAAAGTCGCTCAACGAGCTATGAAAAGAGTAATGCTCTAAAGGAGCTGTTCTAAAGGATAGGACTCGTAACGAATACATCCGACAGAGAATCAAAGTTATCGACATAGCTCTAAGAATAAGACACGGTGCTATGGCGCTCATTAAGGGAAGGCCTATGTCCAGCAGTAGACTAACGATGTTGATGAACCAGCGAAGACGTTTTGGACAGGTGGCTAGGGCCTTATATAAGTCACTAGCCACCGAGTAAGCAAAATCAAGAGCGTAAAAGTAACTAAATTGCACGTTTAATTGTCTATCCTAACACAGACGTACGAAAGTTTGGCTTTAATAAATCAACAAAACACTCTAGCTATCATTCAAAACCAAACTTTGTAGTCAAAATTTTGGGGCGAAAACTAACTTAACATGTTAAATGATTTCTTGCTTTAAAATTATGAAGTACAATTATCGCAAATAACGATCTAGAAGACACTAAGTCGACTTGGTTAGTTTTCGCTTTCAAGTTGTGTATCAAACCTGCTACCACATAACTAATCAAGTATATTTAGTTATTTCTCGACTAGACTGGGTCCTAGCAACAAGTTATTATTTTAGAAAAGAAAGTAACCAACCCGACTTAGGTTTATATTTTGCAATTCTTTCAAGTAGGAAAAAGGTATCTAAGCCTACTTAGTTGGTTTTCGACTAAAATGCTGTAAGCCAAATGTAGAGTTAGTGAATTTTTTGCACAACCTAAAATGAAAACCGTGATAGCTAGGGATACGGTTGTCAGACTGAAAAATGCAGAAAAAATCGGGGATTTTGATGGCACATCTAACTCGATTTGGGCCAAATAGCGAGTTAGTGACTTTTCGCTCTACGGCGACGATTTACAAGTTCGACCTTATAACTCAATAATCAGCCTATTTTTTTTAAATCAAACTTTGGCGCAAAGTATCCTCTTCAGCGGGGACACTTTGCGCTATATTCTAAACCCGCCTATAACTTATCCATTAAAGCTATGGCGCAAAGATTCCTTACGTACTATATGGCGCAATACCTTACTCTATGTTGTCCAGTTCTTTGACACAGAAAAAACCGCCGCGGTAGGTCATTTTTGGAGGGTCAATGTATCCAATGACATCATTCTATCCAAAATAGCTTATATCTTTTGTCTATGGCCATTTTCATGCCTTTACTGATCTCTGCATTGCGCAAACACTTGCAGATTGCAAGTGTGAACTTCATCGAAGTCAACAATCACACCAGAATGCAATTTACAGTCTTATTTTACGCCCACAATAGCGTCTTTTTCACGTCTAACATCTTTGAATCTGATTGCTTGTTCTGAAGGCTTCTCGTCAGGTCTATCGGGTTCCAGAAAGTCACCATCGTAAGATTCATCATAGGCAAAGTAACCATCTGAAAGCTGGCTAGTATGTGGCATGCGTAAAGAACCCTCTTCAGCTCTAGAATCCCACCTATCACTGGCTTCAGTAGCGTCAAGTATTTCGTAGACTATGCTTTTTCCGGGGGCGATATCAACTTTTTTTTTGCGTCTTATTGATCCAGATGCTGTCACAGCCTTGCGTTTAGTCTCCAGGAAAACCACAAAAGAAGATGACACCACATCATTGTCTACATTTGCCTGCGCAAAGTCTCCCCATTTTTGGGTGTTTTCTGACCTGACTCATAAAAAAATATAAATAAAAATATCGGCTGATAATTGCGACCTAATACTTTCTGAATTGACTATAGGAGAATACATAACAGATGTAACAACAAAAGCTTACCAATATTGAACCGGTGATTACACAGATACACTTGGATTTTGGCAGCCTTCTTTTTTTTTATTTTTTATGCACTTTCACTCTGCGACTCATTCCAGAGAAAAGAACAGTACCAACGATCTCAATTTAAAATTTAGAAGTGTTCTGACATTTGGTTTTATGTTTGGATATCAATCATTCCGATAAAGCAACAAGTTATTTTTTTATGACAAAAAAATCATTTTTTCGATTTGGCGCAAAGATATCCTGGCAGGCGCAAAGTACCCCCGGTTTACGGTACCTATAACATGAGAATTTGCAGAAAATTGCTCCTCAAAGGTAGAATTCTTCCAACTAAAACATTCTTCCGGGCCGTTTTTAAAACTTTAACGTTGTGCAGCTTGACTTGAGATTAATAATTTACCTAGGTACGGCGGTTTTTAATTTTTACTAGGTAGGTACCTACGCTACACCTACGCTCGGCTCTACAAGGAAGTTGCCTTGCCGCAAATCGTGAACTTTTCTATGAACCCTTGATTTAAATTATTTTAAATAACTTCGATTCAATGGTAGGTTATGGTATAGGTACCTACTTTTAAAAGCATTTAGGGTTAAGAACCTTTTACAAAAATCAAACACGAAATATCTTAGAAATAATTATGATCATGCTATGCTAGATGAATCTATATCTGAAGATCAATCTATGATTGATTTTCAATAACAGTGTGCCACGGAATTAAAGTAAGCAGTGTGCAGTGTGCGCCATCTACCGACTACCATCTACTTGAGATGAGAAACGGCTTGCAAGACTTCTACTTCTTTCTTGTCTGATGGCTCCGTGGATGGCTCAGTGGCTCAGCCACGGCTCAGCATCGGGGTTCTTCTTATTCTTCTTATTTTGATGGCTCGCTGTGGCTGTGCTGCCACAATTCTGCCAGTGTCCGTGTCAAAAGAGTCATAAACTTTTGTAGAGTTTTATAAAACGGTAGAATTTTCTATTTAAAAAAAAAGGACAAACAAATAACTCTTTTTGAATAGTACCATTGATTTGTACCAAAAAAAAACAACACAAAGTTAGTGGGAAGCTTGCACAAACAAAAAGGGGTTAATAATAGGAACTGTACAAATTAGGAAATACGGCTAATATTTACATTACAGTTTAATCTTATTGAAATTTACAAATTTACTTTTTAAAAAAATTATAGGAGGGGAAAATATGAGGGATAGTAAACATTTGAGGGAAGTAGGACGAGTGGAAGGCGTACGTGCGAATCAAGAATAATAATGATGTCAGTGTCACTGTCAATGCCAAATAAATTATCTTCATTCATGGAATTCTGGTACCGGTGAAATAGCTTCATTCCTTGTTTTGATTTTGGGATTTTTGGGAAAAATTCAAGACTTCTCAAGAATCAAGATGAATATCAGATTTAGGCCTTATCTTTATTTTGGTCCAATGTACTTATCTCCAACCAACCAAACACTTAGCTCTTTACTACAGATTTGAGCACGCCCAAATGGTTTTATGGTGGTCATTTTTATATACGTAAAGTAGGTACATAAAGTTGATAACAGATTTTTTTGTTATCGTGTATCTTGGTACCAAATAACCATTAGGTCAAGGTTACAAGTTTAACCCATCTGTGTATCTTCGTGGCCTGAACATTATCAAATTAGTGGAAAATGTCGCTCAAAAGATGGTTTCTAAGGTACCTGTATATACTTAACTACTACGTTCGTTCTCGTACTACTATGTTCTTCAATGTAAACACAAATACCTGATTGCTAGATAGTTGCATCACGTTTTTTTTTAAAAGTAAACAAGAGGTTTTGAATCTGGCTATACTTACTCACACATTAAATGAGACAAAGTTTGTTAAATTTCTACTCCAACATTTCAGATCATTGATACAGCAGAGTAGATTGACAAGTTACTCAGCATCTGTATCTCTGAGAGAACAAAACAGACGTTACAATGATAGAGAAGATGAACAATCCAAGACCAGAGGCTTAAAGACCGGAGTAGGGGTACTGTTTGCTTCAGCACTTTTTGGAGGTAAATCAGTACCTTTTACTTTATTCACATCTACCTAAATTACAAAGTTTGGTCATGTTAAGATGTATAGATGGATGTTTGTTACCTCTTCACAACGAAGCGACTGAACCAAGCGGGCTAAAATTTTGCATAGATGTAGGTTTAAGCATGGAATCAAACTTAGGCTACTTTTTATCCCAGAAAATAGTTCCCATGGGATAGAAATAACCTTTAAATGTTTCCATAGAAATAATGCATGCGAGGCCGCAGGCAGAAACTAGTAGATACATAAATTCCTCTATTGTACTACAAACGGAAATAGAGAGAAGTCTTGAGAATTGTGGAAATCGGGAATACCTACCTAAATACTTTTTATCATCTGAGATGTATCAGATAACTGTCTTGAATGAAATAGACCTTATTCTAGAACCTATATTCAAGTAAAATCAAATTCTTAGCTTCTGTGGTTTATATTGCTCACACTTACACCTTACACCCGGATAAAAAGGTAAACCTTACCCATTGCTATTTCAATCCATCCAACCATTATTTTTGGCTAAATCCAAGTAGGTCCATATGTACATATGGACCTACTTGGATTTAGCCATTCATCTCTTAACTTTTACAAAAATTATAATTTAGTGTAATGTTTTAATTGAAGCATCAGCAAAACTGTCTCCAGAAAATGAAGATGACAGCTATGAGAATAAATCTCCAAATGAGAAAGGAAAGGAAACTGATGCGGGCTGCAAGCGGTCTGACCTGCCGACCTACAGTGCTGTGGAGGTCAGCAAACACAACTCCAAGTTAGTCTATACTTACTGTCCTACTATAGACTCAGCACTACTCAATAGTGTCCACTGCTGAATGGGCCACCCCCAAACAAGCCCCCCTGTTTGGGGTAGTCCATTCTGCCATTTACGATAATCACCACACATGGCAGGTGGATTGGTGATTGCAGTAGAGGCGTCATAAATATACACAATAAAGCTGCTGCCTTTCGCCTGCCCCAAATTTTGAACGCATTCACTGCCCAGCCTCGGCGGCGGCCGCTTTAGGAGAGTGAAGAAGTACATCTGCGTCCTGGGCCATGAAAGTGATAATCAAGCATAAAATATGATCACATAGGATCGAACATCTTGATGTTACCTATTCTCTAGAACTCTAGATATTTTTTGTAAACAAAAGGAATATCATATCTAAAACTTACATCGTAATGATGTGAATACACTTTATTTCCTAAGTGATCAGCATAATGTCAAAAGTAAAATAAACCAGTGGGTGTCTTTTCTCATCGCTTTGGGGCTAGATGAATGGCTTACGATATTACTAAGTATAACTTTTTCTCCTTCCAGAGCGAGTTTCTGGGTGACGTACAAGCACGGCGTGTACGACGTGACCGCGTTCCTCCCCTCGCACCCCGGCGGGGAGCAGATCTATCACGCGGCCGGGCTCAGCATAGAGCCCTTCTGGAATGTCTACGGCATGCACAAGACGGAAGAGGTTCATAAGCTGCTCGAGAGTTATCGGATAGGTAGGTAAGGTAACATTTAATCAGAAGACCTTCTCGGCATACTTACTATTTCAATTGATGTTTCTGACACAAGTTTTCATTCCTATTTGGTAAACTTGCACCGACGAAACTGCTAATTAGCCAATTATCGTTTAAACACTAGGTACTACTCTTAATCAATAATTGCGTTTATTTTTATTATTATTTACCCAGATTTATTAGTACCAAAATCAAACAGAAAATAAATAATGCTGGACAATCCAAACAGCATCATCTAGCCCTAAGCTAAGCAAAGCTTGTGTTATGGTAACTGACACACTTTTTATTATCAGTACATAGACAATACCCAGAAATGTAAATAGCCCATAATGTTTTATTGTAGGCCTAGAACAACCTGTAGGTACCTACTTTGCAAAGTTTCAGCCTCAGCCTAAGACCTGTTCAGTAGTTGTGGCGGGAAGAGGTAGGTACCTAACAATCATTTAAATTTTCACATTTTTATTAGGTATAAGTGCAATTGATTAATCTAACACATACCTTTTTCTATTTACAAAGTTTAAATTAGTTTAAATTAAATTCCAGGCAACTTACATGACGACGACGTGCTAGACCACACAGACGATGACATGTGGTCGTGCGAGCCGCTCCGGGACAAGCGGCTCATCGTGAAGACTGCCCAGCCTTTCAATGCAGAGATACCGGCCAGATACCAGATAGAACACTTTGACACGCCCAAGTGAGTACCTGTTCACTTTCACTGTAGTGTTACATCACTCAGACATACTACAGAGTCCAACCAAAAAATTCTGCTCTGCTTTCATAATATGCACGGTCAAAGAGTGGAATGAGATTCCTGTGTCTATTTTCCCGTTAGAGTAGAATCTTGGAGTCTTCAAATCCAGGGTGAATAAGTTCCTTCTGGGAAAGCGTGCTCCATCTTAGGCCACATCTTCACTTACTTGAGTTGTTGGCCAATCGCTTGACTTGATTTACTTTTGAAATAATTCGTAATTATAAATCTTTCAGATTAATTGGTAAGTTCTATCGTGACGTAATTTATGTATGATGTCTCATTTTAATAAAATACCCTCTTATTGTAATGATGATTAGATTTTAAACACGTACGTACGTACCTAGATAGCCTAAACAAAGTTGTTTTCATTGACACGCCAATTTAATAAAGTCGTAGGTACTATTAATGTTTGAATCTAAATTCGCTTTTTTACGCGCGAAACTGTTTTGTGAAACTGTTTTGACTATGGTCCAAAGCTCGACCACTACTTTAGGTCACTTTTTCCAAACTTGCTACAAAAAATACGAAATTGCGTAAACCAAAAATTATCGCTCTGCTCGCTGACAGCATTTTTGAAGATGGTTTGCCAGATACTACAGAAAATTTAAGAACGCCAGTAAATATTCGCGGCTTGCTCACACATTTCGTCCTATGGTCAAAGCCTGACCCAACTGTTAAACACTTTGCCAAATTAGAAAAAAAACGTGGTTCGCTCCGCTCACAGGCATCATTTTTGCCTTGTCGATGTGGTCTGGGGCTGAATGAGGGTTCAATATGCAAAATATCTATAGATCAATAAATAAACGACCTATGTGAAGGTAAGGTAAGGTCCCGTCCAGGGGCAACAGGAGGTTACGGGTTCGATTCCCGCCTTGGGACAAATGTTTGTACGATCTACAAATATTAGTTCGGGTGTTCTGGTCGTTTCTATGTATAATAATAAATATCTATCCATGTAATGTAATAAATTGATGTATATCAGTTATCTAGTACCCATAACACAAGCTCTGCTTAGCTTGGGGCTAGGTGATGCTGTGTGGATGGTCCAGCATTATTTATTTATCTAACGAACCCACAAAGTTTTCGCGGCTCGCTCGGCTCGCCGGTAACATCTTGAACTATTTCATGATCGCTATACAAATACATGGCACAATACATAAATATACAGTAATCCGACTCCATACTAGACCACCCGAATCGACGCACGCACATATAGGCGTCATTTACACGGCCGCTAAGGTAGTCTCGGCATGCACATCTATCCAGTGTCACGCCGCGCGCCGCGCGCCGCCGCCGAGACTGGTCGCTGCGCTGAACGAGTTTGTTGTGCCGCGACCCCCGCGCTGTCAGCTCCCGTTTCGGTACCTCAACGTTGCAAGTGCGCGAAATAATAAATTAAATAATGGCGGCATCACGACCACGAGTATACTGCAGTGTTTACGGGTGCCTAAACTCAACGTTCGTTAAACCAACACTGTCATTTTTTCGACTTCCTGCTAATGCTGAAAGGTAAAATAAATATAGTCTTTACCACGTTTTAGGGTTCCGTACCTGAAGTATAAGTAATGCCAATGTTACTCACAAATATTTATGTAGTACCTCCATATTATTTTTTATGAAATTCACTTATTTTTTCCTACCTACTTATTTTGCGGTCTAAATGTACTCTACATTAAATATAAAAGACCTAATTTTGGTACGGAACCCTAAATGTGCCAAGTCGACACGCAATTGGCCTTCGCTTTCTTGTTTGTCTCTTCGGAGGTGGGTGATGGACAAATGATAGGTAGGCTAATAGGTAGGTATTATCATTAAAATGTATGGAAAATTCTGCTTGTATTTAATGTAATATGTATGTAATGTAGGTATACATTACATATTAGCTTTTAGGGCGCTTTTCCTGTCATTCGTTTTTCCGCCCGCGTGCGGTTCTCGACCGCGAGTTGCGTCGCGAGGAAAACACGCTCGTCAAAACACGCTCCGGGCCACACGCATCACAGATTTCGTTTGCCGCTGCTAGAGATGGGAATGGGAGTTATTCTTATTAGGTATAGGTATTTTTTCTAACAGTTATTAGCTGGGTATTTTGTTCTAATAACGTTAGAACCAACTGGTACCAAATAACGTTACGATACTTAATAAGTACTTGATAATCATCATCATCATCACCCACAGCCGGATTTTACCCACTGCTGGGTATAGGCCTCCCGAAGTTTGTGCCATTCACTTGATAATACCTAAACATAAACTTAAAATAAATAGATTAGATAGTTACTTATCTACCTATTATAATCCATAGATAGGGGCCAATCATTTATTACGTAAGACGATTTTCGCTAGTTTTTGACCCACTTCCCCCCTATTATAAGAAAAAATAAAAATAGGGCGACCCCCTTCCCCTGTTTAATATTTATTACGTATGAATCTAAAGTAAAAAATGAATACACGTTTGGTTTGTTATAATGTTTATTTTTCAAAGTAACAATTTTAGAAATGTTTATTTGTACCTACTTACAAAGGTAGGTTAGGTACTAATTAGTCCACAAGCGGGGAGTTCCCGGGATGCGCAGTGCGAGTGGCGCGGGTCTGTTGCCATGGAAATCGTTTACCTACTCGTATAGGTACGCATCCGATCGAACCTCGGCACTCGCGCGGTTGCCCGCGCTTTTTCAAAGTATAATTTTTAACTTTGCGCATTTTTGTGATCTTACGTAAGAACTATCGAGACTCCCTCTCACCCCCTTGTAAGAAAAAATAAAAATAACACATGGTCGCCCCATAAATCGTCTTACGTAACAAATGAATGGCCCCATATCAAATCAACGACTGAGAAATGCACAGAAAAATTAGATTTCTTGTTTGTACCAACCCTAGCGCTCCGCTCAACTGTAGGTATAAAGTTCAAAGAGACGGCTGAGTCATTCTACTGTATACATTTATCTACTGTGTACATGGTCACGGGCTCACATTTAAAAATTTACGAAACTGAAATTTTTCGGGGCTCGACGAACGACAAACAGGTCCGTACGACGGGTAGCATAAGGAGCAATCATGCGCACAGCCAGGGCCCATACGAAGTTTGTAATTCGTTTTGCACCAAAACCACTAATCTTATGCAAGCGACATAAGAGTTGGTTTGTGGAAAAGGAAACTTCCATTTTCCTTTTCCAAGTAGGCCCCCAGATCTTAAAAAAAAATTGCAGCTCGCTCCGCTCGCCGTAGATTCTGTAGGGCAGGGCTATAGTCCTGGTATTTTGTTGTTAATCGTTAAAATCTTATAATTTCTTAACTCATCATCATAGCTTTGATACCTCACCAATTTCAAAAAGGCTGCGGCTCACTCCACTCACCGATATTCACTATGTTTCAACAAGTTTCTCAGTCACAAACTCTCCAAAATTTTCAGGGCTCAGGCTGCTTGCTGATTTTTTTTGATAAGAACTATTTTCTTTTACTATTTTCTAACTAGTTTGTGACCACCCGAGAAGTAAACAAATTGGCGGCTCGCTCTGGCGCTGATATACCTAATTACCTTATTTGTTTGTAATACTTACTTTTTTCTTCATCTCCGAAAATATCTCAAAAATGCTGCGGTTATTTCCTCTCGCAATTTTCTTAGTTTCCTTGTCTTTCTTGCTAACCCGACCTCACGAAACTCCAAAATTACCGCGGCTCGCTCCGCTCACCGTAATTATAATCATAGCTTTTTGTCTACCACTGCACAGTCTTAAAAATTTTTGGAGCTTGCTTTGTTTACTGTTATTTCTTTTGTCATAGAGAGTACCTATCACAAAAGTAAAACAAACAAAGCGATTAAGCGAGCCCCGAAAGTTTTTAATGCCTACTTTTCTCCAAAAAAAATTAATGCCTACATTTCCCCAAAAATCCAGAAAAAAACTTCTCGGCTCGCTCCGAACGCTATTGCTTATTCTGAACCGAATAGCCTAGGTACCCCACGGACCTAGGGTCTCGACTCCAAGGGCAGCAAATGCGTAAGCTCTGTCGAAACCTGCATATTTGCACCTCTTGAGATCCTCGGCCAAATCTGCCGCGCGCCGCACCAGCCCTCACCAATATTTGATTCACAATGAAAGTTTAATTTGATTTCTCAGCGAGTTATTCTACGTCCGCCAGCACATGCCCGTGCCGTCCATAGACCCGTCGACGCACCGCCTGCGCGTCGTCGTCGTGGGTCCCGGCCTCACGTGCAAGGAGTTCAAGTTAGAAGAGCTGGCGCAGTTCCGCAGCGGGACTGTCAGGGCTGCACTCATGTGTGCAGGGAATAGACGGAGTGAGATGGACAACGTAAGTTATCTCTTCTTCTTCACTTGGAATTCTTCATACTTCATGCGGGCTAAGGCTAAGGTTGTGGAATCGATTCGCGCCTCGGGACGAATGTTTGTACGATCTGCAGATATGTGTTTGGGGTGTTTTCTATCATCCGTATAAAGCTGCGCCCCGCGGCTTCGCCCGCTGGAAATCATACAAATATCAGAAATTTATTAAGCACTCCCTGGGTAGCTTTGTAAAAATAAAAAACAATTTATTCATTTTTCTATAGTTTATTTATTGAGTTTTAAGGTTTGAGTGAATCGAACCAAGGAATACTAATTTTTCATACAAACTTTACCACCCTTTTTAACACCCTCAGAGGTTAATTTGTGAAAATTACATTAGTCTGTGTGTTATTCTAGACTAGAACATAAACTATGTACATACCGAATTACATCTTAATAGGTAAGTAGTTACGGAGGTACAGGGAAACAAACATTCACACAAATGTTCGCATTTATAATAAAATAATATTATTAGTAGGACAAAAATATCGATCTATGTAATGTATTGTACCTATGTATTAAGTATCCCAGTCATCTAGTACCCAACCCATATCACAAGCTCTGCTTACCTTGGGGCTAGATGATGCTGTGTGAATTGTCCAGTCCAGTATTATTTTCTTTCCTTATTTCCTTAATTCAGAAGTAGGTAGTCAACTTCTTAACCAAGGCTTTTCAGGCGTACGCTTGAGTACCTACTGAAGAATAAAATAAACGGAAATCGTTCCTTGGTATTGCTTTGACCGGACAGAACGGCGGCGCAATAAAGAGGCTTATACACAGAATGGGTAGGTACTTGCGGGCTAAGTTAAAGACGGCTATGAGTGGACATCTCACATAGAAGTCAAGAATATCTCAATGGTTCGTTCACTGCGAGTAATATTTCCCTAGAAAGTTGTCAAAAATCCTCACCCGTTGTCCATCGAAAATGTAACCTTAATAAGTTAATACCACCCTTAAACTACATTTATTTATTTTTCTGTGGAAAACTTATAAACAGAAAAATTCAGTATAAATATGATTGGAACCTTTTGACACTTCTTCATTCACTCGATCATCACTTTCTTCATACACATCTCTGGTTAACGCATTCACTGCCCAGCCTCACGAGGGTCGAGAGGCTCGTCTGCGTCTTGGGCCATGAAAGTGTTAGTTTAAAGGTCCTTATTTTCTGGATACTCTGGTCAAGTTATAATAATAATAATAAGCCTTTAGTCGGACAAGACAGTATTTCTTTGTTGTTCATATACATATTTATCTTTTGTTCCATTTTTAGGGTTTCGTACCTCAAAAGGAAAAAAGGAACCCTTATAGGATCACTTTGTTGTCCGTCGGTCTGCCTGTTTGTCCGTCTGGCAACCCTCTTTTCTCAGGACCGCGTGAACGTTTTTTGCTTTTCGTTAAAAAGTGTAGGTGCTTGTCTTTCATTACTTCTTTTAGGCCCCAGTTTTTTCTCCACCTGTTCACAATTCTTCTTTAGATTTCTTTGCTTATGTTGTCTTCTGGAGACATCAGTTGACCGAGATATACTGTATTCATCAGCATAGGAGATTTAAGTCTGTTCCACTGTTACAGGATCTTTGTTGCCATTGGTCATGATTCTTGTATTCTCCGGGCTTCAATCCGGTTGAATATTATTGAAGGCAAGTTATAATCAGTTCTTTATTGACTTTACAAGTGGTATCAAATGTAAATGTTCTCCCCAGGAAGTGAAAGACAAAGAAGTAAAAGGTATCAGCTGGGGCAGCGGCGCCATCAGCAATGCGGTGTGGAGCGGAGTCTGGCTGCGGGACGTGCTGCTGGCCTGCGGCGTGGACGAGGAGGACACGCAGGGGAAGCACGTCATTGTGAGTGAGACATGCGTGAGAACCTTGGAACAATGCAGGGAAGGTTCTCATACCGACCCATCTTATGTTTTGGGTAACGATCGTGTGAAAATTAGCTCACTAGGCGACAAAACAAATCTTAAATTCCTTATAATCATTCCCCCTCTAAAAAGTTGAGAACAGTGAACACGTTTAATCACTATTTAGCTGTTTGAATTTAGAACACACCAATATTCGACCTCCATCTCAATGCTATACAACTTGCGCAATACATACTCGATACAAACTGCTTGTGCAAAGAGTACTCGACGTACAAGCTCCTTGTGGAAATAACTCCTCGGGATTTGATTGGTTATTTTGCTCGTAGTCATGCTATAAAGTACCTTACGCAACTCTTGAATAAAACGGATTTATATCGAGGGTCATGACTGTGAGTGAAGTAGAATCACTCGCGTCGCTCAGGATCTAACACTTGAATCACTCGCTAGACTTAGTCGTTAGAATCTTTCACTTGCTCGTGATTCATCTATGGCCCTCGCTTTAAATCCGTCCTTTATTCACTAAGTAATTCTTTTTCATTGTACTATTCCACCACTATCCGTGAAAACCTTCAATAAGCTTTCTGGTACTTATTAATTTATTTATTTAATTCGGATTGCCATCAGCTTATCTAATTACAATAGAAATTAAAATAGATACAGAAAGCTAATAATAGGCATTCACTAATAGAATTAAGTACTTATAATAAACTACCTACCTAAGTGTGATCACTTAAAAATTTTACGTCGACAAAATTGCGTAAGTACTTAATGAAGCAACAAAATTATAACAAATAAAATTAAGAAAAAAAGCAAATAATAAAAATTAAGTGTAAAACTATATCATGTGCAAAAGAAGTTAAGAGTCATGCATCGCCTCGCAATTTGTAATTCTGTTAATGTTTAAGCCTTTGGTTTTCCCCTAAATAAATAAATAAAAATAAATAATTGCATAATACATAGGTATACTATTTCTTATAAGACAAATGCCGATATCATCCGACTAAAAGTTTTTGTTATGATAGTGCATAAGCCCTCACACTCAGGGTAATTTCTAAGTACCTAATCAAACATCATCATCATCGCTCTTGATCAAGTCCCGCCGAAGCAGAAAAAAATTTGGGATATTATTTGAGTTCATTTGACTTAGTTGACTTTTCTGGGTGTTTCTTCCGTGAAATCTCGCCCTGAAGGTGATTTGAACTACGAATGCTTCTTATTGCTTTGTTTCAGTTCGAAGGGTCCGACATAGACGCAACGGGCGTCCACTTCAGCACTTCGATCCCTCTCTCCATGGCTCTGAACCCGAACGGTCGAGTGCTGCTAGCGACCCACATGAACGGTCGCGCGCTGCCGCCCGACCACGGCTGGCCGCTGCGCGCCGTGGTGCCGGGCGCGCCCGCCGTGCGCAGCGTCAAGTGGCTCGGTAATGCACACGCTGTATGTACGAACGGCCGCGCGCTGCCGCCCGACCACGGCTGGCCGCTGCGCGCCGTGGTGCCGGGCGCGCCCGCCGTGCGCAGCGTCAAGTGGTTTTTTTTTAATTAATTTAATAAGAATGGTTATACAAACAGCCACTTTCTTACATGAATTGCCATTCACAAAGTATTTTTTCCCCAGAATCGATAAAAGTGTCGACGGAAGAGAGTCCGTCCCACTGGCACCAGAAGGACTACCGCTCGTTCAACTCCTCCGAGACCTGGGAGACGGCGGACTTCCCCTCCGCGCCGCCCGTCTACAGCCTGCCCGTCACCTCGGCCATCTGCGACCCGCAGAGCGGCGCCGCTGTGAAGGTGAACAACGGCTGCATTGAAGCGAGAGGTAACATTTATTTCTGCTCATGTCCACGGCTGGATTTTAATTTTATCATAGTGCACGCGTAATTGTGTGCTTTTGTCGACGTTTGTAAATTTTGTGTTTGGATGAATTTAATCGCTTAAACCTGCCAAAATGTGGTCTCAGCTGCCACCAGCACCCGTGTGCGTGTGTGCGTGTGGACTGAGAGCTCACTTTTGAAATCCTTGCAAATCGAATTAAAATTGACTGAGAGCCCTAGTCTAGGGGTTATACCGGCGTTAATTTAAGTTTTACAAATTTTACTTTTTTTTTTACTTACTCGGTGATATTTTTGAATTTGATTTGCAAGGATTTCAAAAGTGAGCTCTCAGTCCACACGCACATGCCACCCCTTCACCTAACAGCACAGTCCATGAAAAACTTTTTTGGCCAATTTTAGATTTGCAAGTGACAAGAGTGGTCAAGGTGTCGTCGATAGCGATCCACTCTTAAGCAAGGATTGACGGCGAACCGTTGAGACTGTGCCGCTCGCGTGCTGGTCCAATACCGAAGCGCTAATTCTGTCCGTGTATTGTGGCAGGCTACGCGTACTCGGGCGGCGGCGCAGCCATAGTCCGCGTGGACGTGAGCGCGGACCGCGGCGCCGTCTGGACCGAGGCGCGCCTGCAGGCGGACCGCGCGCCGCCCGCCGCGCACTACGCCTGGACGCTGTGGACCGCCACCATACCCGTCGCTAGCGACCAGCAGGAGGTAAGTGCCACTCCTGCATGTTTATGCGACCCTAGTACTTGTATACAGACATGTGCGTAACAATCGTTCCTTCAGAGTCGATACGCGGATGTCTAGAGAGCCGACTAAGGGAATCTACCATAGGAAGCAAAGCTTGTTTGGAGAAGGCATATTCAGTGGACGTATTATGCTGATCAGTAGTAGGTACTTACCTACTTAGGTAAATCTTGTGGAATACTCTGACATTAGGACAGAACTATACATACAGTAAGTATATTTGTCCGCCTATCCTACCAAAGGTATGTATGTAGTAAAGCATCGCCTCTGACAGAATCACCTTGATCTCTTGATCTTCTGTTCCGACCTATTTTAATAGAAGCACTTCATCATCATCCACAACCCGATTTTATCCACTGTTGGGTGTCGGCCTAATGGCCGCCCTATGCCGCACTACCCAGCGCCCGTTAACTCAGATTCACGAACCATATAACCTGCGTACTTAGAATGGGATTGAGAATGACATCTCTCATGCTGTCCCGCGTCGGATTTGAACTGAGCAGGAAGTACAGCTTGAGCTGACGCCATTCTAAGTAGGTTTAGCAGTCATCTAGTACCCATAACACAAGCTCTGCTTAGCTTGGGGCTAGATGATGTTGTGTGAATTGTCCAAAATTATGTATTTATTTATTCTCAACCACATTGTTTAAGTACGCAAGTTATACACAAAGGGAAAATGAGTCACAACGATAGCGGTAAATCTTTTAAATCCATCATGGTAATCATCGGTTCAAACATCAAATAATGTAAATATTCCGTTGTAAATGAGTTTAGAACTAGAGCGGTTTCTTCCCAGGTGGAGTTATGGGTGAAAGCGACGGACAGCAACTTCAACACGCAGCCGGAGAGATTCGAACACATCTGGAACATCCGGGGCATACTCAGCAACGCCTATCATAGGATCAAGGTCAAATTGGAACATTGACCAGACGAAACTCCTAGGTAGAAATAACAAACTAAACACCTGTCCGGCACGCGGCGGGGCTGTTCAGACTCGGCTACCGAGTTATCCACAAGGAATCTGACACAGATTCACGCGAAATTCAAATATTTTAGCGGTTGTAATGTTTTCTGCGTTCTGCAATCAACTACCAGAAAAGTAGTTTTCCACAAATTGTAGACCATAAATTATTCTATGAACCCATGTTACAATAAAGTGTTATTTAATGAAGCCCAAGGGCGTTAATAATAAAAATCAACATATTACCGAGGTAATATGTTGATTCAAAGAAAGAGTCTACTATTCTGGTAGTATAATTACTTGCAGAACGCAGAAAATATTAAAAACCGCTAAAATATTTGAATTTCGCGCGAATCTGTGTCAGATTGGGTGTCCATGTAGCGGAGTCTCAATAGCCCTGCAGATCTACGCGGTACTGGCTAGGGCTACTCAGAGCGATAGCGGAACAAATCGTTTGGATTTAATTGTATCTAATCTAATACAGGTTTTTACAAGCCCATCTCAAGCGACAGCCCCTCACTTATCAGGTTATATAATATTTCTTTCTAGACCTTACAACCTTTAGTAAGTGGAAAGTATGTCTTAAGTATTTATTTCGCGCGCCGGTATTCTTCAGCAGGATTACCGGATTACCGCATACCCACTTCGCTACTGCTCTGGGTGGCGAATACTATTTAAGTATGAACCTGTTCATACTTAAATGGTATTCGACCATGAAACAACAGAAAACTTATTTGCGTGATTTACGAAATTTTAAGTAATTCGTAAATAAAACTGTGAACCTGAAGATGAATTGGGGGTAGTTGTGGAAAGTGCCGTTAATAATCTCAACGCTACCTCCAACTGGTTACGGCAATATTCCCGAAAAACAAAAGGTCTTACACGAAAACTCGTTATAATATAACGTTAACTAAGACCATTGTATCAAATTATAGGTAGATGTAGTTTAGGTGCTAATTCGTTAATTCAACCTCAATGTACTCGCTAAGTGCCAAAGTTTCGATCTATATCATCTCCATAGCCTACAACTTTGCTGTCTTTAGGTACCTATCTTCAAGATGTAATATGACCTTAGTACATTAAGACTAGTCATTCCTTGTTATATTTAGGATTACTTAAGGAGACAATACCGTTTTAGGATGGCTTAGTTAGATTAATAGTTCTAATCTAAACTGTTTGTATAAAGCTATGATTATGATCAAATATTGTTTGCTCTCGTTAGCGAAGCAAATTGCAGTGCGTCTTCTTTATTTAATTAACTAGCGGCCTGTCCTGGCTTCGCACGGGTGGATATTAATTTTTAAAAAAATTGGGATAAACGTAGGTTTCTAATATTTCTGTAGCAGGACATTTTATACTTTTATCCAACTGCCCCGTTGGTATAGTGGTCGCGTGTTCAACCGCTGATAATGTGGTCCCGGGTTCAAATCCCGGGTCGGCCCAAGATTTGTGTTATTGGGTATTTTCTAGCAAGAAATATTCACTGTAGCAGCCCGGAGTAAGGAAATTGGCGGTGTTAGATGGCTTAACGTGCTCTCCGAGGCACGGGGGCGTGCCTCAGAAAGCACATTAAGACGTTGGTCCTGCGTTCGACCTCTCCCCGGTCGTGCCCGCCCCCAGTGGATATCCCTTAGTCGCCTCTTACGACACCCGCGGGAAGAGTTGGGGTTGTACAAATTCTAAGCCGGCACCACACAGCAGCGCACACACTTGTGCACTATAATATGTCCTGCGCATCTGGCTAGTCTCCGATGAGATTGGCTGCCGTGGTCGAAATTCGGCTAGGAGGACATTAATTATTATTATTTTTACCTACCTCCCTCGCTGCGTTGCTCGGGTGCGGCGTCATTTATTTTTCTAATAGTATTTTGTTTAGAGCGACATTTTTAAATTTTTAATAAGTATCTTTTGAATGGAATGTCCGATTTGAAAAATTCAAAAAGTAATGTACAGGTATTGAAACAGTCTTAATTATGAAATGATTTATTTGGATAAGGATTAATACAGAGGTATGGCTAACATGGTCAGACTTCGGTCAGAATTTCTATCAACTTTTAAAAAGTAAAAAAGTAGTTATACTGACATAACTACAATAGTTGGACTACAAAAATACATAAATACATACATATGGTATAGCTGAGTTTTTTGTAGATATTTATATAGTCTTTAATATTGTAGAACATTTTTTTGTTCTATCATCAATAGTTTCCGCAGCGCATGCGATGATAGACAATTTATGGCGAATTTTTTTACACCTTGGGTTACATTATTGAAGTTTTAGTAGGGATCCCTAATTTTTTCAAGAACTAAATATAGCCTATGTTACTCAAGAATAATGTATCATTCTAATGGTGAAAGAATTTTGGAAATCGGTCCAGTAGTTTTTGAGTTTATTCGTAACAAACATCCAAAAATACATAAATACAAATCTTTCCTCTTTATAATATTAGTATAGATAACTATACAATTTGTGGGTCTGCTGGTGACTATCAATAGACAGGCACCTCGAAATACGTCCCATTGACATTTGTTGATTATTTTTAATATGTTGTCTCGAACTAGTGAAACTAAGAGGGCTTAAACTGACTTATAGACGCGTTACCATGCTCACAACTCGTGTTAAAGAACAATGTAATAATGATCTTCACTTCTTTATGAACAAGCAAGGGCTATTTTTACGCATGTTACTTATTTTTAGTAATTTTTTTAAGTTAGAACTCATTGTTTTAAATATGGCCAGGAAGACTCATTAATAAATTCATTGTCTTTAACAAAGTACTTTAATTTTTATTCAGACTGTTGGTATTTGCGATTTAACTTTAATCTGACTGTGACTCAACTGGTGTAAAAGGACAGTAAGATAAGTATGCATATTTCTAGGTAGGTACCTACTAATGATGTGATGTTTAACGAATGTAGAAACAATAATACGTCTATTATCTCTCGGAGTATTACAATTACCTAGTGTCAACTAACCTTTATCTCAGTTTATCAAACTCCAAGCTCCGACGACCACGACCATGTTCACTCTAACGCGAATTAAAGTGACGAGTCGCGTATTCAAAACTCTACCGAAAATTATATTCGCTACACAAATTCATACTCACAATGCCCTTTTGAAGAACAAACCTGAGAACCATTTAAGGGTGAGAATACAAGGCGAGCTCTTCCATTTCCCGTATGTTTGGTTAAGAGACAACTGTCAGTGCGATGAGTGTTATCACTTCTCAGCTAAAAGCCGGATCTTAGATTGGAGCTATTTCAAACCAAATATTAGACCAAAAGAGGTCAGTGAAGACAAGAAACATCTTGAAATAACATGGCCGGATGGACACTCATCTCGATACAACTACAGCTGGCTGAAATTCAGAGGCTTCACACCTCAGAACCAGAAAAACTACAATGATACTATTTACAAGCCTAAGAAAGTAACATGGAGTGGGGCTGACTTCAAAGATATTTGCAGCAAACATGATTATAATTTAATTTTACAATCCGACAAAGCAATGTTCAACTGGCTTAACCAACTTTCTATGTTTGGAGTGGCTCTGATTGAAAATACCCCAGATTCTGAAACGGCTTTGGACCCACTATCAACCAAGATTGGTTTCACAAGGAGAACACATTATGGAGTCAAATTTGTGGTACAGAATGTTCCAAACACAAGCAATGTGGCTTACCTTTCAACTAAGCTGCAAATGCATACTGATTTGCCTTACTATGAATACTGCCCTGGAGTGAACATGCTACATTGCTTAGTTCAAACCGAAAGCCAAGGAGGTGAAAACCTTCTCTCCGACAGCCATTTTGTGGCTAACTACATGAAAGACAACCATCCTCAGGAATACAAGCTGTTGACTGAAGTGGTAGTAGAATGGAGTGACGTAGGAACACAAGATGGTTTAGAATTCTTCAAACTTTACCGCACACCTGTCATCGTCCTAGACAAGCATGGAGAAATAACGAGAATAAGCTTTTCTATACCACAGAGAGGTAGTCATTTCCCGGGGCCCATCGAGGATGTGGTCCCTTGGTACAAAGCCCATAGCTTATTTTTGGAATTGAGTCATAAGTTTGCAGCCAAGTTTAAGAACAAATCAGGAAACATTTTGGTATTTGATAATATCAGGATGTTACATGGCAGAGATGCTTATGAAGACAAGGGAGATAATGTGAGAAAACTTATAGGAGGCTATCTAGACTGGGATGAAATATACTCTAGGCTCAGATGTCTTAAAGTTAAGTTGATAAAAAAAGAGGGAATAGTATAAAAGTTAACTGAATCATTTAATGAATTTTAAGATGACATTGCACAGGTAGGTAGGTATTCTAAAAACAATTGTATAATCGTCTATTTTAAAATTAATTATTATTCTGTCTTTCCTTTTTTATGACCTACTCATTATTGGCATGTGAATATTTATCTACATTAGAGTGTCCGTCAAGTTAGATGGACACATTAGACCTTACCTACTTACTGTAACACATTGGAACTTACACAAGTACCTACTAATAATTAGTATCATCAAAACCTATCTCGACATAAGTGTCTATATTGTAGTTCCTTACAGGAAAACTTCTCAAAGGCAGAATATTAGTAGACTCATCCTGTTTGCTTTCGACTTCGACTAGGGGAAAATCTTCTAAACTTGGATTATTTGCTATTGCAACTGCAATTGATTCATTGGTGTGAAGATAGATGGCGAAGCTACAGTCTGCAGGTAGATTCCTGAATTTGTTGCTTATAGAGGTCAATTTCAAGCAAAAGGCCCGTAGATTCTGCTCCGACTGGATAAGATAAGCGTCATTGGTCTCCTGGTGTTGAAAGTTCTTGTCGAAATCAAATACAAACTTCGCAAGAGGCTCGTAACTGTTACCCGTTATAGCGAACTCGATGCGGCTCAGCTGGCCGCTTTTCAAGCACTCTGCTGCGCTTTTCAGGCATAGATCTATGTACTGGTTGATTTCTGGGTGCGTAGACCGATATACAACGATATTGTATTTGCGTCTGGTTTCGAATATACTGAGCGGGTAAATTTTTGTATAGTATAGAATATTATGAAAAGCAACACAAAGAAATTCTTGTGTAACGTCTACAAAACAATTATCCATCTCATTATTTAAACACAACAATTATAAATCTCTATCAAAACAAAACCAACAGAACTTCAACTTCTTGTTTGATGGCTTCTGTCTGCGTCAGGTTTGACACAATTTTGCCAATATCCGTCTCATCATCTCATGACAGCATCGCAAGCTATATGGAATGAACAATATAACCTATATGTATTGTACAGTATTTACGAAAAAAAAATTGGTTGTCTGTAAAGTCGGTTGACGATAGTTGAACGTGACAACGCCTCCAGTACTCAGAGGACAACGCAGACGCATCGCTCACTCAAGTAGGAGAGAGACGGATGTCGAGCGCTCTCGCTTGCACTTCAAGCCTTACATGGAACGCCTCAGAGCGAGGTAACGCCGCATGACGAGGTAACGCCGCATGACGTCATGTTTTTTCGTGCGTGCAGCCGGCTCTATCGAATTATAAGACGTTGTCACGTCAAAAAATTATTAATAAAATATTCCTATCGCTAGGTGGTACTGACTGTTATCTATCACACACAGCTGTGTTATACCAGCGAGTCTTCTTTCTTTTATGTCTAATGTCTTAGGGCGGCCGCATACACTCGGTTTCCTGATCCGGAATTCCGCGTGCCTAGCGCAAACCATTCGTTTTTCTGTGTCAGGAATTTACACGGTCAGTTTGAATTCGAATAGAGACGCTTCTGTGAAAGCACGTAGGTAATGGACGACGACGTTAAATTATGGTTGAATAGAGGGTTGAATTGATTGCTATTGCACTTTTACTGGCTCTAAACAAGAAGAAGAAAAAACGTATACAGTATAATGAAATGAATGAATGAATGAATATATACAGATATATTTATTGTTCCGCAGATATCTCACACATTTTGATCGCGAAATCGTAAGAACATCGATGGTAAGAACACGTCCATTCGACACAATGCTAGCGCGGTTCTGAATGGAAATTACCGTTCATGTGCGGCGAACGATACGAAATATATGTGAGCACTGCGTTCGGGGTGACGACGTCATTAGGTTTTTTTCCGTTCTGTCTACCCGAAAGCACGGAATGAATTCCGAAACGAACGTCGGGTATTTTTCCTTTCGGAAATAGTAAGAACTTGTGCGCCGTGTTGAACATTTTGTTTGTAAATTGAGCATTCCGAATCTGAATTCCGGATCAGGAAACCTAAAGCTTTGGTCTGGTGATCATGACGCACAACGCTGCGATATGCAGTATGTATGCGATGCCGGACACTCAATCAATCATATGAAGAACGTCGAGAATGTTCTCTTGTTCCGTCGCAGTATGCGTCAGCGGCGAGGGGCAAGCGCGGTGAAGTGGGGAGGTGTACTCCCGCATAGCGCGGCGTCATTCTCGGTTCAACGCTGCGGTGTGCGGTGTGCGTCACGGGTCAATATGGAATTTTTCGAAGACAATTTAATAGAATTAGTTCGCAACTAAACTATCCTTCTTTATACAGGGTGTAAGCGTAAACAGTCTTATCCTTGAAACCACGTATGTACACCCCTAAAATAAGACGATACAAGTTATTTTTAAAAATAAAAGTCAATTAGTTTCGATGGAATTTCATAATTCATTTCTCTGCTATCCTACGTGATTTCATGGACACCCTAGTGACCTTATCACGCCGCGCCGCCCGCTCTCGCCTGTAGCCGGCCGGTGGTGTAGGTATCGAATCGTAGGTACCTACAACTTGTGATGGAACTTTCCCTTCATACTTTTCCTGGCTTAGGACAGGCAAAAATAGCTACTCTAACACATTTGCCAGTAAGTAGGCTAAAGTAGGTAGGTACTTTTGGCGTATTTAAAAAGTTCATCATCAATCAAGTTTTATGTACAATTCAATTAAAATTTACAGCTTTATGTAGTTTGATTTACTCACATTAGGCATAAAATGTTTTCATGACTTGTGCATGACTAGGCACGGTGAACTGGCCGTAGGCACGTAGCCTTTGTGTAGCCGCTAGGATCGTTTGCCGGCTTGGCACACGTTGTTCTGGGAACCGCTCTGCGTACATCGTACGAGCCAAGTTCATGTTGTCACCAGCGATGGCATAAAGTCGCACCATTTCAGTCCACTGTTCATTTGTGAACGACATCGTCACTTCTCTACTTAACACAATATGCGAACAAATCGGCACATCACAAATTAGCACGGAACGCGTCGTGACGTGGTCACTACCTAGCAGACGGGCCGCGACTGACGCGCGCGAGCGGGCGGCGCGTAGGCGCGAGCGGCGTCTTTGTTCGAAACCGACAAAGCGGGCGGCGTAGGTATAAATGTAGGGTGAAATGCTTTTATGATGTATGAGGATATTTTTTTCAAAATTATGTAAAAAAAAGTTTAGTTTTTCATCGGTTTTGGACACTGCTCATGATTCTGAACTTCTGGTTTCAAGGATAAGACTATTTAGCCTTACACCCTGTATAAAAATAAAGACAAAAAACATAAAAGTTTGATAGTTAAAGAAAATTGCTGGAGGGAGATAGCTGAGAAGTTGAATAACCTTCACTCCTCCGTTGTAAAAACATGTTCCTCGGAGATTTTCTTTGTCTATTCAGAAGCAGTAACAATTCTTCTTCTTCCTCCTCTTCAAGCAAAGCACAAATTACAGAAAAATTGTTCATGTTCACGTCTACCTTGGTAGCTGCGGCAAAATCAACTGACCACCTCTCCGCAGGGACGCTAAATGCTGCGTCGTGATGCTGCGTTGCGGCGCATACCGCAGCGTTGTGCGTCATGATCACCAGACCAAAGCTTAATCAGGAAACCGAGTGTATGCGGCCGCCCTTAGTTTTAGGTCTTGTCTTCGTCACGTAGTAATATTTTATTATTCTCTTTGGTCTTCCTGCTATTGTATTCTCTTTGCTTTGCCGGCCCACAGACCGCACAATTATATTGCGCAATAGGTACATATAATGTGGCATTTTTATTTTGTATTCAATTTTATTGAATACCCCGTCTAAAGCCGTCACACACAGAAGCCGGAGGCGGCGGAACGGAGGCGGATGGTAGGCGAGCCAGGCGTGGCGTTCGCGGTGCGGATGTCTTCACATTGCAGGCGTGCGAGAGCCGCTGCCGTGGCGTCGCGTCGCGGAAGCGTTTTGAAGCCTACAGGGCTTCAAAACGCTTCCGCGTCACGGCGTCGCATTATTGTAAAGATGTCCTTTTTTTAATCATTTTTATAATCTTTTATACGGCAATCGTATAAACAACGATGTGGTTCATCATCATCATCAGCCTATATTAGTCCACTGCTGGACATAGGCCTCCCCTAATGAGCGCCATTGCGCCCTGTCTTCAGCTTGCCGCATCCAGCATCTGCCTGCAGTCTTTCGCAGATCGTCATCCCACCTGGCCCACGATGTGGTTGGAATAGTAAAATCAAGTTCTCGGTATAGTCCATTTTATTTAGCGCCTTATTCGTGTCATAAGCTAAAATTTTTGTAAATAAATACAACTCGTAACTCCGCTAGCAGTACGCCTCCGCACCGCGACGCGTGGCGTGCGCTCTATGTGAAGACACTCCTTATACTTGCTGAAATACAACGCTCACACGCCACGCCACGCCTCTGCCTCGCCACCGCGCCCGCCGCCGCCACGGATCCGCGCCGCCGCCGCCGCCGCCGCCCTGCCGCGTCGCGCACGCTAACTGTTTGTGTCGCCGAGTCGGCCCCCCACGGCGGCGGCCGGTGTGTGTGTAGTCTTTCATATAAATTCATATGATACAACTCGCACGCCTTCGCCTCCGGCCCGGCCACGGCTTCTGTGTGTGACGGCTTTTAATCTTTTAGTCAATAAAATATAAAATTGACAAGCCATTCGCGTCAATATTTTCGTGAAGTCGTCGCCGCGCCGCGCCGCATGCATCTAAATATTACTACGCGAGTAAAAGCCTATACATACCTACATAATTTAAATGCACATTTTTGTGCTGCGCTGCAGTGGTGCGCTCCAAATCTGCGACAACCTTAAAACTTTAACCTTAAAACAACCTTAAAAACCCAAATCGATTTGGGTTCACGATTTACTTATCAACTGTTCACATGCGCGCGCGTCAACGCGCATTCGCCTGCTTCTAGCAATAAATACCTCACGTCGTCGTCCTTTTGCTAGGTATTCAGTTCAGTTGAGCGCGCACTTTTATCGCGATTTCACGTACCTAGGTAGGTACTTACTTACTTTTTTACCAGAGTGACGATTACGGACGAGTGCTCGCAACGCGCGTTACCTAAACATGTGAACGTAGCTAAGTAATAGTCATGTCCTGTCCTGCCACTCAGGCCTACGACAACAAACGCATTCCTCTCGGCCTTTGTAGGATATCATCATGAGTCAGTGGTAGAAACAAAGTGGTCATTTATTCACATAAGGTACTAGTATAGTATTATAATATCTGTAAGGTAGTACCTAGGTATGTTCTCAAACTATGATTATTTGTACTAATATTTATTTCAATTTAACAAATTTAAATGATATACTCAAGCATAAAGTAAAAAGCGTAACGTCCACTCAAGTTGCGCGCGGTGTCTCGTCGTTGGGTTCTCATTGTTTTAGCATTAAATTATGTAGTTGCGCGCTAATTTAGATTGGATTTATTTCTTCTTCTCTTCATCTTTATCAGGAATGCTTTCCAAAGCCTGAAAATAGAAATAGCCACACTTATGGTAGTCGCCGACCGCACCGCTGCCGCACAGTAGAATGCCGTCGGCATTGTACTGTACGGCAGAGCGGTGTAACAAAGCAAAGCAACTGCTCCGGGGTCTTTTAACCGACACTTGATGTCGGATCCATGATTCTAAGCCTCCGCTGTCTTTCCGTCTGTCCTTCTGTCAGCGGGCTGTATTCAGTATTTCAGTGGGTATTTTATTTATCGCATTCATACGGTCTTACTGATTAGGTGAGTTTAAGTTAAGTTGTATGTACCCATGTAGGGTGTTGCGATGGAAAACTGGCAGGTATCGTGCCTTTCTATACTACTAAAGATGAACTTTATGGTACCTTTACTAATTTATAATTTAATTTGCGAGTCGCTAAAAGAATCGTTGAAGAAGTCTTCAAGTTCGTAAAAACATTTTATAAGCATCTCTTTCAGTTTGCTTTCGAATATGTTATTTTTTTCGAGAGATTTTTTAAGAGAGCGATCGGCAAAAAATTATGAAAAGTTTGGGTGGTAAATAAAATAGCTAAGACAATGGTGAGCAGAGTGAACGGTACATTTCTTCGACACGAATTCAGTTTGTAGTAAATAACATTATATAAGTACCTCTTTATATACGCAGCCAAGACAAGAATGGTAGCAGCTCTAGCAATAGAGAAGAGAGGAAGAGTTTGTAAGCTTTATTGTGGAGGTTTTAATAAAGAATTAAAACACGGCGTTATACTCGTACTTATCGAAAACTGCCCTTGGGAGAGGCACCATATTAAACCTAGATATGCACCCAAAAATCAATGGTGCATTTTATGAAACCCAAATCGACGTGTGCTGAAGGATGCTATAGGTGCTTTGTGAATCAAGTCTTTTTTCAATGATTTGGGCCCAGCTAAATAGCATCCTGAGCAAAGGGACATATTGTATTTTTATGTTATGTTATGTTTACGGACCTGACATGTTTTAAATTTAACGTTATTTTATATGGAACAGTGTCCGAAATAATGTTGCAACTTAAGATGTTTTTAATTTTTATTATGTAGGCCACAAGAGCGGCCTCCCCATAGGCACGGGACCCGTAGCATTTGCTACTCGTTCTATACATTGCTAATCTGCCACTGTTACAAGCACTCAAAGCAGTGGAAACATTCATGGCCACTCATAGAGTCTTTAGGTGTTTAATCATTGGTCAAGATAAAATTACTACTAGACTTATTCCACTCACCTAAATGTAACAATGTCAGGTAGGTACTTACATTAACATGATATGGATCTCCTGTAAGCCTCAGGTCACGCTGGTACAGGCTTCTATCCCATCTATAGTCCACGCAACGTCTAAAACACTAGAAATAAAAAAAAAAACGATTTTTATAACATGAAAATCACGGATGAAAATGATCAAGGTATTTGCCTAACAAAAATTACACTCAAAATTGTCTATCTATGCATTGTTTTGATGCAGATAAAGTGGGCAGTATGAGGTCAGTTTTCAATGCTGGTTTCTTGAGGATCCGGGTATTATGTATGAACACATTACAAAAATAAAACGTCAAGTGCGACTCGCGCACTAAGGGTTCTGTTTAATTGTAAGATCTTGTTTCTTGCCACATATCATGAATGTATAGGTACCCTGTATATTGGAACGAAGTTTCTTATCGCGCGTTGAGAAAGGCTAGACGGAAAAAATTGTCACGAAAAGTTGTAACGACACATTTTGACGAAGAGAACCGAAGCGACGACCGCAGCCGAGTTGAGCCTAGGTGCGCTTCGATTCGAACAATCGTGTGTTCCGCTCGCTCGCGCAACGTGTCATTGGAGTGAGCAGGATATATCAGTTTTCTGCGGCCAAAAAAAAAAAAATTTAAGCGAGCCGTGCTGTGACCCCCCGTGCCCCCAGCCCCCCTGAAGCCCCTCCCCCATCAAAAAATCTGTTATTCGTTTTCGACTAACATGGGGGTAAGGATTACGAATTTGATGACGGCAGGCGTGTGTCGGATTGCGTGACCCCCGCGTGCCCCCCCGGAACCCCCTCCCCTGAACCCGGGGGGAACAGCAGAATCAAGTAGATACCTATTTTGTTTTTATTAATGTGAATAAACTGCAAATTTACTGTTTCAGATTTTTTCCTATATTTGTGCTTTAAGGCCTTGCTTCTTGCCAAATTCAAGAGTACTTCCCGTAGACCTAATCTACGGGAAGTACTCTATACTATAGATAGGTTTTGGTCTATGGCGAGCATTAGAAGTAAGTAATTTTTTTCTGTGAATAAAATACAAATTATGGTTTTCGGATTTTTCCTTTTACTTGTGCTATAAGACCTTGCTGCTCACCAAGTTTCATGATTCTAGGTCTACGGGAAGTACCCTATACGTTTTGTGGGCATGTGATTCCCTTGGAAATTTCAAAATATTCGGACATAATCGGCTGTAACTTTTGTTTGCGTTGACCTAGAAGTTTTATTTATATCGCGACTTCAAGAGGTTACAGACTTGAGTATTTGAAGTTAATTTCAACTCAATACGTTCACACGTTCCAGAGAAAAGAGGGTTGACAGACAGACAGATGGACAACAAAGTGATCCTATAAGGGTTCCTGTTTTCCTTTTGAGGTACGGAACCCTAAAAAGGATGAGAATGACAATAAATAAAATGCTTTACACAAAATGTAGCAATTGAAACTGTAATTTTCATGGTGCAGATTGTGGATCTAAGGAGAAGCAGTGAATACGTTGACCCTTGATGCAAAGAAATGAAATATTTTCGGTTAATACTGACTTGTCTCACAAGAGAATGGATGTATCTTATATTTTTATTTCAAACAAACAATCCCAACAACATTATGCCCATGATTTGTCTGCATATAATAATTATCATCCATAGCTGGATTTTACCTACTGCTGGGTATAGTCTTCCGATAAGTTAATTGTGTGCAACGAAGTTATTAAGATACTTCTTGACACTTTAGCTGTTGTTAGTTTGGCTTACAAACATGTTTTTGCCTTGTCCAAAAACAAAATATTGTCTCTTATTCAACCTTTTCCTAAAAGTTCAGGGTAGAGAGTTTACAGCAAAAACTTTATATAATTTTTACCTCACTGACATTGAAGAATTTGGATTTATGCATGATCTATGGATAGGTAGGTAGGTACACAGACAGTAGTGTGATTATTGTGGTGCGCGCATCAAGTGTTACATAATGTTTTATTGGGAACAAATTACTTACGTTACCAAGCGTTAAATTGTGAATGTGATAAAGGCCCCAACCGGGAATACCTAAGCCGGCCATGACAACGAAGAAACTTGGCAGAATTTCATACCACATTTTATTAAATCAACGAAATTCCGTTTCGCAATCACGAACTTTTGCAGCCACAGCAAGTGTTTACGTAAATTTGATAGCTTGTGATGACAGTGAAAGCAAGAAACTGGGAATCTCAGTGTTGCCTGATAATATTAAATTAATACACGTCTACCAAAAACGGTGCTGTGCCTGCGGTGGCGGCGGCGGCGGCGGCGGCGGCAGCGGCGGAGGCGACGACGGCAGTGAAGGGGCAGCGGCCAATGGAAATCAGCGAAAAAGCGGTACAGTATCAATATTTTCTTTGGTTCCACCGAGAGAGGGTACCATCATCTGGGTCGGGGTCCCAAAATCTGTATATCTTTTGCTAGCGGCCCGTCCCGGCTTCGCACGAGTGGACATTTATTTTTAAACATTTTGGGATAAACGAAGAGTATATACCTTTCATCATCATCATCAGCCTATATTAGTCCACTGCTGGACATAGGCCTCCCCTAATGAGCGCCATAGCGCCCTGTCTTGATCTTGCCGCATCCAGCATCTGCCTGCAGTCTTTCGCAGATCGTCATCCCACCTAGCCGGAGGGCGTCCTACACTACGCTGCCGAGTCGTGGTCTCCACTCAAGAACACGTTTACCCCAGCGGTTGTCGGTTCTTTGCGAGATATGGCCGGCCCACTGCCACTTCAGCTTGCTAATTCTTTGAGCTATGTTGATAATTTTGGTTCTCTGTCGGACGAATTTTATCCTTCAGAGAGACTCGGAGCATAGATCTTTCCATAGCTCGCTGAGCGACTTTTAACTGGTGGACCAGCCATACCGTGAGTGTCCACGTCTCAGCTCCGTAGGTCATGACGGGTAGGACGCACTGATTGAAAACTTTAGTTTTCAAGCATTGCGGTATGGATGACGAGAAGAGAAGACTCGACGTAGTTTCCCAAACGCTGCCGAGCCTAGCTGGATCCTCCTCTTCGCCTCCTTAAAATTATTTTTACCTAAGTGCAGAATTTGTCCAAGGTGTATACTCTATAATAATTTCGAGAAGGTGGCTATGTACGACGACCGGTCCCGGATCAATGAGGCCATTGATCATGAATGACTTTGGTTTTATCCAAATTCATGCCAAGACCGATGCCTCAAGAGGCTGAGGTTAGGCCGTCTTTAATCAGTACGTCCTACCCGTGATGACCTACGGAGCTGAGACATGGACACTCATGGTAGGGCTGGTCCACCAGTTCAAAGTCGCTCAGCGAGCTATGGAAAGAGCTATGCTCGGAGTCTCTCTGAAGGATAGGATTCGTAACAAATACCGACAGAGAACCAATGTTATCGACATAGCTCAAAGAATTAGCAAGCTGAAGTGGCAGTGGCAGTGACTGCCGGCCATATCTCGCGAAGAACAATGTCAGTATTACCTATTAAATATTCTCTGCCAATGTACACTAGGCACCTCGTCTACCTACCTACCATCATTGAATCAGAATCAGAATATTTTTATTGTACAACTGTTCATTGCTTTTATTTACTATTTTAAGATTAACTATTGGAGATTTGTAATTTTGGAAGCTTAAGTTATCAATTTTACTGATCATCATCAGCCTTTGTTAGTCCACTGCTGGACATAGGCCTCCCCTAATGAGCGCCATAGCGCCCTGTCTTGAGTTTGCCGCATCCAGCATCTGCCTGCAGTCTTTCGCAGGTCATCATCCTACCTTGCCGGAGGGCGTCCTACACTACGTTTTTCTAGTCGTGGTCTCCACTCAAGTACACGTTCACCCCAGTAGTTATCGGTTCTTTGCGAGATATGGCTGGCCCACTGCCACTTCAGCTTGCCAATTCTTTGAGCTATGTCGATAACTTTGATTCTCTGTCGGATGTATTCGTTACGAATCCTATCCTTCATAGAAACTCCGAGCATAGGTAGTCTTTCCATAGCTCGCTGAGCTACTTTGAACACCAGGGCCAGCCCTATCGTGAGTGTCCAAATCTCAGCTCCATAAGTCATGACGGGTAGGACGCACCGTTTTCAAGCATTGCAGTATGGATGACGAAAAGACTCGACGTAGTTCTCCCAAACGCAACCGAGCCTAGCTGGATCCTCCTCTTGGCCTCCTTCTCAAAATTGATTTTACCTAACTGCAAAATCTGCCCGAGGTAAGTGAATTCGGAAACGATTTCGAGAAGGTGACCATGGACGACCACCGGTCTCGGATCAATTTATCATGATTTTGGTTTTAGTAAAATAACTACATGCCAATACCGATGCATCGCGAGAATGAAGCTAGGCCGTCCAGTATCTGGTTCAACTCCTCTAGCGACTCCGCCATTAAAACTATGTCATCAGCAAATCGCAGGAGTCACATAATAATCGCCGTTTATGATAATGCCTTTCCAGTCCAGCGTTTTATACGTCATGTCTTCCAACGCGCTTGTGAACAGTTTCGGGATATGACATCCCCCCCCTGTCTCACTCCTCTGCGCAATTGAATGGGTTTAGACTGCTGACCCTGTACTTGAACACTCACGGTGGTGGTATAGTCTGCGTCACTGTGTGTATGTGGTGTGGCACCATCGACCACACACACACACACACAGTGACGCAGAATCCTTCGCGAAAGCCGGCTTATTCTGGTGGCTGGAACTCGTCGAGTTTCCTGGCATCTGCGTCCCCGTGTCGCTGGCTGGCGGGGCAGTGACACGGGGACGGAGACTGGCATTCTGCGTCTTGGGCCATGAATGTGTTAACAGTGTCTAAAAAAGTACTCACAGGAATGAGTACCTAGATTATACTTCTAAATACTTCTAGGCACACGCCTAGAGTGCCTACGGTGGCGATTAAGTACCTTTTTCATCATCATCAACCGCCTTTTCCCACTCACTGTTGGTCTCCACACCACAGGCCTGTAGAGTGTTAGATTATACCTAATTCTTTTCTTAGACAAAAGGTTACATAATGTAGGTAGGTTAGTAAAGTAGAAACCTCCCCATATACCTGTAGGTAGATACCTAGTAGGTAAATCGATTTCGTTGTCATCTAGAGCCCAAATTTGTTTTTTGCTAGGACGGTAGATACTGGGATAGAAGCCAATAAGGCCCTTATCAGGGGAAGGCCTGTGTTCAGCCGTGGACGAATATAGGCTGTTGACGGGGTGAGGTAGGTAGGTACTTACATTCCCAAGCACTAGATAGTTAAGCCAATAGGCTGCGTATCCTGGTATTGCTATACCCGCGGTAACAATCAAGAATCCTGGAAATGCCTGCCACCACATTTCTTGAATGTTTATTTTCTCTGTGAAATACTTAGGAATTATTTGAAAAGTCAAAATAGTTGTGACCCGTTGTGGCTAGTTGTGACCCGACACGCACACGAAGGGTTCCGTACCACCATACAATATTTAACGCAAGCAATAAATATCTCGTATTGCAATTTTTTTGTATTATTAAATATTTATTTACTAGCTTTGCCTGCGGTTTCGCCCACGTAGGATTCGCTATTTTACGGATATTTATTTTTAGCATGAGACTCCCGTGAGGCAAAGTAAAACGGTGAAAAATTTAGGTGTCCTCATTGACAGAAATCTGTCGTGTTGACCTTAGCTCTCTGAAATCAGCCGCAGGATGTTTGCTTCAGCTGGTTCTGGACTAAAATTTCTGTTGCACTATGTCTTCTCCTTCCAGTTCTTGATTATGCTGATTGTTCTTTTCTTGATCTTTTGCAATCTTGAGCAATTTTTATTTGATTTTGATTTTAATGACCATGTCTCGGAATTTCCTATACGGCTTCGCCTTAATATTCACATCCGTTCTCTTCTCTGTAATAATATTGTTTCTATCTTCCGAACCCCCCGAACTCAAGGAACTTTTCTCTTTTCTTCATAATCACGCTCTTCCTCTGCGCTCTTCTGAACTGACCCCCCTGGGACCGTGCCTGGCTTAGTGCCTGTGCAGACGAACTAGCAGATTATTGCGTGTTGTATAATATATGTACACTTATTAATATACTTATAAATATTATTTATAATGCGGTGGTGGAAGAAAAGCCTGATTATTTTTTATTACGGAGAAAATAAAAACAACCATGACCAGCCAGAGGCGGGGGTGACATAAAAAATATTAAAAGTAAAAGCAAAATCCAACACAGCGGAGTCAGACTTGCCAGGCCACACCACCGCCAGTTGGCACCCTATGGGTACGGAACCCAAAATACAACAATAAGATCATGGTGTAGGTATAATAAGTGTAGATCAGAGCATAGATGAAAAACAGGCCGAATTTTTAAGAACTTCTTAGATTGTAGCTAAAATTATTTTTAATTATTTCCTCCGTCCACAAGCTCTCACTCGTCGAATGAGTTGGATACTGTGCCGTGTCGTGCGTGTGTGGGATCGTCCGTCGCGGCGAAAAAATATCGACCCCTCCAACCCAGTACGTTTAAATGTCGTAACGTAGAGTCGACTAGGAGAATACACCAGAGGTAGGGCAGCAGCTTCTTACTATTGTATTAATCAACACCTTTGCTACGATCACCAAATTCAAATTCAAATTCAATTTTTTTTATTGATACCATGTTGTTTGTTGGTCTTATAAAAAAAACAGTTCCAAACATAGACCCGGTTAGGGCACTACAATAATTATGTTAAACTTAAATCTAACACGAAGAAATTATTAATGTTCCTATCATTAATAATTTCTTAATCTATAATTTCTACAGTACAAATTTTTTACGAAATAATAAAAGTAAGAATTAAAATTTGAGAAAAATAGAATAATACATAAACAAGGAAACAAACTAAATACTAAATAACTACCTACAGCTCCAAGAACTCTTGTAATGTATAAAAACAGTTTATAATTAGATAGTTTTTTAAAAGTGTCTTAAATTTAGGTAATTTGCTTTCGTTCCTTATTTATCTTCGGGGATCTTATTATTGATTTTTATACACATGGCGTGTGGACCAGAGTGGAAGAGTTGTAACTTCGAAAACGGAACATCTAAACGATTTCGGGGTCTTAAGTGTTGTGGTCGGTTGTAAGGCTTGAAAAAATTAATGTTCTTTTTGACAAATAGACTTATTTCTAATATATAAATGCAGGTTAGTGTTAGGATCTGTTCTTGTATAAAATATGGCTTGCAGCTACACATTTGATCAAGGTTGTGTATTATTCTAATGCAGCGTTTTTGTAAGAAAAATAGTTTAATAGAGTCCGTGCTATTTCCCCAAAGAATAATTCCATACTGTAACCATGAATGCGCATAGGCATAATAAGCAGTAGTGGCGGTTTTTATATCAGTAGATCTCTTAGGTTCAAATAGCGCATAAGTGAACCTGGACAATTTTGTTGTAATTTGATTTATATGTTCCTTCCAGTTTAAATGTGAATCAATGTGCATTCCCAAAAGAGGATAGGTGTTTACATTTTCTAGGTCAGTATTTTGAAAAGTATATTTTATATGCATGGGGTGTTTCTGATAAGGCCTAAACTGAATAATTTTTGTTTTACTGAAATTTAACTGTAGATTGTGGTCATTCAGCCAGCTAACTATCTTAGTCAATGTTGTCTCTAGAAGGATATTTATATTAGAACCTGATTTAGTTGGAATGACGACTGATATATCGTCGGCAAATAGCGAGCATGAGGATTCGAAAACTTTCGGTAAATCATTAATATAAATGAGAAATAGTATGCAGCCAAGGACACTACCCTGAGGGATTGATTTAGTGATATTTGTTTTATTTGAGATAATTTTAGATATCATACCAGTTTTATGGTCATAGTCTTCTATTTCTACGTATTGCACTCTATTTTTGAAATAGGAGACGAACCAATCGTAACAAGGGCCTCTATCCAATCCGCCTGTCAACAAGAGTGCTTATGGCGAAACCACCCAGTCTCTTTTCTCGATGCGCAGAACTTCAGATAGAGATCGATAGCCTTTGGGTCACTGTTGTTACCAACCGAGTTGTTGGATAAAGTTTGCCAGGGCACAGATATTATAATACATACTATACTAGTAGCCAGGGCCACTATTCGTGACGTTGTTTGGGGGAGGCCTAGCCTATGTTCAGCAGTAGACGTATATGGGCTGTTGATGATGATGATCATGAAGTTTTTCTCGATGGCTGGAGCTCGTTTTTGATGTGTGTTTTGCTTGCTCTTATGGTGACTTTGAGAATTGTTTTAGTGGGCAACACAATAAAGTGACAGTTTAGTAACCGTAGGGCTGTGAACAAGCCTCGCTTTATCGACTTTAAGTATAGGGGTGTAAATAAAGCGTTTCCAAAGTACCTGGATCCATTATAAAGAACGTAAGCAGGTTAACTGTGGACTAAGTACTCGTTAAAATATGAAACGTTGGTGTCCTTCCCACGCAAATAAGGTTCGTAGCTAACCCGCATAGGTACATTCATTATGAATTCGTCAAACTCTGATAGTCTTTATGGTTAGTAGGTACCTATAGATCATCCATCATCTAAACTCGAGAATCTCAGATATAAATTAATGAAAACATTACATAAACTGATAATGATAACAGAAATAAACCAGGTCACAGCAGGAAAATCAAAATATAAACTTCAACAATGAGAACATACAGCTTTAAAGGTTCAAATACGTATTAGAAAACGGGTGAGAAACGAATGTAAGTTTTCATAACCAAAAATTGTTTCAAACTTCTGCCATTTGCTCCGATACCATAGTTACGTCGAAAATCAAATAGCATCTCTACATTTCTCACTCTAACTCAAATCAAATGGAGTCAATTATTTACTAGCGGTCCGTCCCGGTTTCGGACGGGTGGAATTTTAATTTTTAAACATTCGGGGCCACACCAGCCACTGCGGCGCGGCGCTGTTAATTTTTCTGTTAGGGTTCTCTGAAACGTCGCATGCGAGCGACGACGATAGAATCGCGTCGGCTAGAGTACCACCCGCCCGTATAGCGCCGTCCGCGGGCATGTGGCGTCAGTGCTTGAACTGTGGTGTTTAACTCGGCGCAAAATGGACGAAAAAATATTCATATTGCTAGAAGAAACGGAAGATGAACTTCTCATGTTATCTAAGAAACTATAGCAATAAAACGTCATGTGCGAGTCGGACTCGCGCACTAAGGGTTCCGTAAGACCTTTGTGTCTTAGCAAATTATCATAATTCTGGATAATCATGACAGATATAAAAAATTGGTTGCCTGTAAAGTCGGTATACGGGCGAAAGTTTTACGTGACAACGACTTTGAGTTCCTTTCACTTTTTATGTCTGTCTCTCTCGCTCTTAGGCGGGCTAACCATGCCCGAGTGGAAGGGACGCGTGCCTCTCACTCGCTCTCATTGTGAGCGCATAACGTGAGCGGAGCGTAACGCAGTTTCTTGAAGTGTCACCCGGCAAACCAATTTATAAGACGTTGTCACGTCAACAAAGATTCAACAAGAAAAATAAATAGATGTTCAAAAATCAAACAAGGATTTGAACTTGGTGCATCAGAACGTGAATCCCATGACCTTTAACGCATTCACTGCCCAGTCTCGGCGGTGCGACCAGCAGGGGCGCGCCCCGCCGAAACACGAGGGTCGAGAGGCTCGTCTGCGTCTTGGGCCTTGAAAGTGTTAGGCTAGTATGATCTTTTATTTAAGTCTCCAAAGATGACTGCAACTGTAGGTATGTACTTACTTACTTATATCTGTCTGTTACCCCTATGGCACACGTTCTGCTGAACACCCTGCCTCTTAATTATACCTACCCAAAGCCCAGAAAAAAAATTACAATCTGTCTTATATTTTTCCGATTTATGTAAGTATTATCCTTGGTAGGTGGTTATTAGTGGTCAAAACTCCATTAAAAAATTAGGTTTGTGTTGTGTGGTAGGTATATTTTTATAAACTCGCATGCCGACCGCCCATCATCGTTGTCGTCGTCGTCGTACGTAACGAGCACAACACTATTTATTTCAGTGTCATCAAAAATGGCAGCGCTACCGATCGAAGATTTCCCTGTCTGGGGATTGATGCCGAAAAAAGAAACGGGAGTCATCTCGTTTCTGAATAAATATGAAGATTATGACGGCAGAAATACGATTATTGCCATTTTCGACTCTGGAGTTGACCCTGCAGCCGAGGGACTCACGGTAAAAAAGTGTCTCGTCACGATTTGTTTAGTTGCATTTTATTCGTTTTTATTTCGTGCTGAGTACCTACACAAGTTTTGTGATATCAGGTGACGAGCACGGGTGAAACGAAGGTTATCGAGAGATTTGACTGCAGTGGAAGCGGAGATGTGGACACCAGCACGATAATTCGGAAGGTTACCGACGGCGGCATTGCCGGCTTGACGGGCCGCAAACTAAAGGTAAATACTACGTGTTGCTTGCTATTCTTTTTGTCTATAACATATAAAATATGGCAGACAACACCCTTGTTTCTGGGAGGCACGGTCATCTGCGGATGTGTGAAGAGGAGGTAAGTACTTGTCACCACTATGGTCCTACACATTAAGAGAGAATGTTTTCGTTTTATTTAAATTTTATAATATTGATAATCTATTCTTATCTTCAAAGATTCCAGAGACATGGAAGAACCCAACTGGTGTATGGCGGGTGGGAATGTTACACCCCAACAGCATATATCCAACAAAAGTAAAAGATCGCATGACCGACCATAGGAAAGAACATCTTTGGGATGTGAAGCATAAACCTGCATTTGCTAAGGCTAACAAAGAACTCCAGGATTTTGAGAATGAAGTTGGTAAGCATCTTGTCTTGTCTATTTTGTAAGGTCCATGCTAAAATTGGAAAGTAATAATCCTGTCTGGCCCTCTGTCTGTTGGTTACCTTTTACTGCTTTTTTTTTCAAGAACAAAGATTATTCTTTTTATCTGAAATGAATGTTATTTTGTAGAATGGGCTGTTTAGCCATAGTTGGATCTTAGTTTTGCGATTCCTATGCATAGCTCTATCTTAAGGTGGGTGCGGGCAGAAGCTTGACTGAGCTTCTTTTCACTGTCTATTTCATTGCTTCAGTGTCAAAGTCATCCACTCTGAGTGTGGAAGAGAAACGCCAGAAGGACGAGCTGGAGGCTCGGGTGGAAGCCCTGCAGAATGCAGAGAAGAAGTACTGTGACCTGGGACCTACCTTCGACTGTGTGCTGTTTCATGATGGAGAGGTCTGGAGGTGAGGATCTTCTCTAAAATATTCCCTTGGGTAGCCAAGGTCTCCACCTCCACACACTGCACCACTAGCTACTGTGTATGTGTAATATATTTGTTGTTCAAATTTATAAAACCTCTTAACTCAGGAATTAATTGAATTTGGAATTATTCTCTAAGTCATACAACAGTAAAGAAATAAATAAGAACAGTTGATTTGTGCTCATTATACCAACATTTACAAATTTGTTTATATTTCCAGAGCCTGCATCGACACCTCAGAAGAGGGTGAACTAGAAAAAGGTGTGCTGCTCGGGGAGTACAGTGTGACCCACGAGCACTCGCACCTCACAGAGTTTGATGAAATGACCATCAGCATCAACGTGCATGATGAAGGAAACACTTTGGAAGTCGTGGGAATGTGCTGTGAGTATTGCTGAACTAAGGAAATGTTTAACAAATGACTAGTGGACGGCACAGACTTTTACGATTAATATTGATTTTTCCAAAACCGGTATAGGATTCCTTGGTAAATCAGGACAAAAGATTGTTGGTAGCTGTCCTCGGCATCTTTATCCAAGTACCCACATAAGTCTTGTTATTTCAAAGTCAATCCACTACACTATTATGAGTGCACTCACACATAGGTGCATCGGGACAAATATTTGTACGATCTGCAGATATTTGTTCAGGGTGTTCTGGTCGTTTTCTATGTATAATAAAAAATATCTATCTATGTACTTGTATATTATTATGTATATCAGTTATCTAGTACCCATAACACAAGCTCTGCTGACCTTGGGGCTAGATAATGCTGTGTGAATTGTCCAGCATTATTTATTTATTATTATTATTATTTATAGGTATATGTATAATACACCATACAGAGGCTACATATAATTATTACAGACTTTATAATCTAGGCAACATGATAATGAAGGAAATATTTCCTCATTAGTTAAGGGTCATTCCATGATTGATCACAGATTCAGCTACGAATTATGTAATTTATTTATTTGACCGGGGGTGTCATCTTCGCTGGAATGACCCATAAGTGTTTTACATTAAAGGTAATTAATTACATTGTTAGATCAGCATGCATCTCATATACTCCTGTTGCCCAGACTCTCATGAGACTGGTGCCTCGGGAGAGCAGCTCCAATGCTGGACGCTATCAGATCCCTTTCGTATTAAGTTATTATAGGCTTACCTTTATTTTTATTATAAAGATCTTTCTTGTATTATTAAATTACTTCTATGTTAAGCCTACTCTGTAACTCACCTTGCTACTTTACATACTCTGAGTAATTTTCTTATGTTTACCTCCCACGGAATGAGTACACTGGTGACCTCTGCTACAGGTTTTTCATAAACCTTTAACAGGCACCAGTCTCTCAGAACACAGGTGGTTATGCTTACTTAGTACTTATGTATTTACTCTCCAATAGTTTTAACACTACCTAATCTAAGCCTGAATTATAGATATATGTAAGCTTGATATAGATAAGATACCTTTGTGAGAGAAAATAAACATTTTTATTATTATATTATTATTATAATACTCGATTTATTTCCAGCAACTCATGGCACCCACGTAGCAGCCATAGCATCAGGCTACTTCCCCAATGAACCAGAGCGGAATGGTGTTGCCCCTGGAGCCAAGATTGTGTCCCTGACCATCGGAGACAGCCGGCTAGGCTCCATGGAGACAGGCACCGCTCTCGTCCGGGCCTGCATTAAAGTCATGGAGCTATCCAAGAAGATGAAGATAGATGTTATTAATATGAGTTATGGAGAGCATGCCCATTGGTGTAATTCTGGGTAAGCAAGCAACTTTGCAAATTGTTGCTTGAGTGAATATTTTGGTATGACATTCCATCGCGCCAAGCCTAATCGTACCTTTGAATATGCCATTGTTGCTCAAATGTAGCGTAAACTGTGGATTACGTTAAGATATTGCAACTCGTGGTTTGTTACGCTCGTGTAGCGTTGCGTCGACGTACGAATGCATACTTTTGTGCGATCCCTCCCCTCTGACTTTAAACTGACTCTAAGCATAGTTGAATCCACCTGATGTTAACAAATATCGCCTAAAACATAGCAATACCTCGCAAGGCACACGCTTGCAGTGCGCTCTATTATGTCGTCAAGGAGGTTTAGTAGAGCCTCATTTGCTTCTTATTTCTCCAGCAATTTGAGCCCGATTGATTGTGTTTGTGTTGTTCCAGCCGCGTGGGCAGTATCATAAGCTCGGTAGTGAACAAGTACGGCGTGGCGTGGGTGGTCTCGGCCGGGAACCACGGGCCCGCGCTCTGCACCGTGGGCGCGCCGCCCGACATCGCGAACTCCGTGCTTATAGGTGCGTGTAGAAGGGACTGCGAGGAGAGAAGCGACGACCATACACACATAGAACGCACCGCACAATCATTTTACGCACTCGCTCCACTGCGGTTGCGTCCCTAAAGATTTCACGATTATTTTTGTATAAAAGGCTCTATTCTCCTTCCCCAGGTGTCGGAGCCTACGTGTCCCCCGACATGATGACGGCGGCCTACTCGATGCGGCAGAAGCTGTGCGGCGGCGCCTTCAGCTGGAGCTCGCGCGGGCCGTGCTGCGACGGCGCCGCCGGCGTCTCCGTGTGCGCGCCCGGCGGCGCCGTCGCCTCTGTCGCTAGGTATCACAATATGTCTTCCATACATCCGTCTAACACATACACACGTACCCACAAACTCACGTCGCCGTACCACACCCACATGTATAATAAGCGGCACGACTCGTGTGACACAGATGGGCAGTAGTGGGGGTAAGCTCGCGCATGTACGAATGACATGAATGGAGCCGAATGACACGCGAGCCTCCAATAGACGATGTGCATTGACTGAGGAACCAATCGCGTGCAGTTCGGCACCCCGCCCCGCCCCCATGGCTTCAAAAATTAACTACTGCGCAGGTGTCAGTTTGTGCTCACGACTCATGCCGGTCACATGGCTTCAAAAATTAACTACTGCGCAGGTGTCAGTTTGTGCTCACGACTCATGCCGGTCACTATAACTACAAGTATCCACACATACGCACCTCTACACACTGACCACTCACCCTCACACCCACAAGCACCTACACAGACACTACTTACTTTATATTATGAAACAATTCATTTATTCTCAAAATTGTTTCAGGTTTACTCTAAGAAATAGTCAATTGATGAACGGCACCTCAATGGCGGCACCACACGTCGCCGGTGCAGTAGGTAAATCTTACAATTCAATTTCTTTGAATCTTTTTAAGTTTTAACAATAATTTACTGAGAATGTAAGCAGGTAAAAACGGGTTTATCTTAAAAATAATGCAGGAAAATTCACACAGCAAGTCACACAGCACAGCAGGACAAAAATGCTTTTCAAGTAATGGACTACCAGGGAAGGATCGTGAAGGAACCTACACAGATCTGTGTGTAACTATTCACCTACGCACGCTATCTAGACAAATAGCCTGCTAAGCAAGTAGAGCTACCCAAAAGCAATTTTCATTGTGTATCAGAGAGAGAGTGAACGTCACCAATAACCTATCCTTTTCCAGCGGCCCTTATATCAGGGCTAAAGGCCCAGAAGCTGCCGTACTCCCCGTACTCCATCAAGCGTGCGCTGGAGAACTCCGCTACCTACCTGTCTCATGTGGAGCCGTGGGCACAGGGCACAGGACTACTTAACATTGAAAAGGTCAGATATTGTGTTTTGATAACTGTGTGTGTTTGTGCACGTACGATCTGCACATATTTGTTCCAGATGTTTTCTATGTATTGTAAAAATATTTATTTATTGCTAGGAAAACCAGCAGCACATACATACTAATTATATAAAAGAAGTCGAAGCAGGAGGCTATTAAGAGGTTTTCACGGTTAAAATAATAATAGTTACATAAAAAGTGTGAACAAGCTGAGTAAACTGAAAACCTACTATAAACTACAAACAATGGTTTGCATTAAGCAAAACAGACAAATAGAATAAATGAGATATACAAATAATCAAACTTCAGCACCATCACCTTGGTGGTGATGAATATAATAACATAACCAAAAAAAAGAGAATTAAACGAAAACCAAAAAATAATGCGCACTTTTCTCATGCCAAAATTGCATCGTCCTCACCGGAGGGCGAGAAATAGTCGGAGCTGAGCCGTCGCCTCACGGAGTTGACACCAGTGTCAACTCCAGAGCAAAAGAGATCTAAATCCATTTCCTTAGATAGTTTATTAAATTGATCACCAACCCGCCATAAATAGAAGTTCTGGCGATAATTTGTACTAACTGTTGGTGTATGAATGATCTTATTTTAATACCACTTTCTGAACACTTTCACTTGGAGATATTCTATTAATTTTCGACTACTAATTGGAATAATAATACAGATGTTTAGCCGATAACAGCATTTAAATATCTCTGTTCGAATTGCGGTCTTTATTCATGTCTCTTAGAAAGCGTAGGAATTTTTCTACATATTCAACTCTAGAATCTAGATAGTGTTTGAGAGAGATCTTGACTCTTTTCGATATTAAAATATTTTGAACCTTCAAATACATTCATAGTTATTAATAGTTCACCTAACTTATTTATACTAGGTAGGTACTGGGTTTAAACCATACTGGAGCCTAGCGCGTGCGCGAAGTATTAGTAAGTATATATGAAACCGCCGTTTGCGTTCACACTGATGTGACTGAGGCGACGAAACGGGCTTGAGCGAGGCAGAACGCGTAATTTTCATACTCGCCCGCGCTAGGCTCGCAATACGGTTGAAGCCTATGACTTCTTACCGTAATACAGTATTAACTTGTAACAACACCTAGAGAGAATCATGTTATAAACTAAAATTCATGTAGGCTTATACATAAATTTTGTAACCCTTAACTTTCAATAATACCATTTTAAGTACAAAGGTAGGTTGCCCATTCTTGCACTTCATTAGGACCATAACTGGATCATTTTGTACAAAAGCAATCCTCAACCCCATTTCTATCATCAGGCATTCCAGCTACTAACAACATACCACGACGGCGTCGAACGCGACGTGACATTCAACATATCGTGCGGGCCGCACAACGGCAAGGGAATCCTGCTGCGACCCAAACTGAAGGCCACGCCGGAAGACGTTACCGTGTCTATCGAACCGCAGTTTCTTTTGGACCACGAGGATGAACAGAGTGAGTTTATTTCACCTTGATTTCCGGTCGTTAGGGGACGCTCGAAAAAAATCAGGTTTTCACTTTTTTCAGGGTTCCGTACCTCAAAAGGAAAAAAGGAACCCTTATAGGATCACTTTGTTGTCCGTCTGTCTGTCTGTCTGTTTGTCTGTCTGTCCGTCTGTCAACCCTCTTTTCTCAGGAACGCGTGGAAGTATCGAGTTGAAATTAACATCAAATACTCAAGTCCGTAACCTCTTGAAGCCGTGATATAAATTAAACTTCTAAGTCAACGCACTCAAAAGTTACAGCCGCTTATCTCCGAAAATTTTGAAATTTCCGTGGGAATCACATGCAACCAAAACCTATAGGGTACTTCCCGTAGACCTAGAATTATGAAATTTGGCAAGAAGCAAGGCCTGGCAAGGCGCAAATAAAGGCACAAATAAAGAAAAAAATCCGAAAACAGTAAATTTATACTTAATTCACAAAAAAAAATACTTCTGTTTCTCGGCATGGACCAAAACCTAAAGGGTACTTCCCGTTGACTTAGAATCATAAAATTTGTTTTATGAGTGTTTGTTTTAAAATTCGTGCAATCATTAAAAAAATATAATATGGATCCCAGAGAATCCCTGCGTGATAAATTCAAAGAAATAAACATAATGACAGTACCATGTCAATATATTTATGAAAACTTATTGTACACTCATAAAAATATAATTCGGTTCCCTAAAAATAGCGATAAACATAATTTGAATACCAGAAACAAACATAAGATCGCTGTGCCCACAACTAGGCTACACAAAATTAATGTATCTTTTAAAGGGCAATGTATACGCTTCTACAACAAAACTCCTAGTGAGTTGCAAAAATTATCAGTAAATAAATTCAAACAAATTGTCAAAACCTTGCTGTGCAAAAAGGCTTACTATAAAATATCAGATTATCTAGAGGATAAAAAAGCTTGGGACGGGTTTTGCTCCAACTCGAAAAATAACAACTAACAGGCTAAAGGTTTCTTCGTCGCTTCTTTACTTTAGTCTACATACCGAAGCGAGAGAAATAAAAAAATATCACTTTATTTCCGTGTCAGTGCTTAGTTTTATAATTTGACCTTTTCTAAGTGTACATTTATTGTATTTATGGAAATAAAGAGTTTTTGATTTTGATTTTTGATTTGGCAAGAAGCAAGGTCTTATAGCACAAGTAGAGGAAAAAATCTTAAAACCGTAAATTTGTAGTTTATTCACAAAAAAAATAACTTTTAATTCTTGCTATAGACCAAATCCTATAGGGTACTTCTCGTTTACCTAGAATCATAAAATTTTGTAAGAAGCAAAGTCATATACTTAGCATAAATAACGATAAAAATTTGAAAACCGTAAATTTGTATTTGTTTAGTAACTAAAAAACATAAGTTTTGATTCTCTCCCTCTACCACTAGATACAGGGTACCTACTTCATGTTGACCTAGAATCATAATATTTGGCAAGCAACAAGGTCTTACAATTAAACGGAACCCTTAGTGCTTGACGTTTTTTTTTATTTTATTTTAGTTTTAATTTAGTTTTGCGGCGCACATGGCGCACCACTTGCTGCGAACCCGCGCTCGAGCAATCAAGAATCTGCTGTCGTTTTGGACTCTACTGACATTAAGAGATTTTTACTAAAATCAACATTATGACAATAGACTCCAAAACTACGATTGATTCAAAGTTTATTGTAACAAAGATTCATAGCAAATGGCTTACAATGTGCGATAAACTTGTAATTACATTAGAAGTTTAATTCAGATTAGAAGCTTAGAAAATAGTTAAAACCCAATTGTACCCTGTGTTATTTTTACATGATTCATTTAGTAATGAGTGTCGACATAAAATAAAATGTCCTTGAAATATCAAAACCATGATAGTATCGCAAAAATCTTATCCCGTATGTATAGATAAACACTTTTTAGTAAAATATCAAAGTCATATGAGAGTGAGTCGATCAGTATTTCTATGTTATTTATTGTATTTCAGTGTGCTTATCGAAACTCGAACTGAATAAGACAATAACTACTCAGTGCGTCAGTCGGCCAAAACTAAGTCAATGTGAAAGAAGTGACTCGAGTTTGAAAGAGAAAATTAAACAAAGCAAAAGCGATGAAGCTAAAGATAGTATTTCTGCCGGTATGTTAATTGGCAATTTTTCTTCATTGTAGAATTTGGATTCCTCATTAGGTAGACAAGACACTAGTGACATTTTGATTCTATCAAACAACTATCATGGTTTTGATGTTATCAACTGCATTAATTGTAATGAGATCTTTACCTTGGTTTTATCATCATTATCTCAGCCCGTGATACTCAGCTCTGGGTTATAAAGGCAATTATCTATCTTATTTGATTCTGTGCGAACTCCACCCGTTCCGGCCACCCGACGATATCGTCCGATACCACCGTGTTGCCTCCACGCTACCACGCGATCTATCGGGAAGCGAGCGGATCTATCGTAGCGCCCACTGCACCACTGACCAAAGCGGAATGGGTGCTCACTGAAATCTGCCTTTAGGACACTACCGCCGATCGATTTCAAAAGCTTTCGCGATCTGTGTGTTGTTTGACAAAACGAGCTAGGCGCACATGTAATGAAATATCTATAATCAGCCCGTGAGCATCCACAGCTTGGAATAGGCCTCTTCTCTATTACTTGAAATGATGTAACATTATTATAATGTATTGTTTCCCCAGATCGCAACGTCCCAGGGCGTCAGATCGCGTTCTCAGCGCGCCTCGGCCTCGCGGCGAGCCCGCCCGCGCCCTGGCTCAGCGCCGCCTTGCATCTCGACATGATGAACGTGCCGCGCCCCACCGCGGTGCGCATCGACGTCACCGCGCTGCCACCCGGACCGCACTTTACTAGGTAAGCGGCGTAAGCGCGCGTTCACTATGTTACACACTTTACAGATACTCCCCAAGCGCTTTACACCAGGTAACACAGTTTACAGATAGTCGCCTAGCGCTTTACACCAGGTAACACAGTTTACAGATAGCCCCAAGCGCGTTACACTATGTAACACAGTTTACAGATAGTGCCCAAGTGCATGACATTTACATGCTCACCCAACCGCACTATACCAGTTAACGCATTCACTGCCCAGCCTCGCGTTTTATGGTGATGGTGGTGATTTAGGTTTATGGTGAAGAAGTACATCTGCGTCTTGCCCATGAAAGTGATAGTTAGTTTAACACATATGAAAGATACCTCCTAAGCGAAACGTAAGCCCTACAGCCGTGCGGTGGGATGGCGGTCAGCCCACTTGCTGATCAGCTCGAATGTATTGACATTCGAGCAGAGGAGCAAGCGTTATCACAACGTAATAACAGCCTGCACCTCTAACGTTAATGCACCTGCACCTTTAACGTAACGATGTCATGTTTCATTGAAATGTGCCTTAAGTTTTTGATTAGGTACTTTCTTCAAACTGGTCATCGCGTCGCGTTGGTCGTTACTGTGCCGCCGCTTCTCGAACATTTGCTTGTAATCCGATAATATAACCGAGCATTGCAGTGCGTAATGTGTCCGCAATGATAGCGGCTTGGTCTAACAGGCGTGGCAAAAACAACTAAATCGACTACACCAGAATGCTCAAAGTAGAATCTTTCTAGTCGTTGATTTTTTATTTATTTTTTTAAATTTATTCATTACAAACACATTAACAGTATTTGTATATAATTATTTGTACCTTATATACTTTGTGAGGTTTGTCGTGGTACTCACATACGTTTTTACTTTATTTGTTATCTAAGATCGTGTTACATTACAGACGAATGCCCGGTACTGACCGGCGGCGTTACGGGGCGTTATGTAATGTAACTGGGATGAATAGATGATAAAATGGGAAAGAAGGCGTTGGCAACGAGACGGATTTTAGCACGCGCCATACATACCTATCATGCTCGTTGCGAATATTACATTACGCCTGGTAACACTGGTCATGTTTGTACGATCTGCAGATATTTGTTCAGGGGTTCTGGATGTTTTTCTATGTATAATAAAAAATATCTATCTATGTAGTGTATTGTATTATGTATATCAGTTATCTAGTACCCATAATACAAGCTCTGCTTAGCTTGGGGCTAGATAATGCTGTGTGAATTGTCCAGCATTATTTATATTTATTTATTTATTATTATTCTGTGTCCGCAGTATCAACGCCTACGACATGGCGTGCATTGAGAAAGGCCCCGTGTTCCGGATCCCCATCACGGTGCTGAAGCCCGAGCCGCTGGACGAGAGCAAAGCCAGTCCGTGCGTCACCGTGCAGGGCGCGCTTTTCAAACCTGACACCATACGGAGGCATATCGTTATACGTGAGTCATCTACCTGCCTACATCTGTACAAAGCCAGTCCGTGCGTCGGCGTGCAGGGCGCGCTTTTCAAACCTGACACCATACGGAGGCATATCGTTATACGTGAGTCATCTACCTGCCTACATCTGTACAAAGCCAGTCCGTGCGTCGCCGTGCAGGGCGCGCTTTTCAAACCTGACACCATACGGAGGCATATCGTTATACGTGAGTCATCTACCTGCCTACATCTGTACAAAGCCAGTCCGTGCGTCGCCGTGCAGGGCGCGCTTTTCAAACCTGACACCATACGGAGGCATATCGTTATACGTGAGTCATCTACCTGCCTACATCTGTACAAAGCCAGTCCGTGCGTCGCCGTGCAGGGCGCGCTTTTCAAACCTGACACCATACGGAGGCATATCGTTATACGTGAGTCATCTACCTGCCTACATCTGTACAAAGCCAGTCCGTGCGTCGCCGTGCAGGGCGCGCTCTTCAAACCTGACACCATACGGAGGCATATCGTTATACGTGAGTCATCTACCTTCCTACATCTGTACAAAGCCAGTCCGTGCGTCGCCGTGCAGGGCGCGCTCTTCAAACCTGACACCATACGGAGGCATATCGTTATACGTGAGTCATCTACCTGCCTACATCTGTACAAAGCCAGTCCGTGCGTCGCCGTGCAGGGCGCGCTCTTCAAACCTGACACCATACGGAGGCATATCGTTATACGTGAGTCATTTATTTATTGAGAGAAGAACATCATTACAGGTTATTTTATTAAGCCCTTAGAGCTATGTTTATCTAGGTACTTATCATAACTTATTTATTTGGTCTAAGGTTACATACAAGTAATACACAATACTAATCTAAACATTTTGTCATTATAACAGTCTGTGCCATTTCCATGGCTTTCGGCATGTTTTGGTAAAATATATCTACGCTGTTTTCAGACAGAATATTGAGTAAATAGATAGCGAGTCCACACCAGGAAAGTAGGACAACTTATACTTTACAATAATCTTCTCTCATCCAGCTCCCAAAGGTGCGACATGGGGCGTGGTGCGACTGTCGACGACGGAGCGCACGCGCTCGGGCCGCTTCCTGGTGCACTGCATGCAGCTCCTGCCGCAGCGCAGCTGTCGCTGTCACGAGACGCAGAAGCTGCTCTCGCTCACTGCGGACGCGCCCTCCCAGCTGCCCTTCCAGTGTGTGGTGAGTGCTACTGCCTTTTATTTATTGATAAGAAAGCGACAATCATAGTTTCATTTATTTAATTCGTTTATTTATTGTGACATCTGAATTGACCATATATCGTGATGACAGGGCGACGTGACGTTAGAAATAGCAATCGCGAAATACTGGGCCAACATCGGCGACATGGTGGTGGACTACAGCATAGAGTTCTTCGGCCTGAAGCCGGAGTGCGGCGCGCGGGTAGTGATGCTGCCGTCGGACGGGCCCGCGCGCGTCAACGTGAGCGCGCTGCGGACCGCCGACGTGCAGCCCGCCGCGGTCATCAAGAACGTGGAGCCGATTGTCAAGTGAGTTGTATTATAATATAATTATACTGTACTCCATTATACAATTCTCTATATTTTATGTATATAAAGGGCAACTCCTCGTGGATTATTAGTATAGTTGCCGCCAACTGTCCGGTGACGGGCAGCGAGAGTCGGAGGTTTGCGCAGGTACACTCACGCATGTAATTCATATGGCGCTGACAACGCAGCAGGCGAACGAGATAGCAACTTTGTATAGTTCTGTCTCGCTCTTTCATTGTTTGAAACAAAAACTCAAAGAATAATCGACGCGACTGTCCAGAAAGTAACCGCCCACCAATTTAGCTTAAGAATTGCGTCCTGCGCATCTTTGTTACCTGCCAGAGGACAAGAAGTCGGATGATTATTATACACACAGTGCTTTACCCAATTCTGCCACAAAAACGAGAAATATCAAAAAAGTTGTTCGGTGGCGATTTTGCAACGATATCATTGTGATAATTGTGTCAATATACAAATAGCCAACCTTAACTCTATCTTCGACCTTTTCTAAGAATGCAGCTATTCTATTTAAGGTAATAAAGAAGAAATACGTTTTTGTTGCATTCGTAACAGTTAGCAAAGTTTTGGTAACTAAAGTATTCATATTAATTAAGTATAATTATTAATTTTACAATGATTTCAGGCCCGTAGAGTCGAAAATATCGCCGCTGACAGCTCGTGACGTCATCCCCCCGAGCAGGCAGATCTACCAACTCATCAATACTTACAACTTCCACATCGCTAAATCCACCGATGTAAGTTATTCTCCGCGCCGCTAGTGCCGTGCGGTGCTTACTGTTTGCACCTCGCCAACTCTTCCCGCAAAGTAGTCGTAAGAGGCGATAGATATAAGGAATATCCACCGGGGCGAGTAGCAGCGCCTCCTGCAGAAGAATTCTGCCACCAACCAGTTAACTCCAACCTCGAGCAGTGGACCAATGTAGGCTGTTGAGGTGAGGTGAGGTGAGGAAGTAATTCTCACAGACGTTTATCCCTTGACACAAATGCTTGGCACAATCCTGTACCTGGTTCTCTGAACATCACCATAAGGCACTCTCACCATAAAACGTATATCGACAATCGCCGATAACGCTGTTTTCTGTAAAATTTTCTGTTTCTTTGCCATTTATACCATCGTAAGATTTCTGTTCCCTTACTAATTTTTAAGTTTGATGACGCGAGATGGCAATATGTAAGTTTGATTGATTGTGCAGGTATCTCCGATCGTGGCTCCGCTGTGCGACATGTTGTACGAGAGCGAGTTCGAGTCCCAGATGTGGATGATCTACAACACCTGCAAGCAGCTCATGGCCGTCGGGGACGCGTACCCTTCTAAAGTAAGTTACCAATCCGTGTTCCTTTAACATTCTCAATAGGGTTTTTGATTAAAATAATGTGTTTAAACTTCGCTTGTGCCGAATCGACAGTACTGTTACTTTGGTGAATTTTCCAAAGTAAATCCATTTTCGCGGCCATGAAAAGTGGAAATTAATTGTAGGAATGGCTGAAGTATGTAGACTCAGGACGCCTTTGAATTGTTTATAGCACTGCCAATGTATCACATACCTGACACTAATGTCCAGTACCGCGCTGTGACAGGCGCGATACAGTGCCGGGTTCCTAGTGTATTGACGAACGACGTATAAACTGCATACTTAAAGCATGGGATTGAAAATGACGTCATCTCTCATGCTGTCCCGCTCAGATCGCGTTCTAACTAAACGGGACAGCATGAGAGATGACGTCATTCTCATCCCAGTCTATAAGTACGCACTTACAATTATTGTTTTTCCTTAGCTACTGTATCTTCTAATATCCTTCTTCCAGTATTCAGTGAAGCTCGAGAAAGGCGACTACGTGCTCCGACTGAACGTCCGCCACGAGAACAAGTCACTCTTGGAGAAGCTGCAGGAGATGCCGTGCGTCCTTCAGCAGAAGCTGCAGACGCCCATCACGCTGGACGCCTACTGCTCGCCGCATCTGGTAATGTACTACTGCTCGCCGCATCTGGTAATGTACTACTGCTCGCCGCATCTGGTAATGTACTACTGCTCGCCGCATCTGGTTATGTACTACAGGATGCGCCAGACAACTCTGCAGCTCTATAGAAGCATCATCAGAAGCAATAATATCATAAACGTTACAGTTTGGATGTTTAGATGTTTGGATGGATGTTTATTTTCTTCGCGCCATAACGACTTAGCTGATCAGGCTGCAATTTTTCATAGATGTGTAGCCTACGATGTAGCTCTAAGCCTAGTATCAAAAATCTACTACTTTTTATACTACTACTTATACTGGCTTCTGTTTATTCCATAAAATAGTTCCCATGGTTCTCATGGGATAGAAATAACCTTTAAACGTTTGTATAAAAACAACGGGTGCAAAGCCGCGGGCAGAAACTAGTTATTAATATTGCACAATGGCGGGGTCGCGGCCGCGCGCGGGTCTGAGATAGGTTGAGCTCCGTTAAATGCACGACTCAGGGGAAATATTCCTGGCTTCGAAATACACACCTTGCTAAACACAAATAGGGTATACACATGTGACTTCCGAAAGGCTAATTATTTTTTACGTATTTTCTGTTGATATATAAATATATCTGTGTATATATTTTTGTGCTTTTTGATTATTTTATTGTGAAATTTAATCATTAAAAAGTAGATGAGTACTTTAAATCTCAATCGCAAAATTTCCAAACGCGTTGGCAAGAGCGAGCGCGACGTCACTCTTCACATTTTGTATGTCATGTCATGAGGCTTGGCGGGATATCTTTTGTATTATTTTGCGGTTGTTTGTTTTCTGTAAAGTAAAATATTAGTTTTTATACTACACCTGCTCGGAAAGTTGTCTATTCCTTTTCCATTTATAGAATAGAAAGTATGTCTTTGCAGGCCTATAGGAAACCGGGAGGAAAAACTCTATGGAATTTCATTTCTCACGTGTTTTAGCGGGAGGAAAAAGTGTATGGAAATCCATTTCTAACGTGTTATTTTTTTTTAATTTCCTAAAAGATCGGCCGGTAGCTATGGTTATTTTCGTTCGGTCAAACGACAAAAAATTTTTACTCCAAGTCCATCAGGCCTCCTCCGATTTCCGAACAATATTTTGAAAAAAGAACCCAAAGGCTGGCGCGGTCAATGAGGTTTTACCAACATCATTGGGCGCGATTTCAATTAATAATTAATTCTGCTTTTTATTTTCCTCGAAGGTATAAAGCACTATTTATCACTCGGCAGAAAGTGCGATTCCTACCTCGTGTGTTTGAAGGTCCTCGGCTGCGCCTCGGGCCCAAAACGACACACTCGGTAGGAATTGATCACTTTCTCGCCTTGGTGTAAAATGCACTATTATTTGTATCTAATTTCATTTTGATTGAAAAATCAACGCAGAAACAGAGGCGCTTTGAGTTGAAAATGTGAAGTGTGACGTCACAGAGGAAGGGCCAATATGGCAGCGTTTTTATCACCCGAAACTGAATGCAGTTTTACTATTTTTTTTTACCTTATTAATAATATATCACCCACAAATAACATAAACACCCATAAAATTTTGTGTGTTATATTTTTTTCGGTAATGTATAATCTAAATAATCGATAAAAAAAAATTGCACACACCCTGACCGACGTTAGTACGTAGTTTCATTTAGGATGTATGATGAATTCCTTACCTGAACCACGTTTTTTTTTATTTCCATGCACTCATTCCAGTATTGTCATTATAATTCGGTAAATATTTAATTTAATAGAATATTTATGCCTGCTAGCTTTGACAAAAAACAGTCGGAAAACGTTAGTTTTAGTTCATAAAATAGCAAACTAAATTTTAAAATACTATTTAAAGGTTTCAGCTTTTTTAATCTGTTTCATAACACCATTAAACAGTAGTCGCCATGTTATTACGTCATACGTCTATGTAAACTTAGAAGTGTCAACTGTCAACTATCAGCGTACCTATAACATACAAAATATCACTGCATTTGTTTACACAGCCAACTGACGTCATGACTACAGAGCAATATGGCGTCCACTCCACTGCGTCCAGCGTTTTCGTCAAATTACGCGCGGAATTTGAAAATGCATTTCTATGGCACTTAACGATTGAATAAAAATTTTGGGATTTTTTTTGTGGTTCATTAGCACTATAGAATATCATTGGGACACTTTTCAAAAATGGGTGTAATACCCTATTGAGCTAACTGCAGACTGTGATAAGATGGCTTTGACTTTTTTTTTCGTTTTAAATCATTTATTCTCAAAAAGACAAATATTACATCTCACTTACTCGAGAACAGGGTTTTTACATCAAATTAGGTTTACATACGTTATGGTCGTCCAAAATTTACTCGTTCAATGTGCGACTTAGTCATAAAGTAGAGCTTTCGCCGTTACTTCATTGTTACAGGTTACAAAATATGTTGCTACGAAATATTGGTTGGTAAAAACAGAATTCCCTATGAGAATATAAAGTAAAAGTATTAGGTACTTTATTTATAGCTGAATTAAATTTGTATCAAAGTAATTTGCTCTATTTATTCATATTGTTCTCTAACATGCATTTTCAATTATTTTTATTTTGTGCAGGCATTGACTGCCGGGAAGAAAATCAGTTCAACTACGATCATGACTGGCTCCATGATACCCATCTACTTCGCGACGATAGCCAGCGACAAGTGAGTACAAAGCAATCCGTTCTAATCACGGTGGACAATTTGTAATCGCCCGCCCTAGCTGAGCAGAAAATTATGAAAATGATGATTAATCGACACGCGCGATAGAGCGGCAGCTAAATTCAGAAAGAAACGAGCGATGTAATAGCAGTTAGAACAATTGACTTGACTTTCCTTAGTGAACCACGCAAATTTTGCCGTAATTTTGAAGACTTATGATAATTGCAGAAATTAGCAGCCTGTACCTACTTGCTAACCAAGAAGATCCCATTCCTGCTTCAGTTTCATGAAAAGTGATTTAATCCGTGAAGCCGTGCGCATATTCCAGCATAACCTATTTTAAAACTTTATAAACTTTCGCGATTTGTTAACATAGTTAATGATTAGATATAATCAGTCGCCCCGTGACCACGATCGCTGTAACGCGGTACAAACGTAGGGGAAATAAAACAAAAGGTACGCGATAAATACCCGATATAATCAATAACTACATAAACGTGAAATCCTATGCCTATCATATTACATAATGGTGCACATTGCGCCCTCTTAATTTTCTTTACGATAATTTTAAGATTTTCTTATATATTAGTTATGAATATGTTATATGTGCATAATAACCAGTCAAGTGCACAAAAGCAATCAGTGTTTGCTTATAACGTATTTTATATAATTTTTATCAAACATAGAACACCGGGACCAAATTTCGGCAGATCGTTTAAACATTTGTCCCGAGGCAGAAATCGTACCCGCAACCTCCTGCGTCGCAGGCGGTCCTTCGCCCGCCGCGCCACAGAGGTCGTTACTTATGAATGATTTATTCATGAACTGTATGTACATACGTAACTGTATGTAGTGACCCCTTGGGTATTTGACAGACTCAGTCGAGCCAACCTCACCGGCTTCCCCCTCTCCGGCACGGTCACGTTCGCGCGCGACGAGCTGGGCCGGCGCGTGGACGCCACCCCGCTGCACTACGGCGCGGAGACGCGGCGGCCCACCGCCAACAACAACAAAGACAACAAGACGAAACATGACGAGTATATGGACGCGCTCAAGGACTTTACCAATACTTGGCTCGCTAAACTCGGTAAGACTGAGGGCTTGTGGGACTCACTGGTACAGACAGAACAGTAGGTAGCTACATTGGCTCGTTACGTCACCAGTAGCTCGGCAAGCACGTCCGCTCCCGCCCGCGGCTCGCGCTACAATGAGCTTGCTCACTACTACTGATGTAATTCAAATGCTCAAACACTAAGGGCTCTTGTACACGCACGCTTTTTGCGTGTGTAGGCACGGTGTCGTCAGTGTTGTATGGATCCCTATGCGAGCTTGTTGACGGCGCCGCCGTCGCCGTGCGTACACAAGTCGAATTAGCCGTAGATTTTTACGGCGAAAAACCGGTGTGTCAACAGGCTTCCACAGTGATCCATACACTAAGTCCCTCTTTTTAGCCACGATGGTGAGCAAAAAAAGCAACTACGCATCTCGTCCTACACTATACAAAATAAAACTTTTACAGAGGCATTAAAAATAAGCTTATGATAGGTATCACAAACTGCAAAATTTCTTAATCCTTAACCGTAGATTTTTACGGCGGAAAAACCGTGTGCGAACAAAGGCCCGTCACATTACTAATAAGGACAACAAGACAAGACACGACGAGTAATAGGGATGCTCTAACACTTGGCTCGCTAAACTGGAACTCTATTACGAAAGTTTGGAGCTGAGCGGAGCATGTCTGCACAAGCAAGCTCACCTCGTTCCAACAGTGGGAGGCGTCGGGGTTGACGTAGAAACGATGGAACCAAATAATTAGTAGTTACCTACGAATCAAAACATAAGTCATTTCAATAGACCGCAGGGTTCCTAAGATCTCGACCAATTATGTGCAAAACAATGCGCTTTCGTGACTTTTTTATCTATTTTTTTTTTCTCAATCGTGTTTTGAAATTTCAGAAATAAAAGAAAAAAAATTAATGTGATTCGAGTTATTTTCCACGGGGATCCCGTGAGTTCTCTATAAATACATTACAAAATGGCTTATCGAAAGCTTCAAGAGACTGGGTCGAGAGATCTAAATGTTACGAGCTAAGTTTATGAATATTTAATGGCAATTTAGTGGTGTGCGTCACGGTGCAGTCTAGATGCGTCGTAGTCTGGGACAGCCTTAAGGCCGTTTGGACTAATTGTAATTGTACCGTCATGATTAGTCCTCTCTATAGTTTCACTAAGATTTGTAACATTCTTTCGTAGATCTCACATCTAAGTTGTGTTATTGCAAATAAATGATTTATGATTGCAGAGGGAGAGAAGCTGGAGCAAGTGTACGAGGAGGTTCAGGAGAAGTTCCCCGGCTCGCTCGCCGCGCACGTCGCCTATCTGCAGGGCGTGGACTCGCCCACGGACCCCAAGAAGTAAGCACTCATCGTGTCAGACGAAACGTCCACCGCTGCACATAGGCCTCCAAAGACCGCCACAGGGGCATCCAGAGGTTTTCCGCGACCACACTCAAAGCATTAAAGTCTTCTTCATTCACGGCGGAAGGCGAACGGCGTGGATGATCTGCGCCGATTCAGCCGTATCTGACCTGGTTCTTGGTATACCAATGCGCACTGGTCCATGGACCAGATCAGACGCTCTGCGTGGAATATATTCTACCCTCATATCCGATAAAGGATTTGATCGACTAGTTTGCTGTTGTCTCCGTGTTCCTTCCTACATCTCTCCACCACCAGTCACCTGTCCCTTTGACAGGTAACTCATTCAAATTCCAAAAGTGATCTTGATAAACATATTCCGTAACGCTTTTATTTATGTAGGTACTCTTAATGAATGTACGAATCTTGAAGTATTCTTAGGCTGACTACAAAATCCTAAAACTCCTGAATTAATAAAAGCTCCTAAAAATCCTAAAAGTGGATTAATACATATTTTTTCACAGACTACCCCATGCCGACGAAAGTCCCGATGTGACGACAGCGTGGTGCGAACAGTTGATTTCTACATCGGAAAAGGTATCATTAATCTTAGCTTTCGTTTAATGATACCCTTATTTTACTTTCTTATTTGAATGAAATCTTTCTAATGAAATAAGAAAAACAAAATGTATTTTTCGTAGGTTATAAAGGCGATCGATCAGGACAAACTCCTCGCTTATCTGGGAATGAAGAACGATACGAGGAGCGACGCCACCAAAATCAAGCAGTGAGTTTCCTTGCACTATTTAGTACAATCAAATTAAAGTAAACTAAGTAAAGAAATAAACTTTGTTTATTCACAAAGAAAATTAAACTAGTATAACTAAGTAAAATAAGTTGACAAAAAATTATACGGACCCAAATAGACTAAGCTCTGGCGGCTGTTGTAAAGCTAAAAACTTTAACTGTAGGACCTCTCCTCTATAACGATGAGAATGGTATGTTGAAGCGGCACAAGTGATGGTGGGTGCGAACTGGCTGAAATGAACGATTTACACCAAAAAATAAATATAATATAAAATTCTCGTAAACAAGATAGATAATCTTTGAACAAAGCCACGTAGAACGTAAGCGGACAACATCACAGTTAGCTCGACAGGTTGATCTCGATTCCCTGTTTTATTTTTGGCTAGAAACTAAACAAACGAAGTATGATAATGTGGACGACCGATGTGGCGATGTGCGGCGCGCTAAGGTCTGGAAGGGAGGTCCACCTGCGGCGCAGGGCGGGTTTCCTGCCTGGGACAATTTTTTGTACGATCTGCAAATATTTGTTCTGGGTGTTCAGGGGATGTTCTATGTATAATAAAAAAATCTATGTGATGTATTAGGTATATCAGTCACCTAGTCCCCATAACACAAGTTCTGCTTAGCTTAGAGGTGATGCTGTGTGGATTGTCCAGCATTATTTATTTATAAACCAAGCAAAGAGATGATTGGGCAGCTGCAGTCACCAATATCGCTCTATAAAATGTCCAGTATTATTAACTTAATGACTGATCCACAGAGAGCAAGAGAAACAACGCGGCTACCTGATCGAGGCGCTCTGTCGGCGCGGCGTCGCGCTGTGTCGGCTGCGCGCGCTGGCGGGGGCGGGGGCGGGGGCGGGGGCGGGCGGCGCGGGGGGCGCCGCCGACAGCTTGGCTCAGGCTCTACATAACAACATGGCCGACCTGTTGAAGTTCATTGACATCACCGATGCCAAGGTACTAGATAAATAAAATAAGAAACAATAAGGATTTGCGTGATAATGTTATGTGCCGGTCGGTCGAGTGCGGCTTACCAGCCTTCATGGACGACCCCGCGTTCTTAGGCCCTCTTAACTACTTGATTCCAGCGTCTCACATGACATCATCATCAATAAAGTCCGATTTTACCCCCTTTGCTTTGGTAAGTGCTGGCCTTCGGTACGCTTGTGACGCAGCATAGAATCTAATCTAAACTTAAGTGTATCGATTTGCAAAACTTTAAACTAGCGGCTTATTACTGTCGGAACCAAATAGTACATGGCGGCTCGTGCCTGTTTCTTAGAGATAGCTATAAGTTTGTTGAAAATATCGATTTGACCGCTTTATCTGTAAAAATAAAATGCGAAGTGTCAGCTATTGATTACGACAATTGTATGCGTTTACAGAACTTATTTAATTTCAACTAATGAATTTATTAAATTTATTCTTTTGAAATTTTGCTCAATAAGATCAGCGAAATAGGCAGAGAATGTGTTATTGTGGGCGACTTTAGCATATATTGTTTGGGGAACCCAAATATTGATGCGATTAAGTTAACGGACTTGATTTCGGTACATGGCATGTGTAGTGTAACTTGGTCGAGTTCCCTACGCGGGTCACGGCGCGGCGTCCACTTCCACCAGCCTAGACCACCTGTGCAGCAACCTGGCGGACGGTACGGTTGCGGTGGCTCCCGTGCTCACTAACATTAGTGAGCACCTCGCTCGCGATAAAGGGCGCAATCATACGAGCAATTAGCGGCAAAGTTACTCATACGTTAGAAAATTTAGCAACACTAATAAAACTAACTTTGCTGCATCAATTGATAGCGTTGACTGGTACAAACTGATCTATAATGAAAATAGGCCTACTTCTGACATGCTTAATTAAATTATCAAAGTTATCAAAAACAAATTAATATGAAATATGATTCCCTTTAAAATAGACTTGTATTAAAAAATTTTACTCGTCGGATGAGCTTTTATGCTAAAAATTATAATTATTGTTATTTGATGTAATTAGGCTTATTAAACTAGAACCTATTAATAAGTCGATTCAAGCATTAATAATTGACATGAATAATTATTATGAATCTATCTTAAAATCCAATAAGCGCGACTACTGTGAGAATTTATTAGGGTCGAGTGGTAATGCATCAAAAGCGATGTAGAACGTTATTAACAGGGCACGGGGAAAATGTAACTCCCCCGAGTAGACTTCACGCTACTCCTGTCCCGAAATTGGTCTCTCTAGAGCACAACCACTAAACTGTGCCACCACGGCCTTTCAGGCTGAAGCACTGGCACTCCAACTGGCGGCAAATCGTATGCTTAGAGAGACAACTATCAAAGACTCGACCTGCCAGTTGCAGCTGGTCTTCAAAACAGACAGCGCTGCATTAATAAACGCACTCAATAGGACAGACACGAGATCAAAATCAATTGTGGAATGTCACAACGCTCTACAAAGTATCTCTGAACATAACAAAGTCAGCATAGAGTGGACGGAGAGTCGATCCTGTCCAGGCAACATAAAAGCAGACAAACTAGCAAAAGAAGGAGCGAGACAGACCCCAACAAAACAGGACATCAGTCTCTCAAATCCGCCCACAGCGGAAGTAAAACACAAACTAAAACTTAACTCAGAAAAAGAACACCAAAAATTATGGGAGCGTCGAACAGACTGCAAACATACTAAATCAATATTCCCCTCCAAAGATAGGAAAACCACAAACACGTTGCTCAAGATGAGCCGCGAGGACCTGAGAACGATGGTGGGCATCATCACAGGACACTGTGAACTGAACCATCATCTGCTCAAGACTGGAGCCACAGACAGTAGCCTATGTCGCGGCTGCTTCCAGGAAGAAGAAACTGTGGAACATGTAGTGGTTCACTGCACGGCCACAGAGGAGGCCAGAAGGGTAACGGGATTGAGGACTCTCATAGAGGGATCTAACCCGTCCTCACCCACAGAAAAGCTGAAACGAAGCTGTCAGTCACCAAAAGTCCTGCTCCGGTACTTCAAGGAGCTGGGCTGGTTAGGGCCTGGTTAGGCAGGGGGACAATGCACAATACACTCCTAAGCGAGATGTCAGTGCAGATCCCAGTTCCCCCACTTAGAATTAGAATTAGAATTAGTAGACTTCACGGACGTAGTTCTGCGACCGGACGGATCTGAGTTCTTGGACAAAAAAGACCTGGTCAATACTCTAAACGTTAGGTTTCGAGCGCGGCTGAGACTTGCGGCGCGCCTAGTGCCAGTGTCTGCGGTGTGCGCCGAGCTTTAAGCTCAGTGCGCGTTAGTTCAGACCGCTCATTAAGACTACAACTGTTCAGTGCTGATGAAGTGTTGCAAAATTAGTGATGACCCGAATACCACCTCAAATCAAATCAAATCAAATCAAAATCATTTATTTGCCGAATACATTATTACAGGTACGTGTCAGATCTTATGACTAGAGTGATGTCAAATGTATTCAACCCGCAAGCAGGTGTGCAAATATTAAATCACAATGATGCAAATCATTAAAATAATCAATTTTAAAAATAATCTAGAACAATGAAATCGAAGATAAATAGTTAAAAAACAATAATTAACAATCATAGTCATAACATAATAAATTATTCTACTCAAAATTAATATATTCATTTACATTATAGAAACATTTGTCAAGCAACCACTTATTTAATTTTTGTTTAAATAAATTACCATTGAGTTCTTTAATAGATTCTGGTAACTTATTAAAGATAATGATGCACATATTATATACATTTTTCTCATAGATACGCTTATGGCATTGTGGCTTGTATAACAGATTATTAAATTTTGCTCTTTTTTGTCGAGTGATAATATCCTTACGTTTGGTGAAGTGTTGGGGGTAAGATTTTACAAACATGCATATGTCTCTAATGTACATGCACGGTAGAGGCATAATATTACATATCTTAAACAGAGGCTTGCAAGAGTCACGAACCCAAGCCTTGTTAATAACTCTGAGGCATCTCTTCTGTACTCTGAAGACTCTTTCAGCATCGACAGAGTTTCCCCATAGCAACAAACCATAGCTCAGGGTCGAAGACACGTGACCGTGGTAAGCTGCTAGAGCTGCGTCAAATGAAATCGTCTGACGGATTTTCTTTAAAGCAAAGATAAAGCGACTTATTTTTTGGCAAACATCACCAATATGAACCTTCCAGTTTAAGTGTCTATCTAATGTGATACCTAAGAATTTATAAGTCATTACTTCGTCAACTTTTTCATTATTATAAGAAATGTCAAGTGCTAGTGGGTTAGTATTGTAAGAGTCAAATTGCATAATTTTAGTTTTTGTAATGTTTATAGCTAAGTTATTACTATTGGTCCAATTGACAATATCAAATAGTGCAGTATTTAATGTCGTTTGGGCATGTTGCCTATCGGTTTTAATCAAAATTGTTGTATCATCTGCAAAAAGTATACATTTATGTGTAACAAATTCCGGTAGGTCGTTGATGTATATTAAAAATAGAATCGGGCCTAAAATGCTACCCTGCGGGACGCCACGATTTTTTATGATATTGTGTGACCTAAATGTTTGCTTAGTAATATTTTTAGTGTTGGTGTTGCCTTTAAACTTCGTATTTGTTATAACCTTAGTTATTTCTGTACATTGTTCTCTATCATGCAGGTAGCTCGCCAGCCAGTCTAGAGCTTTGCCACGAATCCCGTAAAAATCCAATTTGTTTAACAGTCTGTCATGCTTAACAAAGTCAAATGCCTTGCTTAGGTCCATAAATAGAGTCAACATGGGGCCTCTACCCCTGTTTAAGTTTTCTGTAATAAACCTCACTAAGTTAAAGCAAGCAAGGGATGTAGAGCTTCCTTTACGAAAACCGTATTGATCACTATGAAGAGTCTTATGCTTGTCTAAAAAACTGTTTAGCCTATTCAACATGGCTTTCTCTAATATTTTCGATATGATTGGGACTAATGTTATCGGTCTGTAGTTGTTCGGATCCGATCGGTCACCCTTCTTGAAAAGGGGCTTGACACCTAGGGTCTCAAAGGATGTGTATGGCAGACCTATAAAACTTCTTAGGTATGCCATCATTCCTCTTGCACCTATACTTGTGTATGCATATAATACCTGCATTAGAGAGGCCTTTCCTTGTCCAATGAAGATAAGTAAAGTCTCCCCTTTATTTAAAGGCAAGGGAAAGAAAAGCAACATAGACGGATATCGGCCGGTCTCAATCATACCGGCAATAGCGAAGATATTTGAGAAACTTAGGCTAAGAGTGGCTGAGAGGAAAGCAACAAGACCTCCCGTCTGACGGAGGCCCTCTTTGATCGTCAATATGTATACCGCGAAGGGCGTGCCGGAAGCTGCAGGTCGCGGTGATCTGCTGCGACCTGTCAAAGGCCTTTGATGTTGCCGACCACAACGTACTGGCAGTCAAGCTACATCACTACGGAATCACTGGCAGGGCCCACGATTTATTTTGTGACCTTATGCGTGATCGATCCTAAGTAGTGCTGGGCAGCGGTGGGGAGGCAGTATCCGATCCACTTAAATCGAAGATGGGCGTTGCCCAAGGATATTAGAACAATATATTACATATTTCGAAGATCCTAAAATATATTGTTATCCCTACTGCTAAACGACTCTGTGACTCCTGACACGAATAGTGAAGATCCCAAGCGACCATTCGGCGAGACCACGCTTCAAATCCCGTGGCATCCTCACATTGCCATGTCTCGTCATTTACCAGGTGGCCATGTACGTGCGGCAGAACCACGGGACATATGCGACACTAGGCAGCACGCACTCGTACGCCACGCGCAGCCGCCACAAGCTCGCCGCCGCCGCCGTGGAGCGCTCATTGACCAGGTCGTCCAAGCAGTAGACACATGTCATGGCTCCAGACGTATACAACCGGCTTCCCAATGCTTATTGAGAAAACCTTCTATAGCTACGACAAGTTTTTAGCATATAAGTGTTAGTATGATATGAATGTAGGTAATTCGATTGGAAAGATTTCATTTTATACAATTTTAATTGGTATAAAATGCAATGTTAGTGTTTAAATTATTTAAAAACGCTATTCAATTTATTATGCAGCCAGCGTCTTGGGGTCGCTTCCGACTGGTATTGATATAGATCAGTTGAGCTACCTGTAGATTGTTTGCAACAGTTTGCAGTTAGCTCAGTTGTTCCAATTGTAAATGCTAGTGTAATTTTCTTTGTGAATAAAAGCTTGCCATGTCAGTAAAAAAATATCATTTATTTATTACATAGAATAATCAATTTTATTATTAATTTTAATCTATTTACTACGCTTAGGTACATTTTCAAATCAAATGTATTTTATAGCAATAGATTAGGTATACATAGCAAAATATGTATACAGTTTTCGACATGTAATAATTATTACCAATAAAGACTTTTATGACTATTAGATCAGCGATATACTGGCTTAGCTTCGCTCATAGAATCGCCCGCAGAACGTAGGTTGTGCGACCCACGCGCGTTTTATCAAAACGACAGACAAAACGAAAATCGTACCCGCACGCCGAGCACAGGGGCTGTTGTCTACTATAGAACTAGTAGTAGAGCAGACAAACAAGACAACGCATCGTCACACTTTCGTAAATTGTTTAATTTCAAATATTTTACGCATTCGATGATACGTTACGTCATTTTTCTAATTCTACCCTAGACAACAACCCCTGTGCTTGGCCTACGTTGTTTGTATGAAAAGAAACCTCTGTCACAGATATTATAATACTATACTCCTCTGTGGTGTCTGTGGCAGGCCAAACCGGTTAAATTAAATTCAACGAAAACTGTCTTTCAACTGAAATTTAGCACGTTTTCCAGGTCGTCCACTACGGCATCTGGCACTGTTTCACCTTCCGGCAGTGGGGGCGCGCCATCAAGCTGCTCAACAAGCTGCTGGAGGAGCGGCCCTCGCGCGAGGCGGAGGAGCGCCTGGTGCAGGCGTACGCGCAGCTCGGCTGGGACCACCTCGCCAACGCCAGCACCAAGGCGATGCCCATCAAGTATCCCGCGGGCTACAGGATCTTTTAAGAGGACTGTGCGCTCGATTTTGCTTCAAATTACTGTTATCCTACTAATATTATGAAGGCGAAATTATGTGCCGTTGTGAAGATTTTTGGCCGAAGATTACTCCAAAACTACCAAATGGATCGGAATAAAATATTGCAAACAAAAAGATAAAACTGGAGTAATAATAAATAGCCTATTTTTTATTCCAAAATACGGTCTTCGTACGGTAAAGACACTGTTACGTGCTCCGCCTTTTCGTTCAAACACCGTTATTTATGTCAAAAGTTATGTTACTATTTACTGTCGCCTACCTACCCTTGTCGGCAGTGTACCTACGATGGACAATAGGTAATATTTGTTTTAATGTGCAAGTCATGGTTCAGCAAAATCGAGCTTTAGTCACATGTAACATTCGTTTGTAAAAAGTATTCCATGTTTGTTTATAACCGACTCGGGACACAAGTCCTTAGGAATAATAGAACAATACTTACTGCTCTATGGATCATTGCAAGGGAAATATTAACTTGAGACATCAATAATAGATCAATAGAAAAGGTTATTCCGATATCATGATGCATGAAACTGTGCCGAAATATTGGAAAGCTCTAAAACCTAAATCATGGTAAATACCTCTTGTAAATGGCTTTAGTAATAGAAAAAGATTATTATCTACTTAATACAAATAATAAACAAAAACTTGGATGTAAAGTACAAACTCGAGGTGTACTGGCAGAGCGCCAAATTCAAAGATGCGTTCAATGAAAATCGTTTTAAAGCTTCATAACTCGAATCTGACGAGCTGTTTATAGCTTTATATTTATTTCCCTTGTGATAATACAAGAATCGATATATTGAGATTATGACGCGTATTGCAGTTTATTTAGTGCTGAGCAAGTCACAACAGGGTGCTATCATTTCGTGTGCTCAAACTGTAAAGGAGATTTTATGTTTTTTTTTTATATTTTCGTCGCGTACTAGCTGCTGTATGAAAGCTTCCAATGTATTAACCATCGTGACGTCCTGTCAATAAGGCTCATTTTCACCAAACTTAAACGCGTCCAAAGCTCCCAAATAGTGCAACCGTTGAACATACAGCGCATAGTTGCCGCCAAACATCTTGTCCGGTGACGGGCAGCGGGGTGAGAAGTTTGCGCAGGTACACTCACGGATATAATTCACATGCCACCGACAACGCAGCAGGCGAAAGAAATAAGTAAGGTATAGCTTCGTATAGCTCTGTCTTGCTTTTTCAGTGTTTGAAACAAAAACTCTCCATGAATAATCGACGCGACTATCCAGAAGCCGCCCACCAATTCGGCCTTAGAATTGCGTTATGCGCATCTTTGTCGCGTGGTTCGCCAGAGGACAAGAAGATTGTCGGTTAATAAACGTCATCTTATGAGAACTTTGAACTTAGTTTTGTGGTGAAATCGGCCCTATTGACTGTAAAATGCGGTTTTAATAAGATAATGAGGTCAATTCAGATGTCATCAAAACTAAACTAACTTGATAGTATTTAAAATGATGCCATCCTTTTTATGTCGATCGTTATGAAAGAGACGGCAAATGAAATGAAAAACTCTTTATTTCCATAAATACAATAAATGCACACTTAGAAAAGGTCAAATTATAAATTAAACTCTGACACGGAAATAAAGTGATATTTTTGATTTCTGTCGCTTCGGTATGTCGACTAAAGTAAAGAAGCGACGAAGAAACCATTTTATTTTTTTATTTTTGCTTGCATGTACATGAATATTAAAGGCCAACAGTAAAAAAACGCCACGCCGCGCCGGCGCGGCGTGGCGGCGCCGGCGCGGCGCGCGCGTCTCGTTAGGAGGAGTTTTGTTGTAGAAACATTTTTAATGTGTCAAATTAGTTTAGTTTTATTGACATCGGAATTGACAGCAATAAGTAACCATTTCAGAGTTACCGATGGATTTAGATAGAACTTGAAATGTTGTAGTAGTCTAAGCTCTGTTTTAGTGTAGTACGGTTGAAAATGACTTTACTTCCGTATAACACGTTACCTTGTGCGTTGCAATGCATTTCTATGTATTTAAGTAAATTACGAAAGAGTGAAATACACTGCCAATGTCCAATAGAATAGTCATTTTCTAGCATTTTGCATAAAGTAAAGGGATACTTTAGTCATGTAAAGTTTAAGAGTTTTTTCGGTATCGTCTGCAAATTACTTTATATTTGGGGATATATTATGGTATAAAAATTCTTATGGGAATGGCAAGTACTTTGAACTGTAAAGTACGAAAGCACTTAATTTCAAAGATAAAACAGATTAGCTCGTTAAATGCTGTTTGTATACATACTTTAATACATTTAAAAGCATTTCTCTTTTTATGAAACACCATCTGCTACTGTAAACGACTTTCTACCCGTATTTGTAATTGGAAGTAGGTTCAACACCTTATTTGAAAAGGAGGCGCGAGGTGCCCACGGGGACTCGGGAAAGGTACTCGGAACCACAATAACTACACTCGAGTGTCGATTTCGAGATGAAATTAGAATTAAACACAGCCTTATTTATTTCTTATGAGTTTCTCTTTTATTTTTATAAATACTTCTGGATTGTAAAATATTTTGCATATTTTTTTATCTTCGTACCTCAATGAGTATTAGTTGCAATCGATAAGAAGCGACCACGCTTCGTGTGAACATAGATAATTAATTTGTGAATAAGATGAAAATAAAATAGTTATTTGAATAAATCTTGGTTCATATTTTATCCTAATCTACCTAATTACCTACCATTAAAAAATTCATGGTCTTTCATTTTATGTTATTCCATAAACCCTGTACTGAGTTATAACAATCCCCTTCAAAGTGGCATGTTATGTAATGTACTAACTAGGTACTAAGTACCTATCTCGAAAGTAAATATGTACAGAGAAGTTGTTAAGGAAACTTGCAAGTTCAAAGTCAATGACATGGAATCTTCTTGAAAGTCGTCCTTTGTGGAAACTTATGGAAAATTCTTAGAACTCGTAGATATGTGCGTATGCCTGTTGGAACGTAGCGGGCGTATTCAGGGCAGGGGCGAGGGAGGGCAAAGAATTTCACTGCCTACTCTTAAACTACTAGTCAGGTATCATGTGATCTCCAATCCATATCAGTTCCTTGCTTCCCACATTATCGAGGGGGCTATCCGGTGAGGAGGCGGATGCCACTGCATTGAGCGGAGGCGGGGCTCGTGTCGAAGCCGTATTAAATTCAGTGTGAGAGAGACGAAATGAATCTAATCTATAACTTTAATCGTTTTATTGTAATATTACCATGAGCATCTAGGATAAAGTTCCGTCTATTTTGCTGCCCATGCCCATGTAATAGATTCAGTGAGAAAGAGTTAAAAAGTTACTTTTACCCGACCGTGAAAAAGGAGTCGTGTCTTGCCAGGATTTAGAATTAAAAAATTTCAGGTGATTTATTTAAAGGATTTTATTTGTTTGTTTGTCTAAAGCTCCTAAAAGTATCTAAGTTACTACTTCACAAGATGGGAGTCCTACCACTAACTAGACGATTGAACTGGACATTGGCCACATTACCTATACCTATCATATTTCGGTTACAATAGGTTTATAGAATTAGCTTGCTTATCGGAATATTTAGTTCAAATGATAAGTAAACAATAGTAGACGCTTAGGTATGGGAGCCTGTCCGAGAAGAATTTGGTATCACACTATCACATTAATATTATAAATGCGAAAGTTTGGATAGATGGATGGATGTTTGTTACGTCTTCACGCCAAAACTACTGAACAGATTGGGTTGAAATTTTGCATCGGTCGGTGCAAGAGTACTATACTAGCTCTTATCCTCGGTGGCCGTGGCGGTCGTGACTTAAGAAGCGACTCCACCAACTCTGAACTCAGTCCGCTCGTGCCGTAAAATCAATTAAGGGGGCTCCGTGGTAAATTGCCATATTCTGTCCTCGCCGTTTTAAAGATTTCTCTAAAACTATAATATAAGTACCTACCTAAACTAATAGTAGTATTAGTTCTGAAACATCACAAAATATGACCGTTATCTGATCTACACGATAAGATATTTCGTTTTAGATTTTTGAAGTGAAAACTTCTTTAGCGGCGCTGAGCACTTTTTTTGTATGGGTAAAAACTTTCAAACTCGCGTCAGGGTCACGTGATGCTGATCGAAAAAGCGTAAGATGTAAGTTTTCACTTCTGCCGGCACTCCCGGAGTGCTACCTTTTTTTTATAGTTTATAATTAATTTCGTAATTTGTTACATTATGTAATCTATAGAAAATACAAAAAAATGCGCGGTGTTTCATGTTCACAGTAAACGGGAAACACCAATGAAAAAAAACGTTCCAAAAAACATTAAAACTACTATTTCAATATTATGTCTTTCCCTTAAGTTAGAAAGAATTTCGTAATTATTATTGGATTCAATACAATAATAAAACCCCAAAAAAACGCATTTTTCTAAAGCACCTTGCGGAAAAAGGGGTGCAAATTTAATATTTTTCGAAAATAATTTCAACCTTAATGGTCAAATACATATTTTGATAATAAAGTTATAGGTATTTCGTTTTAAGTTTCATTACTTTAAATAGATTCATTTTAGAGAAATATTTAAAACGGTGAGGACCGTATTAGACAATTTACGGTTGAGCGGCCTTGGGGGAATCTAAAAAAGGCAGTAAGTTTCTATGGAGTAGGTACCTATCTAGTATCTACTTAAATATTTACAGCACTCACCAATCCGGCTTGGCTGCTCCGTATGAAAAGGCTTACGATATTGCATGGCCTATGTTCAGCAGAGGACGTTTATGAGCTGATAATGATGATAAGAATTAGCAAGCTGAAGTGGCAGTGGGCCGGCCAAATTTATTTATTTATTTATTTATTAAAAAAGGGCATCCAACATGAGTTCACAAAGCAAGTTAGTAACATTATTGTATGGTTCTTAAATCTATGTGACTCTATAATATAGGACGCCTCAGCGAGCACAGTAACAGAATATTAACAATGTTCTTTTTTAATTGGACGGACAAAGTAGCTACAAAAATTAAAGGAAAAATAAAATATAAAAGGTAAGACCATATTGAGCAAATGCTTCAGATTAAAAATTAAATAGTTGTTATACAATATGAAAATTATCATACACAAAATCTAAAATCTACAAAATCTACAATTTACGATGAGATCTTTAAATATAAGTATGTATACTTATATATTTATATAATAACAATGAGATCAACCTTATAATACTATATTACATTGTTTGTTTTAGTAGGTAGGTATATTTAATTTAATTTATTCAAATGAAAGACTAACATAGCAGGTAGGTATAGTACCTACTTCAAGAGGTTGAGAGAATAATACTTCTGATTTCCTTCTTAAATTTAGACAGCGAGTCCGTGAGGTCTATATTCTCGGATTTGGCAAGCGAATTATAAATCCTGCAGAGTCTTGGCAAAGATGCAAATTTACCTAAATTAGTTCTCGAACATGTTGAGTAGAAAAGATTATATGCAATTTTCCTGGGTAGACGAGTTGGAGCGTTTATAAGAAGAGTCTTAATCAAATCGGAGCAATCAATATGTCCATTGAAGAGCTTATGCAAGAAAATAAGATCTAGCATCGATCGTCGTGCAGATAGTGTGTGCATGTGGTAATGTTTTAGTCTACTTTCATAACTAGATAGTTTTTTCGCCTGATAGTCACCATAGGCCACGTGATATAGAAATCGCCTCTGTACGCTTTCGATACGTTTATTATATATTTCATAGTAAGGGTTCCAGATTAAGCTGCCGTATTCAAGGATAGGTCTTACGATAGCGTTAAATAATTTAATTTTTGTGAATGAATTTTTAAAGTCTTTGGTGTTTCTTATTATAAATCCTAATGTCTTAAAGCCCTTTGCTGTTGTTTTCAAAATATGAGAGTGAAATTTAATTGATCTGTCAAAAATGACTCCAAGGTCACGAATTTCGTCAACAGTGGAGAGCGTAAAATTGTTTATTTTGTACTTAGCAGGGATCTGAATTTTGTTACGGCTAAAGTGGATATGAAAGCATTTACTGATGTTTAGTGGCATGCGATTTTTTTCGGACCAAACAGACAATCTATTTAAGTCTTCTTGTAAAGCTATTGTATCTAGATGAGAGCGGATAGGGTAAATAATTTTCATGTCGTCTGCGTAAAGGTAAATTTTAGAGTGTTTAAAGCAGTCAGTTATATCATTTATGAAGACGTTAAACAAAATTGGTCCCAGATGTGACCCCTGGGGAACCCCAGAAGTGGCCAGGAACGATTGGGATCTATAGCCGCTTGCTGTAACTACAAGGCGCCTGTCATGAAGATAGGATGAGATCCACGTTAGAAACTTACCTGATATGCCTAGCCCGGATAGTTTTTGTATCAATAGGCCATGATCAATCTTGTCGAACGCCTTGCTAAAGTCCGTGTAGATAGCATCAACAGGAATCCGGTTGTCTAGAGAATTAATAAGATTAGACGAGTAGCAAAGAAGATTGGTACAGGTTGATCGAGATTTCATGAAACCGTGCTGATTATCAGTAATCAACTGCTTCAAGTGCCAGGTTAAGTGCACAGTGACTATTTTCTCTAAAAGTTTACCAAAAATAGAAAGTATAGCTATTGGTCTATAATTGGCTATGCTATTTTTGTCACCTGATTTAAATACAGGGACTATGTTCGCTTCCTTCCATTGTTCGGGGAAAATACCATTAGAGAGAGACATATTGTATATTTGGTATAATGGTGCTAAGAGAGCCGAAGCACAAGTTTTGATAAATATGGGAGGTATCCCATCGCTTCCAGCACCCTTATTGACGTCGAGATGTTTCATACTATTTTCTATTTCGTCCCTACTAATATGTATTGAGCAGAGAGAAGTAGAAAAGTTAGAGGACACGGTATCATCAAGGAGCGTAAAACTAGTGTCAACTGAGGAGCTGGGTGAAAACGCTGACGAAAAGTTTTCTGCAAAGAGGTTACAGATTTCATTGCCGTTAGAAGAGTGTTTAGCATTATAATGCATTTCAGTAGGATAAGTGCCGCCAACCTTTTTCTTATTTTTGATGTAGGACCAAAATAATTTTGGGTTCTTAGATACAGAGCTTTCGATTAGATTAAGGTATTTATGATAGCAAATCTTTTGTAGGTTAGAACAATCGTTACGCAAGTCGTGATACCATTCAGAATGTAAAGGGTTATTAAATTTCTTTATTTTCGCGTGTAATTTGTTTTTTTCTTTTAGCATGCGTATCAATTCTCTAGAGTACCAGACGGGGTAATGTTTCGCTTTGGGTTTTTTCATGGGTACATGCTCGTTGATAACTTTTTGAAGTATTATGTAAAAAATATTTACCATTTCATTGACATCTGTATTACAGAGTTCAAACTTTTCCTCCCAATCGATGGTGTTTAGTGCGTTAATTACGCGTTCGTAATCAGTTTTAAAAAAGTTGGGTCTAGCCACGGTGTTTTCTGGCAAGCATTTTGCACTAACTGAAAAAGGTATCCAGAAGTCTATAGCTGGATGGGGGCTATCCTCTTTCACCAGGGGCGAGTCAGACCGTCCCAATCTATTAACTATTCTGGTGCTTAAAACTAGATCAAGAGTTCTGCCTTCATCATTATGAATGTGGTTATATTGATTAAGGTTGCTGAGGGCTGAGAACTCAAGAAAACATGCATTTACTTCGGAGTTAGTGCCGGTCGAAGTACAGTACAAGGAGTTAGCGCTCTGGGACCAATCTAATTTATTAATATTGAAATCTCCGAGTAAAACAAAATGGTCGAGATCATCTTTGAGTATGTTTTTAAGAGCTTGGTCAGTGTATTCTTGAAGATCTACGAGTTTCAGAGGAGAAGGTAAATATACAGCTCCTATACATACTTTACTGTTACTTCCATTTTTGCAATTTATGCTGACCCATAGATCTTCGCAAGTACTTTCAAATTCTCTTATCCTAATTGAGTTAAGATGATTGGCTACAGCGATCAAGACTCCTCCACCGTCCTTTCGTTTATGATATTTGCTGGATTCACGATCACGTCTGTAGACGACATACCTGTTGTCGAATAACTCAGAATCATAAACACTGCTGTTTAGCCAAGACTCAGTTAATACTATAACGTCATATGAGTGTAGTCTAATATTTAAGAAGAAATCAGCTGTTTTAGTTTTTAGTCCACGAACATTTTGGTAATAAAAATGTAAACCTGAGCTATTCATAAATTAAGTACTACGTAGGTACAGATAAAAGTTAAAACAGTAATGTTAGGTTTGAACCTTATATCTAAACTAGTCTGATAATGTGCGCGAGAACACAAAGCGACGTAAAAAGCTGTTACTGCAGGGAGACGAGCTTTTCAGCGCTCTCGATTAGGATGCGGTCAGTTTCCTCAGCTTTTTTCATAAAAATTCGGCCACTGCGAACCCAGACGAACTTGTATCCTAGTTCTTTTGCTCGAGCTCGTGTTGCGGCGTGGAGAGATTTAATCTCCGGAGATAAGTGCTCCACGACGTATACTGGTTGCGGTTTTTCCGAAGTTAACCCTAGATGGCGTGAGTTAAGTCGATTTTTCGGGTGCGTCCGGTTATATTTTAGAGCCGCAGCAAGAAACGAGTCTCGTTTTCGGGAGTTACTAAATTTTACAAGAATCGATCTAGGCCGGATACTATCGGGATTCTTTTTTGCAACTCTGGTGCAATGAGTAATATCTGCGTCCGAGACGTCACACTTTATTTCCTGGCTCAGGTGGAGGATGGTGCTAACAAGGTTTTCTGACTTATTTTCAGGCACGCACTGAATTTCTATGTTGCTGGCCCGGGCGTGTTGCTCTGAGATGTTGATTCTTTGAGTAAGATGCAAAACTGACTCACGAAGTACGTTGTTCTCTTTTTCAAGTTTATCGATTCTATCCGATTTTTCGTCTAAAGTAGCCTTTAGATCGTCGTACTTGCTATTGAAGGCTGAAACAGCCTGTTCAAAGCTATGTACTATTTCACCAAGTTGTCTCTGCTCCAGAGTCAAATTCCTCAGTGCGCTACCTATTTCTTCCGTAATAATGTCTTTAAGTACCTTTCTGGTGATAGGGGCGTTATCGTCGTCTTCGGTTTCGCGATCGGATAGTGATGACCGCGAGTTGGTGTTCCCCGAAGTCTTGCAGGTGATACTGGACAATGGCAGCGGTGAGGTCAGGGAAGCTTGACTGGTTTCGTCTTCCAAGTCGTCAGTGGGGTTGGTGGTGGCCTGTTTCGATAAACTACAAGTAGATGGTTGTTGAGGCCGAATTGGGATACCAGTGCACTTAGATGTGGATGACTGTGGCGCAACCCGAACTGGGAGCGTAGTGCTATCACCTTTAGGTGTTGGTGACTGTGGAGCAGCCCGAACAGGAAGGTTGGTGTTGTCACCTTTAGGTACCTTGCTGCGACACTCTTCACAAATCCAGGCGTTTCTGGTACCGTTGCTCATCGACCGGAAAGACTTCAACTGTACGTTTGCACAGTCAAGGTCGTACCATTTTTGGCAGTTGGAACATCTCAGTCGTTCTCTATTTATAATAGGATTCAAGCAGCCGGCACATTCCTTAGACATTTTATTAAATGTAGTATAACGTTCGGTCGGGAGGAAAGGGTGATTTCTTTCGTCCGAGGTCGGGAATATCTATTGTGAAGACTCACTACTGAACGAAAGAAAAAATTAACTTAATGTTGGAAATGGAAGGTAACGAAACGTAAATTTGCGAGGCAAAGTTTACGTACGTCACTTGTGTGCGTTCGCGGGATCACGATAAGTTTTTGATAATTATTTCACAAGTCACTGTTTTCACACATTGTCACTTATTTAATTGTGATCGTCTTGTATTTGTTATGTTAGGTTTCACTTTTTAGGGTCAGAGGAAATGTATAAACACCAAAAACTTGATTAATTAAACGGAGCTACTATGCAATGTTGTTGTCATGTCAGTGTTGCCAACCAATTTTCAAATCAACAATAACCAATTTTCAAATCTCGCGAAGAACCGACACCTAGCGGTGGTCGGTTCTATCCGCATAATGGGCCTATCCGTGAAAATCTTCAATAAGCTTTCTGGTATTTATCAATTTGTAACTCTGTTAATTTTTTGGTTTCTATGGTTTTCTTTGGTTTTCCCTCAAATAATAAATATAAATGAACGTGTGCAAGAGTCGTGTCGACCACGACTTCGTAAACATAGTGTAGGACGCCCTCCGGCCAGTTGGGAAGACGACCTGCGAAATGCTGGCAGATGCTAGATGCGGTAAGCTAAAGACAGAGGGTTTATGGCGCTCTTAAGAGGAGGCCTATGTCCAGCTGTGGACTAACATAGACTGATGACGACTATGACGATGGGCTCAACAGGCACTTGATATTCATCGGATTGTCTTAGTTTTTATTGTAATTATTCTAAAAATAGCTTGAAAGATTGTAATCTTAGTATTTCGATTAATAGGTATACCTACCTACCTAATAATAGGTACTTACCTCTTATTGAACCAGGTGAGAACTCCTGTGCCTAGTTAAACCTAACATAGGCTTTAAGGCACTTCTAACCGAAATGTAATGTTGTTTTTTACCTGAATAATTATATTCTATTCTACCCTTTGATATTAATTAGAATTACATACTCTACCCTGCGTATTCAAATTCCCCTGCGATATCCCTTCACTAAGTCCGTTCCCGGTTTCCTATGTAGGTAGTGTATTGAATTATTTAACAGAGGAATATCGAGGGAGTACGCGAGATCTAGTTGTCCCTTTTGAAGCTCGGGTTACATGGTTGTTTGTGTCCAAAGTGAAAGTATGAAGAAACTTTGAATTACAAAGTTGCGATCCTATCATATCATATCATATCACTCTCCCGGAGTGATAATGATAGGTCAACTGGCATCCAAGGTGATTCGGGAAATTTTTGAGACCTAAGCTCCTAACTCTACAAAACAATCATGTGAAAGTAGGTCCGTACCTATAGCCGTTCATTCCATGTTCGATAGGTACCTACATCCCACCTTACCTACAACATTAAACAATGAAGTGACTTAATGATGATGATTTTGAACATTTGAACCTGGCATAGACTGTACCTACCTTATAGGTCCAATAATGGTGGATGGGATAACGATTACACCTACCTATGTGTTGAGTGTCTGCCAAACTGTAGGTAACCGTCTTTCTTAATCGTGTCGACGTAAGTATCCAAATAAATTAATTTAACTGTGCGTCGCGAACTGAAAAAAAAAAACAGTAAACATTATTGGTAGTCGACGTTAGGGCCTACCCTCCATACAAAAATCTTAAAAACGCCTTATGTACGAACTTACCCGGACCGGTGGACTATAATGTTCCAGCTAGGCCATGATGAATAGAGGAAGGAAGGTAAGATAGGTCTTTGCCAAACAGTGGGATCCGATGAGCTCTCAAACAAAACTAGACAAAGATAACAAAGACAAAGATGACTAGACCAGATAACCAACTAGACCAACTAGACAAAGATGACGACCTCTGTGGCGCAGCGGGCGTAAATCTGCCTGCGACGCAGGAGGTTGCACACTCGATTCCCGCCTCTGCGCAAATATTTGTTAGATCTGCAGATATTTGTTCTGCGTGTTCTGGGTGTTTTCTATGTAAAAAACTAGAATAACATAAAATTTTACATTCTTTTTGGAAAACACGATAGCGAAAAAATGTAAGTAATAAAAAAAAACATAAAAGTGCACTGTTTTGCACCTAATTTGGTTGAGATCTCCGGAACCCTGTCTATAGAAAAGATTATTGTTTTGATTTGTAGGTTATTATTATTACTAACTAGCTGCGCCCCGCGGCTTCGCCCCCGTGGAAATTTATGTTTCCAACTTTCTTAATTTTTTCTTTCATAAGAACCTTCTCCTGACAATAACAAACACAACAAATAAATAATTAGCGAAATCGGTTCAGCCGTTCACGCGTGATGCCGTGACCAAGGAAAACGGGTTTCATTTTTATATACATACTAGCTGCGCCCCGCGGCTTCGCCCCCGTGGAAATTTATGTTTCCAACTTTCTTAATTTTTTCTTTCATAAGAACCTTCTCCTGACAATAACAAACACAACAAAGAAAGAATTAGCGAAATCGGTCCAGGCGTTGTTGAGTTATGCGCTTACCAACACATTTTGCGATTCATTTTTATATTACAGATATAGATTCATTAGGAACCAATTTCATACAGTTTCTTCATAAGTTGTGTAGTTTTAAACAAGACCATCATTTTTGCGCTTACGCCGTTCCAAAAACGTATGATCCGTCCCGCTCCTATGAACGCGCAATCCTAACCTATCCTTTTCGCGGCGCGGCGCGCAATGCGCCCTCTACTGATATTATACGATAGTGCACTAATACTACCCTACTACCGGCAGCCAGTTTATTGAGGTGGCCAGAGCCGAGCCTGGCCCATGTTGATGTTGATGGCACGCCTGTGTGCTCGGAACGGGTACGCAACACATGGGAATGGCTGCGGCATTCGACGGGATGCCCTGACTTCTTTAGTAGTTTGTATTATTTAGTAGGTGAGAGACGAGGAAAGAACCCTTTAGTCTCACTGATAAGAGAAAGTGAGTGTCTAAGTAGGAAGGTTATTATACCTAGGTACCTACTACATACAGTAAACAATACCTAGTATTATAGGTACTACTTTCTAGTTATTTCTGTTATTAGAGTCTAGCCTTTACTTTTCTCCTTATGAAGGAATACAGACAGGGAAAGAAGAATAGGTACCTACCTATTATTCTTGCCCTGTCTGTATTCCTTCTATATATTACCAGGGAAGAACCATAAAAACACTATAAAACAATACAAATTAATACTCTTTACTGCACACAAAGATAGAGAAAAACACAAACGTTAATAACGTTAGTTTACAAAAATTGTCATAATTAAATTTAAAATAAAATGAAAGAATTAAATTAAACATTTTCAGGTAGGTACCTACTTAGCTGAAAAAAAGTCCTAGGAAAATAGTAGAGTTAGTAATAGAAAAGTCGAAATAAGGTTAAGAAGGAATAAGCTAAAGATTTTGATCTTCAAAGTATCTCTAAAACATCGGAGCAGTTTCTTGAAGCGCCGCGAGGCGAAACCATTCGATAGCGAACGACTCCCAGAGGAGAAATAACTGAAAACGTTCAGCGGAATTTCCAGTTCCAGCAATAAGACCGCCATTCCGGGTTTAAATGTAAAACGGTTACTGTTAATGATGGCACTAACAATGTCGGCGAGTGAAATGATTAATTTTCTTAGTTTGAGCTAAGTATCTTCAGGTTCTCAAGGAACCGTAGCTTTGAGGCGGCTAAGACCGACCTTATTGATAGCCGTGATTATTCACAGCAGGAATGTTTGCTGAAGACGTTGTATGTGTTCTAGTAGATCAAGATTAATGAACAAACGCACCTACTACGCACTGTCTAAATATAATTACTAATTCGTGATAGGTTTATGGGTATACAACGCGTGTTTGTGCGCGAAGGAGAGAGTAGATATGTGACTGTTTTGTTTGCGTAAGCTTAGAGATTTTGATGGATCAGCAAGCAGAAAGATATCGCGCAGAATCGTTCCTTACTGTTATGTAGGCTATTTACTCGGACATTTTGGAATGGATTTCCAAAAGTACCTAACGCCACGGTCTAGAACGTACTTCGAATGAGAGGTAGATTGCTTGAGTAGATACGAACTTAGTACTTAGTTACTACTTATTACTCAGTAAGGTGCTCGGACTAGTACCTGCGCCAAATGCTTGTTTGAAACTTGGTCGAATTCGTTCTCGTTTGAAGCTCGTTTAAATTATTCAATTTATTTTTACAAAAAAGATTTTTTAAAACGCTGCTGGACTTACTAGAACTTTTATCTTCTCTACATGAAGTTATTATTACAAGATCTTGCTAAAAGTTAAAATTCTGTACTCAATTTCCACTTCAATTAAATAGTGGCCAACTTCATGCCGGTCTAATTAACGAATTTGTCCATTTGGCGTTGGTCGTGGTCTTGGCTCTGTGCCGAATAAATTAGGTTTCATGATTTATGTGGAATAATGCGCATTATGAAAGATATTCGCTAAGCTAATTTATGTTTATCCTTTTATCTAACTAAAGCTTAATAGTTGGTTTTTGGCTGCACGTTTGGGCAAAAATCCGACACTTTTAACGAAACCCTAAAATAAATGATGACTAATCCAACTCCGTGACGCCCAAATTACAAAACATGCTTTATAGCTGCTACGACGCAGCAACGTAGCACTGCTACGCAATCTCGTAGCACCTCTACGCAATCTCATACCAGCGCAACGTAATCATGTGGAATGTTAATCTTTGATTTAGCCGTGCATGGTAAATGGATAGGCAACTGTGAAGATTCTTTTGGCACAAAACCTAAACTCTAATCCTATCCTAGCTAGACTAAAAATATTGTCTTCCTTTTTAACGATGAATTACTGCAAAAAAATACTAATAATAATAAAAAATACATCGTTGGAAAGCATGCTAGGTTACTAGAATCTTCTGCATTGGAAGTCACTTAGTCAACTTCCGTGTATTTTATTGCTAGTGGACACTTCTTATAAAACCGAACACACGTTTACGATTTAACGTTGAATTGGGACAGCGTGGCTTGAATTACCTATTGGGCTTTGTTACATTTTATTTATTAGAATAAAAATTTCAAAGCCCGTTGAAAGCTGTTCCTTTTATTGCGAATTGTATTTCCGAATATACCTACGTGCGTAAAACTTTATGAGCCTGAAATTCATCAAATTTAGGTGCTTTAGGTATGGTAAACTGAATGCGTATTAAAATGCAAATCCGTATCACCAACAGCGAACTACAGATAATCCAACTTGGTTTAATAGACCCTACTATACTGCATCGTTGATACCTGTGTCAACGATGCAGTAAAAACTTTTAAACTGGTTTCCACAACTTCCGTGCAAAGAAAGATACTGTACATTAAGTACTTATTTTTTAGCCAATTTCATTAGTTGTGTACTTATGAATTTATATTGTTGCAGGTTTTAAAAGTTGTTTGTTAGTTTCCAAGGCTAAGATAAGAAGGTCTCCTACGCTAAATATTGCTTGGCGCTAAATAGTTGAAAATACCCTGAGCTTTCCCATCAGGAAGAATTAGGAAAAGTTTTTAAAATATGTTGTACTTTTCTAAAATAATAATTCAAAGATTAGCAGGAATCGCGCGAGTAGGTACCTACAGCTCAACTAAAAGCCATTGTAAACATACCTACTTAATTCTAGAAGCTCTCAGCTGCATTTCTCCAGTTACTTCCACTGGTTGCCGGCAGATTGCGGAGAAACTGCGGACGTAATGAAATGAGTTTTCATTTCTTACTCTCGTTACCAGCGAGTGTTGCAATTTTACTAGCTTTTTACTGAAATATTATCGACATAGGTAGCTACTATGCTACAGCTTCGCTAGGTGCGTGTCTTTAGATTTAGTAGTAGGTAAAAAGAAGAATGTTAACCTAATTAACTAAATTTCACAAAAGAGTTCCCTATGTACCTACTACTCTCCCTTAGTTGCCCATTTCATCATTAGACGCATATTTAAGGCGCGAAATGATAAAAAAGACGCATAGGTAGGTATTCAAATTCTTATATAATGCTGTAGCTTTCGACTTGTGATAAAAATATTATTTGAGCAAAATAGCAGAGATACTGTTAGGTGGGTACACTAGCATAGATAAGTCACTAGCCTCACTTGTTCTGTACATTTTCTCGTAGCTTAGATACGAACACGACAAACAATTAATTATAACCAGTATCCTGAGAAGCAAAGGGATTTTTATTAAACAAAACAGGCCACCGTTCTCCAACATTCATTAGAAAAAAAAACTTTAGCTGACTTGCATTTTTCTAAATAATGGTATTATAAAACTGAAACATTCTTTAGAAGCCAGTTGATAAGGTCAAAGTTTGTTGGCTCCAATAAAATGCTTTAATAGAGAGCAATTTGTTCACGTCTAAGAAACAACTCAACGCTTTTATAGCAAGGCTGTTTATAATTTTGGTTTAAAACCTCGTATCAAACAAATAAATAAATAATGCCAAGCAAGCCTGACAGCATCACCTAACGAAAACTAGATATTTGTTTCCATACTTTCCCATGTTTATGTTGTGCTACCTTACTTATGTAGGTACTTGCAGGCCAAACATCAAACTCTAACTAAAAATTCTCCATTTTTGTAGGAATTAAAATAATTTTCTTTTATTTATTTTTTAAATAAATAATAAATAATGAAAATTGAAAATTTAAATAAACAATTCACACAGCATTATCTATTATTTGGTAAAGTAATTTAAATAAAATAAAAATTACAAGAATATTAACAGTACTTATATTATAGGATTGAAATTATAGAAAACTTAGTGCTCTATGAAAATAATCACTTGGTAAAAGCTGTATACGATGTTTTACAGCAAAGCTTCAGTTTCAAACGATGTGAAAGCTCTGTTAAAGTGCTCTTAATGAATCTCTTGAGGTGCAGAGTTGTGTGTTTTTGTTCAACAGCTTTTAAACGAACACGTTGGGAGAAAGCTGGGAAACATGGATAAAATGTTCATGTCTGCAACTACGTCTCAGCAATATTTTCATGAAAGGTTTATTGGTTTACTTGAGGTTTACTACCTACCTACCTATATAACTGATACAACTTCTTTTCTTTTCAGGTAAAGATTGATTTCGAATTAATTTTGTATTCATTATTCCACTAATAATATAAATGCGAAAGCTTATGTGAATGATTGTTATAACGTATCGCCGTCACTACCTAATAAACCGAATTAGCTGAAATTTGGTATCTAGATAGTTAAGGTTCTGAAATAACACAAAGGCTAATATAATTTAAAAATTAACCTCTGACGGGGTTAAAAAGGGTGGTAAAGTTTCTATGAAAAATGTATTCTTTAGTTCGATTCACTCGAAATTCGATACTTATAATAAACTATAAAGAAAATAATGAATCACGTATTTTCTATTTTTACACAACTACCCCAAAGGGGTGTGCAATAAATTTCTGAAACTGGTATGATATCCACGCGGGCGAAGCCGTGGGGCGCAGTTAGTTTTCCATAAAAGCAAAGAAATTAACCTTTAATTGACTCGCCTTACATCCGATTTCGGAACTTGTGAATATCCGACTCCTGTATTACTTTGTCACAGAGTAAGTAGACGATGAACAGACCAACGCTTTCCAGAGCTGGATCACAGCTATTCAAATGATATATCGTCTATTTTTATAATAAGTAAAAAATAACAATCAAATAATAGTAAGAAATTAGAACTAGTATTTACAATAATTGAGCTGACTGCAAATGGTTGCAAACAACCACAAATTTGAAGAATTTTACTTTTTCTAAGTGTACATCTATAGTACATACATCTATTGTGTCTACGGAAATAAAGAATTTTTGATTTTAATGCTTATTAGTTAGTGGCATATTCACCAGCATATTTTTGTACAAGAAGTGTAAACATTCAATTACGTTAGAAAAACTAGAGGTAATTACATACATTACTAGCTTAATACTAAAATTATCATATTAAATTATCTAAAATTAGCATAATACTAAAAGAATAAACTATTTGAATTATTATTAGCCAATAGCCCCTCTAGGTAGCTATAAAATTTAGCCAATAGCCCCTCTAGCTAGCTATGAAACTTAGCCAATAGCCCCTCTAGGTAGCTTAGCCAATAGCCCCTCTAGGTAGCTATGAACCTTAGCCAATGGCCCCTCTAGGTAGCTATAAAACTTAGCCAATAGCCCCTCTAGGTAGCTATGAAACTTAGCCAATAGCCCCTCTAGGTAGCTATGAAACTTAGCCAATAGCCCCTCTAGGTAGCTATAAAACTTAGCTAATAGCACCTCTAGATAGCTATAAAACTCTTACATTTGTACAATGATCGCTCTGGCGAGGTCCTTCTGTACGCAGAGTAGGCGCACGGCCAGGTGGAAGACGCTCTCGGAATCCTTAATTTGACTCCTGAACTCGCCCTAAGGCGGCCATTTGTAACCAAATTCAACTTTCGGGATTATATTAATGAAATAATTTTATCAAAAGGCACAGACAAAAATTAAATTACAGTTTGCTAGAGTTGAAATAATGCGAGGAATTTTCATATTTTAGCATGTTGTTCAAATCTTGTAAAGCCAGCTTTATCTAAAAATCTTGTAAAGATTTTAATTTCGAGGGGATTGTTTTATTTTAGTAATCAAGTTAGTCCTTACGCTCTCGGCATTTTATTTACTTTACGATCAACCGAAGAAACATTATGTTTTGTTTTGGTTATCAAGCCAAATCTATATTCTGAAATAGTTAGGAAGTGAGTACCGGTAGTTACATACATAGTAACTTCCAAGTGCTACGTTGTGTTCTGCCTGCGCTGCCTTTGACTAGTGACGTCGTTTCTAATTCGACGTCGAAACTACCTTTACTATGCATTTTCATCACCTTCCTATGCGACAATATTTTGGTAGAAAGGTCTGGTAGGTACACAAAGGGTTTATAAAACGTCTATTTTGCAGGCAATATTCTGGGCACACTTCCACACGCCAAAATGTTTGGCGAGAAGGTCTTAGTTTGAAGTGTTTATTTAATTTATGCAACTTCATAAAAACGGCTCATAATCTGTTAATTCTTGAGGAATAGCTAAAACTTGAAAAAAGTAACAACACGAGTCGTATTAATCTCGAGTTTTAATTTAGTAAGAGATAGAAGATGTAGTTATTGTAGGTATTCTGCAAATAAACGATTGTTTCTGATTATGATAATAATTTGACACGTTATCATTAACACTGTTTTAGAAGAGCATCTCATGTGTAGAGGTGGTTTTTTTCCTGGTAAGCTTCACTATTATTAAATTTTTTTTTCTTTGATGAATGATGAATTATTTAAAACTTGTACGGTTAATGGCACAGTGCTCTTAATTATATGTCTGAACATCCCTGTAATACCTGTGTATCACAAATGAATAAATGAATTTGAATTTGAAAATTTGAATTTGGTTATTTCTCCAACACCTTTCATACAGCTAACTTAATTTTGTACAGAGTAACTTTATTAAACTTAACCATGTCCCGGGTAGTTTGTGAATGACTTCAAGACACCAGCAATATACAAAGTCGAGTCAAAGTTACGTCACCTAACTGTGGTTGCGCTATTTATTATTTTTATGGCAATGCCAACAATACACATAATAAAACGTTCTAATAAAACAATTAGGTATAATAATCTACACTATATAATAAAATCTATACTTATATTATAATAAGTGGAAAGATTTGATTGTTTGTTTGTTTGTATTGAATAGGCTCCGAAACTCCTGAACCGATTTGAAAAATTATGTCACCTTTAGGAAGCTTACTTTTCAGGGAGTAACTTAGGCTATATTTTATCCTGGAATTCCCACGGGAACGGGAACTACGCGGGTGAAACCGCGAGGTGATCGTCTAGTATAGATATAAGTTTCTTAGTATAGAATGTGTGCTTCTAATAGGCATGCACAAAATTTACTGAAGGTGCACAAACAACAACTAAATACCCCTGAAGGGATTCCATAGGTAGAATTACAGGTAAAAATATACAAATAAAAGTAATTAGGTACTTAAACTAAAACAACAAACGTACAAAACTTCTTTGATAATAAACTATGCTCGTTACTGATTCTGGTAAAAGGGGTGTTAAGACCAAAATTTGTTCTTGTGAAAAGAGTGCTGAAGATAGAGTCTAGCCTAGCATGTGGCCGCTAGATGTTGCTGAAGAATCCTCCAGTCCTGCAGTAAAAGAACATCCTATCCATAAATCATCTGCTCTCCCCCAGAATTCGGCTATTATTCGATCTTCCGTTACAAAGATGATTGAGGGGCCCATCATCTTGGATAATGTCCTTTTTGTCTCTGCGAATATAATAAAAGGGAGTTGGCATGAGTTTTGCCGTGGTCCGTCACCCGGCTGAAGTATTTTACTAGCTGGTTTTGACCAATTTGTATAATGCAACATGTTCATGCTGAGCCAAAGCCTAGTTCGGCACAGGGTCATGGGGGCAAAGCTGGATTTGACTGTCAAAATTTGTTTTTAATTTAGCTCCTTATTCTTTGTTTGGTTTTGTATGTTTTATATTATGTGTGTCGAAATAAATGCTTTTCTATTCTATTATATTCAACAGAAAAATAAATGATGATCGATCTTTAAGTATCACCAAATACAGGACTAAAATAAAAGATAAACGATTTGACGCAGAGAAAACGAAACGAGGCGACAAAACGGCGGCGGGAGATGTTCCGATTTTAAATTCGATAGTTGATGTTCCAACAAAACTTAGCTTCAAAATCCGTAGAAGTTTGGTTTCTCACTGAAGACATTCTTTGCAGTCCTAGCCCTTTTTCATTTTAGAGCGAGATTGTCTTTCCACGACGACAAAAAAGAAATACTTAATAGCAAAAGGAGCCCTGAAAATTAGTGAGACTTATTATTGGCAGAAAGTTATGAAATGTAAAACAAAATAAAAAGGGCGAGCTAGGGCCGGCACAAGGTTTATGTAGTATGCGGTGGAGTGTGCCAAATCCAATAGGATCACTTAACTCAGCGGCTTCGACCACGTATAGGGCCATATGTAAAGGCAATGACTAAACTAAGTGGCCCTCTGGCGAAGTTACAGCCGCCGCCGCCGCCGCCGCCGCCGCCGCCGCCCGCGCGCCGCCGCCGTAGCGATTGGTGATTTAAGGGACACAGAAAATAACTCTATTCGTAGATTAATAACTCTATGTTCACTGTCGCGATAATATCAATTGACGTGGCCATGGTCACGCGATAGGTCTAGGTCGATCGTTTTTGGGTTCCGTATCCAATGGGTGCAAGGGGAGCTCACAATAATAACCCCACGCATGTCACCCAGAGGACCGGCGTAGTAATAATAGTAAATAATGCCGGACAATTTACACAGCATTATTAGCCCCAAGCTAAGCAGAGTTATGGGTACTAAATAATTGGTATATTTACAATACACTACCTACCTATAGACATAGATTTAGTATATATTTTTACTATACATAGAAAACATTCAGCACATCCGCAACAAATATGCAAATCATACAATAATTTGTCCCGAGGCGGGAATCGAATCCGTAACCTCCTGCGTCGCAGGCGGACCTTCGCCCGCCGCGCCACAGAGGTCGTCATGATTAAACCTACGCCGCCGTTTCTCTCTAACAGTTATAGTAGATTCACTTTTATTCACAGAATGCGACCACTAGAGCCGCAATCATTTAAAAAAATTAATGATGTCACATGGAGTCTTATTGCACAAGTCGGACTCTCACTTAGCCTATTTAAAAAAAACGTCATAACAATAAGCGTTAGGTAGGTACTCAGGACTCAGAATAGTATTACCTTAGGTAGCAGTTGGCTGCGTCACATTTTAATACCTTGTCACTTTATAGTTGACTTTACTCGGCGACCGCGTTCAGCCTGCCAATTACCGTTCTTTAGTATGACAAGGTACTAAAGTGTCTCGCTACAGCTCAGTGCATATGTACTTTTAAGTAGAGTTGTTGCCGTTGACTGAAAGGAAGTACTTTGTTTTATCTTACCTTTATAGTAGGTACTTACCAAAGTGAAGTTAAGACCAACCAAATGAAATCATTTAAAAAATCCCTTACGTAGCAACATAAAAAAATTACGAAGGAAAACACCAATTTCCTGTAATAAGTGAAATTTCCAGTGGTCGTAAACTTTACGAACATCAGGTCAGCTTGCAGCATAAAATTCATAAGCTCAACATAAAACGGAAAATGGCGAACATGAAAATGTTTACCTACAGCACCAGAATAAACAAATATTAGGTCGCCTCTGGAGGGAACTTATACGGCTAGCTTAGGACCGCGACTTTGCTCATTAGGCTCATTCATAAGTATAAGTAAAACTATCTATCAGTGAATGTGTAAGCCAGTGGATACCTACCCATTGTAGATACTCTCATGGAAAGAGTATAGCTAGGTACTCTTAATAATACAAGTACCTACATACACACAGTATTTTAATCCATGCTATTATTATTCTTAGGTAAGTTTAACTAAGAATTAAGAAACGTATAAGGTTAAGAGCTTTTTAAAGTTTGAAAATTGCATGGTTACCCTACTAATAAAATAATTTTAAATTATATTCTCAGAATCGACCTACTGTATCAACAGTTTGAAGCCCCGATTTATCGGAATAATACTTGACAATACAAACAACTTTCAAACTCATCGACAGTCAGGTGGGCGTGTTTTTTTTATAAGAAGAGTTCTGTGGATGGGAATAGATCTGACTCAGTTCAAATGTTTCAGAAGTGGTAAGTCAACAACGTTTCATTTTCGATTTGGCTTTCGACTTTAGTCATTAAAGTCATTATATTTTTAAGAATACCGACATGGAAAGAAAGTGGTGTGGCTATTATTTAGTCACCCCAAGGTTGCCTGGGAGAAATTATCTCGCTCTCAGCGATAGGGCCGCCTTTTGTACTGTTTATTTTTAATTTAGGTATACGCTTTTTACATAAGTTAATATCAAGTTAGTACAATAGAGTGTTCATTTATTCAATACCAACGATCATTATAAGCATGGTGGCCGTTTGCCTTCTACTATTGACATTACCATTATGCAGTAGGAGCAAATCAACTGTTTCGTTTCGACTGTATAGATGAATCACCCAATATTTTTTTTCCCCAATCATTATATTCCTATTCGCCTTTTTCCCCATAATGTTTAATTTCCAGACGGCATTATTACCAGCTTATAATTTCTCACGCTTTTTTGTTTCATATCATATTTTTCGCTGTAGGCAATGTTTTACCAATCCGTATCGTTCACATACATTCAAATTACCTGTACAATATATTCCCCATAGTCTTTTTTCGCCACGGGTTTCAATTTCTGCACATTATTTTCCCTAGACGCAACTTTAGCGATTTGGCTGTACTTTAACCACTGCAAACACCAGCGAACGTACCTGTGTAGCAAGAAGGTTTAGTACCTTCGCACTGACAGGTAGGTACTGCACTGAACTAACCTAATTAACTTCAGTTATGTATCTGCTACGGCTAAATGTAGGTGTGATCTGTGAATATAAACTTAAGATTAGGCTAAATTTAGGTTTGTCTTTGGGGAAAGGTTAAAGTTGGTTTCTTCTATCTTTAGCCAGCTAACCTTAAGTGTAGCCTCCGCCCCGTGGGTAGAAATGTAGAAGCAAATGGAGAGGGGAACAATGTAATATAGTTTACTATTTCGTCACTAAAACTTTCATGAAAAACAATCACTCTTATTAGTACTCATTACGGATAATTATGTATTCAAAATTATAAAATACAACTTCTGAAGTGTTAATTACTTATTAATTAAGTACCTACATAGAACTGCAGATATAACAATATAAAGTCATTAAACTAAAACAATAAGGATTTAGTCACGAAAACTTTAACTAAAAAGAACAATCACTCGCATTACAGACACTTATGTATTCAAAACTACAACATATAACTCCGGCAGTTTTAATTAAGAACTTAAAACTGCAGCCATAACAATATCTAGTCCTTAAAATAAAATAATAAGGAACAATTTGTTGAAACCCGATAAACTAGACTGGCACTTCGAATTACAGAGAATATTATTTATTCGGCAACGATATTTGCGTGTACCACATTTTCACATACCTAGTTGAAATCCTTACACCTGATGTTGACTGTTCATTAGCAAGCTGTGGAATAGTCATTTTCACTGACGAGACTTTTCCAGTTCTATTGCACATCGTCTCCCCTCCTCCGCCCCCTCACGCGACATGCTCGCCCCCGCGCGTCCATTGAATACATTTTTAGCCGTTTCGTTTCGGTTAAGGTGCAAATTAACCGGCTAAAGATGAAATGCCAGAACGCAAATTAACATAATTACTATCGAACTTTAGCCGGTTTTTGAAGATAGACCTAAGTTTAGCCGGCTAATCTTAACTTTATGTTCACACCTACCTTTAACCGTAACTTAGGTAATTACTCATTCAATTAATGGTTTGCATTGATGGTTCCTGCTATTCTCGATCTCTCGTTCTATTTTCAAATGCTTAATGGATAGGCCTCTGTATCTGGCTTTACTGGCATACCCAATCTGTGCTTGTGAAAGCTTATGTTAGAAAAAAGTAGATAAGTAGTTGTAATTGTTAAGTATAAAGTAATATAATATAAGGTAACCATGAAATTTTTTTCTTACTGACGGCTACATTCTATGAAAACCCCAGATTAACAGATTATACCCAAGAATATACCCATAAGTAGTTTTTGTTTATATTTCGATAAAATTAAATATATTCTCAGATCTTAGGTAATTAAATTAAAAACAAACATCAGTCCCTTTTGTTTAACAGTGGGCACTCGTGGATGGCAGATTTGCAAAACAATGCAAACGTGGAATAGAATTGAATGGCGATGAACATTTGTGTTTGTCCGCTTCTTTATCTCGTTTTCATTTGCTTTTCATATTTCCGTATTAATGTGGTAAAAGCGGATCAATTATTGTGGGATCGAATACTAGTATTGTTGTTAGATCTTAATTTTTAATGTACCTAATTTCGTTGTCTTCATTATTTTATCGCTTAATCGTTCGCTGTATTTATTGAAAATGTTTTTCGATTTTTTGAAATATAATTTAACCAATCACAATAATGAATAATTTTTATAATTTCTTTTATTTATTTAATTAAAACGGTTATCAAAACCAATTACATTAATTGAAGAAAACAGAATTAAATCATAAGTTGTCTCTCTGTTGATATAAAATAGTCCTAATATTTATGGTCAGTAAAACTAAGGAAAATTTAATTAACTAAGTCGTTCACATAAGTTCTGAAAAACCGTTGTTCTCGTAACGAAAGATTTTTTAAAAGACAGATTATTTAAGAGTGTGGATGTTGCCATTTTGTTCATTGAATACAACCCACCAAAAGCACGGCGATGTCCCTGTAAAAGATACTCGTAAGATACAACTCTTTGCCCTTACCCATGGTAAAATAATACAAGGTATGGCACTCCGAGAAACAACGGTCAAGTGGGTTTTCCCAAGGCTACGTCATATGCGCTACGGTGGCTCTCAAACTTTTTAGTTTGGGGAAATTCGAGATCTAGATTTTAGGTTTTCCATGAAATTCTTCAAACTTAGTTTCCATAATTTGAGCAACGCTAATGAGCTCTGCACATGGATAAATAATTTTTCCCTAGAAATGAAATTTATACAATCGCAGGAACATTTTTCGGACACAGATTCTTTTTTCGGGAATGAAAATAACCTTATTTTAGATAGATAGATAGATAGAAAATACTTTATTATACCACACAAAGACAGAAAATAATACAGAGAAACCAAACTTAGAATACAGGAAGTATAAAGGGCGGCCTTATGTTGCGCCTGCTGTAAGCGATCTCTTCCAGGCAACCTTGGGATGGACTGGACATGAAAAGAACAAAATAGACGGTGGCACTGAATAAATCTATTTAGATCACAGAATAGAGAATTCTAATTCCGTGATTTAGATACATAAAGAAACCAAATACTTACTCTACATACTATAATACCTACAAGGCCTACAAACATTAGAATAAACTTACACAAACATAAAATAAGGTCGTCTAACTTTTACAAGGAACAATAATGCTGATGAAGCCGTTTTTTGAAGATAGGGAGTGATTTTGCACGTCTGATGTCCAGAGGGAGAGCATTCCACAGAGCTACCCGGCTTGTACAATGAAAGATTTGTCATAGAAAGAGGTGGTGTGAGCAGGGACTTTTAAGATGAGAGTTTCAGAGGAACGCCAAGAGAGCGAGTGAGAGTTTGAGAGGAATTCTGATAGGAAGGGCTCGGAGGATAGAACAAGATACTGTACAAGAGAGATAGTATGTGAGTATTCCTGCGAAGTCGGATGGGCAACCACTTGAGTTTAGCGCGATATTCGGAAACGTGGTCAATGTTGTCATATTTGCGAAGGCCAAATATGAACCTGATGCTGAAATTTTGGAGGCGCTCAAGCTTGTTTAATTGATCTTCAGTGAGGTCCGGATAGCAAGGGTCGGCTTAATCGAGAATGGGAAGCAAAAGGGACTGGGCCAGAGTAACCTTAGTGGGAATTGGGAGCAAATTGCGCAGTCGCCGCAGTGAGCCCGCCGATGCGAACATTTTTCTGCTAAGTTCAGCCAATTGTGGACCCCAGGACAACTCATTGTTTACAATTAAACCCAGGTTTTTGACAGATTTGCTTACAGGTATTGACACACCGTCAAAGGAGATAATATATTTAGCACCTTTCACACTTACAGTTACGGATAGAGTAACCGCCTATTTTATATTAAAAATTGATTCGATCAACAACGCGAGTGACGCGCCGGCGTCAATAAAAGTTTGATAGTCACCGGCAAATGAACGTAACCTCCCTTTTTTGTGGCAACTGGACAGTGACGTAGGCTTGGGAAGATCTCGGAATGTCAGACATTGTTTTCTTAGATCATGCCCTTTTCACAAACACACCTTCATAGAAACATAGTATACACACCGAGTTAGAAAATGTACCTACAAATATCCAACACGTTCAAACTTATTTCATAAAAGTGCTTCCACACACGTCGCGAAGTATCACCATAACGAATTCAGACAAAAACAATGGATAAGTTGAGCGACCTCTGCAGAACTTCAATATAGTTTTGCGCTGGCAACATTTGCAAAGCTAGATTTCCAACGTTACTAGAAAATGGCGAATGCATTTTGCAATATCATCGGAACTCTCATGTTTGGCTGAGAGCTATGAATGTGAAATCCGGCGTATAAAAGCCATTGTAAACTAAAGTGCTACAGGCGACGTCATATTAATGCAATTTCGCGTTGAGTTTATTTCTTGTCATTTTGGACCTTTGATTGTTTACCTGTGTACCTTGTCATTGTGTACCTGGGTCCGGCGGAGGATGAATTTCCCATACAAACAAAGTACCAAAATTATTTGTAATTTGAGAATATTTTCACCGTGGTTCTCTATTATTTGTATTAGAATAGTATTTATTTAGGTTCCTGCCACAAGCTTCTTTCAAAATACTTATCTAGATAATAAAAAATTGTATCAGGAACATAGATAAATACTATTTTAATACTAATAATAGCAGACCTTGGCGAAAATATGCTCAAATTACAAATAATTTTGGAACTACGTTTGTATGGGAAATTCATCCTCCGCCGGACCCTTAAGTTTAACTATAAATATTTTTGTGACATTTATGTGTTTTTATTAATACGTAAGTAATTGACAAGAAATCTATCGCAACATACCGACTAGGTAATGTTTGTATTAATGCCGTTCTTTTTTATAAAGCATTTCATTTCATTTATATACCTATGTAGTTTACTACATATTTATCGTGAAATAGAGAAACGGACGTTTTAGCTTACTCAGGTACTCACAACATCCATTCTTTTATTATAAAAACGAAATTAATTATATCTATTATCTTTTTACGCCTAAATAGCTGAAAATGATGATGAAAATGGATGTTAATGTGGCAAGGAGGTAGACGGAATCCCGGGGACGGACATAGGCTACTACTTACCGAGGAAAAGAGCGCGCGAACCGCGGACAGGAGCAGTACTCATAAAACGATGATTGTTTTATCGGAGGGTAAGTAGGTACCTGCCGTAGTAGAGAACGCATGACGTTCATCCAATTAGACATCACCACCTCGCACACCACCTACATTACCTAGATGCATGTTCGGTGGACTGAGACAAGAAGATCGAAATTTTAATACAAAATGTTCCAGCAACTCCTGAAACTGTAGCTGTCCCGGAATTTCCTGCCCTTTAACTGTAGCTGTAGGTACCTAACCGTACTATTAAGGAAAACTTGGTATTATAATAAGGTAGACAAGAACGTATGCTTCAGTGGACACACTCCTCATACGAATGCCCTTATAGGGAGGATCCTGCACATGCACCGGACAAGGTGAAATAAATAATAAATAAATAAATAAATAAATAATGCTGGACAAAGTGAAAGGAACTGAACAAATTGCATTCGCGAGGAAAACTATGCGATAATACCCTGTTTGCACATTCAGGTGGAGTCTCGTCTACTCGATACTTTTATTGAATTTCAAGAAGTTTCCTTTGAATATAATTAAAGATGCTTTGTTTGCGCTGATCTCCTGTCTTGTTTGTTTTCATGGATTTATCTAAGCGGAGACTGGAGCTGATTAAAAACAATTTAAAACGATCTTCAAAGAGATTGTGTGTTGTTGTAGACTGATTTTTTTATAAGTTTCTAAAATGACTAATCAAGTCAATATTTTCAAACTCACGCGATGTGAACACATTATTATTAGTAAACCTGTCGAAACGTCGGAAAGAATAGGTAAATTAACGCGATAAATACCCGTTAAATAATAATAATACTAATCGAGTTTGTCCTTCGTATTTTTTGTGTCTTCTTGTGTGGTACTTTCGTTTGAAACTAAATTACCACAATTAGGTACAAATTGTAATGTAAGTATTCAAATAAGTATGATTCAAGTTAACCTAACTGTTTACTTGGTCTTTGAAACTATTACTAAAATTACAAAGTTTCACCAATGAATGCGTAAGTTTATATTTTACCACACTAAAACTTCAAGCGCAAAGCCAAGTCTCAGTTGAAAGATTGAACAGTACTTACATGGTCAGGGTCTGAGTTGTTGATAAGTCGTCCAATAAAAGTGGATGCAATGTCACCCCTCGCTATCTCTGGACGCCAGACCTTCAGATTATCGTTGCTTAGCCGTCGCTGGCAGAGTTTGAATGTAGGCAAGAGTTATTTATATTAATCAATATTGGAGTTACATACAAAAAATTGAAGTGTCAAAATAGACAGGAAAAATAAGGTGAGAAAATAATTGTCAGTGGACCCTATCTTTATGAGCAACCATTACTGAATTTAATTTAAGTAAAAAAGCAGGTCCCTTAAACTTAATTTTTCTTTATGTTTGTTTTTTTGCACACACGTAAAAGCTAGAGAAAAATATTAAAAAAACTTTGGTTGACTTTAACTAAGGTACAGGTAGTTTTATTATTTCGTTTAATTTATTTATCTTTTTGTAAAATATCCGCAAAGATCTTATGCAAATACAGATTGTTTCTGATTCAAGCCAAATTAAACTGTCCGAAGCCTTTGCTTACTCAACTCTGTGTACCAAAGATCAGATCCAGTGATTCCCATATAATCCGATTTCTCCAGTCTACAACACCCGAGAGGCTGTCGAGCCCCCTGGAGACGGAGATTAGCTACTGCGATTACATAACTCAACGAGGTTGGCTATTTGGGTACTCATTATAATCTGCACTCTACAATGAAGGTACATTTAAATATCTTTAAATTTAACCAACAACCTGGCTAAGTAGAAATTTTTTTGGCTGATGAAAGCTTTACATCTTAAGTTCTTGATAAGGGCTCTACCCTACCTCTGGTTTAACGCAAACCTGCACGCGTCCCGCGTCAGGACAGCATAGTCAATTCATAGATATTTGGGTTTTTGGGTAAATTTGGAGGCAACATTTTATGATCTGAGCTGCAGGTCTTATTTCAATCTTTAACTATGAAATTGCCGGTTTGAAAACTAATTTCTCGATACAAAATTTGTTGTTTTTGGGAATGACAATTCCTATTCCAGTATAATTTTATGTGTATAATTCGACAATATTGTGAAAAGTATGCGCAGACTTAGTTTCTAAAAAACCACGAGTTCTAAAAAACCAAGCATTGAAAGCGACGACTCAGGAAATGAGCTGTTATTAAGTTTTAGTTTTAAAGGATGAACGTTTTGTTATTTTTTATCTTAACAACTTTATTCACAAAGAAAATTACGAGAAATCGAAATATCCAATGATTATTATTGGAAGTCTTGTTGTTCTGTTCACTTCAGGTGTGCATTTCCTAATTAACCCTTAAATGCAGTTAGTCTTTGTAACAATAAACCGTATACTAACAATATTTTAATAGGGTTTGGCTTAAGAGATAAGCGAATTGTATGCGATTTCGAAGAAAGAGAAGACGAGAAAACCTACTTCCACCATCGATATTATCAATATATTTCATCCGCGAGTTTTTCAGATTTCTTTTCTTTTTTCGATAACGATCGGGCTTGGAATGAAACAAACGCAAGCTTAAATCAGAGCATTCACCAGAGCAGGTCATGTTTGGATCGTGCCTTATAAAACACTAGCTTCTTCCCGCGGCCACGCACGCATTTTTTTAAAATAAAAAGTAGCCTATTATGCTATTTCCAGTCCCGGTCCTTATATGTGCATAATTTCAGCCGGATCCATATAGTAGTTTTGGCATTGTCCTCGGCCAAGCATCTTCACAACGGCCAACGACGTAACCTTTCTCCTTATAATACGAGTGGAAAGGATGCAATGGTCGGTCGGTCATACTAGTCGCCATTTTTTGCATTTGATTATGTGGTTACTCGCTAAACATCAATTTCAAGCAATAATTAGTTGTAAATAATTTAATCAACAGCAAAATGTTAAGTAGGTAGGTGTTTCTCTCAATCTTAGTCGGTTCCTTTGTGTAAGCCTAGCGCATCCATTCCACATGCTATAGCGTTTTTTCAGTCGCATAGGCTTTTATAGTCTGGTTTGTACTAGTTTTGCGTATTTCCGCTCTCGCTCGCGCTACCGCCTTTAACATGAGCACACCTTAACCCTGGACCAGAGAGGGCATCGGTCCGTGCTCAAGCGGCGGCTGACTGTATCTGCCGACAAGGTTCATCGAGATCCGAGGTCAAGTGCGATTTTCACTTCTAAATTAGTTAAGTTATGGTAAACTAGTTTCTGCCCGCGGCTTCGCACGCTTTGTTTCTATGGAAACGTTTTATGGTTATTTCTATCCCATGGGAACTTATTTATGGGATAAAAGTAGCCGATTTAGTCCAGGCCTACAACTACCTGTATACAAATGTCAGCGCCATCCGTTCAGTAGTTTTAGCGTGAAGAGGTAACAAACATCCACCCATACGTATACATATATGTACATCTAAACTAATGCAATTTACTAAACTATACTAAACCAACACTATAACGGCCCAAGACGCAAATAGTGTTGGTTTAGTTTTTCTACCCAATATTATTTTCCCCCGTTTAGATTCGGACGAGATGTACCCCTACTCAAAAGTGAAGTGGACATCTCGTCCGTGGATCAGTTTGAGATTCGGCCCAGATGTACCCTAACCCTATTTTATTTAGGCTGGGCAGTGAATGCAATTTACTAAACTATACTAAACCAACACTATCACGACCCAAGACGCAGATGGCCACGTCCAGGCTGTGACTGCATAGCTGCATTAGATGGCGCTGATTTTCGATTTTGTGGTTATTGCTGTTTTCTAATTATTCATAGTATCTATAATTATGTTTGCCGCAAATAGTTGTTGTCTGTGTGAAGTAAGAAACCACCGGGTTTCAGTAAGACCAGTGAACCGCCACAGGTATCGCTGAGTTGGCGGCTTCGATCTTTGCGAACTAGACGCCAGTTGTGAGAGCGAGCTCAGAACGGAAATGCTGGAAAATCCGTGGCCAAATTCCACTAACGCTCGATCACGCCGTCGCACTGGTAAGCAGGCAAAGATTTAATTGTAAGCAGATTTGTAGTTGCCACGTTTTAAAACACCGAAACCGACATAATATTGTATGCGGCGCGTTGTAGAGTCGCGGTATCGTGAAACATTATTCTCATTGGTCCAAATCATTGTCTGTCGTCAGTCTGTGTGTGAACTGTCAACGCAGCGGTTCTAAACGAGGTAATACATTCGGCCCCTAAGCGAGCAGCGCGTAAACAGCGCGGGTCATTAGGCGGCCGAGTTGACCCTATGATTGCACCCATCGTGTTGAACTGTCTGTTTGAATTGGCCTCGTGGGCCATTATAACAACGAAGCGTTGGCCATGATTCTCCGTAGCCGTGGGCCAATCCAGATGTATTTTCATAAATGTGATTAGAAAGTAATGTTATGAGTACCTAAGGTTTTGAGTTTGTTTACATAATTCAAGCCCATCTAACCGTCTCGCTTCGAAGCAACACCTTAGCATTTGCTTATTATTTAATAAGAATAATTTTATTGTAGCACTCTGTGAATCGTAGTTAAATGAAGGTCTTTTATTGAAATGGTAGTACTTACCTATCAACGATTTTGTCCTATTAATAATCTAATAAGATGGATGCTTAGCTAGATGAAATTATTTCACCAACATAACTAAATAATTTATAATGTTTAGGAAATTTAGTATGTCCTCATTGTAATTGCGACTTTTCACTGTCGAGAACTTTTTCATGACAAACCAATTATTGGGATCGAACTGAAATTACGCACAGTTAGTTGCGTGGTAAAAGAGAGGCTATATTTATTGAGAAACCTTGCACAGCCGTGACCAGATGCTAGTTATCCAACCCTCCAATTCCCTAGCCCCACTGCACAATTCCAGCATAGTTATCGCAGCTAGTGCCAGCTGCGACGCACCCGCCCATTTATTATCTCTCCTGTAATGCCTGTTCTGTACTCCTGTCGCAGTATTGTTCGTTGGTTCCGTTATACGGAATGCCAGTAGTACCTAACTAATTACATAAATAAATAATGCTGGACAATCCACACAGCATAATTTAGCCCCGCTAAGCAGGTAAGAGATGTTGGCTTATTGTTCGGTGAGTGGCTTGGGGAAGAATATTTTATTAGAATTTATTGTTTACTAGCTTCTGTCCGCAGCTTCGCACCGTCTTTCTATGGAAACGTTCAAAGGTAATTTCTATCCCATTGGAACATTGGATTTATGGGATAAAAAGTAGCCTATGTTTGATTCCAGGCTTAGAGCTACACCGTTGCAATTTTGGCTTAATCTGTCCAGTAGTTTTGGTGTGAAGACGTAACAAACATCCATCCATCTATCCATCCATCCATCCATCCAAACTTTCGTATTTATAATATTAGTGTGATGTGATTAATGTGATAACAACTCTACCTGGCTTAGCACGGTTTAAAGAGCAGTTAAGTAGGTCTTTTAGGAGGGATAATTCCGTTGTACAGTTTTCATAACTATTGGTTTATGCGAAGCATGCCAGCAAATCTCCATCGAACGCTTCCACTGAGCAGTCAGTATTATCATATTGAAGACTACACACGCGTTGTTTATATGGAAACGTTTTGAGGTTATTAATATCCCATGGGAAAAGATTTATGGGATAAAAAATCGCCTATGTTTGATTCCAGGGTTAGGCTTACCTGTGTGCAAAATTTCAGCCTGATCCGTTCAGTAGTTTTGGCGTGAAGAGGTAACAAACATTCCATCCAAACATTCGCATTTATAATATTAGTGCGATGTTAAAACAATAGTTTTTAACATCTTCAATAGTCATGGTTATAACATTTTAACAAATTTACTTAAAAATAGACCTTAAAATACCTTGCACCTTAGCCCCGCCCCAGCCTACCTCATCTATCACTTCGTGTTTTGATGATAACCGTAAGAATATGCGTTCGGCAATTTTAAGTGTATCGCGCTCAGACAAACAGGCAGACAGGCCGTGCTGGCGGGGACTTTGTTATAAAATAATCTGTAGTGATAAGGAAATATGTTCAGAGATTTTCGATATTTTTATATGAATCTACAAAAAATTAAACATTTCACTGCTGATATTGTTAAATAGTTTACATATTACATAAATAGTTTACAAGAAAAAGGCTTGCAGTTTAACCGAGAAGTATTTAGATACTACCGGACTCTTACTAAATCTCTCATAGATAATGCGTACCAACTTTTTATCAGGTCGATAGGATCCAATATCCGCCGTGATCCCAAGCAATTGTGGAAACATGTGAGATATAGGCGGAAGCAGAGGTGAACCCTCTGATAAGGGCCTTATTGACCTTTACATCCATAATCCCCACGCTGGGCATGCAGGTTGGGTATCACTGTTAGGTGGTAGAATTGTTCTGCAGGAATCGCTGCTGCCCGCTCCCGGTTGATATCCCTTAGTCGCCTCATTCGACACCCGCGGGGAGAATTGGGGTGGTGCAAATTCTAAGCCGGCACCACACAGCATGTGCCCTCTTAAGGACAAGACAAACTCCCGAGTCCCGCCTAACATCTCAATTTTACAAAGATTCGTTAATCCGTACGCCGTTACATACACCCCATACATTTATAGTGATTATTATTTTCAAAATGGAAATTCTGGGAAAGTTCAGAGCAAAGCCGTTGGCAGTCGTTGGTAAAGACCAGAAAATACATTGTGTTGTTTATGGCGGAAGCTTTGCAGTTGTGTTCGGGGACTTATTTCAGACAGCGCTGGTTTTGTTTCGTGTGGGAGACTGTGGGTAGGGTAAAGTGGGGACAGTCGCCACACAAATCAGAATCAAAAATGGGTGTATTGTAAACTGATATACAAAAAAGGTCTTCGGTATAAAATATTGTTGTAGTTTTAGCAGTTTACCTTTAAATAGGTATCTTTATATCTAGGTACATTTAATGGCTATTTAAGAAATTAAGGATAGGACACATACAATTGGGGAACCACCATTGATCAAAGAATTCTTCGAGCGAATAGAAAGCATTTGATCCTAACCATCTTTTCAATTTATTTCTAAATATATTACCATCTAATGTTCTGCTAGTCATTTTGAGCTAGTGAACATCTGCGGGTAATCGAGCGTCACCGAGAGTGCATTAAAAATATTGGCATATTAGGAAAAAATAAAATTTAGTTAAGGTACAAATAAAACGTACGGCATTTCGGTTACCTTTCTGCCTTTTTTCGCCCCTCGGATACCTTATGAGTATACCTATAAATGAGGCGATAATGTTTCGTGCGACTCAACCTTTAAATAATTGATTGCAATTATTTGAAAACTTTTTTTTTAAGCTGGAGCACACGCATCCTTCCTGTGGCAACTATCCCTACTTTACCTTAAAGAAAGGTATTATTTAAACATGTGGTGTGTACCTAGCTGTTTACAAAGACCAAAGTGGTTTAGATACCTGCTTTGTTAGAATACCTTTAGCCCCTGGGATATAAGTGCTACGAAAGTTTTCCTGGCATTCGTTTCTGTTTGAATAAACAGGTGAGATTATTTGAGAAAATTCAAACTAATAATAAAATGAGGGGATATTGTTAACGGGTAAACTTCGGAACTAGGTAGGTACTACTGGTTTGATTCCAAAGGAAGCAATCACGGTAATCCTTCAGTGCTAAAGGTTATGTTGTATTTATTATATTCATTTATTTATTTATTTATTGAACGAGTACAGAGATGCCAATTACACTAGTCACATATGTTACATTATAGTTAAATTCAAAAATATATACCAGAGAAATTACAATACAAATAAAATTCAATTCAATTCCAAATAAAAATACAATAAGTCAGTACTATCAATAATTAATTATATAAAAATTTCAATGAGGCATTTAACTCAGACAGAGTCAGGCACCCCGCCGACAGACTCATCCAAGCATCCGCAAACACCTCGCTGTCAGGGTGAGCGTCCATGAGGGCAGCGAGAGACGAGAGAGTACGTGGTATAGGAGATTGAGCGTGAGCGACCGTTCGGCAATGTGGTACATCAAAGAGTCTGTGTTTCCTACTGCGACGGTAGTTGTCTGGGACTTAGAGCCGCAGTAACCTATCGCTAAGATCTGGGGCGTCAATCTTACCACGGAGAACCTTAAGCGCAAATGACCAAATCATAACTTATGGTTATGATTTGGTCATTTGCTCTTCTGACCTCCAGACTGTTATAACCGAGGCAGCCCAAGAGGAACTTCGTCGGATACAAGAATGTATTGTCAGTACTATCGAAGTTGCCGACTTATTTTAATGTTATTATACACTTGTCATGGGTAGGGGCGAGTCTATTTGACGTGATCGTGACGTCGTCGTTACTAACGTCAAATAGACTCGCTCCTCTGGGCGCTATAGCGTAAGTCTCAATATTAGGTCATAATAATGTCGTTCTAGCCGAATTTATACCACAGCGGCGACGGTCAGTCTTAGCGGGACAGCCACGTGTGTGTGCGTGTGTGTGATATTATACGGCACAATGTGTGCGCAAACATAGGTGCGCTCTATTCCCTCATCCTCGATTCAGTTTGGACGGCAGACCGACCCGATCGGGGAGAGGTCAGGCGCAGGATGTTCGACACCGCCAAGTTCCTGACTCCAGGCTGCTCCCGACTGTTCTTGCTGGATCTTAAATAGTCGAGTTGACTCTTTTTTAAAGTAGGTCTTAAATTTATTTTTTCCCTCTGATCGGACAAAATATCACAATTTTTTTATTTTTTAGGGAAAACTTATTTTTGAACGTCATCTTTTCGTAAACAGGCGAAAACGCTGTCAGCCATATTTATCTGTGCTGTGACGTCATACGGGTAGAAACCCACAGACATAATACTAGTTGCGCCTAGAAAACAAACAATTGACATATGCAAGCATCCATCATTGTAAAAATATAGACAGACTACAGAGCGCGTTTCACTCGTTTATGATCCATCATGAAATTTGCTTAGAGGCCTGTGACGTCACAACATGGCCGACAGCGTTTTCGGAATTAAAAACTAATAAAACAATTTTTAAATTGAAAATGTGTAGTCATCTTACACTTTTAATATCAGATATCTATCAATATTGGTTTATGTTAATTACTAAAAAAAACATTTACTTACTGCGCCATATTTGATATGAGTCAAGTAGCCTAGCGTTATAGGAAACTTTAGATCATATAAAATATGTTAAGGAGTGCAAAATAAACACAATACGTCTACAAGTCCGGCCAACCAAGTATTAAGTCATAAAAATCTGTACTCAGTTTTAAAATGAAACCCTAAAATATTTTCTGAAGAACACAAGCACACATTTATCTTTTGTAAACCTAAAGCTTCTAAACCTATTACAAGTTAATCAACAGCACATACTTTAATCAACAGCAAAATGTTAAGTAGGTAGGTGTTTCTCTCAATCTTAGTCGGTTCCTTTGTGTAAGCCTAGCGCATCCATTCCACATGCTATAGCGTTTTTTCAGTCGCATAGGCTTTTATAGTCTGGTTTGTACTAGTTTTGCGTATTTCCGCTCTCGCTCGCGCTACCGCCTTTAACATGAGCACACCTTAACCCTGGACCAGAGAGGGCATCGGTCCGTGCTCAAGCGGCGGCTGACTGTATCTGCCGACAAGGTTCATCGAGATCCGAGGTCAAGTGCGATTTTCACTTCTAAATTAGTTAAGTTATGGTAAACTAGTTTCTGCCCGCGGCTTCGCACGCTTTGTTTCTATGGAAACGTTTTATGGTTATTTCTATCCCATGGGAACTTATTTATGGGATAAAAGTAGCCGATTTAGTCCAGGCCTACAACTACCTGTATACAAATGTCAGCGCCATCCGTTCAGTAGTTTTAGCGTGAAGAGGTAACAAACATCCACCCATACGTATACATATATGTACATCTAAACTAATGCAATTTACTAAACTATACTAAACCAACACTATAACGGCCCAAGACGCAAATAGTGTTGGTTTAGTTTTTCTACCCAATATTATTTTCCCCCGTTTAGATTCGGACGAGATGTACCCCTACTCAAAAGTGAAGTGGACATCTCGTCCGTGGATCAGTTTGAGATTCGGCCCAGATGTACCCTAACCCTATTTTATTTAGGCTGGGCAGTGAATGCAATTTACTAAACTATACTAAACCAACACTATCACGACCCAAGACGCAGATGGCCACGTCCAGGCTGTGACTGCATAGCTGCATTAGATGGCGCTGATTTTCGATTTTGTGGTTATTGCTGTTTTCTAATTATTCATAGTATCTATAATTATGTTTGCCGCAAATAGTTGTTGTCTGTGTGAAGTAAGAAACCACCGGGTTTCAGTAAGACCAGTGAACCGCCACAGGTATCGCTGAGTTGGCGGCTTCGATCTTTGCGAACTAGACGCCAGTTGTGAGAGCGAGCTCAGAACGGAAATGCTGGAAAATCCGTGGCCAAATTCCACTAACGCTCGATCACGCCGTCGCACTGGTAAGCAGGCAAAGATTTAATTGTAAGCAGATTTGTAGTTGCCACGTTTTAAAACACCGAAACCGACATAATATTGTATGCGGCGCGTTGTAGAGTCGCGGTATCGTGAAACATTATTCTCATTGGTCCAAATCATTGTCTGTCGTCAGTCTGTGTGTGAACTGTCAACGCAGCGGTTCTAAACGAGGTAATACATTCGGCCCCTAAGCGAGCAGCGCGTAAACAGCGCGGGTCATTAGGCGGCCGAGTTGACCCTATGATTGCACCCATCGTGTTGAACTGTCTGTTTGAATTGGCCTCGTGGGCCATTATAACAACGAAGCGTTGGCCATGATTCTCCGTAGCCGTGGGCCAATCCAGATGTATTTTCATAAATGTGATTAGAAAGTAATGTTATGAGTACCTAAGGTTTTGAGTTTGTTTACATAATTCAAGCCCATCTAACCGTCTCGCTTCGAAGCAACACCTTAGCATTTGCTTATTATTTAATAAGAATAATTTTATTGTAGCACTCTGTGAATCGTAGTTAAATGAAGGTCTTTTATTGAAATGGTAGTACTTACCTATCAACGATTTTGTCCTATTAATAATCTAATAAGATGGATGCTTAGCTAGATGAAATTATTTCACCAACATAACTAAATAATTTATAATGTTTAGGAAATTTAGTATGTCCTCATTGTAATTGCGACTTTTCACTGTCGAGAACTTTTTCATGACAAACCAATTATTGGGATCGAACTGAAATTACGCACAGTTAGTTGCGTGGTAAAAGAGAGGCTATATTTATTGAGAAACCTTGCACAGCCGTGACCAGATGCTAGTTATCCAACCCTCCAATTCCCTAGCCCCACTGCACAATTCCAGCATAGTTATCGCAGCTAGTGCCAGCTGCGACGCACCCGCCCATTTATTATCTCTCCTGTAATGCCTGTTCTGTACTCCTGTCGCAGTATTGTTCGTTGGTTCCGTTATACGGAATGCCAGTAGTACCTAACTAATTACATAAATAAATAATGCTGGACAATCCACACAGCATAATTTAGCCCCGCTAAGCAGGTAAGAGATGTTGGCTTATTGTTCGGTGAGTGGCTTGGGGAAGAATATTTTATTAGAATTTATTGTTTACTAGCTTCTGTCCGCAGCTTCGCACCGTCTTTCTATGGAAACGTTCAAAGGTAATTTCTATCCCATTGGAACATTGGATTTATGGGATAAAAAGTAGCCTATGTTTGATTCCAGGCTTAGAGCTACACCGTTGCAATTTTGGCTTAATCTGTCCAGTAGTTTTGGTGTGAAGACGTAACAAACATCCATCCATCTATCCATCCATCCATCCATCCAAACTTTCGTATTTATAATATTAGTGTGATGTGATTAATGTGATAACAACTCTACCTGGCTTAGCACGGTTTAAAGAGCAGTTAAGTAGGTCTTTTAGGAGGGATAATTCCGTTGTACAGTTTTCATAACTATTGGTTTATGCGAAGCATGCCAGCAAATCTCCATCGAACGCTTCCACTGAGCAGTCAGTATTATCATATTGAAGACTACACACGCGTTGTTTATATGGAAACGTTTTGAGGTTATTAATATCCCATGGGAAAAGATTTATGGGATAAAAAATCGCCTATGTTTGATTCCAGGGTTAGGCTTACCTGTGTGCAAAATTTCAGCCTGATCCGTTCAGTAGTTTTGGCGTGAAGAGGTAACAAACATTCCATCCAAACATTCGCATTTATAATATTAGTGCGATGTTAAAACAATAGTTTTTAACATCTTCAATAGTCATGGTTATAACATTTTAACAAATTTACTTAAAAATAGACCTTAAAATACCTTGCACCTTAGCCCCGCCCCAGCCTACCTCATCTATCACTTCGTGTTTTGATGATAACCGTAAGAATATGCGTTCGGCAATTTTAAGTGTATCGCGCTCAGACAAACAGGCAGACAGGCCGTGCTGGCGGGGACTTTGTTATAAAATAATCTGTAGTGATAAGGAAATATGTTCAGAGATTTTCGATATTTTTATATGAATCTACAAAAAATTAAACATTTCACTGCTGATATTGTTAAATAGTTTACATATTACATAAATAGTTTACAAGAAAAAGGCTTGCAGTTTAACCGAGAAGTATTTAGATACTACCGGACTCTTACTAAATCTCTCATAGATAATGCGTACCAACTTTTTATCAGGTCGATAGGATCCAATATCCGCCGTGATCCCAAGCAATTGTGGAAACATGTGAGATATAGGCGGAAGCAGAGGTGAACCCTCTGATAAGGGCCTTATTGACCTTTACATCCATAATCCCCACGCTGGGCATGCAGGTTGGGTATCACTGTTAGGTGGTAGAATTGTTCTGCAGGAATCGCTGCTGCCCGCTCCCGGTTGATATCCCTTAGTCGCCTCATTCGACACCCGCGGGGAGAATTGGGGTGGTGCAAATTCTAAGCCGGCACCACACAGCATGTGCCCTCTTAAGGACAAGACAAACTCCCGAGTCCCGCCTAACATCTCAATTTTACAAAGATTCGTTAATCCGTACGCCGTTACATACACCCCATACATTTATAGTGATTATTATTTTCAAAATGGAAATTCTGGGAAAGTTCAGAGCAAAGCCGTTGGCAGTCGTTGGTAAAGACCAGAAAATACATTGTGTTGTTTATGGCGGAAGCTTTGCAGTTGTGTTCGGGGACTTATTTCAGACAGCGCTGGTTTTGTTTCGTGTGGGAGACTGTGGGTAGGGTAAAGTGGGGACAGTCGCCACACAAATCAGAATCAAAAATGGGTGTATTGTAAACTGATATACAAAAAAGGTCTTCGGTATAAAATATTGTTGTAGTTTTAGCAGTTTACCTTTAAATAGGTATCTTTATATCTAGGTACATTTAATGGCTATTTAAGAAATTAAGGATAGGACACATACAATTGGGGAACCACCATTGATCAAAGAATTCTTCGAGCGAATAGAAAGCATTTGATCCTAACCATCTTTTCAATTTATTTCTAAATATATTACCATCTAATGTTCTGCTAGTCATTTTGAGCTAGTGAACATCTGCGGGTAATCGAGCGTCACCGAGAGTGCATTAAAAATATTGGCATATTAGGAAAAAATAAAATTTAGTTAAGGTACAAATAAAACGTACGGCATTTCGGTTACCTTTCTGCCTTTTTTCGCCCCTCGGATACCTTATGAGTATACCTATAAATGAGGCGATAATGTTTCGTGCGACTCAACCTTTAAATAATTGATTGCAATTATTTGAAAACTTTTTTTTTAAGCTGGAGCACACGCATCCTTCCTGTGGCAACTATCCCTACTTTACCTTAAAGAAAGGTATTATTTAAACATGTGGTGTGTACCTAGCTGTTTACAAAGACCAAAGTGGTTTAGATACCTGCTTTGTTAGAATACCTTTAGCCCCTGGGATATAAGTGCTACGAAAGTTTTCCTGGCATTCGTTTCTGTTTGAATAAACAGGTGAGATTATTTGAGAAAATTCAAACTAATAATAAAATGAGGGGATATTGTTAACGGGTAAACTTCGGAACTAGGTAGGTACTACTGGTTTGATTCCAAAGGAAGCAATCACGGTAATCCTTCAGTGCTAAAGGTTATGTTGTATTTATTATATTCATTTATTTATTTATTTATTGAACGAGTACAGAGATGCCAATTACACTAGTCACATATGTTACATTATAGTTAAATTCAAAAATATATACCAGAGAAATTACAATACAAATAAAATTCAATTCAATTCCAAATAAAAATACAATAAGTCAGTACTATCAATAATTAATTATATAAAAATTTCAATGAGGCATTTAACTCAGACAGAGTCAGGCACCCCGCCGACAGACTCATCCAAGCATCCGCAAACACCTCGCTGTCAGGGTGAGCGTCCATGAGGGCAGCGAGAGACGAGAGAGTACGTGGTATAGGAGATTGAGCGTGAGCGACCGTTCGGCAATGTGGTACATCAAAGAGTCTGTGTTTCCTACTGCGACGGTAGTTGTCTGGGACTTAGAGCCGCAGTAACCTATCGCTAAGATCTGGGGCGTCAATCTTACCACGGAGAACCTTAAGCGCAAATGACCAAATCATAACTTATGGTTATGATTTGGTCATTTGCTCTTCTGACCTCCAGACTGTTATAACCGAGGCAGCCCAAGAGGAACTTCGTCGGATACAAGAATGTATTGTCAGTACTATCGAAGTTGCCGACTTATTTTAATGTTATTATACACTTGTCATGGGTAGGGGCGAGTCTATTTGACGTGATCGTGACGTCGTCGTTACTAACGTCAAATAGACTCGCTCCTCTGGGCGCTATAGCGTAAGTCTCAATATTAGGTCATAATAATGTCGTTCTAGCCGAATTTATACCACAGCGGCGACGGTCAGTCTTAGCGGGACAGCCACGTGTGTGTGCGTGTGTGTGATATTATACGGCACAATGTGTGCGCAAACATAGGTGCGCTCTATTCCCTCATCCTCGATTCAGTTTGGACGGCAGACCGACCCGATCGGGGAGAGGTCAGGCGCAGGATGTTCGACACCGCCAAGTTCCTGACTCCAGGCTGCTCCCGACTGTTCTTGCTGGATCTTAAATAGTCGAGTTGACTCTTTTTTAAAGTAGGTCTTAAATTTATTTTTTCCCTCTGATCGGACAAAATATCACAATTTTTTTATTTTTTAGGGAAAACTTATTTTTGAACGTCATCTTTTCGTAAACAGGCGAAAACGCTGTCAGCCATATTTATCTGTGCTGTGACGTCATACGGGTAGAAACCCACAGACATAATACTAGTTGCGCCTAGAAAACAAACAATTGACATATGCAAGCATCCATCATTGTAAAAATATAGACAGACTACAGAGCGCGTTTCACTCGTTTATGATCCATCATGAAATTTGCTTAGAGGCCTGTGACGTCACAACATGGCCGACAGCGTTTTCGGAATTAAAAACTAATAAAACAATTTTTAAATTGAAAATGTGTAGTCATCTTACACTTTTAATATCAGATATCTATCAATATTGGTTTATGTTAATTACTAAAAAAAACATTTACTTACTGCGCCATATTTGATATGAGTCAAGTAGCCTAGCGTTATAGGAAACTTTAGATCATATAAAATATGTTAAGGAGTGCAAAATAAACACAATACGTCTACAAGTCCGGCCAACCAAGTATTAAGTCATAAAAATCTGTACTCAGTTTTAAAATGAAACCCTAAAATATTTTCTGAAGAACACAAGCACACATTTATCTTTTGTAAACCTAAAGCTTCTAAACCTATTACAAGTTATATCTATTAAGCTCTTGTATGTTTTGAAGTTATTTGAATATGAATGAATATGAAACGGTCACATGATATTATTCGAACATTTATGGCTTTCTTCAACTCAAATATAAATTCCAGTGAAGCCGCAAACGTTCAGTGTTTGTGTACTGCACAGTGCTGCGCAATTCACAGGTCCCTGTGGAATACAAAACGAGATTCTCTGTATTTACGTAACCTTGGACCTTGGTAAAAGCCTTTGTCGGGAAATCATCACAACCATATTCGGAGTTAAAAATGTGTAACTTTTGACTAGTGTACATAGACATACATATGTACATTGTCTTCTAAAACGGTGAGCTTTTAGAAATGGGGGGTGGGGGCATTTCTAAAAGAGCCCTTATATCTGGAAGGAGTCTCATAAGAGCAAACATTAAAGCGAACTAATACTACAACATACCTAATCCACATTATCGGGTTGTGTTCTGTCGAACCGGCAATAAAATCTACGGGGAAAAGTTTTTTTGCAATTTCTGACTGTTTTAGAACTTGTTCTTTATAGAAGTTTTGATTAGTAGGTATAATAAATAAGAAACAGGGTCGTATGCAACAAAAAGTTTTAGTGTTAAATGCCTATTTTCTTGCTTACTGTATATTTCTTTAAAAATAAGGGTGAATAGAGATGAAAATTTATCGAAAAATTATGAATAGTCTTCAAAGGCCATTTTCCTGTAGCTACAACGGTTAAGATACCTCCCCTGACTGCACCAATCCATCCCGTAGATCTTATTTCAGTGTAACAAGTAGACCTCATGCATTCCGTTACACTACTAGGCATAAAGTATTAGTCCTAAAATTAAGCAAGTATTCACCCGTGAACATACATATGAAAGGCGCGAGGGTCAAAGCGGGCCTAAGCCAAATAAGACAAATTCAGCGAGGCATACGCCGCAAGTCTTTTGAGCTGTGGTGGACCGTGTTTGAGATTCGAACCCGCACACCTGCCCACCTGGAGCTATATTTCTATAATGAACTGTAGTTTCAATTGTCCTACTAGTGCGGTTTTTTTATCAGTTTTAGTGAAACTTAAAACAGGAGATTTTTTTTAGATTTTTAATTGTGTTTTTTGTGATTGAAGACGGACCACGTGCGATAATTTTAACGCACCGCTCTGATCTAGTAAATTAAAAAAGCTGACAATCTTAACATCATCATCATCCCAAGCTGCTGATCATAGCGTCTGAGCATAGCACCTCTTTATGAGTACCTTGATAGAGTTCATGTGAGTTCCTTTTAATCTATGATATAATAGCTTGTGTTATGATATAATCATAACACAAGCTCTGCTTAGCTTGGGGCTAGATGATGTTGTGTGGATTGTCCAGCATTATTTATTTATTTATTTTATCATTATTTATGAAAGAAGAATATTACAATAAACGTTGTTTTCAAATTAATTTTAGATGAACCTTGCGGCAGAGGCTGCGACCACAACAACCTCGTTAGCGACTAATGGTTAAGAAGACACCGCGTCGAAACCTGAGGCCTCATCAGTTCTAGGCACCGATGGCACACACTAAACCTAAGTGCCTTGGGAGAATTCATTCTACATAGGAAACAAACACTGCTTATGGGACACATAAATTGTGAGATATATTTCTGTACAAGTACCTACCTACTTACTGATAACTTCACAAAGTCAAACGAAATCGCCTTTGAAACGGAATTAATGAGTGTAAAAAAACACAGACGACTTCAACTTTCTTCTAGAACGCAGTCCTCAGACCTCGGTCAGATAATAATTAGTCGAAGTTATTAGTGCTACTTATAATTGCTTAGTACTCACATCTTAAATCTAATCCAGGGGCACCTTGTACCGAAGTAAACGACCGTTTTATCAGCGTTTGCAAAAAACCGCAGACTTTTAACTTCGATAAAATTCAGGCTTAACCACAAAGCTTTTAATTAATCAGTTTATTTTATGAAGATATTAAGAACCTCTTTGTAAACACTAATGATAAAAAGAGGTAAAGCTTTGTTTGTTTGAACAATCTTCGGATCTAATTGTCGGATTCTAGCAAATTCCTCACTTTCAGGTTTTTTTTTGGCGATACGCACGTACGGGTTGACTATACCGCCCTTGCGCCAGATATAAAACTCTGCGCTCATTTATCAAATACCGCTACCACTCAACTCACCACTCGACCCACTATTTGAATGCACATTTTTGTGGTGTGCTACAGCGGTGCTTTCCAGCCGTGCGACAAGCTTTAGATATATACTAGGAATTTACCTTTATCTTGCGAGCTAATTCATAGTCTACACTTGATCCATCCACCACAAACCAGTGCACGAAGCAAGCTGCAGACGATGGTTTCACCGACATTACAATGTTCTTACGTGACTGCGTCCGATAGAGTTTCAGAGGATCTAATTGACTGTAAGATATCTGAGAACTCTTGAAATACTTCATCTATTCCACTTCAGACTTGTAAATAGTTTTGAGTATTGTTAGGACTCTTTGAAAAGTAAGATTATTTGGCGATATCAAAACTTGTACCTACTCTTACTTGGATGAACGCACATCTCAGATAATGCCAGCAGAGGTTTTCTGACCTTAGCGGCTAGTAGTTTGACAATACCAAGACGGGAAAAGTTTTCTTATATTTCCTCTGACTTGTCAAAGATGTCATAGCTGTAGTACTGCTAAAATCCAACTTAGTCACTAAAAATCCGTTTTTAATTTTATTTGCATTCGCTCACATCATCACTGTAGCCCTGGATCACCGAGTGCAACAGCGCTGAGCGAAAAAATCTATGCATTTTGTCTCCTTTTTGTCTCATTCTCCCAGCCTAGGCTGTTTTGGACTCGAACTTAAAAAATCGTAAAATATTTACTCTAGTATGGTCCATGATACGTACCTAGTCAATGTGATATTTTAAATTAATTACCTCCATTATTTCAATTCTGTAAAATACTGCACTATTTCGTTAAACATGTAATACTGCGTTACTCCATTATTTCAATACCGCAAAAACCTCATGAGCTTTATATTAATAGTTAAAAATAGTCGGTGATAATATGAGGGCTACAGAAGGAGCACTTTGCGCAATTTTCAAATATTTTCTTGCATTTTCTAGCAGGTCTAGTGCCTTCAAGGGGCAATCTGGACATTTGGAAAATCCAGCGTAAGTAGATACTCCTGCTACGGTCAGTTTTAATGATACTTGATAAAGGTACTGAATTTTTGGAATACGCAATATTACAATCTAAACCCAAAATCGGATGGAATAGTTACGTTCCAAATACATACTAATACTATAATAATAAACATAATACAATTTTTAAAATAAAAGTAAATACTGAGGTAGCTTGTGCAGGATTTGTATAAAATATAATTTCAGTGATTGCGCTTCGGTCATGCGCATAGAGAAACCACAAAAAATAATTGAATGCTGGATTATAACTACGAACTGTATACGAGGAAGTAAATTGGAAATTTTCAGTGCCGGATTTAGACTACTTGATGAGACTTGATGTCCTAAGCAATCCACGCAAAATTGAACTCGACCAAAATGGCATTTTTATAAGATTTACTTTAAACAAAAGTGTCTTATTTTGTCACGAAGATCATGCATACAGCGTTCGTTTGTGAATATTGCGTGAATTCAAAAATTTCTGGGGTTATATAGTATGTACCAAACGCCTGTTATATAGTATGTACCAAATTATGATCTTTTGGCCTTTTGGCTTGAGGCTCGCTCCGTTCGCTGTTTTTGTGTCGTCTTTTATTTCTTTTCCCTCATAATATTCCCAATCGTCAAAAGAAAAAATTTGAAATTTTCGAGGCTCGTTCCGCTTGCCTATTTTATATAGTTTAAGGACTCAGCCTTAAAATTTTTGAAGCTCCGCTAGCCGTTTTATGTCGTCTTTTCTTCCTTGTCTCTCACGAATTTTTCAATCGTCGCTAAAAAATCCTTCAACATTTCGAGGCACTCTCAGCTCGCCTATTTTATATGTATAGCCTTTTCATTCACAAATTTTCAATCGTCGCTAAAACGTCATTTAAATTTTCGAGGCTCACTTCGCTCGCCATTCTCATAATAATAGTCTTTTCTTCATTCATTTTCACGCACAAATTTCCCACTCGTCGCTAAAAAATCTTTTTAAATTTTGAGGCTCGTTCTGCTCGCCGCTTTTTATAGTCTTTTCTCTCAAATATCCCAAGAGTCGCTAAAAATGGGGAGTGGAGTGAGCCTCAAAAATTTGAGACACAATTTTCGAGGCTCGCTCCGGTCTCCATTTTTTTATTAATTTAGGCAACGAACTTATTTAGGGGCTCCGTCAAATATTTCGATGTCCAAAAGGATTCCGTTGCTAAGATATTTTGAGAACCGCTGCTCTAGTCAATTTAAAACGCGCGGATTTTTAAAACAGTCTTTCCTTTCTTTCAAATGCCAGCATTTTTTTTTCTGTTTCTGGTGCCCCCCAACACGTAATGCCCTAAGCAATTGCTTAGTTTGCTTATACGCTAATCCAGCACTAGAAATTTAACCATGGTGAAACTAACCATTTTAAACCATCAAATAAATTTTGATTCAAATATTTGCGGTATATGTGTCGTGGCCATATCCTAGAATTGATCACTTCATGATGTGACCGACCATTTCAAGAAATGGTAGAATTTCATGAAATGGAAAATACGCGCTGGCCATATCATGATGTAGTCAGGCCAGATCAATGAATAATCAGCGTTTAACGATATGAAAAGCTAAACGCACGGCTACTTCATGATAAGGTCAAACAATATCATAAAATAGTTACATTATCCACCGTTAGAGGCGCTGATATTGTTTTGTTTTTGACATCTGTGGTTTTTGAGTGTTTGTTTCTGTTCTGTGATGCATCATGTCGGCGGACAATTAATTAGTTAAAAAAGCGAATAATAATGTGCAAATAGAAGACAAAAATGAAGTAAGGAGCCGTTACGATAAAAAACTACAGGAATTTTATAAAAGTCACTCGAAAAACGAGCATAACGTCTAAACTGAAAGCCAACTGCATTAAGCAATTTTTAAATATAAAGTTCCTTCCTAATTCGAATTTTTTATTAAACCTTTTCATCATCATCATCAGCCTATATTAGTCCACTGCTGGACATAGGTCTCCCGTAATGAGCGCCATAGCCTTAAACCTTTTGATGTCATGGAATCCCTACATAAATGATATGGCCAAACGTTGATGGAAATATCATTAAACGTTGATGCTTAAACGATATAGTCAGTTTTAGTTGGCCATGTCATGAAATTCTACCATTTCATAAAATGGTCGGTCACATCATGAAGTGATCAATTCTAGGATATGGCCACGACATACCTATGCACTGAAATAAAAAATGCTGTTGGTTATAATTATCAAATCCAATCATAATCCAATTTTGGTTTATATGAAAATATCGACAAAATAAAGTGTACTTATTTCATGCAAGCTATTTATTATAATAGTCTCTCAAAAGTTGCGTTGAAACAAATCTTAAAATTATGAACCACCTCTTTTATTTAAAGAGTTCCCTTGAGAAAACAAGGGCAGCTTAAGATTGAAAATAAAATAAAAAAGAGAATAACCAATTATAAGCTAAATGTTTAATTGAAGCACACTCGAAGTTAAGCAACAGTCAATTCTGAGAAGGAAAGTTAATTGGACGCGCGCTCCCGCGGGAAATCCCGGTAATGAGATGTCTTGTGTCAAATCTTATGTTGGAACTTATGCTTTTGTGATAAAAATTGCAGGCCGAAAACAAAGGGGTTTGAAAACATTGGCTCTGATTTTGGTCGGTCACCATTTTGTTTTATTTTTTTTAATTAATGCGGTCAATAAAAGTTATATATTTGGTTAGAAGCCTTTATTCACAAAGAAAATTACACTAGTATTTACAATTGAAACAACTGAGCTAACTGCAGACTGTTGCAAACAATCTACAGGTAGCTTAAGGCTCTTTGTTTAACTAAAAAATTATACCCTAATTATTATCCAAAGAATGATGATGACGCCCCACTAGAATTTTCTGCCACGGGGCGGCGAGTCTCAACGAAGAGTAGCCAGGTGGGCTGGATATACTATAGTACACAAGTGTGTGCGCAAACACAGGTGCGTTCTCTATTCTAAATCCGGTCGTGTCAGACTGTCGTCCCATCAGATTTATCCAAATAATATTATGAATGACAATAAATGACCAAAAAGTTGAAATATAATATTAAGTAAATTTGCTCCAACTTTTCCGCATATACAAAAATGAGTTTTTTCCGGGTTTTATTATTATTCTATGGGATCTAATAATAATTACGAAAATCTGTATAACTGAAAGGAAAGATATATAATTGAAGTAGTAGTTTTAATGTTTTTTTTTTCATTTGGCGTTTCCTGTTTACTGTGAGGGTTAAACCTCGCGTATTTTTTTTGTGTTTTCTGCAGTAATTTATAATAAAACTATTCAAAATATTGTATTTTATCGTGATCAGATATTGGTAATATTTTGTGATTTTTTCAGTACTTATATTAGAAAAGTTTACAGAAATATTTAAAACGGTGAGGACAGAATTGGACAATTTACCGCGGAGCCCCCTTAACTTATATGAATTCAACTTCAATCTCGTTGCCCTACATAAGTTCGCTTCCACTAAACTAACTTTGCTTATTAAGTAATTTAGTTAAGTAGAGACTTAATTGATTTTACATAATCGCGAAGTCGCGTGCGCTCGATGCCTTGAAACTAGAAATAGGTTTTAACTTAATCTTAATTCTATAAAGGAGGTTGTATACTTGTAAAACTAAAAAATGTAATTATACAGGGTTACGATTAAGTCGACCTCTAGGTCGACTAAGACTGATTTGACTATGACTTTAACAGTAACTATGTGTACCTATTGTTTAAATCCGTTAGGATTAATTGTTCCCTTCTGTCATTTCATTTGTTGACGCAGAAGGTTGCGGGTTCGATTCCCGCCTTGGGACCAATGTTTGTACGATCTGCAAATATTTTTTCCGGGTGTTCTGGGTATTTCTATACATAACCAAAAAATCTATATACGTAATTAAATTGTAATATCATACATAATACAATTTAATTACGTATATAGATTTTTCTAGTATCCATAACACAAGCTCTGCTTAGCTTGGGGCTAGATAATGCTGTGTGAATTGTCCAACATTATTTATTTATATAATACGTAAAGTGTGAATTAAGTCGGACTCTGCACTTTGGGTAATAGGCGTATATTTGTTGTGGTTAAAAACGTCACAGACCACTCTCTGTCGACTGTCGCCTCTGACGGACGGACGGACAGACTAGCGGCGTAGACTCTGTGACGATGCTTATTTCTCTCATCTGTACTGCCCTTAAAATACTAAAGGTAGTGGTTAATAGGATTAGTATTTACTTTCGGCTTTTTTATGCTTTCTTCAAGGGCATAGATCAGTGAACGGAAAAATATAGAAGCATACCTTGCGCTAGAAATTGATCCAAAAACAAAGTATGCTGTGGTAGGCGGCGCTTGTAAACTAGGCTGCGGACAAGTTTGATTCGCAAGGCGACTGGCGGCAACTGGATGGCGTTCTAGACCCTCCGGCTTGAGAACAACAAGCACAATGTACAAACGGCCAGAATGGGCAATACGCTAAATGAACAGTACGCATAATGTGAAAAAAACACATTGAGCAAAACGAAAAATGTGCATCCTTGCACATATACACACCCTTGATACATATACACACCCTTTCAGTCACAGAGTCGCCACGAACCTGCCCCCCCCCCGCTTCGCGAGGGTTGGGCGGGCTTCGTTAGGAGTAAGTTAATGTTGAGGGACCCCCCCCCCGCTTCGCGGGGGTGGGACGCCTACATGTCGGGTTGACTCAAGTAGGAACAAGTTAATGTCCAAATTTCACATTTTGCGTTTTGCTCAATGTGTTTTTTCACATTATGCTTAATGTTCATTTAGCGTATTGCACATTCTTCCCGTTTGTACATTGTGCTTGTTGTTCTCATTTTGCGTATTGTACATTATCAGCATATATAAAAAAAAAAAAATACAGAATAATTTATTTAGAATAAGGTACATAATAGATAAGTTACGAATGAACGATGAGACAGCAAAAGTTTAAAACTGTATATAATTTTTTTGTAAAAACTTTTTACAAAAAAATTAAAACGCCGATAAAACTGAAAAGAAAAAAATAATAAACCTTTTTATTTAACCTTAATAAGTAAATAACGCGACGCCGACGCCCGGCGCGCGCGGCCGCCCCCGCCAGCGCTGGAGAGATGACACAGAGCACGTGGCCGGCGTCACGTGGTCGCAACGCAACACGCCGCAGACCGGACTATATAATGGAAATGGATGGAGGAGGCCTTCACCCGAAGACGGGTGCCCAAATTAGAGTAATAAATAAATAACTATGCATGAGCTTAAAACATCCTACTATTTATTTGAAAATTCACAAATTCAATATACTTAATTTACTAATTTATTTAAATTTTTTTAATTATCTAACAAATGTTTGGAAATAAAGGCACATGTTATAAATATATATATCACACTAATATTATAAATGCGAAAGTTTGGATGGATGTATAGATAGATGGATGTTTGTTACCTCTTCACGCCCAAACTACTGAACGGATCGGGCTGAAATTTTGCATACAGGTAATTTTAATCCTGGCATCAAACTTTTTATCCCATAAATCATTTCCCATGGGATAGAAATCACCTTTATAGAAACCACGTTTATAGAAATAACGCGTGCGAAGCCGCGGGCATAAACTAGTTATTAATAAATTAATAACGTTAAAATTTATCGCTGGAGATTTCACGTTGCATTGATAATTTGATTTTGATATTTCTTTAAATTTAAGGTAATTTAGTGATCTTTGTTTATTGATTGTTTGGCGCCGACCCAAAATTACTTAGGTGTACTTACATTAGTTTTAGAACTTAGTTATTTAAGTTAAATAAATAAGGTTTATAATGTTTTGATTTTTAGTTTTTTCGGCGGTTTAATTTTTTTGTAAACGTTTTTGTTTTATAATTTTTTGTGGCCTTATTGTACTAAATACTACATGCTTAATTTTTGATTACTTTTTAAATAGCTACCTACCTTACTTTAGCTATTAACTGTTATATAATTCTACTTTATTAATTATGAAGAAGGCTTCCATGTATTTTCCGTTCACTGGCATAGATCAGCAAACTAAAGCGCTTCACTTTGATAAGTATTTTCACTCATACTCACAAGCAATACATGACAGGTATCGCTTATGAGCAACACCTCTTTGCAAGTCATGCAAGCTAGGTTTGTGCCTACGAGAGCCCGCAAGTTTGATCATTGCGACTATTTATCATGCAGACGAATTAAAAATGTATATTTCTAAATTCAGGCGGTTATTTAGTCGTTTGTTTGGATAAAACATCCTGTGTATTTCCTATAACTATATCTGTGCTAAGTTTCAGCTTGGTCTGTTCAGCCGTTTTGGTGTGGTGTTGACAAAAATAGGATAGAGGGAAAAAACACTTTCGCTCTTAATCTAACGTGAACAATAAAATTGTTTATATTATTGTTTTGAAAACGAAAAACCACTTTTTTTAAGTTTTGCGGTATTCAACAGCCTATATTGGTCCACTGCTGGACGCACGCCTCCCCCTGATAAGCGCCTTATTGGTTTTTATTTCATAAGGGGGTAATGCCCATAATCCCCACGCTGGGCATGCGGATTGGGGATCGCAGCTCGGTGGTAGAATTGTTCTGCAGGAGGCGCTGCTGCTCGCCCTCCGTTGTATGTCTTAGTCGCCTCTTACGACACCCGTGGGAAGAATTGGGGTGTTGTAAATGCAAAGCCGGCACCACACGGCACAATGGCTGCGGGATAAGTAGATACTCCAAAATGTTTATGACACCACCTGGGAATCACGTCTATACAAAAGAATCATCCAAATCGGTTCAGAAATAACAGAGAAATCGATGGACGGATCAAAAAACATTCACAGCCGAACATAGAACCTCTTCCTTTTTCGAAGTCAGTTAAAAACAGCAAAATGCTACGCGATAGTATTTCTCTTGTATAAAATTGTCTAAGTATTTCTCCGAGAGAAAAACTTATACCTAAGTACGATACTGGCCTTGCACAAAGCAACTCATATCAGAACCCTGGTTCTGTGGTGACAGGCAATCTACAGCCTTATGATTGTGAAGCACGAAGCTCTAAACATCCACAGATGCACCTCATTTCCTGAGCCCGCGACTTACTGAACGCTCTGTTATGAAATGTCACAATCGGTCTAACAATAGAACCTCGGCCACGACATGCACTGAGAGTAATGTATGTCTGCATGCCCCTCTGCGGTTATTTTTTTGTGTTTTCAAGGATGTACGTTATGCATTTGTCCTCTTCCTTTCACAACGTGGACTATTTATTTTTTGATCATTATAATTATTTTGTAATAAAATAGTATATTGTGTTGCCGGACCTTACCTACTGCTGGGACTTGGAATGGAATAATCATTTGGGTTTAAGGTTTTTAAAATCTAATAATATCTAAAAAAAATCGAGTTCGACGAGACTTGAACCCGCATCCTTCCCTAGAGTTCGAAATAAATCCCTTAGTTTTTCGACTCCTACGTCACCTGACCTCGTGGTATAGTGGGTTAGCATATTCTCGCACTCAGGAAAGAATACGGGTTCAATTCCCGTCGAGTCGAAATGTTTTTGGGAATTAAATTATTTGATTTCCTAATTTGGGTTTAACCAAATGCTTTACATTAAATTTTGTATAATTTCATGGTATCTTGTTGCATTTCCTAGCCATTCGTAGCATTTTATATATCATCTAATTTGTAAAATTTCGTAGCAACTCGTAGCGTTTCGAAGCACTTCGTAGTAACTCGTAGCATCTCGTAGCATTTTGTAGCATCTTGTAAAACTTCGTAGCATTGGTAAAATATTCAAATGAACGGGTTTTATTAGAATTACACGTGGGCTGTCGTTATTGCTTAATTAAGATAATTTTTGACGAGAAAGGAATGATATGACGTAAGCAATTACATACAATTACGACAGAATTTGTGAATCAGCCCACCAAATTACCGTTGTAAATGTAGGTAGGTAAATAGGAATATGAATACGAAAGTACCGAAAGAATTATTTAGAAGCCTGGCGGAATTTTCAAACGCAAGCCCGCAACGCTTCATAAATATTTGGTAATTTTAATTAGTAGAAAAGAAGTTTGATTTGGCTTTTGATTGATATGTTTGATTATTAGTTGAACAGACCGCGCCTAGCTAGAAGCTATAGTTGTAGGTACTGCACGTTAATTTTCAAAGTAATTAAAACGTCAAAAACATCGTCTACGTGACATTCTACGGGACACGACGGGAATGACCTCAGGGTTACATTTAACGCTCACGTTGCTGAATGACAACCACTTGGACGGTCAGGGCGGTCTGATGTGATAATTGCAACGAAACTTAAGCATATAGGTTTTATAATTTAATAAAAAATGCGATTTTTCTTATCAGAAGTCAAGAGAAGGTAAGTATAACCAAGTTGTCCCGAAGCATTGATAAAGATATTTTCGGGATCTATCAATTCAAACAATTTATTAATTCATATCAAACATAGTTAATTACAGGTGGTCTCAAAAAAACGAAACAAATAACATTTATTGATTTCCAAATTAGTCTTGTAAAGCATACGGTGGTAGTGGATCCCGCACTAGGACAAGCCTATGTCGCAGGTATCCTACAACGTTTACCAAAAATTAAGTTATAAAAATTAAAAAAACTAGAAAGAACTAACTGTTTCTTAGTTTTTTCTAGTTTTATTTTATATCTGCAACAGCTGATTCAAGTATTGATGGAGATAATATTACCGTTAATCGCTAAAAATTAATAGTAAATAAATAAAGTGGCAATAACTGTGTGGTTGAATGTATTATGCGCAAGGAATATTGTAAATAACATTGGATAGGATTTGAGAGAGTCCGACCAAAAGCGATTCCGTGGAAAAATAAAAAGATGTTTGTTCTTATATCTCGCCACATTACAGGCATGTGTATAACAGATACCACGTGTGTTACTTACCATGTCTTATACGTTTTGGATGTTTTCTATGTAAAATAAAAAATATCTATGTATGTAGTGTATTGTATTAAGTATATCAGTTATCTAGTACCCATAACACAAGCTCTGCTTAGCTTGGGGCTAGATAATGCAATAAAAAAAAATAATGCGGGAGTTGATTGAATCAAAGCAAATACAATATAATACTACAAATAAATACAAATATAAGGCCATGTCATATTGTCTGTTAGCACGTCACCTTGTAGAACCGACAGAATCTGTCATATTTCTAGATTATTTCAGCTCTAAGCTATGATTGGTGATACACATCGTAATTTTTATAGTCAAGGTTTAAGGATATTCAATAATCTTGGATTTCGCCAAGATCATCGAGATTGGCGGATTGGTGATGGCAGTAGAGGTGTTAAACATACAAATGAAGAAGCTGCTGCCATTCCTCTTGTAGGTTGCTTTAGTCGACCCTTACGAATGGTTCAGTTGGAGGTCGATTTTTAACGCCGAAACCGCCACGGCAATTGATTTTGACGTGAGCGAATTAAAATATTCCCCTTAAGAGCTTACGTTATTTTCTCTACTTTTCACGAATATTGGTAATGTACAAAAAAGTAAGTACTAAATATTTCTCAAAAATAACACGCAAAAACGGTTTGAAAACCGCGTACATACATATTGTGTGGGCACCAAAATGAAGCTCTAAGAATACATTAAATTAAAATCATAAATAGTTCTCTCAAAATAAAAACAGAAAACCTATGAAAAGTCTCATTGAAAAATCAACTTAGAAGTTATCCAAGCTTCGTGAACGTTTATTAAAAACCGTTCACCCCAAGGCAGTGAAAGAAATACAGTTCATGAAACTTTAATTGTACGCCTTGTAGTTTTAATGCCTTGTACCTGTAGCGGAAACCAAACTGAACTTGCCAGCATCCGAAGGTTGACGCCAAAGCTGATGTAGGGTACCTCTCTGAATTCCCGCACCCGCAACTGAAACGATCTAGGCCTACAAATACCTACTTGTATAATCTGCAGTTAGATATATAATATCTTTATTGTATAATCAAAAACTTAAAATAACTTACAAACAGTTAGCACTAATTAAATCTAGTATGTCACTGTTGGCAGTCTTATCGTTGAAAACGATCTCTTCCAGGCAACCTTTGAATGGACAGGATCGGTTAGTATAAAACTCGACGGCGACGGAAGGTTTGGTTTATCTGGTATAGCACTATCTGCAGTCCACTCTTAATATAATATCCTCCTAACATTCATTTGTCCTCCAGCAGGATTAAAGTTTGCAGAAAACAGCAAGCTGCATCTATTTCTGCATCTTGTCGGATGAACTTTTGACTTTTTGAGATCCCGAATCCTGATACTTTATCACGGCATCCCAGCCAGCAGCCAGGCCAGCTCAGTGAGCGACCGCGCGCCGCGCCGAGCGGTCGTCATGCCGCGGTAAACATGCGTGCGATCCTACTACTTTACTGGTTTACGTTTACGCTCGTGCAATGTTACAGTGAGGTGGGTGAGGGCAAAGTGCGGCGTAGGGCTCTGATCAGGCATGGCAGGTCCCGCGTGCACTATGGCAGGCTGCACGCGCGACTGCACGCGGGCTTCATCGCGCAGATTGAAGCGGAAAGGACCAGCGAGTTGGGTAAGTTGGAGAAACTTTTTCGATTAGAAACGGTTTTTGAAATAACGTTCGAATTTAAAGTGACCAATGAGATTGTGTTGTTGTAACTTTGGGATATAATTTATTAATATTTGATTAGGATAATATTTTTGGAATAAGAACGGTTTTTGAAATAACGTTGAAATAGGACCAAAGAGCTTTTATCTAAGAGTGTTGTAACCTTTTTGAAAGGATTGAATTACCTTCGTTTGTCATTATTCTTCAATGAAACTGACGGGTTGTAAATTAGGAACAGTGTTCAAAGGCTGGACTGAACCTTTATTTATAATATTTCTTTGAACAGAACGGAGGATTATTAATACCGGTCTTTTATTCAAATAAATTTCAGGTTGTATCAATTTCGGTAAACAATTATTTTAAAATTTAATTTCCTATGTATTAAAAACAGGAAACAATCAAATTATGATTATTTAAAAAAATTCTATAGTTTTTATACAATACAAGACTGAAGTTCGAAAAAGAACAGATATGTGTATTGCAGCATTTGAATTAGAGACAGTTTTCAACTAAGGCTTTAACTACTGAAGTGAGGTTTTAGTCAGGTTTGAGTGCTTCCAAGAAAATAGGCAAAGCGAAATTGCGGTACCGATTAAATAGCGTGTCGATATTTTAATGTTACGAACGCAATTTAAAAGCACTTTGGACCGGACGGAAGGCTTTCAAGCCTGACTATTAGTGCATTTCATATAGAACGCGTGTACCCAAATGTACTTAAATGTGTTAAATAAGAGTCTTTTCTTTCTACAGCAAAAAGTAAAAGATATAATTCACAAACCTACAAGACAAAATTGGTCTAATAGGTTTGTGATTCATTGAATTCTTTTCAAGTGAACCTAAATTTATTATTTAATAATAACATTAGATTTCCTTGATGGGATCTAAAACATGAAGATTTTAGTTCAGCATAGATCAAACGAACAAACATTATTTTTTAAAAATGATTTTAGACTACTAATGGAAAGATCACAGAACAAAAATCGGGTAGCTTCTAAATAATTATGTACTTACTTACTAGTTTATGCCCGCGGCTTCGCACGCGTTGTTTTTATAAACGTTTAATGGTGATTTTTATCCCATGGGAACTGATTTATGGGATAAAAAGTAGCCTATGTTTGATTCCAGAATTAGAATTACCTGTATGCATCCATCCATCCGTCTATACATCCATGCAAACTTTTGCATTTATAATATTATTATAGCGTGAAGTGTGATTTGATAACTTATAAATATATATTTCTTAACAATCACAAGCACTTTACAAATTAAGATTAACCTACTTATATTTTAATTTTAACTCAATTTGTTTATTTTAAATATATTATTTTGCAGTAACCTACAGGGTGCATGTACGATTGACCTAAGCTAACATTCAGACCAAAATTGTATACATGTAAACTGGAGCAAAAACTATTTTACTAAGGAGAGGTAACTTAACCGGCGTAGCTACAGGAAAATTGTCTTTTGAGACTTTCTTTATTTTTCAGGGAGATTTCATTCACAGATATAAAAAAAATGTACAGTTAGCAAGAAAAGTTGTTAAGTACACGGTCCGTACACCACGTATAGTAACTAAGCTCGATATATCAGAAAATCAAAGAGATAAATTTTAACTGACATATACATACATATATGGATAAACTGGTTACTGATGAAATTATAGTGAACTGAATATTATAAAAAGTAGTGCTAAAATTGATGAGTGGCGTAAATGTGCGGGTGGCATTAATTAGGGCAATGCACAATGTACCAACACCTAGGTGAAAACCCAAATCTAGAAACCAAGGCAATCAAACATAGACGTAATAAGTCGTAGATAAGCACTTGCACTTATCTACGGTACCTTGGCATATTATAAATAGGATGGTCCATCCCTTTATCCTGTTTTTTTTATTTGGTTTTTTATTGTTCTTGTTCCTCTAACTTAATCAGAGACTTTTACATTTTTTTATTTTATATAAACGTATTTCAATTTATCTTATGTCTATTGTTTATATCTATTTTATTATTTTCTACTACTTTTCTTAAGTATGCTATACTATATATTTTAATATATAATATGTAAAACATACTTTATCTATCTATTTTTAAAAAGAACCTTCTTCGGGATCTTAATACAATAGTTTAGAAACTTATTGCGTAGAAACTTGTCATTTATTATTGCATATAAATTGGTGCAAGTAATTTGTATGTCCAGTTCGTTCTCAATATTAAACCTTTTATCCTGTTGCTGGTACAGTTCTCCGTTGTTGGTCCTATCCTTCTATTTCAGTATTATACTATTACTGCTTTGTGGTTGCTATCCTAAGGACAAAAGCAGTATGAGTTCTCTCACAATAAGTTAATGCATCTAATGCTGGAAAATTCACAGAACACCATCTGGCCACAATCACACTGCATCATCTGGTCACAACCAGAGCTTGTGTGTTGTTATACAGAGTGGCTTTTTGATGAGGATGTAATGTCCTCCTAGCCGAATTTTGACCACGCAGCCAGTCTCATCGGAGACTAGACAGATGCGCAGGACATATTATAAGTGCACAAGTGTGTGCGCAAACACAGGTGCACTCTCTATTCCCTCACTCTCATAATCCGATGGGACGGCAGATCGACACGTCCGACTAACGGTTTAACGTGCTTTCCGAGGCACGGGGGTGTAACACCGCCAACTTCCTGACTCCGGGCTGCTACTGTGATTTTTTTCTTGCTTGAAAAACTCCAATAACAACTATTGGGGACCAGGGATTTGAGCCCAGGACCTCATAATCAGCGGTTAAACCAGCTGACCGCTAGACCAACGAGGCAGTCAACAAGAATCATGGTTAATATCCCGGTCTATGTGCTGTTTTTTATTCGTTTACTTCGATGAATAATAAGAGATAGTAATAATAATGCGGGACAACTCACTCAGCATCACCTGGCCCCAAAGTAAGCAGAACTCGTGTTGTACATTGATATGCATAATATGCATATTCTCGTACCCACTTGTACACAAACACCCGGAACAAAAACAAACGACAAAACACGCTTGCGCCGCGTACTATAATAATTATCATGAACTGTGTCACTACAATCCTCTATGTACAATATTGTACATAAGTGCATTGCAGTGTCCAAGTGATTTTTTGTATTATTTATTCCATCGTAGGTACACGTGTGTTACACAGTATTGGGTTCGTTCGTAAAATCAAGATAATATAAGCCGCTGTTTTAAAATCACGTCCAATCCAGGTGCAAGAGCCGTGGTTATGGAGCCCCGGGGACCTCTCCATCGGAATGGCGGCCACCTGCGGCTTAACGATTTTATATTTAAGTTTTTATGTCCTCTTGGGCCCTTTATTAATGTAAATAAGTATTGTTTATAGCGAGGGAATAAAAATCTTGTGACGTTACAGAGATTATTTCGAAGTTCATAAATCTTGGTGCTTGTTCAAAGCTGTGAAAGGTTTATTCAGGGATGGATGACTTGGGATTCAGTTTTTTTTATCTGTTAAGCAGGGAATGTATTTCACTGGCTAGTAAGATCAAACAATACCTTAAGCACCCTCCTATAAAAAATCTGTAAAACATAAATAATTGCATAATTTCTTTTTGTAGGTAATTAAAAACTTTATTAGTATTTTATCGTAATTTTTTTACACAATGTTTTTACTTATTTAATTCCACCAATTATGACAACTTGAGAACAGAAACAACTCTCGGCTATTGTTTAAAGTTAAGCGTGGTTTAAGAGAGTTACGAGTTACGTTAGCGTAAGGAAGGTTTTTTCCCTTTTGCCAAAAATCCTATAAATTTTGATTAAGGAAATTCTAAAAGAAAGGGGCACAGATGAATAGTTTGTCATTTCTGCTGGGACCAACGGGGCAGAAAACACCTCCTCATTAGTAAGATGGTTCGATTCTCGCCTTGGGGCAAATGTTGGTACGATCAGCAAATATTTGTTCCGGGTGTTCTGCGTACTTCCTATGCATAGTAAATTTTTTTATTTATGTATTGTAATGTATTGCATTCAGTTCATCAGTCATCTAGTACCCATAACACAAGTTATGCTTAGCTTGGGGCTAGATGATGCTGTGTGAATTGTCCAGCATTATCTTATTTGTTTTGTACCTCGATCAAAAAGCTGCTAGAAATTCTGCAACGCACACACACTGGGCCTGTGCATGAGAGAATGACTGGACAAGTGGTCAATCCTTTTTTCCTATAACAAAATCGTGACGTTGTATGTTTCAAACGTGATCAAGCATGTTTCAAACCAAACGTTGTTCGAGAGGGCTTGCCTGTATCAAGCCTTTATTCCATCCAGTCCTACCAGTAGTTCGATAGTCGAACTGTTTGGATGTTTTTTTTCCAAATTGTTATACTGACGGATCGAACTATTTGGAAACATGGATTTTATTCCAAATAGATTTACTATGATTATAATGGTACAGTCAGAAATGGTACTTCAAATGCATTTGTATCTTGAGAGGAAATTGTCCTTTTTGTTATGATATAATAAATCCTTTCTCGATATATCCTCTTTGAAGGACGATGGAGGGCGATGCATCTTTTGTAGGTAGAGCTAGTTTGCACGACTCTGAACTATGTTTTATTGTAAGCGATCAATTTCATCAACGTAGAATAATATTTACTTGAAAATGTTTATGTTTGAAGCTAAATAAAAATACAACCAAGTTATATGCATTTCAAAGTGGTAGGACTAATAATAAATAAAAAATAAAATAAAAATGTCATTTATTTTTCTTCACAAAGGTGGTTGACAATTACAACAAAGGATAGACTAAGATTAGGGATTTTATCAGGTAAACTAAAGGCTAGGTCTATGACTTTTTTGTATTAACATAAAACTAATACTAATATTATAAATTCGATAGTAACTCCCTCTGTCTATCTGTTACCTTTTCATGCCTAAACGGCTGAACGGATATCAATAAAATTTGGCTGGAAGGTAAATAATAGCCCTCGGACGGACAGAGGTTACTTAAAAGCGCGTGCGAAGGCGCGAGCTATTACTTAATAAAGGCTACTGTTTTATGATCAATAAATAATATTATTACTACATCAATGTTAAATTGGACGAAAAAATAGGAGCTTGTTAAATGTGCAATATGCAAAAACTATTTTATGCTTAACTCAAGCATAATGCATTCATTATACATACTATTTTATCATGCTTTATGAATAACGTAGGTAAGTGCTTTTACTTGCTACGTATCCTTTGTTCTTGACCGAAGCTGTAAGCGTTTTTATAACGGATTTTACAACAAACAGTAAATTAAAGTGGGAGTTTATTTTCCGCCTTGTTAAAACACACTTTGCTTATAATAAGCTGTATAGTGCATGCTACATGTAGCGGATAAGGCCAGAGATTAGCATGCAAGCACAGCCCAAATTAAACAACAAATCAAAATGTAATTGTTACCTGCAAGCTTTTTTTACTTGCTTTGCATGCTTCTACAACTGGTATTTTGCATTAAATTTATTGTGCTATTTATTACCATGTTGTTTCTACGAGTAGGTTTAATGTTAATTAGGTAATATAATTGTGTACGTAATTTATTACTTAAAACAAACGAATTACTATAACAAATGGCCGGGTTTCGGCAAATATCACATAATTTTTTACAAGAAATTTAGCAGTTCCCACCTTTTCGCTTCATGTTGACGCGACATACAAATTTGTAAGCGTTCTTAGAAGTCTTAAATGCAATGCAATCAAGCACAGATGAATTTACATTAAATAACTATGCATTTTGAAAAATCTCACGAGAGATTAGGGGAGGGGGTCGAGCATAATCTCAAGACATATCACCAAAGGGGTATTAAAAAAAAATCACCTCACGTAACTTACGCACTATAATAACAAAAAATCCCCCTCCTTATCGACGACGCCCATAAGTACAGTGGCGGTCAGAAATGGTGACCTAGATTCTAAAGAGATTATCTTGCAACCATTCGTGGTGCTTACAATCTTTTCAAAATTTATTATTATTTGGGTCCTAGGTTCAAAACCCAAAAAGTCATTTACACTTAATACTCGTAATTACCGTAAGTATGAGTCTTAAAATATTATTTTTTTCATTAGGAAATAGAACAGCAAAAATAAAATAACATAATTTTAACACCATCATAAATTATACACTCGAGAGCAATGAATCCGGGTCACTCAAAGAATCCAAAAAATCTCGGAAAGTAAGAATGCTAGGTTAATGCAATAAATTGTATTTAATAGACAATTTAATACTCCTTAAATGAAAGTATTAAAACTTCTTAGTTATTGTAAAGTTATATCATAAAAAAATCAAATTTGAAAAGGGAACACTGTCGAAGATGGAACTACGAAATTACAGGATTTGTTTTTGCTTTTGTTTGTAATCTGTCATTTATGTTGGTACATAAACCAGGCTGATAGTGCTCAATATTCATTATTCAAGCTGAAATCATGTCGCTTACACTTGAAGAATGCACCAGAATACTTACATTGGTGGAAACCGGCCGGAGTCAGCGCGATACAGCCAGGACTGTCGGTGTGTCGCTGTCAACAGTACAAAGAGTTCTCCGACGTTACGAAGAAACTGGTTCTAACCTACGCAGACCAGGAACGGGCAGAACTAGGTGTACCACAGCACGAGAAGACCGATACTTGGTGAACACCATGCTTCGAAATCGCTTTCTCACAGGAACTGAACTCACAAATTAGTTTCGACGCCTCGGAGGAAGTAACCCAAGTGCATGGACAGTAAGACGTCGGCTTGCTGAATCTAACTTAAAACCCCTTAGACCTGCAAACGGCCCTAAACTGGAGCGTGGCCATCGTATTTCAAGACTAAGATATGCCCAGAACCACGTAAATTGGAGTATTGAAGATTGGTCGAAAGTTATGTTCTCCGACGAATCAAAATTTATGCTCTACAAGCACGATGGAAGACACAGAGTGTATAGAAGACCAGGGGAAAGATTCAAGCAAGCATGCATCGAAGAAAAAGTAGCCTACGGTGGTGGGTCTGTACTTGTGTGGGCCGGAATTTCCTCTGAAAGTCGCACAGAGCTGGTGATCATAGAAAACGGCTCTTTAACTAGCGTAAGATATGTGGAAGAAATCCTCAACGAACACGTTGGTCCATTTATGGTCAATTTGGGTGAGGATGCTATATTTATGCATGACAATGCCCGACCTCATACAGGTAGGATTGTGAATGACTACCTTCAAGAGATGAACATTACTTGTATGGAGTGGCCAGCGCGCAGCCCGGATATCAACCCGATCGAGCATGCTTGGGACGAGCTAGGGAGATGCGTAAAACAACGAAACCCTCCCCCAATCACGCTTCCTGAGCTCAAAATTGCTCTCACAGAGGAATGGGAGAATATTGCCCAAAATCGTATAAGGAACTTGGTGTACAGCATGCCAAACCGCGTAAACGCAGTAATGGAAGCACGAGGAGGTAATACGAAGTATTGAAATTCAAGAAAATCGTCACAAAGTTCAAAAATTTCATGTTTCCTATTTTTGTTTTAAGGAGAGATCAGCAGTTTTTTTTCTTTATGTTATTTTGTGTAAATAAAATGTATGGTGACTCATATTTTTTTAACTTTCATTTAAGGAGTATTAAATTGTCTATTAAATACAATTTATTGCATTAACCTAGCATTCTTACTTTCCGAGATTTTTTGGATTCTTTGAGTGACCCGGATTCATTGTTCTCGAGTGTATATTAAAACAATAATTTGTCACGAGTATTCTATAATATTTCACTTATGCATTCAATAATAATGTTGAGTTGGAATTTGTAATTAGATGAAATTTACTATTTTAAATAGTATTAACCAATTTGCTCCATGGTATTGTTTCATTTCATTTCATTTATTTTCAACCATAGGAACGCAAAGGAGCACTTAGTTAAGTCAAAATTACAATAGTGCCTTATGTCTAAATAGTACCTATTCAATTAAAATTAAATTACACAAAATAAAAAATAGGTACAAAATTGATGAAATATTCAGCTGTAAAGAGGCTACGTCATACAGGAACAGTGGAACAATAAAAAACATAATTCAATAAACAGTAAAATAATGTAAGTCATTTCAAATTAAGATTCAGATAATAAAAATAAAAATCTAAAATTTCATAAGCAGGTTGTGACTGTAAAGAGGCCAATTTGCGTAGTTCCCTGTCAAACATACAAATGTTTCTCTAGGACTGGAAGTACGGATATACTGCACAAAATATTTGTGAAAAACGCGTGGGAAGACGTGGGTACAAGCTAGTTTATCAGTAAATCGGCAGAAAGCCGTGTAGACTTAGCAGACAAGGGTCGGTCTTAGTGGCTTGGTAATGCGTGCGGGTGGGAATCCGGATTACTCCTCGCAACAAGTGGGGCGAGGGAAGTCGAGGGTTGTTCTTTGTACACTGTGACGTGTTGGCATGGCAGGGTTCATGATTATACTCCGTACACGCTCTTATTTTCCTTTTGGTACATGCTTGACTATGAAGTTCACTTTTAAAAAATAGAGATGCGAATATGTCGACTCGAAATATAATATATCGGGACTTACAAAAGTCTCAGTTTTATCGAGCTGCCATATATTTTTTTATGGACAATACACCTTCGTTTGCCCGCAAGCTCACCTGATGGAAAGCGAGGATGTGGCTGACGGTGTATCACGAAGGTCTAGAAGATACCTATCACCCTGGGTCTTGAAGAGACCCAGGTTGTAATTGGCCGAAAACAGAAGCAGGAAGCGAGTTCCATTATTCAGAGGTGCGAATAATGAAGGTGGAGGAAACCGCTTAGTGCAAGTACAGGGTATATGAACCAAGTAGGGATGGTATTGCGCTGTGCACTTGTCCTGCAGTGGAAGAGGGGTGGTGGGGTCAGGTCACGTAGTTCCTGTGAGCATTCCCCGAAATGTATCCTGTTAAAGATCGAGAGACAAGCCACCTTGCGGCGGTGTTCGAGACTTTGGATCTTAGTCTCTGCAAGGTACTGCTCGTCAATACATACGACGTAATTATGTAACGAAGATTATTCAAATTTATTTTTCCATGATAAAGTATTGAAAATAGTATACATAGTAACTTACGGGAGAAAAATAACAAAGCGATTCGAAAAATGAAAATACTTCTTCTTAAACAAAATCAATTGTCGTAAAAATCTAATCGGAAAGCGTTAGGATATGACTATTTATTTCATTGTGAAGAGAATATAAGTCTACTACTACACTTATATTCTCTTTACGTACTACTTACATACGTGCATTACGATATCTGTGTACGATACCTGTACAGATATCATAATGCACGTCCGTGCAGAATATGTCAAGGTGGAATCAATGTCAATTTTCGAATTGGCAGAGTCATGGCGTGGTTAAAATAAGGATTTATTGAGTTGTTCTTCTGACGGGTTAGGGATTGGCAAAACGCTTCCTTTTCGACAAAAAACTGTTTTCTTGTTTCGGTCTTCTTCTGGGTGTAATTCTAAAAAAAAATTACACGGAGAAAAATATGCCAAAACATTGTAAAATTAAATTGCTCATTCAATTTTGTTCACATGAACTCTTTGACGAGTGGTCGGCCGATTGATAGACTCCTAAATCGCGCTCCTAGCTGTATCGTTGATGCTGATGCTTTTTCACCCTATGTAACTAGTGTAATTGGTTTTTGAAAATCGTGTTAGTTACTAAGCAAATAAACAATAAACAATCGTTTTAGAATTATTATATGAGGTTCCCTTTGTATTTATAACCCACATGTAATCAACGGATCAAAATGAAATGTTTACGAATACTTAAGATAGCGATACTTGATAATGCTCACATGGGAGCCAAAACAACTCAAAAGTAGATAATAAATAATGCCTTATCTATTACCGATATCTTCCATCTCCATAATGACGATAAGTCGACAACAGAACAAGAAATCATTCGGAAAAGAGACATTTCATTTCATGCGCGCGAGCGGCTCCACTTCGTTCAACAAAAGCCGTATTTTAACAGATCGAGTTTCAGATACAGTAGACGTAGCCTCGTTCTGTAAATACACTGTTGGACTGTTTTTCGCTTTTTACTTGAGAACTTGTTTTTCGCTTGTCAATCACATAATATGGTGGCTTCGCGCAAATACTTACAAATGAAGTTGTCTTTTCGCCTGTTTTTTTCGTCTGTTACCGGCCAAATGTTACTACTTGTAACTTAATATGGGTCAGTTACATTTAGCTAAGTCACGGTGAGCCCAGGAGCCTTGTTCACGCTGTCAAATATATCATCATAAACGTCGTTCGTGATGGCGGATGTGACGTTGCAAGCTAACATGTAAATGCACCATTATTGAGGACAAAGCACAAACATCAAGCACCGCTGCCACACAGCATGAAAATAAGCATTCCAATATGGGCTAAAGAATAGAAAAAAATCCATTTTACTATGACAAAATGGTTTACCGCAAGCTTCAAGCGAGTGGCCCGCGAGTTGTCTGTTATCTGTTGCCGTCGATATAAAATTCATCTAAATACTAAACTTCATTATGGAATTTGACTCGATGAAGAGTCAAATTCCATAATGAATGCACATTTTTGTGGTGTGCTGCAGTGGTGCAGGCCAGATCTGCGACAACTTTAATACAAACCTAATCATAAGTGAGCATAAAAAATTGTTTTCCACATCTATGTATCTATGCATTTCAGTCAGACCTACTCAGTAGAGAAGACGTGAAGATTTTAAATTATAATTTACTAAATAAACTACTTGTTTATTACATCGAGTTGTTCTAATACTGTCATATTTAAGTGTGAACATTTTAAAATTAGTAAAATGTCGTTGCACTACAACAATAGTGTGATTTCTAGGCTAAAACTAGCAAACCACATGACGTAACGGCTCGGTCCCACACATCTGTCAAATACAAAATGTATCCGAGGCCTCTTTGTCTCGATTTATCATTTAGGGCGGCATCTGCCCAGGGGAGCAAGGGTTCAGTGTACTGCCTACTGGTCGGAAACCCTCCCGGACAAAGCGCCCTAGAAGGATAATAATTTGCAAACTTTTGCAACTATTTTCAGTTTTTCAGACAAAACCTTTTAAAATGCCTACCAGCCCCTGCCCGCAGCTTTCAGAGTATTTTTACTGGATAAAAAGTTGATAGCTAGGTAGTGGCTAGGTATTTGCTTACCATTTCATTAGGATAGGAATTTCTTGATGATTTCATATAGTAGGTAAGACGAAAGGCGACTATGATAATATAAGTACACGAAAACACAACAATTTCCACCATAACCTTGTTTTGACCGACCGAACGCACCGTGTATTCGACTGGGTCCCTAAGTCGATGAGAGAGGGTTCCTTTAATTTATATCGATACTTCCGGGTATCGGCTCTTCGGCACGGCCAATGAATTCGATTGGGGCTCGCTTTTGGAGATTTTGATCAAAGTACACGAGTTTTGCATTCCGCCCCTGACGTAAACGGATATGCAAATCTTGCGAAAGCTATCTACGGTACGTTATAGTGGGCGGTGAGCTTAAAGCTACTGAAATGGGGTTTATTTATACTAAGATCTGCTTTCTTTGGGTCTAAACAATGTGACCGCCGTTTTTAAGTACTTGCTTACACTTCATCAAAATAACACATGAGTACGGTAGGCTTAATTCTAATAATGCTTAAAATTATATTTTTAGCAATAAATTTTCACATTAGGATGAAAATAAAAACAAAAAGTTTTTCAAATTTATGCGATCCGAACACTTAATATAAACTATTTAAATAATAATATAACTAATTAAAAGGCTTAAGCCAAGCTTAAAGCTCATCGTCCACTATAATGCCTGAGTATAAAAACAGCACCTGAGTTCTCAAGAGAACTAATAATCCCTATATATTCTCAAACAAACGAAGCAGCTCCGGTAAAAGAAAAACACAAACTTTCCGCCATATTTTCTTCGCCATCAATAAAGCCAAGTTTGTTCGGTAACTCGGAAGTCGCGAGTGAAACTAATATTACTTGATTACCCGTCGCAACTTGTAACATTTAATGATAAGCTGTGCAAACAGACGAATAATATTATATGTACGGGTCAGTAGCAAAGCTTAGTGAAGAAGTATGCAGTAGTTGTTTCTTCACAGTGAACTGTGAAATTAAAAGCTTACTTGTCAAATTTTACACTCGCATCAACAACCTTCACCAGTCCACCGCTGGGCCCAGGCCTTCCAATATACCTTATTAGCCCTTATCAGTATTGCATGATTCCCACGCTGCTGGGCATGCCCAGACTCTGGGCATTCCTAACCCCTTATCACTCTGGGCTTAGTGATTTAGGTTTCGGGATTGCAGTTTGATGGTAGATCTGTTCTGCAGGAGGCACTGCTGTCCGCACGCCGGTGGATATCCCTTAATCGCCTCTTACGATACCCGCGGGAAGACATGGGGTAGTGCAAACTCTAAGTCGGCACCAGACGGTATGACGTAGGTATTTTTAGTAAGCCTAAACTTCTCGACAGAAACAGTCGAGTCTTGAGGAATTTCCGAGCTGGAGTAAATTTTATTATAGGACTCAAGTTGCTATCAAAAGTGGTTCACTCACGGAGATGAACATTCTCTGAAAGCTCTACTGGTTGAGGGACACAACTCGTTTGTGTCCCGTGGGATAAGCGTGTGATGTGCAACGTTCCTTAGCTGTGCCACTCCCACCAGTAGTAGCATTGCTTGCATTTATAGCTGAACTTGCTTGTGGATGAGTTTATTAGTAGCTTAGTTTTAGGGTTATCTACCCAGCACATCTCATGACAGACACTCGTACTGCATACTCGCAGTTTACGGTTAGTACCATTGTGGGGGCACTGTGCGACTAATAAATGGTTTCAAATGTTTTTTTTTATATCACCAAAGTGGCAACTTTGGTGAATCTGGCATGCTGCCCACAAAATAACATCACATAACGATTTAAGACGCGAACCTAACAGGTCTGGTTTCTCAAATTACGCCTAGATCTCAGTACACGGATCCCCATGGTGAAAAACTAGAATTACATAATTATAATTCAACATTATTTCGTTGGTTGTTCGAACTCGACCTATTCTTAATACCGGTAGTCATCAAAAATATCCAAAAGTCTGCGGTGCGATAAAGTGTATTCAGAATTCGGTATTCCGAAACAGGGTGGAAACAATAGGCACAACTTGTTTGACTTGTCCCATTACTGACGTTACGATGGAGAGCAAATAGCGAATACACAGGTTGTGCTATTAGCCAAAAGAATGATCGAGTTGTCTTTTGTTCCTTTTGGTTAGGGCGGAACTAGCCGTTACAAAAAGAATTGCAAATCGTAAGTGCGACGATTTGCAATTGTTTTATTGCTCTGTCAACATACTGGGCCAATACTAAATGCCTGCGGGATGGGTAAAATTTTGATTTCGTCAAACCGAAATTTCACAAGTTTTAGCTTTACCTTAATAAAATAATTCTCTCGGAATATAGAAAATAACTTTTGGTTTATTCTGATATTTCAACAAAGCATGCGCCGCGACCACGAAACAACTAAAGTTTTATAACAGGTATCAATATCCCGTTAAGTTATGTGCTTTTTGTGTTAAAAACCAGAAAAGATTCCAAAAATGTAATTATGTCTTTATTTCTATTGACTTAAACCAAGAAGTAAACTCGTGCGTGGCCAACGTTAGACAGTCTACAAAAGGTAACATACATCCCTACACGAATCGAACCTTTAAGTAGCTGTACTACTGTTCACTCCGACACCGTGCACAAACGAACAAACAGGCACGCGTGAGTAAGCCATAGCTAATTCCCTTGTTACGTCGCGGAACTGCTGTTTAGCGAATGCAAATAAATGTTAATAGGGCGCTTTCGATGTTCGCGACTCTGTTTCGTCATTGTCGAAGTTGGACGAGAACAGATGTAATTCTGCAATCATAATGTCCTCCTAAACGAATATTTCGGCCAGGGCGGCCGGTCTCAACAGAGACTAGCCTTGTGCGCGGGACATATTATCGTGAACAAGTGTGTGCGAAAACACAGGTACACTCTCTATTTCTTTACTGTCATAATCCGTTGGGTCGGTAGACCGACTCGGCTGGGGAGAGGTCAGTCGCACGAGGCACGGGGGTGTGAATTTTTAAAATCATCTGACTGCCATGGAAAATAGTGCTTAAAGTTCTGAAAAAAAAATGAAATATTAGTATCTAGCCTAGTCAAAGTTGCATTCAATTACAAGATCTAATGAACTTCACTGAATAGAAAAAACCCAAACTTACGCCTTTTTGTAATGTTTTTTAAATATTATGACTGAACTGTTGATATTTTACATTTTTTGTACTTATCTAAAGGCACTTAATATTTACAATATAAAGATTCAATTTATCTAAAGGCACGAACTAAATAATATATACAAATTCGTGCGCGCTGGCGCTTAAGCGGCGCGCGACTGATGTAAGTTACGCGTACTGGTGCAGGAATACCTGGCAACTCTATATATCATCATACATAGGGTTATTGTATATTATTTTAGGTTATATATTATTATTTAGCTTTATAGATTATTATACTTATGTACCTAAGTCTGATGGTGCCCAGCTGGGATTCAAAACAACAACCATTTGATTGAAGAATCAGAGTTTTACTACTATTACGCAGGCTACGTTTCTCGTTTGACTACGGAACCATAAAAACTTTGCGGCCCAACAATACTCACAAAAAACGTGATAAATGGAATGACAATGAGGAAATACAAAAGAAAACATGATTGTTAGCGCCCCAAATATTACAACTTCGGTTGAGAAGTGAAAGAAGAAAATTGAATCTATTCATCAAATCAAGTTAAGGTTAAGATTCCCTTGCTTCGAAGACACTGTCATGGACCAATATCTGTGCGGAATCTTTTAATCGTCAAATCTATTCAATCATTGGATGACAGAGATTGATTGAAAAACTTGTGCTACATAATTCGAGTTTTTGCGATGATATAATATTATCGCTTCCCCGCTTTCTGGGCTTATTCTGCCATTTATTAGTTTCTGTTGATGTAGTCAGGGAGACAAAGTTACTCATCTTGGTTTACCACACAGAAAGAACTTAACTAAATTAATATTATGTAGTATTAATACATCATTTGAAATATTACAAATCGACTTTGAATCCCTTAATTGTACACTGTTTTTAATGTGTTTTGCGAGACATTTTACTAATATAATCCTTCGATCCTCTCGAATAATGTGTTTATACCACCTCGGGATTATGCTCTTTGCGAAAGAATTTTCAGTCCATAAAAATAATTAGGGGAAAAATTGACGATCATCCAGAAAAATATAAGTACATACAAACAAAATAATGTATCCTAATAAAGATTCAAGTGTTCTTTGAGTTCTTCAATAAAAATAAAATGCTGTTTGTTGATAAAAAGGAAGTGCATTGGGAACGGCTGGACAGATATTGAACTTTTTGTTAATAGTCCTTGACCTTGACCTTGACTGAACTCAGGTATGTTAATTTTGACTTGTGCTAAGTACAAGTTAGGTTCAACATCATCAGCCCACTGACACCCACTGCTGGGCTAAGGCCTTCTCTTTTAGACGCCAGCTAACTTGGTTAGGGTCTCTATCACAAAAATCCTAATGTAAAACATTAGGACATTAATATTTTATGTATTCAGGAAGTATTCGTAAATAATTCCATAAGAATAAGGTAGGTAAATTATTTATATTGCTACTGACGTCTAAGAAGCCCATACCATTGCGGAAATAAAGAAAAATTTCAAATTTTCGCATTCAATTACGCGAGTAAGGAAAAAAGGAGATTTGGTACAAATACAAATTAATCCTATTTTGTGCTTTACTGTTGTTTTCCGCTTGAATACATGCCCCAGGATTTATGTTATGGGGCATCCTAGAAACTTGCCGTTAAAGCTTCCCGGGTACCTCTTACATGTCATTGTGTCATCTGCTACCCTGTTACTGTACTAAATAAAATAAATAAATAAAATAAATAAATAAAATTTATTCAAAGAAACTCGTAAATAGACAATACATTATTTGCACTAAACAAATAAATACAGCTAAGTATAACAAATTAGCCTGAACTAGGTAATCCTGTGTTTCAGGCGACAAGAGTGCTAATTATTAGTTAAAACAATCACTTATTATTATTACAAAAAAGGCATTTAGCTTAATGTTGTTTAAGTTACAAACATTTTGTGTATGATATTAAGGTACTTAACTTACATAGAGTAAAAATTAGATTAATCACTATACTAACTAGGTTAACTTTATGTATAAAAATATAATTTACTTGATAATATCTAATAGCTTCTCTGTGTCATCGTAGGAAAGATTTTGAAGTGTAGATTTGATAGATTTTTTACAATTGTTATAGTTAAGCGCGTAAAGATTAGACTTTGAATTTAGTCTGTTGTATAGGAACGGACCAAGAAATAGATAAAATTTGTTAGTAAAGGCAAATTTTAGAGTTGTTGGCTGCGGGCAAACTTTATAATTCCGTCTCTTGTTAGTAAATTCAGTGCTGTAGGGAAGGGCTGCGTGCTGTCTTAGTACTATGTTCATTATAAATAGCTGCCGGACTGTTAACACATCACAGGACTCGTATAAGAGTTTAGTAGGAAAGATGAAAGGACGAAAAGTTGCCACTTTAAGTATTGCTCTCTGTGCTCTTTCTACCGTTAGTAACACTGTTTTTCCCGCTCCACCCCATGTGGTAATGCAGTAAGTTAAAATTGATTGACACAGGGCAAAATAAACTTTTCTTATTATATTATGATCTGCAATATGGCGTAGCTTTTTAAAGATAAATATTAACTTTCGCACTCTACCACATAAGGTTTTTATGTGGGGCTTAAACGTAAGATTTTCATCTAGTATGATACCTAGGTATTTTATTTGATTTGTACTTTTGATTACGGGACATAGACATTGAATGTTGTTTGGGCTATAGCAGTGATGTGCGTATAGTTTAGAGTTATGAATAGTTGTGGCCTGTTTGCGCATCGAAAACCTAGTATAATTGGTCTTCTCAGCATTTAATGTTAGAAGGTTCTGCTGTAGCCATTTGTTAACCACATTGAATCCATTTTGCGCAAACTCGAAGACTTCCTTATCAGAATCAGCTGAAAAAAGGAGGGCAGTGTCATCAGCGTATGATATAATTATGCCGTGGTCTAGCTTTAGGTTACAGAGATCGTTAATATAGATTAAAAATAGGGTTGGACCCAGTATACTTCCCTGGGGAACCCCGAAGGATGTATTTTCCTGATCATCGCTCAGGACACTGCCAATTCTCACGCATTGAGTGCGATGTTCTAGGTAGCTTGTAAAGAGCTTCAACTGAGTGTCTCTGATTCCTAGAAGTTCCAGCTTGCGCAAAAGAATAGGGATAGAAACTGTGTCAAAAGCTTTAGCAAGGTCGAGGAAAATTCCTATTGTGTGTTTTCCTTTGTCGAGTTCTTGAACGAGATAGTTGGTCAGGTGATGAACAGCATCGGCAGTGGAAATTTTAGGTCTGAATCCAAATTGGGTCTTAGATAAAATCAATTTATCCTTCAGGTAATTAACTAACCTTCGATTAATAATTTTTTCTAATATTTTAGAAATAGAGGATAGTAAAGAAATTGGTCTATAATTTGTAACTTGGTCTTTACTGCCAGATTTGTACACAGGAACAACTATGGCTTTTTTCAAACATGCAGGAAAAATACCAGAAGATAAGCATTTGTTGAAAATGTGTGTCAATGGGGCGATTAAAATGTGCCTTAGTTGTTTTAGTATTTTAGTTGTGATATTGTCCCATCCGACTGCACAGTCGTCCTTTAAACTCATGATTATCCTTTCTACCTCGGCTTGATCAGTCTCTAGTAACACAAAGGATGTTGGAACATTGTGGTCCGCAAAAGCTGTGCATATTTGTGTTTGTAAGTGGCCTTGAGCTCGTTCTGCCAGACACTTACCTATATTTATGAAGAAAGAATTTGCAGAGTTAGCGGATTGCAACTGTGATGCGTTTGTTTGCAATAAACACGAAGATGACTCATGTGATTTTGACGAATAAGTTACATTTTTAATAAGTTCCCAGATTTTTTTACTATTTTTTCCCGCTTTTTCAAGTGCAGTTTTGTCGTAGTTAATTTTCACTTTACGTAAAAGATCGTTACAAAAGTTACGGTAACGTTTATACGACATCTGCAAAACCAAGTTTTGCGGGTTAGACTTTGCTTTTAAATGCAACTTGTCACGGTGTCTCATACATCGAATAAGACCTGGTGTGATCCAGGGCTTAACGTTATGGTATTTGTTACTTAAACTAACATTATACGAATTCCTTAGAATTGCGCGTTGCACATTATCTATTACAAAAGACATGCACAACTGCGGATCATCGGAATTGCAAACGCAAGCAAAATCGACATTGCGTAAATCATCTTCGAGTTTATTTATGTTTATCTTTGACCTAATGCGATTTCTGCTTGGCTTAGGTAATTTACAATTTAAAGAAAGTAGGATAGCCTTATGATCGGTAATAGATGAGTTAATGACAAGTGTAAGTGAAGGAACATTCGATTTAAGCATGATATGATCTAAGCAAGAGCCACCTTGGTGCGTTGTGAGTGTGTGCGCTGGAAGCAAACCATGAAAGGCACATAGATTTAAGTAGTTTTGGTTAGTTTCGTCGCTATATTCAGGTACGATATTGATATTAATATCTCCAGCAACAATAATATTCTTAAAAGACGATAAGCGTTGTAGCGTATTGTTTAAAGAATCAGTAAAATTGCTGAGGTTTCTAAAAGAAGGTGGCCTGTACAAGGCGAGTATCGCTGTTTCAGCTCCAATTTTAACTAACAATCTGTTGCAGTCTTGCATATCAGGTTCCTCGATAGACACATTAAGATGATTCTTTGCATAGACTATAACGCCGTCATTTTGATTATAATTTATGTTAGTATGGTACATAGAATATCCAGGTATTAGTGGCACATTATACTGTTTAGTAAGCCAGCATTCTGTTAACACAATGATGTCGCAATCAATGTTCAGTCTTTGTTGAAAAATGGTAAAATTGTCGTAGTTTTTATAGATACTCCGAATGTTCTGTGTTAGCACAGTTAATGGATTGCTATGAGAAGATAAATAATGTTTGCAGTCTTCAACTTCACAGAGGCAAGAATCTGATACAGAAAAGTTATCTAAATCATGAACAACATTAATAATCATTTTTTTAAATATAAATAAAAAGAAATTTACAAGGACAAGAAAATATAAAAAAATAAGCGGCGCTCTTAGGCGCCTTCATAATCTATAGAATTGATGTACCTTTTTTCCGCTATTGCCTTAGCTGGACAGTCAGCCGAACCCGTGATATGCTTACTTGGCTTTTTGAAGTGAAGGCAAGTAGCACACTTTGGCTCTTCCGCCTTCTTGGTGCATTCCTTTACTGTGTGACCTTGAAGTCCACAGTGGCTGCAGATGTGGGTCGTCTCACGGCAGGACTTGGCAGCATGTCCGTACTGCTGGCACTTGAAGCACCTGGTGACCAATGTAAAGTCCCTCACAGGACACGAGGACCAGTTAATGAAAACCCTCTCCTTTGATATTAGAGCCTTTCGAATAACTGCAGGAACTTCTATCACATAGTTGCAGGTCTCAGCGTCCTTCCTGCCGGACTTATGGCTCAGTTTGGTCAACAACAGGTATTTTTCTAGTGTCAGGTCTGGAAGTGATTCGACTATATTTTGTTTGTACAAACAAGTAAAAACGTCCTTTTCCTGCATAGATGAGGGCACTCCAATTACTACGACTCTGGGCTTTCGTTTTTGCGGCTCATCGATCAGCAGGCCAGAATTCGTGAGCTGCGCCGATTGCTTCAGCTTTTCTATGTCACCCCTAGTTTCAGTGCTTATTATTACCCCTCCGTTTCTTGTCTTTCTTAGGCCTCTTACCTGTAGCTTCATATCCTCAGGGCAAATTATTTTTTGGACTAAAGTTTTGGTTTCCTCGCTCGACTTGAGGTTGTCTTGCGGATATATGGCCACAGAGCTAATATTAATAGGCTTTATAAAGTTATTACCTCTTTTCACCATGTCTGCAAAAGAGGAGTTTCCAGAGGGAGGTTTGGATGTTTCGTCTAGTTTATTTTGCAAATTTTGGAGCCGCTTTGATAGGTCTATTTTCTCGTTCAAGCCTTTATTTTCGATGTTCAAGGTCATAGCTCTTGCTTTCACAGATTGGTAAAGGGCTACCATCTGCGAAGTGCCGTGACCCACTCTTCGGCATAGAGCGCTAACTTTCAACTTTTGTTCGGAGTTTAGCTTACCCGTTTCGGCGATTGTACAAATCTCATTTAAGCACTGGTCGATGCCCGTCATCCAGTTTTGAAGTTCTGACGTAGCGATCATGTCTCCACACACTACTGCAGGGCGAGACGAGGGCTGCGGGGCGTCCGTGGGCTGCCGCGTCACGGCCGAGGGCTGCGGGGTGGCCGAGGGCGAGGCGGGCGTCCGAGGCGGGCTGCGTTCTATCCTGCTGCTCCGGCTGAAGGGGCTGTTCGATTCCATTTTTTTTTTCTTTTAGTAAAAACTGTATATTTAGTAGTATAAGTCCATTTTCAGCAAACACTATGACACAGTTTAATTTGCTAACGACTAACGAGGTCACTAGTCAGCAATTGTAATTATTTATTTTAAATGCATTGAGTAAGGCACGTCTGCTTTAAACAACGATCCAAATGACTGTCCAATGATAATTACGAGTTTAGTCAACAGTTAATAGGAACATTCATATTCAAAATAGGTCTACTTTTTAGAAATAAATAAAGAAATATTTTTTATTTGACGTCAGCATATTAAATTCACACATCTTAACATCTAAACTTTCGCATTTATACTATTAGTGTGATTCTATTGAGTGTTGTTATTTATTTATTTTTGCTAGTGATTGCCTTTGTTATGCTAAGCTATGTCCTTTTGTGTTTAAGTAGGTACAATTGTCAAATTGTATAATATGTATACTTAGATAATGAATACCCTGAAATATAAGGTTTTTGTTATTAAAGTACGTAGGCCTCGCACTCGCGGGTTCAAGTCCCGTCGAAGTCGAAAATTTTTGCGATATTATTTGGTTACCCTGAAATATAATTATCATTTTTTGTTATTAATAAAGAACTATGAACTATTCGTTCATTCATACGAAACGGCAAATGTAGTCCTGCTACACTACGCCCTCCAGCCAGGTGGAATGACGACCTGCGGAAGACTGCAGCCAGATGCTGGATGCGCCAAGCTGAAGACTGCGCTATGGCGCTCATTAGGAGAGACCTATATCCAGCAGTGAACTAACATAGGCTGATGATGATGATGAAGATATTCGTTTATTTACACTCGCGATCCACGTCCACAGCCGAACATTCCTCTCCGAATTAGGGGGTTTTACCATTAAAGTATAGATATATAAGGCAATATTTACCATAATTTGAGTCATGGAATAACTGTTATTCCGTGATCAAGGCGCATGAAACTGCTCTAAACTCAAATCATGGTAAATATCCCGTTGTTAATGAATTTAGTATTAATACCTATAATGGATTTAAAAAGTTTTACCTACCACGCTTGGCAGGCGGGTGGTGATCGGGGTAGTGCTGATCAAATACACAGAAGGAAGCTGATGCCCTTACTCTCCCTAAGTAGCCTCTTACAACATCCACGAAGGGGGTTGGAGGGGTCGATTCTTACGCTGCGACCACGGCTGCCGCGCTGATGATGTAATTGATAAAATGACTCGGTGCCCCGCCTACCTGTCTCTGTACCAGTGCTGGGACACCGGGAAAGATGGGAAAATATTTCAACTTCTCTGGTGGTCCACGTGAAATTTTAGTTTAACAAAAAAAAACTAGCTTCCAAGGAAATAGTTGTCTATTCGATATTATCCCTTGTAGAGGTAAAACTTTATTCATAAGCTTCTGATCTCAGCAAGAACGCGGGGATCAGGCCAACACAATATCGAACTGTTTCCGAACTGCAATTGAACTTTAACCATTTGGCGAATTCTATTTTCGATTCCAAATGAGTCGTTTTTACCCGCTTGTAGTGAGAAACGCGCTGAGAGAACCGAAAGAATCGAATTTTAGAGTTAGTTGTACGAAATCATACGGAGTCTCGTACACTTGTCCGCGAACCGGTTGAATCGTCAGAACGAATAGGTTTCAATTAGATTTTTTCGGCTGCTTCGGCGTACTTTATTCGATTATAGTCGTTTTCAACTTTAGAGATCAACTCTACGGATAGTAGTAGAGAAACACTACTCTGGATATAAAATGAAGTGATACGACACTATCGCTGGCGATACCCGCGCCCGTCGATGTGCTTCCTCGTGATAAAAAGGTACAACATCACTAAGGCTCACTTCAACACTGTTATGGGGGAGTTTAACGGCAAGATGGGAACCCAGACTGGCAAACGAATCCCGAATAGGCCCGCATGGTCATGGAGTTAGGGATCACAGGGGAAGTCTAAGAAAGCTACTCACAAAAAAAACTTAATAAATAATAAAGTTTGCCAACTGTCTGAGTTTGCAATCTAATGTCTTCTGGGAGATCGCAATCTCTTCATTATTTTCAGCATCAGATATCAATCATTATGCCGGAGGCTGAGCTTTAGAGACGACGGGATTTTTAATAAATCGGGTAGATATATATATTTTTTAAACTTTAGGTTCCTCGCTATGTTTTATTTTAGCCGAATACAAAAAAGAAGGAGGTCTTCTTCATCACGTTTCTCTCGTTTTTCGTTGTTCGAGTGTATCTTGTATTTATTGTTATATTAACCAATTTCTGCGTCATACTGATTACAATTGTTCGATTTCAATGATTCTTTCGCTACTGGACGTAAGATAATTCTGAGGTGGTCCTATAAAAGTTTAATATCGAGGATAACTATTTAATTGTCTCGTAAAATTTAAAAACTAAAATCGGATATCCAATCTTTTATTTTGTAAATATAAGTACTAACTTATGATTTTAGTTCTCTTGAAAAACAATCTCTTGTCATTTTCCACTCTTTACAATTCAACACAGTAGCAGGCCAGACGGAAGAATGTTAGGATGAATTCTTGAAGAATTTTATATTGTATTGTTGATTGAATCTCTGGTTCTAAGAACTCGTAGATTCCGACACACCCGGAACACCCAAACACCCCAATAAGGTATAACGCAGCCTATATTTCTTGAGTAAACAAACCCAACTTATTTATAAACGCGCCAACATCGATATCTCGTTCACGCGTCTCCAGCCCGTATACATCTTACATGAGCGTAAATAATAAGGTCACATAAAGATTCACTCATAAAAACCTTCATTTTACGATCCTCCAGTATATTAAGATGTGTATTGAATTCTTTGTTTTATACCGTTATATGAGGCATTAGAGGTCTGTACAGTCGACTGTATAATATAAAAAGATATCTTTACATTCTTGTAATATTTACCTTAGAGTTGACTTACTCGAAAAAATGTTCTTCTGACAAGACAATGGTGTAAACATCATTGAACTCGCACCTGACGTTTTATTTGTAGATACAACAAAACCACGTATTGTGACAAAACCAAGGATAAAATCTACTCATAAAACGTCAAGTGTGAGTTGGACTTGCGCACCGAGGGCTCCGTATTAATAAGACTTTGCTTCTTGCCAAATTTTATGGTTCTAGCTCAACGGGAAGTAGGTACTCTGTAGGTTTTGGTCCATGGCGAGAAACAAAAGTATTTTTTTAGTGAATAAACTACAAATTTATATTTTCGAAATTTTCCTTTACTATAAGACCTTTATTCACAAAGAAAATTACACTAGTATTTACAATTGAAACAATTGAGCTAACTGCAGACTGTTGCAAGACCTTGCTTCTTGCTATAAGATCTTGCCAAATTTCATGATTCTAGGTCAACGGGAAGTACCCTATAGGTTTGTGTGCATGTAATTCCCTTGGAAATTTTAAAATATTCGGGCACAAGCGGCTGTCACTTTTGATTGCATTGACTGAGAAGTTAGATTTATAACACGGCTCCAAGAAATTACGGACGTAAGTATTGGATGTTAATTTCTATTCGATACCTCCACGTGTTCCTGAGAAAAGAGGGTTGACAGACAAACGGACAACAAAGTGATCCTCCAAGGCTTCCTTTTTCCTTCTGAAGTACGGAACCCAAGTACTAAAGTAGTATTTTCATTTAGGCCTTACTATGTTGGCCGAGTTTGTGTTTCAAAAGGAATAAAATTGAATTTCAAATATCGAACAGCGACCTTCAATTTTAAACCTGCCTCGATTGGATTCAAATTTTGAATCTAATGGAGGCATGCATGCACAGGGAAGCATTTCCTTTATGAAAGTTTCAAAACTTTTTTCTCGATTTCGTTCGAATGAGTTTTGCATAGTTTACGAAAACTATGAAAGTTTTCGTTTCCTTTCATACATTTCCTGCGCAGCGCTCCTACCAGGGGCCATGCTCAACGAATTGTTCATAGTATGACAGCGATCCAAAGTTTCATACGAAGTTGATTATAGTTTTTGAATGACAACTTTGAAAAGTCAGCGGTAGTAAGTGAAATTTTTTTCTGTTTTGGTATTGTTCAAACCAAAGATCCTATGACTACGTACGTCTACAACTATCTTTGGTTCAAACACATACTAGCCACTTGTTAATTGACTAAGCACCATTTGCCAAATGTAATAAAAAATAAATAAATCAGTGTTGAAGAAAACTAGAACTAGTTCTCTCCTCTGAATAAAAAGTCTTTTATGTACTTATGTTACTTTTAACTCTACTAAATGTGGGAGTTTATTCGCTCTTATAGCTTTTTTATAACAGTGAATAGGTGTAATACTAGCTACGTGTGGGATGTACTTCAAGCTTTATTTCCTCCTAAACAGGATACACGAAAATGGCTTATCTTATTATGATGTCGTGGACGAGGAGAGTGTTGTGAAAACATTACCTCATTTCATACCAGGTGGGGAACAATGACAACAAAATACATTAGATGATTAAATTTTGATGAATCATTGTTGATATAATATCTTTATAATCAAAGAAAATTACAATGAAAAATAGACACAAATTAGAACTAGTATTTACAATTGAAACAATTGAGCTAACTGTAGACAGTAGCAAACAATCTACAGGTAGCTCAACTGATCCGTATCAATACCAGTCGGAAGCGTCCCCGCTACGCTGGCTGCATTGCCCCGCTGTATGGCAATGCTGATGCGCTGCGCAGATACTCGCCAGCACTCGGGTAACGCGTCGCTTCGACCAGACGCTGATATAATTATTCATTTATGTTTATTGATACATCACAACCAGTTCTATACTCTGGTTCGATACATCCCAACAGTCTTCAGTCCACAGCTGGACAAAGACCTCGCCTAGTGAGGGCCTTCAAGTTTTTATCGTTAGGGGGTATATTTTATTTTTAACTAGACTGAGGTATCTCAACTAAAACAAAGATTTAGTTAACATGTAATATGGGACTGTTTACGATGAGGTTAATCACGATCGGCTCTCAGACTATTGTTATAAAAAAACAGTTACTCTCGACGCAGTGTGTTACGAGCTCGTCCGTGATAACAATATTTTTCACGATGGCGTAATTTTATGATCATCTTGCTCGCACGGACTTATGTGTATCTATGCGGGAGTTGTTCAAGCAGTGGGTAGTATAGGAACATTGATGAATGTCACTATAAAACATAGGTTAGTCAATGTAGGCTTACTCCACTTTAGTCTTTTCTCATTTCAACTACTTTAGTGTAGTTTTCAGATGTAACGGACCCTGGCCTGTATCTGATGAACACCAGATTATTATGTACTTATAGCATCTACGCTTACCTATTTAGGCAAATAAATAATCTTAAAATCGGCTTCAAACTAATTCAATTATAGTTATAGGTAGTACAAAAGGCGGCCTACCAGAACAAACAGTCAACCCTCAGCCCAGCTTTTAGTTTCCCACTATAAATATCAAATGGCGAAAAACAGATTAAACGTCTATTTCCGGGATCCCCAGGAGTACCAACCGGAAGATTTTTTCTCAATCAGCCCGTGGGAAATACCCTTCTACTGAACCATTTCCGTTCACAAACGGGACTCGCCAACCAACCGGCACGAGCATGAGAGCATGCTCGACATTCTATGGAATAAATTTCGTTTACAAGGTTAAATAGACGAGACAATATTGTGTTGTATTACACAACACAAGGTTTAATGGTAACTAGGTAACTAGCTATAGGTAACGAGCTTCTGCCCGCGGCTTTGCGCGCGTTGTTTCTATGAAAACGTTCAAAGGTAATTTCTATCCCATGGGAACTGACTTATGGGATAAAAAGTACGTTTGCTTCCAAACCTATGTTTGATTCCAGAATTAGAATTACCGGTATGCAAAATTTCAGCCCGATCCGTTCAGTAGTTTTGGCGTGAAATGGTAACAATCATCCAACCATCCATCTATCCATCCAAACTTTCGCATTTATAATATTAGTGTGAAGTGTATTAGTGTGATGTGATGGTAGAGTAGCTACCTACCAAATTTATTTATTTATTTTGATTTATTTAGGGAAACCATTAGCCTACTATACATAAATGGGTAATACATTATAAATTGATGGGCTATTAAATAAATAAATAATGCTGGACAATTCACACAACATTATCTAGCCTAGATAGCCTGGGGCTAGATGATACTGTGTGGATTGGCCAGCATTATTTATTTATTTATTACCACCTAGCCGGAGGGCGTTCCCCACTTCGATGGCATTTATTGATTTGGAAGAATCGTCTCATTTTGTTTTAATTTAATTCCTTCTGTTTCATTATCGGCGCATTCGGATTGTATTCGGTTGTACGAAGTTGTTGATTTTCCTCTAGGATAAAATAAATATTACTAAGACCGAAGTACGTTCGATTTATAAATGTTTTATGTGAACAAAGCCTTAAGATTAATCACCGTTACGTGTTGCGTGACTGAATGTCGTTGAGTCAAAGCCGAAAGTTCCCTGGATGTCTGGCATTGGTTTCTATTTGAGTAAAATCTTATCTATATGGTTTGACCTAGGCTTTACATAATACACGTTAAAATATAACATTAGCATAACATGCATTAAAATTTAACATTAAATTTTAATGCTTGAACATGTATTATCATTTTGTAATTATAGTATATATATATTTAGCGGAATATCCCCAAGAATAACAAGCGGCCTGAGTCATGCGCAGCTGCAGCTTGTTTTGCAATGGAAAGTTCCTGCCCGAAGCGACCCGAGCCGAGCCGATGAGCTCCGAGGCGAGACTGCGAGCGGCGGCGCGCCCGGTCGGAGCCCATTCTCACGCCAACCACTGAGCTAGACGGACGTTGCTACTTTGCTTGTCGATATGCCTAAGTCATTTCATTTTGTGCTTTTAAAATAATTCCCTTTGTTAAAAATAAACAGTAAAGAAGTTCTTTTGTTTCACAATTGTTTTTTTATGTGAATTCGTTTGTAGTTTATAATCTCAGAAGTGGGATTCCTATCTCACTCTCTGCTGGCTTTCTGACTTTTACAGAACGGTCGTTTGTAGTCTTGTAATTTGGAAGATCATTTGGGAGAAGTACTCCGTAACGAAAGGCAATGGTTAGCCTAGCTCTGGTTTGGAATAGCGACTACAAAATTGTTCTGAACCGTTTGATTCCTTTGGAAAGTGATAATATTTGTGTTGCAAGTGTTGCAGATGGTACAAGTTCTTCGGGCAGCATGCTGCTGCTGGCGCTGGTTCCGGCCGATGCTGGCCGATGCTGGTGCTGGTCGATGCTGGTCGACGCTGGCCGATGCTGGCCGATGCTGGCGCCTCTGCTGGGTGATGGTGGCCCCTACTGGTAATGGTTTTCGTGACTGGAGTGGCCAAAAGGCTGGCGAGTGCTATTGGAAACATTCCGGTAAGGTTGAATCATATTTTTATTTTGAGCTTTGATCCATCTTTACACGGCTTTGGTAAAAAGTGTTCCCTGGTACCAAGTAGGTACGTGCCTTTAATCGGTGGGACTGCGTGCGCGCCTCCATAGGTGAAAAGACCGTGAGTGTTTAGTGCGTATTGATAATTGTCTGACTGGTGATGCGAAATCGTGGCTACACGATTGGGTTAGCAGTAACCGTAGCTGGTCTTATTTCAAACGAGATTTCAAAGCGTTGAGACTTTCCAAGCATTTTGACGTAAGACCTATTCAGACAATTTTCAAACGAACAGTTTTATATGCCAGGCGATCCTTACTACGACTAGTGACAACGTGTCGTAAGTGGTTTGAGCGAAGAGTTGATCGCAACTATTATAGTACGTGTCATAAGGTCTGAAGGGCAGCTCTTAATGCGAATCTGATGCCGGTTGAATTTCTTAGCAAGTTTCTTATTCAAAACCAGTTCGTGTTAAGGCGATGGTCCAACAATGTGGTCACGGTAACGAAGGATTTGGCATCGAATTCATAGCTGAATCGGCGTAAGCGCGAACATGGTAACAAAAGGATCAATGTTTTGCATTGTCACGAATAGGCTGCGTGTGTAAATCGTGTGTTGTAAGAAGTCGACTAGTGTAGTGATAGCCCTGCAGGTAACTCTAATGACTAAGGTCATATCCGTGTTCTTTTTGTACCTTCGAAAGAGAGTTCAAGCTTTGCCAAACTTTACCAAGTTTTGCCGGGCTTTCCCAAGTTTTGTCAAGCTGTGCCAGGCTTTGCCAAGTTTGGCCAATATTTGCCAAGTTTTGCCAGGTTTTGCAAAGCTTTGCCAAGGAGCTTTGCCAAGGAGCTTTGCCAAGGAGCTTTGCCAAGGAACTTTGCCAAGCTTTGCCAAGGAGCTTTGCCAAGCTTTGCCAAGGAGCTTTGCCAAGCTTTGCCAAGGAGCTTTGCCAGGCTTTGCCAAGGAGCTTTGCCAAGCAGCGTGCCGTGTCACGTGGTAAGTCAAACGTCTACACCTGTCGAGATGTTAATGGCAGAATAATATTTCGAATGCAGATAGACAGAGTTTCCTGTAGGTAAGCTGTAAGTATCTGGAAAATTTTGAAGACAAACCAATAAAATAAATAGCTGTACACTTTGGACTCGAGAGTCTGTTGCAGAGCATTGGGATGCACGCAAATGCCGTGGTTTTGTGTTTTTCGTGGCATAGGTAGTCGAGAGGTAGCAACATACTGCATCCGCTACGCTGACAGTTGGACTTCTAACATTATTCACGGAATCAATTTTCATGTAATTTCAGAGCAGTGCCGAGTTTACTGTGGTTGTCATAGGTACTGACGTTTGAAACAGGGATAGCGTCACATGAGTTGTGTTACTCATCATGCGTTTAGTAAAGGTTTGTGATTATGGGTTACAAGACACCGTGATTACCAACTAGTCACTAGTTTGTATTCCTTTAGAGAGTCGAGAACGGGAGCAATTTATGAGCTGTAGCAGCGAGTCGCCGATCACTTGGTGGTCTGTATTACTTCAACTATCTGTCTAGGTGTGTCCGTGTCTAAATATGTGTGTGGTCTCGATTAGGTAGCGCGAAATATCTGACTAGTACAGATAAAGCAAGCGGCTTTCATCAAATCCATCTTCTAGTATTTGTGACACCTGAGACCTGTAGCTTCACTATGATGGTTTGATGGTGCCGTAGGTGTCAGCGGTGTCGGCTAAGGTACCGGTCTTGCAAGCGCATCATGTGAAACACATTGCGCTCTTTATAGGTGCAAGTAAGGCATATGCTTACATTGTTGATATTTTGTTACCTAGCCACACGGGCGAGGAGAGATTGCAGACGCTGCGTGAGGTTCTTGGTACCTTGACACAGGCAAGGTTCACTTTAACCCTTAAGAAATGTAAGTTTTAAGTGCCGATTGTTTACAAGAACATATTGCGCTCATAAAATTATGAGCGGTGATGCAAGCCCAACCAACAGCGGCTTTTTGATGATATTTTGATTTTGTACCTAGTAGGTTGCACGATCGAGAAAGGTTGGCAAATGCTACGTGGGACACAGGCGAGTTCTCCCTAAACTTAAAGAACTGTAAGTTTGTCACTGGAGGCGTATCTAGGCCAGGTAATGAGTAATGGTCAGGTAGACCGAGCGAACTTAAGGTTCAGGTTTTGGCTGATACACGGGTGCCAGTGCCCAGCAACGTGAAGGAGGTGGCAGGTACACCTTAGGGTAGGTACTGAAGGTACCCCTTAAAGGCTGCATGTAGAGTAAATGTGACTATTAAATGTGTACAGACCAACTTGGGTAAGGAGCAGGGAGAGGTTCTTGATGATTATCGTTGGACGTTTAACCAGTTCTGGTTATTTTTTGTTTCTGTTTTCCAACCGAGGTACATAGTAGACACAGATTGATGCGTCAGACAAGGTTTTAGTGCGGTATGGTGAAGATATGCGGCGGCAAGCATTAACGACCTGTTGCTTGCTTTGGTAAGGTTACTCAAGGAGTAGGATCCCGGTGCTACTCGTACGAGGTCAGAGACTCTGGCAGTTGAGGAAGACGAGGACGAGGACCCTTTTTCAGTGTTGACCGATTGTAAATGCTTTACAACTGACTTAAAAGGATTTACTACCGAAAGACACTCGGTGGCGGTAGTTTCCTAAAGATTATGATGTGGGCCTCTAGGTTATAGTTGTGGTAAGCGCAGGCTGAGCTGTGATCTGATCAGGTCATTCTTATATCTTGTAACTGGCTCAGATGGTAAGGGTTTCTATCAAAGCTGAACTAACTGTACTTTAGACTCTTCTAGGTTCCTAAAACGTAATGATATTTTGTTTTACAAAATGGACGTAGTTGGGGAACAATCTCGAATTTTCGGTTACGTACCGAGAGGTCATCGTCGGTGCATATTGCGCTCTTTATTATGAACACCAAGCTATTGGCAGTGAAAAGACGATTGACAGTTCAGATAGTTTCAATTCAGGTTTAACTTGAATCTTTCAAGTAAGTCGTGGATTAGGTCTGGTTAACCTTTTGACACGATGTATTCTGATGATGGTCTCGTCTAAACTTATCTCTAAAACTTAATCGTTGCCGATCGTGGCCGGATGGATGAAGGTTTTTTAGTAAGTTGGGTTGAAACCTGGGTTGTAATGTAAGCGCGTGACATACATTTTATAGTGGTAGTCTCAAAATGCGCTGGAGTAAGTTGAGCAAGTCGAGCGCTATTGTGAAACGCTCATGAACATGATCGAACTCGAATTAAAAGTCAATTTTCAGACAGGTTGGTCTGATGACATGTGGAGGTTTACCTTAAATATCACTTTACGAAAGTCAGTTTAGAGTTTTCTTCTGACTTTGTTAGTTGGCACGGCAGCGATGGCGCAACATCTATCAGATGGGCTCTGGTAAGTGATATTGCTTTAGAAATTTATAGCTTGAACGGTGAGTATCCGCGCGAGCTGGCCCGCCAACATGACCGAGTTGCTGGATGACAATCACACTCATTGAGATGCCTGTGTAAGTGAACGGTGTAAGCCACTATGCACATTACGAGAGGGTGGCCGTGTTTATGTGTGCCAAACGAGTCTGGCCACGTGAACAACAGACTCTGGTATGTATGTGTGTCTGTAAAGATTGTGTGTGGTACCTGGAAGGTCGCAGTTGGTTCACGAGTCCAGTATGAGCTTCGATTGGTTGAAGGCTTTTATAGCGAAAGCATCTAGGTTGCTTCCGAGTTCATGACCACATGAGCGGGGAATGGACCCCCAAGTGTGCTTTACATTATTTCGAATGTAAGTTTTAAGTTCTGTACATGGCTTTGGCGACGTGTATCTCGAGAGCTCTGCACTACTGTTTCAGCTGACGAGTATCCTGAAGGCTCTGCTCAAAATGGTAATTGAATTTTGATTTTGTTACGCTACCTGATCGCCATGTACTTTGTTTACTTATGGTCATGATGTGTGTGTGTCGTATATATCCCGAGGGCTCTATATTCTTACCGACACTTGTATTCATGATGTTGGCTGTTGTGTACGGTGTGGCCTGACGAGGCCCCGTACTGGCGTATCCCGAGGGCTCTACGCATAGCCGGGTGTACGCCCTGACGAGGATCCGTACAAGTGCATCCTGAGGGCTCTGCAGGTGGATCGCATGTAAGGGCCCATGCGATCATGATGAGCACATCCCGAGGGCTCTGTGTTCTGGGCTGTGTATCCCGAGGGCTCTACACAGTAGGCACTCGTATTATTTCACTCCTTCCTGTCTCCCTTTTCCGTATCCTTGTGCCGGAGGTGACCTGTATGAACAACCTGAGGGCTCTGTTGATAGAAAGGGATCCGTTGTAAACAACCTGAGGGCTCTGTTTAGTGTAAAATTGACCTTTAAACAACCTGAGGGTTCTGTTTAGTGTAGAAGTGACCTGTTTACAACTTGAGCTTTCTGTTTGAGGTCGCTATGTTTGACGACATTGTGTTTGTCACTTTGTTTGATGTACCTGATTCGCTTACCGAAAGTGATGGATTCGCTCTTGCTTTCTAGCTACGCTACTTTGATGATTCGCTTACTGAAAGTTATTGATTTGCTCATGCTTTCAGCTGCGAATTTTGGACATAAAACTAATGCAAACAATGTAACTTCCAGATGACACAGATGACAACGATGGGAGTGATGACTCCCACCCGGTCTACTAACGTAGAACACCATGTCGTCGAGATGAATTTCCATGATCCTGTAACTCCAGCAGCACTGTGATCTCGGGCGAGGTCGCACCGATGTCAGGAGAAGCCGATTTAGCGGAATATCCCCAAGAATAACAAGCGGCCTGAGTCATGCGCAGCTGCAGCTTGTTTTGCAATGGAAAGTTCCTGCCCGAAGCGACCCGAGCCGAGCCGATGAGCTCCGAGGCGAGACTGCGAGCGGCGGCGCGCCCGGTCGGAGCCCATTCTCACGCCAACCACTGAGCTAGACGGACGTTGCTACTTTGCTTGTCGATATGCCTAAGTCATTTCATTTTGTGCTTTTAAAATAATTCCCTTTGTTAAAAATAAACAGTAAAGAAGTTCTTTTGTTTCACAATTGTTTTTTTATGTGAATTCGTTTGTAGTTTATAATCATATTATATCTCTCTAGAGGCGCAAATATGCAGGTCTCGAAAAAGCCTACACATTTGCTTCCCTTGTGCCGGGGGTACCGAGGCTCTTCGGGTTATTAAAAAATTATCTGAGCGTCAGGTCGAAGCGACGCGTGACCCGAGAGCTGGTGAGTATCTGGCGGAGCGCATCAGCATTGCCATACAGCGGGGCAGTGCAGCCAGCGTCTTGGGTACGCTTCCGACTGGTATTGATATGGATCAGTTGAGCTATCTGTAGACTGTTTGCAACAGTCTGCAGTTAGCTCAATTGTTTCAATTGTAAATACTAGTATAATTTTCTTTGTGTGTAAAGGCGAATATCGATTATAGTATAACTGGGTTAGATAATTTCTTACCTAGCTATACAATAATTACAAAATGCATATTTTCTCTCACAGACCAGTCACGATGACTTCATCAGGTGAGATTGTAAGACAAACGAAGATCTTTTTACGATCAAAAAATATTAGAAAAACTTGCAATTACCCCTAAGTATTCAAAACTTCTAGTCTTTCTAGTTTATGGTATTCCTTAAGATGTAACTCCTTTTTAAAATATATTCTTGAAAAAAACATAAAACCTGGGTATAAGTAGCTAACGTAGAACCTTAAAGCTTCTTCTTTCGTAAGTCGATCATGTTTCATATTCCATATAATGAGCCCCTTGCGAAATTCACTGGTCTAACCCACTACTCTAACAAGGGCTCAGGTTTCCGTAAGGGCCTTTGTGAGTAGAGATTTTAATAACTGTTTACGGCACCCTTCACACAATATATTGCGCTGAGATTATGGTTCTAAGAGAAAGTCGTTGGGCGAAATTACAAGAAATAACCGTTTTTATTTTGTAAGAAATCAAATAATATCGCAAAATTTTTGACTTCGGCGGGACTTGAAACCGCAACCTTCCCTCAGTAGGTACGGGAATGTGCAAAAAAAAAGTAAAATTAGCCAGAGTGCGAGGCTTACGCACTATAATAACAAATAACCTTAAATAACTGTTTTGTCTTTCCTTGTTAGGGTAACCGGGCCGAGCTCAGTTTTGGGCGATCTGTCCAGTTTCTTTATAGATTTTATTGTACCATACAAAGACAAAACAAATCAAAGAGAATTTGAAAAATATTATTTTGCGGCATTTGCGGCATTCGTTTTTGAACTTTCTTCGTCGTGTGTTCCCGAATAGGTGTTCAGCAGGTTTGAAATAGTGGTTCACACCATACTGAAGTCAGTTCTTGTACTATATTGTAGCAAAATATTACTCAGCAAAACAAAAATCAATTTCGGTGTGGCAGTTTATTGGATTTATATGTTTTGAACCACAGGTAATAAATATCACTCAGAGAATCAAAATAATATTTGTCGAAAGTCAATTAGCTGTGACCTCGTTCGACTGGTCAATTCAATCGCACCAGCGGATGAAACAAATTAACCTATTGAGTGTAGTAAGGGACACAACATCCGCTCACAGTACTAGATCTTGAGATGATACTGAGATTGAGAACGTTTTGCTATGTTGCTGTAGCTACCTAGGGGGATTATTACTATTAATGACTCTAGGCACCGAACTTGCCGACATAGCTCCGCGGGTTGGCGTCGCTGGCATTGCTACCCGGCGACTTGTGGCGACATTTTGGTGTATGAATTTTACAGGTTGCTGACAGTGTTTAGTCAACTTGGAAGTCGCTGACATGCCACTGACAAAGGCGCCGGGCTTTTGCGTTTAGGTAGACTCTATACTGTGGGGGTTAGATGATTTAAACCTTAAATTCCATTACAGTTGTAATGGAAGGTTGGCCTGCCGTCGTACGCGGTATTTCCTTTTGTTTATGTACCTACAGCGAGAACGGGTTTTAGTTGGCTTATCGAAAATCCGTTTCCACTGTCCAGTAAAAAATCACCTACTCGTATATAGTTTTTTCTTTGATTTTAGATACCTCGCTGATTTAGATTCCTCAGTCAAGCCTCGCCATGACTCGGCATGGAACGGTGCCGCTATAGGAAGGTTTAAGGTAGCTATAGTACAGGTCCCAAACCTCTCAGTTACTCGACCGTGGCGGGTGAGGTTATATTGATGGGTGGGAAAGGTGGAGTCATGCTCAGGCCGCAATAAAACACCGGACCCGTATAACTCTGTTATGCTTGTCACAGCCAAATGTAGCGAGAAGTGACCTTTGAAATAATAGTGTTTTGGTTATAGAAAAAACCTTACAGCTGGTTTAGCCACTATTAAAATAAATAAACTCCGTTTATTTCAGGCACTAAATGAAGGACCCATATTATAAAACATAAAGTTAACTACAATATTCACAAAAAATTATACACAAAATATACAATAAATAAATAAATAATGCTGGACAATTCACACAGCATTATTTAGCCCCAAGCTAAGCAGAGCTTGTGTGTGTAGTACAATAACATAACAATGTAAGTAACTATGTAAACAGTTAGTACCCAGAGCAAAATGCTGTTGGGCCGTTATTTTCTATTACCGTCTATGTGGATGGATATCCAATGCTGGTAAAATGGTTATAAATGAAAGAATTTGGTAGGTATTTATGGGTTAAAAAGTGAAGCTTCTTTATTTTCAAAGGAACTTTCCAATGTCAGCGTATTTATGAAAGAATTTAACAAGGTGACTCAGAATTATTTCAGGGGTTGATACAACCAGTACTCAATAGGTTTCGAAGAAACTTTGAAACTAGTATCGTCAATTCTCCTTCTCCATTTCTCATATCTAATACGAGATGTAAGCTTCCGCTGCGTTTGAAAGCATCTGACTTGCATCAGAATACCTTAGAGATTCAGTAATCCGAGCAGTCGACTTAACATTTCTTGAACGTGCTTTGCAGAACGTCTACGTGCCAGTTTCAAACGTCTCGTGGCCTCCAGGGTTTTCGCAAAAAGATTTTTAGTTTAAAATCCATGTCCTATGTTTAGGTTGGATTTGAATAACTTAATATAATGTAGTATAAAGCACAAACAGGTTACAAAAGTTAGTGTTTAATGTTTACTAACGTTTCGTTCTTCTGCCAATACTCGTTCTGGGTCTGGGTATCATGTATTTTATGTTTATAACGTTTTAAAAGGATACGCTTTAGTGAAATTACAGAATAACTATATGTAATAGTAATATGGTCAAATGCAATCTGTGCAAATATTCGTTCATTCCAAAACATTGTGACGAACTTCTGTACGACGAGTCAATATAAGTACTTAATTAAAATGGATACTATAATTACTAAAAACGCCAAAAGCTACTCAGTGTTCGTGTAGCTTTTGACGTTTACATAATACATCACCCACCATCATATTAGCACTTACACTTATTAATATACAAGTATATTTGTTACTAAATTTGAAATGTATTAATAAATATTCACAATTTATTCATATATTGATGGACACAAGCTCGTAGCAAACGCTACGAGTGATGTAGCGATTGCTTGCTACGGTGGCGCAGACAAAGCTTCGTGACTCTAAGGCTGACATTACCCACTGCTAGATTTGAATGTTTTTAAACTACGTCCTATAATAATATATAATGCTAGTTTTACCCAGGTTCGCCCAACTACATAATCCTTCATAACTCGTGAAAATAGTTAGCAAAAACAAACAAGCAAGAAAGTGACAGGAACAAGCGTGTCCAGTAACTCATCGCAGTTAATTACTCCGATTAATCTCACCACTTCCCAAGTAAACCCCAAAAACGCATTATGTCCCGGTGAAAGCTTTTTACACGTTCACACTAGTGTTAGGGCCGGGACACACCACGCAGGAGGGTCCGTCACGTTTGTTACTTACGGCCGGTTTTCTGAACGTTCATTAGATGACCAATGATTTGACAATGGCTTAAAATGAAGCAAAAAAATTCTCTAGTAGGTATTTACCTTCCAACTCAATTAAAGAAAGTTAAATAATATCCCAAAAAATCGTCGCGTCGAAGTCGAAAAAGATATGATAAACTAGCTGCGCCCCGCGGCTTCGCCCGCGTGTAAATTTTTCTGGATAGGGACACTCTAGCGGTATGAAATATACTTTACGACCTATTCTCATACCTACCAAATATACCGTGACACAAGATTTTTATTATAGACTAGCTTCTGCCCGCGGCTTCGCACGCGTTGTTTCTATGGAAACGTTTTGAGGTCATTTCTATCCCATGGGAACTGATTTGTGGGATAAAAAGTCGCCTATGTTTGATTCCAGAGTTAGACTTACCTGTATGCAAAATTTCAGCCTGATCCGTTTTGTACTGTTGGCGTGAAGAGGTAACAAACATCCATCCATCCATTCAAACTTTCGCATTTATAATATTAGTGTGATTATTTAACACGTCTATGCAGGGTCTATGCTTTGCTATATTAATTTAACAGACTCACCGTAAAAGCGTCTTATTTTCAGTCTGATCAAACCTTTTTTTAAGAATAAAAGTAATTCGTAATTACTGAGAGTTCGAGAAATGCTAATTTAGCTTTCATTAATCGTTATTTTGCGATTGACTAAACTAAAATGATCGACTGATGTTCGATCAAAATTTGGCTTTAAGAGGTTTGACCATTGATTATTTTTATCTGTATTGTAGGTGCCGCGGCGGTAAACGGCTGAACTGATCTTCAATAAATTTTACAAGGAAATAGATTGCAGCCTGTAACATAAGGACCTTATTAATCCGCATTGCCAACCTTCACGGAAACGAAGTTAATAGACGACTACACAGAGGACTACAATACAATATAATACAAAATACTTTATTGTACACCAACAAAAATATAATACACGAGACCTTACATAAGATACAAGTACAATGGGCGGCCTTATCGCTTAGAAGCGATCTCTTCCAGGCTAGACTATACGGCGTCCACCTGTGGCCCACGCGAGGTTCACTGGTAGGCGCCGCGGCGGCCGCACTAGGGGAGGCGATGCCGGTCGGGGGCCTCCAATGTTCTATGACCCAAGTGAGCGAAAAAGCAAGACATCGAAAACTGCTGTACTCATAGGTATTTTACGTTCGAAATTTAGTTTTTCCTCAAAATTCCATTATGATCACAATAAGTACATAATCCAGAAATACGCAAGGCATGTTCCTGAAATCCGGATATGAAAGCACTTAACTATTGATCTATAGGATCTACCAGTTCTGGTAAGCAACCATTACAGGATTATGTGATACTAGTAAATATATAATTATTATTACGTTGTACGTTTTCTGATATCAGTACTAATCAGAATTTGACAGACTCCTTAAAAGGACTGACAAATTTATTTAATCCTAGCTGCTGCCCGTGGCTTTGCACGTTCTTTTCCGGGATAAAAAGTGGCCTATGCCCGTCCCAGGGATACCATCTACCTCCCAGCCAAATTTGTTTGGGATCAGCTGGGATCGGCTGACCGTTTAGGTGTCAAAAGGTAACAGACAGACAGACAGAGTTACTGTCCAATTTATAACATTAGTATGGATGGTATGGACACTCGGTAGAACTTGCTTGTTTCGTTGATGTTGGCCGAGACACGGCGAGCATTGACTCATGCTTGACTCGCCGACCCCCGAATAGTCACACTTAACTTAGATTGAATCACGTTTTTCATCGTAAACTGTCAAAAAATCACTCCTTGAGACGTGCTTAAATCTGAGCTGCGATTGCGTACTCAGAGATAAGGCTTGTAAATGCTGTAAACTTCATTTGTGACGACTATACGCAATTTACGTCACAAATGAATTTACAATAATCCAGTATTCAACGTCTCAAGTGAAATCAGCTTATAGCGTGAAATTTTAAGCAAGAAACTAATGTAGGCAGGTAAAGCAGCGTGTGTGCCCCGGCCTAACATAGTAGTGACTATTTATTCCGCGAGAGCTATGAAGGCGGCGGTGATGGCTGCCGGTGATTTAATGACACATTAATTTGGGCATGTGGGTATGCGTGCGTTACACTGAACTCGGTTCTAGAACCCTACGTCGTTTTTGTAAACAGAGGGTTTACAAGAAAAATATTCTTGGTCAATATTTTGTGACACTGTTATCATCAAAGTTCGAAAGATAAGATAAGATAACCTTTATTGGTACAAAAAAATACAATGTTAAAAATAATTAAAAGAAAAAACAACGTGAGACCAAAAAAAAGGCTCTCGAAACCAAAATCAATTTTTGGTTTTGAGACTTTATTCATCAGTTCATTTCTGTCTCAAACCTGATCGACAGATCTAGCTGAAATTCTGCACAGATATAGCTCTTGGAACAATACACGCTACTTTTTGTCTGATATTTCAGTTCACATGGGATAGAAATATCCTTTAACTGTTGTCATAGAAACAACTTGAGCGAAGCCGTGGGCAGAAACTACTAATGAATACAAAGGCCGCTAGAAGAGAGACATGCGAGGTGTGGTGATGTGGCTAGAAAGGTACCACTACCTACCCTAACAAATGACCACCACCGAAACATATTCCTAAAAACATGCTGTTGCAACTTTTGAGATTACAGGTGCTAAATCACAAATAGGTATATAAATAATAAAAATTCAAAAAAGTTTCCGTGTTAGAAAGTATTAACAATCTAACATTTTTGTATTTGTCCGTAACAAAGAGCAGTTTTATTCGCTAGTGTTTTGTTTTGTGGTGGATGGCAATTTGAAAGATAGCTTTTGTTTTTTGGGACCAATGTGGACGCCACGTGGACACAGTCTAAAAATGACTAACTTTACTTTCGTCGCCGTGGTCAAAATGGTTTTGGAAGATCAGAGCCCATTTAATTCTGTTTAGGTAATATTAATTGTTTAGGTTTAAATATATTTCTAGCTAGGAGTACTTAAAGTTCTTTATGACAAGTAATACCTAGACTCGAATTTAGATAAATTTGTTATATTAATTTGAACTATTTGACGTGGCACAGGTAGTTATAGTTTTATGGAAATAAAGTTTTTTGATTTTATCGATAACGCTTGTGATTTACTTTTAAGGTCAGGTTCTAAATATAAATATTTTTAACAATAACTAGGTATTGATTTAAATATACCTACGGAATATGGCTGGGTTATGTGAGTGATTTGAGTTGCAATTTTCTCTGCGTAAAATTCTATATTCTGAGAATAATCATTGTGTTCAAATAATAACATATTTGTAAACATTATTCACGTTACACTCGGAGTCTACCTGTGACCTGTTTTATTTAGAAATGGGTTTGTTCTGTTGAAACAAAGGTAGCATTAGAATATTAACTGGAAATTATACCGAGGTTGAAACAGACCTTTTAATATATTTATGACGAATCTACTGAAAAATTGTATTTTAGGACTAATAGGTACTAAAAAGAACTATAACTTCGCTTGTATTTGACTCAAGAATTATTACATTACATTACATATACATATCTAGTACCCATAACACAAGCTCTGCTTACCTTGGGGCTAGATAATGCTGTGTGAATTGTCCGGCATTATTTATTTATTTATTTATTTATTTATTACATTACAAATAAAATTAGTATTTGTCAAATTAGTACAACATAGCTCTAAAAAACATGCGTTAAAGCCCGCCAGGTAAGTACATTGCCGTTTTTAAATGATGGACTTTAAGATGATGATGTATCAAGCGTTTGAGGTTAGGAAAAAAAGTAAAACCTACGCCGTATCTTTTTACATTACCAATTGATTGATTTTGATTGATTGAATGTACTACTTCTTATGTATATGTACTTAAGAAACAATACAAAAATAAAATATAATTTATCTAAAGAGATTGTTTGCAATAGTCTGCAGTTAGCTTTTTGCGTCGGGGGTTAAAAATCTCAAAAAAATATGTTGTAAATTCTGTGTAAACTAATTCCGTTATTTATAGAAGTAAGTACTTTAAAGACAAGAATTTAACAAACTTCTACTTTCATTAGTTCCATTTAAACTTAGGTCCTCTGTGTTTTACATCACTTAGCACGACAACTGAACATCGAGAGAGATCGGCGATGCTTTGAACCCAACACTGACCTATTAGTAGATTAGACCAACCCAGTTATCAGGCCAGTGCACTCGAAGCCAGTAATCGAACCAGCGCACTCGACCGTACAAACGCTCCAAGAGTGTCGACTACTGACGACAGTTTAAGTAATTGCTGGCTCGGAATTTAGGGTAGGACTTATTTGCATGCAGAAGCACTAGTTTACATTAAATAGGTATCTATTGAAAAAGTTTCCATCCAGAATAAATAATTGTAGAGTTTTATAGAAATCAATAAAGGGATACTTTTGAAGTACCTACATACCTACAAAAGAACGAAACAAAAGTACGTATCGTACTCTTGTAATAGGTGGCGGGATGAAGTAGCTAGACTGTAAGCACTGCAGCCCAAAAGCAAAATCAATGGAAATAAAACGTCAAGTGCGAGTCGGAATCGCGCACTAAGGGTGCCGTTTACTTGTAAGACCTTGTTTCTTGCCTAAAATCATGATTCTAGGTCAACATGAAGTAGATACCCTATATATTTTGGTCGAGGAAGAAAATCAAAAATATTTTTTTTTTTAATTAATAACAAAATTGCGGTTCTCAGATTTTTTCGTTATTTGTGCTATATGACCTTGCTTCTTACCAAATTTTATGATTCTAGGTAAAAAGAATGCACCCTATAGGTTTTAGTCTATGGCAAGAATCAAAAGTTTTTTTGAGAATAAACTACAAATTTACGGTTTTAGGATTTTTTCCTCTAGTTGTGCCTTAAGACCTTGCTTCTTGCCAAATTTTATAATTCTACGTCAACGAGAAGTACCCTATAGGTTTTGGTCCATGGCGAGAATCAAAAGTATTTTTTTTGTGAATAAAAAACAAATTTCCCGTTTTCAGATTTTTTCCTTTATTTGTGCTATAATGCCTTGCTTCTTGCCAAATTTCATAATTCTAGGTCATCGGGAAGTACCCTATAGGTTTTGGTCCATGGCGAGCATAATAATTATTTTTTTGTGATTAAATTACAAATTTATGGTTTTCGGATTTTTCCCTTTACTTGTGCTATAGGGTTTTGCTGCTCACCAAGTTTTATGATTCTAGGTCTATGGGAAGTACCCGATAGGTTTTGTTTGCATGTGATTCCCTTGGAAATTTCAAAATATTTGGACATAAACGGCTATAACTTTTGAGTGCGTTGATTCAAAAGTTTTATTTATATCGCGGCTTTAAGAAGTTACGGACTTGAGTATTTGACATTTATATCAACTCGATACGTCCGCGCGTTTCTGAGACAAGAGGGTTGACAGACGGACAGACAGACGGACAACAAAGTGATCCTATACGGGTTCCTTTTTTCCTTTTGAGGTACGGAACCCTAAAAAGAGAGAGTGGTCTTTGCGGGTAGGCCCACTAGGCCAGTAGAAGTTAGCTAACAAGCCGGAAATAAAATTTACCCTCCTGCTTGAAATTAAAATTCATTTATTAATTGCAGATAATAATAATGTATGTATGTACATAAATAGGTAGCTTAGGTTCTAATTATACCTAAAGTTAGTACATACACCCTGTTGTGGTGGGTATGGCAATTGATTTATTACAATGAATTAAAGCTAATTAGGAATCTAGGGACATCAATTTGAAGAAGTAGCGGTAGAATAGATCAGAGATCTAACACAAGCTCTGCTTATCTTGAGGCTAGATGATGCTGTGTGGATTGTCCAGCGTTATTTATTTATTTTATTTGATTTCCAAGAAGAATTCTTGAAGAGGAAAGAGTAATAACAAACATAACAAAACGATTTCGAAGTAGAGATAATTATATGTTAAAATGTTAAATAGAAATTCATTATAACTAAATTGTTTGCCAGAGCATTCATATCCCAATCTTACCCCGTACAAAATAGCCGTATCTCTATTTATGTATACATTTCTACAGCTATTTCCTACAGTCATACGGTAATAAGCACCATTAGATACAATGCCAGCTCCACTCAACCCACTGTTTTACTGCCCAACCCTATTTTATTGGCAACCCTATTTTATTCCCAACCCTATTTTGTTTCTAATTCGGTAATTGCATACGCCGGTCGTTCGTTTTATCGTTTATTGCGCTATCCTTTTAGGCCACTTGGCTTATTCATGTGATGTAGAGACGGTTTCTGCGCGCATGAGGAACTCCGAGCGGCATCGTCACAGGCATCGGAGCCGTTACAGCTAAGCACTCTGTCTGTGCGTCCACCGAATCGGAATCTGAGCGTACGCGGCGTCGGCAATGTGTCTGGCATCGCGTGCACTGGGCACGCTGTACCTTAGAAATCAACACAACACATAAGATCCTTATGCTGAGTGAATCCGGTGCTATTTCTTCTCTGCAGAAACCTCCAAATTTTCGTATCGTCCTCGCTTGTTGAATGTTCTTAATTCATTAAAATTCAGAGGTAAAAATCGTGAACGTATCTTCGATTACTTTCCCCTTTGTTGAATTAAGTAGGATTCCTGTTTACTTTTCCGTAAATTGTAGATTGTATTGTATCTAAAATGTAGCCATATTTTCTCTGTAGCTCCATGCTATGGTCCCATCCAATCCAAACTTTGTACCAGATAAATTACCACATCAAAGATCCTAAAAACATTCGATCTAACCCCCAAGTAAACAAAAATCACCTTATGTAAATCTCCCCAATTTTCTGGACTAGTGACGTCACGCAGAAACAAAATCCAATTTTCGCGAAATTGCAAACTCAATTTGATAGACTGGCGGAAACACAGATTTGACTTCTTAAGAGATTGCATAAACGAGCAACTTTTCTCTTGATGATGAAACTCGCCGATATTGACTTTGACGTCCCAAATTGGTTCAATTTTAATGTGTTCAAAAAAGGTTTTTCCTACGGACTATTTGTATTCGGTCTTTTCATAGGGGATTTCCAGTTCGAAGCATGGGGTCGGCAACGCGCGTGTAACGTCTCTGATGTTGCAGGCGTCCATAGGCTGCGGTAACCGCTTCGCAACAGGCAGGCCGCCAGTCGTGTCTACCTCCTTCGCGGTAAAAAAAAACGGCCTACTTTTGCTTTTCTACTTATTGCATAGCTACGTTGCCCGTTCACTTTTTATGAAATACTAGCTGCGCCCCGCGGCTTCGCCCCCGTGGAAATTTATGTTTCCAACTTTCTTAATTTTTTCTTTCATAAGAACCTTCTCCTGACAATAACAAACACAACAAAGAAATAATTAGCGAAATCGGTCCAGCCGTTCACGCTTGATGCCGTGACCAAGGAAAACGGGTTTCATTTTTATATATATAGACTAGCTTCTGCCCACGGCTTCGCCCGCGTTGGACAAAATTGTGAATCTAAACCATTCCCAGATCCCCTTGAACACACACAAAAAATTTCATCAAAATCGGTCCAGTCGTTTGAGAGAAGTTCAGTGACATACACACTCACAGAAGAATTATATATATAAAGATCAGCCCAGTTAACTAACAAGCTAAGTTACAACCATATTGGTCTTACCTAACTTATTGAAGTCTACGTATACCTACGTATTATATTTTGTTTTTATTATAAACGACTTCGAAAAAAAAGGAGCAAGAAGTTCGGTGTTCGACTGTATGTAAGTATGTTTATTTTGTAGTTGTAGTTTTCTTTGAAAAGAATGAATGTCCCCTACACCAAAAATTAATCTTATATTACTTTCCCATTTCTATTTTACAGAAGAAATATAATGTTCATATTGAATGGGGACAAATTCGAACATGTTGTAAGGACCTAAACCCTTAAATCTCCGTCCAATAAATCGCCCGTTCCCAAATATTAGTAAAGTAATACATCGATGAAGGTCTCCGCTCGCTTGTGAGGTTCTTTTTCGCTCATTATTTAGAAATGTGTTTTCGTTTTATCGGTTGTGGGCCGGCGCTGAATGTGCGGGAATTTCTTTTATAATTCGAAAATTTATTACAATTCTAACGAGTTCTTTGAATATGTGGTTTTTTCAAGGTTATCATATTATTTTTGTACCTTTAAGTATAGTATTTTTTTAAATATTTTCATTAATAGCAAAAAAATAAGAATGATAAAAAAATGAGTGCGGGTTCCTTTATGTCTTCTTTGATCTTCTGTCGTTCTGTATGACTACTATTGTCTGAAATAACATCTTTTTTACTTTAGATTTTTTTATGTTATATTTTTCATGTAAATGAAATGTAAATTGACGGAACCATTTTGCGCCTAGAGCTCCTACGGCGCATAAATTGACCATTATTATCTCTAATTGTAACATACCTAGGTATAGCTTTTTGCAGTAAGTGCCTGTCTCTTGGTTATCCTTCATATTTACTTACCACTGGCTTATGGATTGCTATAGCAGTCGCCGCGCCGCTTCGCAAAATTACTTACCGTGACGTCACAACAATTCTTACGTAACTTTTTGATATGCTGTCTTACCTTTTATCTATTTCTGCGTTTGGCAGGTCACTGTTTTTACGAAACTTTATATTCCAAAGGAGTAAAATGAGACAAATTGAAAGAGTATTTTTTTCAATAGAAGCTAAAAGCCCAGAAAGCTATCTGAATGTAAATACCCCTCCCTATTCGTAAGCCGACTGGTGGTTCTTAGAGCAAATTGCGACTTCGAGATTAAGGTCACTGTTTATAACGAAAATATAAGAGGGTTTTTCATATTGGAGACATTTTTATTAACATCTTGTTAGAAGTTTTGCGCACGGTGTAGTCGACAGCAGTAGGAAATGTATTTTTGTAGCTGTGTGAATCTTTCTATCATTACTAGGAAGCAGTGTCTGTGATATAGATAGATAGATAGATAGATAGAAAATTCTTTATTGCACACTTATAGATAGAAACAATACAACAAAACAGCTTAAAAACTAAGTGACAAGTGGCGGTCTTATCGCTCAAGAGCGATCTCTACCAGACAACCGTGGATATAATAAGAGGCTATGATAACAGTCGAGCGTTATTATTTACAACTAGTTTATGCCCGCGGCTTCGCACGCGTTGTTTATATGGAAACGTTTAAAGGTGATTTCTATCCCATGTACGTACCTATGGTATAAAAAAATTCAGCCCGATCCGTTCAGTAGTTTTGGCGTGAAGAGGTAACAAACATCCATCCATCCATCCAAAACTTTGGCATTTATAATATTAGTGTGATTTTACAAATGTTTTTCCTTGTCTTGTATCAAAACCAGTGTTTCGTACTAATGTTTGTGTTTATTTTTAACCCCCGACGCAAAAAGAGGGCTGTTATAAGTTTGACGTGTCTGTCTGTGTATCTGTCTGTGGTATCGTAGCTCCAAAACGGTTGAACCGATTTTCGTTTAGTTTTTTTTGTGTGATAAATAATTTTGTCCCGAGTGTTCTTAGCCATGTTTCATGAAAATCTGTTCAGCCAATAAACGTCGGCGGGTTTTTAGAAATTTTAATTTTGTCTTGTTTATTTAGCCTATTTCGTCCACAACTGGGCAAAGGCTTTCCAGGCACCCTTCGTTATGAAATTATTGCAAAAAATGATAACATCCTTTGAAATTTAAAAAACAATAATAATAATGTAATAATACACATAAAATAACACGAATATGAAAAAGTCTTTAATTTTGCGTTGATTTTTTGGAGAGCAAAAGTTTATCCCCTTGGGTTCCAGAATCAAAACGTTCGGCTCAGTACACATGTTTCGTGGCACCCTGTTAAAATAGCAACGAAAAGTCGAATGTTTATAGCATCAGCAGAGACAGAGACTCGAAACTATTTTCATTTACGACCATTTCATAAATATTTTGCTTAAACCAAGCAGTTGGCCTGCCACAAGCAAAATAAAGAAAATTATTAGTTAGTTTCATACCCTACTGCTCCATTGCCTTTCCTTAAAGCAGGAGTTTGGTACGGACCAATTTTGTGGACTGTAAGTTATATCGGTCCGCAGTTGAATTTTGTGGGCGAACCAATGACGTGGGGGGCCAAATGGACTGGTGGAAGGCTTTCTGGCCCATGGAGCAATTACGGGCCACCTATGGTAGAGCTCTCATAAATTGAGACTGTTTTGTTCATAATGTTTGTGTTCAAAGGTTTGTTTTCGTTAGTAAGATTGAATAAGGGTAGTTTTTTTCTATTATTTTTAGGGTTCGTTTAGTTGTCGGGGTTTGAGACCTACAGCTGCTGATCGGGCGGGTCATCGATGATGATTACAACGAAAATTATAAAATAGAATAGATTCTAATTTTCTTAATAATTTTGTGTCTTTGTTTGTACTATAATATTATAGAACAGAATATAATTATTTATTCAAGTAAAAAACAACATTATATTTCGGTTAGAAATTCCTTAAAGCCTATGTTAGGTCTAACTAGACACAGAGTTCTCACCTGTACGTATTTCTGTATTTTTATCTTATGTGACTTCACGAAACGGCTCCGCCGGAAGGCCAGCGATGTTGTTCCAGAGAATATACAATAATAGTACCTAATGTGGTTGTACGGAAATGCAACCAACTCGTGTTGAGACGGGTTCTTTTGTGACTCGAGCAAACGGGTTAACTACGAACCTTGTTTGTGTTGGAAGAACACCAGCGTTTCATCCCTTAACGAGGGACATAGTCAGGGTGGAGGGAGTGTATGCGTCTAATTAAAGTTTCTATTTCATTAACCAAGCCGATTTACAAGTACATACTTTTGGTATATTTTGACAATGCCCTTAAAAGCTTACTTTGACATAGCTTTTAGTTTATTTGTTCATTATTTATTTGGCTCTGACTAATTACTTATTATTAATTATTTATTTGACTCAGACTAATTATTTTTCATTAATTCTGGTGTTTCCTATAACGAAGTATTGTTGTTGTGTTATCTATACTAATATTATAAAGAGGAAAGGTTTGATTTTTTGTTTGTTTGTTTGTTTGTATGAATTGAATAGGCTCCGAAACTACTGGACCGATTTGAAAAATTCTTTCACCGTTAGGAAGCTTACTTTTCAGGGAGTGACATAGGCTATATTTTATCCCGGAATTCCCACGGGAACGGGAACTACGCGGGTGAAACCGCGAGGCGATCGTCTAGTACTTAAATAAAGAATGTAACGACATCGAGTGTTACATCAAGTGTACCGACGACGATGGAATAAATAAATACAAATACAAACAGCCATGGTGAAAATAACAGCCCGTCGTTTGTATGCTAATTAACTAATCAATTATCTAAATCACAGGATTGACCACAGGGTCAAGGTTAATATTTACTTAGAAATTCAATTAACAGTAACCCGACTTGACGTTGACAAGAGATTTGATCATGGACTAAAGATGATAAGAGTACGTAGTACAACGGACTAAAAATCATGATATCTAATTCTTATCCGTTCAAAAATCAATCCTTCATTTTTCCCGTTTTAATAAATTCTCCGACTTCATTGAGTTATTGTGTTTGTTCAATTTGAGGTCTGAGTTATTCCAAGTATAATTCGTTTTTAGTTCTCAGAGCATCAATAATGCATTTCGTTCTTTCTCTTTGCTCGTCAAGGAGCTACATATTTTAGAATAGATTCGAATGAAGTGCCACTATTATTTAAGTGAAAAGGTACGTAACTTAGGTGTTTATTATTCTATATGGATTTATTTTATAAATTGTTTTACAATTTTTATAATAATTTTAATTTAGACTAGATAAATGATGCTTTTTCACCCTATGTAACTAGTGTAATTGGTTTTTGAAAATCGTGTTAGTTACTAAGCAAATAAACAAATAAATAAACAAATTAATTACAATTTATTTTCACTGCGCTTTAACTTTAATGGTGGTGTCTTAAAAGAGGTAAGCTATTTTAAGATTACCGAGCCCGCGCGGGCCGTTAATGCGAGTTAAGTTAATGTGTCATCTAATATTTAGTTTTCTTGCGAATTTACTGGGAACCATAGTGCGTATTTTTACATATTTAATTGATAGGTTTTTATGAGTCTACAGAAGCAGGAAAATGTTTTCTATATCAAAGTTTAGATTATAATCTAGGGGAATGGGCTGTCAGAAACACACCACCGCAGATACCGACCCGATTTACAAGACGACTAAGTTGAAGTTGCCATTTGTTGTATAGCTTTATAAAATGTTGACGTTCGACTTATTTTCAAAACTATTACTTGGTTTTGTATGATATGATATACGTAAGAGTTATGTAGAGTGGACTTCTCAAATAAGTACTCAGTTGGTTTACTGTCGAGAATTTGAGTCTCTAAGTATGGATTCTCATTCATTCGATCCTGACCGGCGTGATTAATTGCACGAAAATTGGTTACAAGCGAATAGAAGTTATAGAAAATATTTTGTAGACAAGGGGAATACTTAATTCTGACGCGCACTGTACATACCTAATTTCAAACTAAATTTTACGTTCAAAATGGGCGAAGTACCAAATTTTGGTTTGGATCTACTGTTTCATTTCACCTCTATTTTCAGCATTGATAAGTTTCATATTTTTAGACGCCGTCAGTGGCACAGCGCGTGGCGAAGGTCCACCTGCGTTGTAGAAGGTTGTGGATTCGATACCCACCGATACCCACCTCGGAACAAAATGTTTGTACAATGCGCAGATATTTGTTCCGTGTGTTCTGTTTTCTAGGTATAATAAAAAAAGAACTTAATGTATTAATGTACTAATGTAATGTATTAACAATATCAGTTATGTAGTAGGTACCCGTAATATAACCTCTGCTCACTTCGGCTGAATGATTCTGTGTGGAGGTTCGTCCATCATTATTATAATTTTTTAGCAATGTAAATCTCTACTAAATTGTCCAGAAATCCTTGGCTTAATCAGTTGTAACCTCTCTTCATGAAACCAAAGCTTAAGAAGATAATTTCAGCTTAGTTTACCCACAATGTTTTATCGAGGAAGTTATCAACAATAACAAAATTAATAAAGCTACCCTTTTAGGGCCTTGCTTGCCGCAGAGCTGGGTTCATGTCGTACAAAATATTAATTTACGAAAGTTTCCCGGACAATGTGCTAAGCACTATAATTTACAAACTAACTAACACAACTAAAGTTTATAATAGCGAATTCGTAATTTAAACGTGTTGGGTTAAGTTTAGTTTGGATTGCTAACGGCCGCTTTTTAATATGCTGTCAAAGAGACAAGAGGTCGGCTAATTAAAAAGGTTGATGATATCGACTAAAAAGATTTTCAACTAATTACACAGCACGCAAGCAACTTATTACAGATAAGGGTCAGTTCACACTTACCACATCCACACCACAACCAGACGAAAAAAACAACACGTGGTCGATTGCTAATTTGTATGCAAATGAAATTTCACTAGCCATCGACCATATCGCAACTACTTGCCTCAACGCAACCACATCGACATTTTGTAGTCACCACAACGCAAGTGCAACAAGCTGTAGCGACACTATTCACACGTAATCGCTGCTTCATCACTTTTTGTCGCTGCGAAGTGTTGTTGTTGTACCTACGTGTGAATTATCACAATGTGATAATTCAATAGGATTGTTGATTGACAAATAATGCTACAAAAGTTTGTATGTAAAGAATTTATTCTGAAACGGGTCAATATAAAATCCATATTTTTCTTCATTGTGTTGGAAAGTTTTAATATGAAGAAAATAATGATTTCAATTTTAACTGAAATGGATCCCAGTAACTGGAATAACCCGTATTTTTATGAATAAACCCAAATGAGTATCGACTTTTATTTATGTAGCCGGATCACGGAAGGCAAGCCGCCCGCGGACATATTCAAATAAACTTATTTACTAAAACTCGTTTAACTTGCAAAGATAAACAAATTAAACCTTTATGGAGGTAATTAAGAGTTATTGTTTATTTCGCGAGCGGCCTCAACGACAGGATGTGAGTCGCTTATCGAGCTGAGGATGAGGATGAGGGTACATACTCGTACATGCGTTGAAGATTAAGCTTTGAATTGCTCAGCGGATTAGGTGGCGGATGGTGAGAGTCAAGGAGGCTTTGTGATAATAATAGCCACGTTATGATGGTGAATTTTGAGAAGTGGATTTTGTGGCTCATTCCCCTACTTATTATTTCCGTACGTTATTAGAATGGGATAGGACCTTGCAAAAGTAAATGTCCGACCGCGCTTGTTTGTAAAGGCGTAATAGTCTGTAGATGCTTTGTTGAAGGTTACAGTATCAAACGTAAATTAAACCAGGACAATCCACACAGCATCATCTAGCAGTGCTTGTGTTGTGGGTACTAGATAATTGATATAATTATATATTCAAAAAAATTGTTCTATGTAGAATATATTACATAGAAAGATAGAAAACATAGAAAATACCCAAAACACAACACATCACTTAAGGTAGGTATGTCAAATTTAGCTAATCCTGATAATGTAAAAAATATCTATCTATGTACTCGTATATTATTATGTATATCAGTTATCTTAGTACCCATAACACAAGCTCTGCTTACCTTGGGGCTAGATAATGCTGTGTGAATTGTCCAGCATTATTTATTTATTTATTTATTTATTTAATGTGAGATCATTTGCGAATAACACAGGGTCGGTGCTGGGTGGCACAGACCTTAGGATAAAAACTATCCTAGTTTGACTAATCATTATGAATGTGAACGAGGGTTCTTCTAACACAAATTGGGTTCGTAGTCAACCCTGAGCGGGCTACCTACACACCTAGTGTGTGTTCATAATGAATTTATGTAGGTACCTATTTCAATATTAGTTTGTTCTCGAAGTCGAAAGCGGAACCAACCAACTACTAGCCCGTCACCGTGAAGATATCGGTCATGTGTTCCCGCCTAAGGGGTAAAGTTCGTGGAAGGACATAGCGATTATGTGGACCATCTGTCCCGGAGTTTTAATTGTCTTTGGTGGAGTTTTGGATTTATGAACTCGCGATTTGTGAAACTGTTTATTCCACTTTAAGTTTTGGAATTGTTGATCATGCCTATCTTCTGTGATCTGACCTACTTTATGACAGTCGCTTCTTGACAATTGTTTTTAAAGTTCTGGCATGGAACGTGCCAACGATTTTATAGCCAATTATTTAAAATCATGCAAATTGTCTTGGTCGTTTTGTTCAAATAATTTATTAAAAATCAGTAGTATTTTTGCTTGCTGAGTCTCACTTGCGCCAGGCTAGGTTACCACGGATAACTCAGAGCTAAATACTACTTTGGAGTTAAATTTGAATTATGTCTTGTACCACCAAGAGTTAGGAGTTAACCTTGAATTAAATATTGAAATGTTTAACCCACTGATGTGGGAGGGTTAGGTCAACTAACTCTGGGCTAGTAATGTCAAAAATATGAAAATTGAGGGTTTGTAATGTTTGTTGAGTTTGTCACATCGGTTTTTTTTTGTCCTGAACAATAAATGACTGGTTGTAGTCTGATGATTATGAAGGGCTCATTGAATTTTGTTGAAGAATTGCAGAACGGTTCAATCATAATTTACTCACAAAAATAGATCAAAATCTGACATGAAGGAATAGACTTATTCAAATTATTGTAGAGCGAGAGAGAGCAGTATACTTAAACCATTCAGCATTTATCCTACTATGTTTGGCCGGATGTAAAAAGAATAAATGAACATGACATTAACCGCGGGTTAGTCGACTCTGGGTTAATTTTTACTGGTGCAATATAACCTGTGAGCTGAAAATTCAAAATATTAACGCCGAGTTAGTAAGCCTTGAGTTATTTATTAAACTCCAACTTTTGGCACAAGTAGGCCTAAGTATAATAAATATCTTTTAGTGACCTGCTGTTAAATATAAGATATTGACATTAGGTACCACTACATGTCTCGCCTTCCTTTTTTCATTCGAGAGGTCAGTTACTTACTTTGTGGGTCCTCTTTTACCATTTCGTCAAGACCTTAAAAAATGTTATTTTCTGTCCATAAGCTCATTATTCATGGCCATGCTCTGCGCACACTTGGCAGAGTCTCGAAGCCGACACCCGACAAACAGGCTATAAAAATGAACAAACTGCTACAAACTGGTGTTTGGTATTAAGATTGAAGTTTAGAGATAGCTCGAGAAATTGGATTTTGTCTTCTTGCTGCAGGAAAAATGGACAAGATCTTAAACCAAAAATATGTTTTGTTAGCAAAGTTACCGATATAAAGTAAAAAGTTATTTCAGACACACAAAATGCCGCACATCACAGAGGCAGGCAAATATCACGCCCTAAATGATTTTAGTAAAATAACATTTTTGTTTAAATGGGACATGTAGGTATAGCGTTGTGAAATTAAATGCGTAAAGCATTTAATTTTGTTTACTTCATCTCCATTTTAGCATAATGATGTTAATTTTGCCTTACAAAGAGATCACCGATGTGTCACAAATGGCCACAACATCCGAAGCATACTCGAACTTTATGTTTATCTAAAATAAACAGTGTTTATAGGTAGGTACCTTTTCACCATCGAAATCATCATCGAAAATAATGTGGATAATGTTAGATGATTTATATGGCTTTAGTATGGGCTGGCAAAATATAAAAACGAAAAATACAAAGGTTAAAATGCAACTAGTCACTCAATATAATTCGAAAACAAATCTAGAATCGAAACATAATTTTAAAAAATAGTTGCACAAGCTACGAAGCAAAAAAGAACAAGAGTTCGTATAAAACTATTGGATCGCTGTCGTACATACTAGTAAAAGTAGTTCCTCTCTTTGCGGTAGGAGCACTACAGGGCGCTAAATGTTTGCGAAGGAAACGAAAACGAAAATAGTTTTCGTCTACTATGCACAACCCGTACCAAGGACTCATGGGACTAAAATCTTTTTTTAGAAAATAAATCTAACTCGGGTTAAAATAGGGATTTGTTAACACCAAAGTTTGACACGGCCTATGTTTAATGAGAAACGTGTGGTTTCTCGAAAATGTGAGGTTTCGCTATCTAGTCACTGGTTTATTCACAAAGGTAGGGTACACTCACAGTGGACCTTGGATCTTGTACTTGTATGTAAAGTAAAGTAAATAGGTTTTATTTTTCGGAGTAGGTACTCCATAGATTTCAATTTTGAATTTACGATTTTCTTTAAAATTTCTTCTAAACTTGGTAAGTTTACAACTTTTAAGACATTGACATGGCTGAAAGTTGACTCTAAGTACATAAATTCGACGAAACAAAAAACAACAATAAAAAAAAATTTGAAAATCGGCCATAATATGGTCAAAGTAATCCAATAGGGGTTCCTTTTTTCCTTTTGAGGTACGGAACCCTAAAAAGTGCTATTATACTACGTTTGATTCTATACCTATAGATTTCCTCCTTATATCTGGGAGAAAAGAGGGAATTAATAAACATCTAGTTTGTGTGTGAGTTGTTAATTATACCTTCGGTGAAAAATCTCCAAGGCAGAGAGAAAAAAAAAAAACATCTTACAAACAAAGTAACGATTTCCCGTTCGGTAGATAATATTGTAATTACTGAAAAAGATATCGTTATAATCCAACTCCTCAAAACTTCGAAACATTTTCATCGACGATAAAGCCGATAAATCAAGATCGGTCCACAAGTAAATTATCCCTCGAAATCCATTATATTTGAAACTCCTGACGCCTATTTCACGAGATAATTCAATCCGCTGGAATGTAGTTTACTAATGAAGGAACTTCGGCGACGTCTCACCACCGACGCCGACGGCAGTTGCCGAAAGTGGGGATTGTGGTGTCGGATGCGACTCTTTGGCGAAAACCCCACTGAGACATAGGATATGCATTTCAAGTCACACAGTACAAATAAAGCCGACATAATACAAAAATACTTTTTTTTATTCTTTACTATTTGAACCTTTACGGCGCTGAATATAAGATTTTATTTATTTTATTTTACAATTTTAGGGAAACTAACAGCTAGGTAACTATAATTACAGAAATGGTGGGTAACTAACGGCTAATTAAAAGTTCCCACAAATAATAACTAAATTAAATTTTAGAGACAAATGTAAGAAAGTAGACGGCACTTTTGGTTCATAATAAGAAAAAAAAAAAAAACTAAGTTGCAAATTATTTAGATCTGCAATATATCATTCGAACTAGCAAAGTCTTTCAAAGAAACGAATATTATACCTTTTAACGCAGCAATGCATATCTGCAGCAATTAAGGACTTTGAGTCATTGGTCAGGTTTAAAAAATATAATAACATGGCAAAGAATACGCATTGGTACAATTTTTTTTAAGTGGTTAACCATTCTAATTTTTTAGTTTCATAATTACCTAGATAGGTACTACATTTACCGAATACTACACGACGCAATTTTAGCAACTTTTCCGGTAAATCATCTCGTAAAGGTAACTTCTAAAGAAAAAGTCGCGTCCGAAAACCTTTTATTTCCAAGCAATTGTTGAAGCAGCAACGAAAAACTTTTTCTTCTTAATTACTAGGGATCGGACTAAATTTGGCCGAATGCTGTTTACAGGAGCGTGAAGTTTGTCCGGATTGCTGGACGAAGGTCAGGCCTTATAATAATTAACTTGGCATTTCATTTATTTTGCTTAAGTTTGCTAGGAGTTTTGTTAATTGATTTTTCAAATTGTTGGTCGGTTACAGGTTTTTTTTTACGCGAGTTTTGCTGATCTCGTTATTTAAAACATCCGTGAAAAACAGGAGACTTAAGTTAAGTAGGTTTGTTTTTCTACGCCTATTATGCGTACAGCTAATCTATTTAACTGTGGGCTATTTAGAATAGACTAAACAGTCTGTAACTGCACAACCTTATTCACAGGGTTCAAAGTCAAACCATACATATCCATACCATAAACTATTTAAGTAGCTATATCGGCTTACGAAGCCATAGACCGCTATTTTGCTATAGGCCTGGTCGTTTGGCGAAAAATATGGCTTCTTGCAGCCTTAATTAGAGCCTGGAATGAATTATACGAGCATTTATCTCACGCAGGTAGAAGGGCCAAAAACAGCTTCGCTAAGAAATGTGACTTTTCAGACGTGAATTTATGTTGTGATTCATTAAATAAGGTGGCTGTATCTTTAATGTTTACTTGGCAGTATAACAAGCGTTTACTGTGCATAACTTACTGTGCAAAATCTCTAAATTACAAAATCTACGCAATCACATCATTGCTTCAATTGCGTCTGTAAGACATACAGTAAAAAAATATTGTTGTAACACCAACTGATAAGTATAACAAATAGATAGGTATTGAATTGATTATTTTTGATTAGTGTGTAAAGTATCCACTTCACCACCAAGCTTTCCGTTTATTCCCCAAAATTGGATAATACTTTATCAAAGCCACTTATTTGCTTCTTCCATTCAATAAAAAAAAAATGTATTTAAATCCAGAATTCAAAGCTTAATAAAAAGCCTGAGTAAGTATTCCTTTGAATTCAGCGTTAAACGAGCTGTCATATTATATTTTATAAAAGCTCTGGCGTGTTCAGGAAACGGAGAGATACGCATTATAACATTGTCAATATTTATAAGGATCCAATAACTCGGACGGTACTATCGCGCGTTATTTAGATTGGTTATTGAAAACCGTACCGGTTTAGCTCAGAAACAAACACAATTTAAATCTATTTCGAGCGAGTTCAGTAGTTTGGGCCGAAAATGAAATGGTCCTGACGGTTTTGGTTTTGAATTAATTGGTTTTGGAGTTTCCAAATATAGAAATAGTATTTTCTGTCGATAGTATACTGTCTCACTGACTTATACCTACTAAATTTATTCCTTCCCGCAGCTTTGGACACGTGGTGGTCTTTATTTATCCGAGTACCACCTGTGCAAAGCGTTGCCTATGTCACTCAGGAATAATGTAGCTATTCTTAGAAACCATCTTGAGATCTTCACACAAAAACTTAGCATTATTCCGATTCAGAAAACTTTATAATTAAGTGGGTATAGATAGATGTGATGTCTAGATTAAACAAATTGTTGTAGTGTATCCCATTCTTTGTCCTTCGCAATCGCGTACATCACTGAAAATGAAAGACAGAATCTCGTAAAATTTATCTAAATTTATCTGGAATAATATAATTTTGAGTGAAATCCTTGCAGTAAAGACCGACGTAAAACGGCTGGAGGGCCGCGATAAATGGAAATGGTAATCAAATTTACAAGGAATTGTACTTTCTTACCAAATTATTCGGATTAGTTCATGGAGAGGCTACGAGGGACGCGGTTTTACTTTCCCAGAACCACGCTTACCTTAGGTATTGCGACTTTTTCGTCTTTCACGTGTCGGGCGCTTTATGCTGTTTGAAAGATGACTGATAATACCCTAAGTAACATTTGATTACTGTAAGTTCTTATAAAAATACTTTTAAACGTCAGCAAAAACAATATTATTGTTATGTAAAAAATATATATTTTAAAACTTTGCTGCTCACAAGTAAAGGGAAAAATCCGAATATCATAAATATGTAACTTATTCTACTTAATAGGACCTAAACCTATAGGGTACTTCCCGTAGACCTAGAATTATGAAATTTGGCAAGAAGCAAGGTCTTAATCTAAAACCGTAAATTTGTAGTTTATTCACCAAAGAAAAATACTTTTGATTCTTGCTATAGACCAAAACCTATAGGGCACTTCCCGTTTACCTAGAATAATAAAATTTGGTAAGAAGCAAGGTCATATAGCACAAATAACGAGGAAAATCTGAAAACCGTAACTTTGTAGTTTAATAACAAGAAAATAATAACTTTTGATTCTCTCCCTCGACCAAAATATACAGGGTACCTACTTCATGTTGACCTAGAATTATGATATTTGGCAAGAAACAAGGTCTTAAAATTAAACGGAACCCTTAGTGCGCGAGTCCGACTCGCACTTGACGTTTTATTTAATATTCGCTCCCTCCAATCAATAAGTTCAGCTCAATCGGTCGAGGATAATCTGGTCTAAAATTCAGTTTCTATACTAAATGATAAATGATAAATGATAAATGATAAATGAATTTTATTGCTGTGATGAATTGCTGTCATTAATACTAGTTTTTATTTGTTTTGTACCTTTTATTTTTTAATGAAAGTAAATATTTATTTCATTTTAATTTCAGATTTGTTTATTGAGACTTATTACGGTGCTCCTAGCCATAATTAGGTCTATGTAGTTCCATCTTCATACGGTCCACAGTTCCAAGTGTTCCTCGGAAGCTCTTCCGAAAGATTTATCCCGCGGCATCGGACTGCCAAGTGGATACTGTTGGGATTTATCTTTATACTTCGCAGCTTTAACTGTGAATCTGGACTTTACATTGCAGATAATTTTTTGTAACAAAACAATTTATGATCTCAAATAACATGAATTGGCCAACGTTACCCCAATTATAGAACCATTTCTAAGGAAGAGTGCACCGTGGGTAGTGGCTCGTCAAATCACTTTTTTCTATAACAACTCTCTAAGCGGGTCTCCTCGGTTCGGCAATAATTTATTGACTTAGCAGGAAAAACTCAACCGTGAAGATGATCTCTATGAGGCAAACCGCTCAAACAAAATATAATTTCTTAGGTAACGCAGATTAGGAATAACGTACCGAACGGCATGGTGGTAGTACTTTGCGTAAATAATTTCATTCGAGTTTTCGGTATATATGGTTATTGGTAATTCACTGGCACTACGTGAACTATCGTTTCCGCCCATCATCACGACCACGTTCCTGAAGACAGCAGAGCCGTTTTTAATTTTAGTTTCAAATAAAGCCTCTCTTTAGAACGATTACTGAATGGAAGGGATCCTACTACCAATACCAAGAATTAAGACCTGCCGTCTTCACTAACGTGTTCTTGATGATGAGCAGAACCTGCAGTTCAGGCAGTGTCAGTGAATTACCAATAACCCTGTGGTTGTACCAATAACCCCTAATGGTGTAGGGAATCATTTTAAACTGAGACCAGCGCTGTCGGACATTTAAACCAGATGGACATAGAATATTTACTTTGACAAGGTTCCGTCCCATTCTAAGTTAATTACGGACTATACTTAAATACTCACAAGCATAACGAACATGTTTTGTACTTGAAAATTTGCAGTTGCGACTTCTATGATTTAAAATCAAAAAGTCAGATCCAGAATAGACAAAAAGTCTATACAGCAGGGCACGTTACCTTCACACACCTGTAATTTATCTGGGACAACCTGTCCCAACCAGATTTATAGTTTTATAACAACCACCTTAGCAATTTATCGTCAAGTAATGCGTGAACTTTGCAGAAAATACAACAACAATTTGCCCTTTGAACGTCCTTTTACCTACTCGAATAGAAAATACTAGAGTATTTTAAGCCTAGGTCGTGAATCACTTTATTTAATAGATAGATAAAGCATTTACTTACTGTGCAACACCCAATACTACGGAAAAGTAGGCTGATCTTAGAATAACAATACCTACCTAACTCAAAAGAATATTAAAGCCATATTTAGAACATTATTTATCATAACATACCTAACTTATTTTTAATTTAGATTTTTAATTTAGATATATTTTTTTTTTTTTTAAAGAGACTTAGCTCTGCAGCGTATGCAGTCAAAAAAATCCGTCATCTTACAGACGTTGATACTTCTAGACTAGTCTATTTCAGCTACTTCCATAGTGTTATGTCTTATGGCATTCTGCTGTGGGGGAAAGCTGCAGATATTAACACCGTATTTGCGCTGCAGAAGAGAGCTGTTCGTGCAATCTATAATATGGGTCCCAGAGAATCCCTGCGTGATAAATTCAAAGAAATAAACATAATGACAGTACCATGTCAATACATTTATGAAAACTTGTTGTACACTCATAGAAATATCAATCAATTCCCTAAAAATAGCGACATACATAATAATAAATACTAGAAATAAGAATAAACTCGCTGTGCCCACAACTAGGCTACACAAGATAAATTAATCTTTTAAAGGGAAATGTATACGCTTCTACAACAAAACTCCAAGTGAGTTGCAAAAAATATCAATAAATAAATTCAAACAAATTGTCAAAACCTTGCTGTGCAAAAAGGCTTACTATAAAATATCAGATTATCTAGAGGATAAAAAAGCTTGGGACGGGTTTTGCTCCAACTCGAAAAATAACAAATAACAGGCTAAAGGTTTCTTCGTCGCTTCTTTACTTTAGTCTACATATCGAAGCGACAGAAATCAAAAATATCACTTTATTTCCGTGTCAGCGTTTACTTTTATATTTTGACCTTTTCTAAGTGTACATTTATTGTATTTATGGAAATAAAGAGTTTTTGATTTTGATTTCCTTCATCATAATCAGCCTATATTAGTCCACAGTATTTCGCAGATCGTCATCCCACCAGTCGCGGTCTCCAGTGAAGAGCACGATTACCCCAGCGGTTGTCGGTTCTTCGCGAGATATGGCTGGCCCATTGCCACTTCAGCTTGCTGATTTTTATAGCTATGTCGATATCTTTTGGTTCTCTGTCGGATGTATTTGTAACGAATCTTATCCTTCAGAGAGACTCCGAGCATAGCTTGATGACTGACTTTGAACTTGTGGACCAGCCCTACCGTGAGTGTCCACGTCTCAGCTCCGTAGGTCATGACGGGTAGGACGCACTGATTGAAAACTTTAGTTTTCAAGCATTGCGGTATGGATGACGAGAAGACACGACGTAGTGTCCCAAACACTGCCCATCCTCTTGGCCTTAATTTCCCTAAAATGCATAATTTATTTTATTAGGTATTTTACTTTGCCATATAAAGGGGCATCCTACTGCCAAAGTCAGGCGCAGCGTTGTCACAGATGACGTGATTGGTGGATCGCTCGTGCGCGTGTGCATCTGCATACCGCGCCGTACAGCTAGAACACTGGACGGGGACACCACTGTGCCTGTGTGCGTAACTGTCATAGGTATTAAGTGTGTCTATAAATTACATTAAAAAACTTAAAAGAATCTTACGATTAAAGACAGTAGAGTCTTAAATTCTAAATTAAGTTTATCTACCATAAAAAATCACATCTTTTCGACAATAATCTATCTATGGCCCTCATCAGCACACGTACGCCCACCAGCTAACCTGCCTCTCCCAGACAAGGTGGGTTTTGCCAAAATCACGCTTGCGATCATCGTGATCACTAATATCTGTATTCTACTAATTAATATCCTATCCTATTATAGGTAATATTATAAAGCCGAAAGTTTGCGAAATCTAAATTTTTGTTGCCTATCCTATTAGTTTTTGTATCTCCAAAACTACTGAACAGATCCAGATGAAATTTGGCGTACGTTTAGAGCAAAGCTAGCTTAGATAATAGGCTTCTTAATATACAGAAAATACGCGTACGAAGCCGCGGGCAGAAGCTGGTATTTCATAATTATTAAAATATAAACTATAAATAATCTTCATAATCAAACTAAATTCATCGAAAACTGACCAGTCTAAACCAAGGTTGCCTGAAAGCGAAGGGGAACTTTGTGATGACCCATGAGTCCCGTCAGTTCCTCTAGGGTGCAAACGAAACTCTATTATGTACTCAGCCTCCGCTGTTGTCTGTTTATTTAATTCTCATAATCTAAGGCCATTATTTATGGAACCTACTAGAATAACTGAAACCTCAGCAAAATGTATAGATAATGTATTTGTTTGCCAAAGTGAAAAAATTGTTACTAAGAAAATAATAAGTAATTTAAAATCAGACCACTTAGGTCAACTAATAAAACTAGAAATTCAAGTAAAAAACAATAATTGTAAAAAGAGATTAACTTACATACCTGTGACCACCAGTCGATTTGAACGGTTGAAATTGGATTGGGATTCTAAGCCATCACCTAATTACTCACATAACAACCCAAATGAGTCGTATTGTAGTTTTTTTTATAAATTCACCAATGCGTTCAATTCAATATTCACATCCAAATCGATTATGGTCTCAGAAAAACTTAGCTTTAGTGAGTGGGCAACAGTAGGTATACATAAGAGTAGAGAAACTTTGTATGAACTATATAGTGAAAAACAATACAATTTTAGCCAGGAGTTCAAAAAAAAAGTAAAAAATTACTCAAAAATGTTTAGAAAAGTTTGTCAAATCGCAAAATCAAATTATTTAAGCTCCAAAATTAGAAATAGTGAAAATGTCATAAAATCAACGTGGAAAATAATAAATAGTGAGACTGGAAAGGTCAGTACCTACGTTAATGATTACAATTTAAAGATAAATGATTGCACAATCAAAAATGACATTGAAGTAGCCCAAGCTTTTGAAAACTTTTTTACTGACATTCCAATCTCTACTACGAAGTGTCTAAACTCTTCTCAATTAATCGCTGAGTCATTACTCATAGAAAATGTACCTAAATGCGAAAATAAACTTAATTTCAACTATGTCGATGAAAAAGATATTAAAAAAGCCTTCAAACTTTTAAATATAAAGAAAACTGCAGATCTCTGGGGCATTTCCGTTAAAATTATTAAACCTTTAATTGATACGATTGCACCAGATCTAGCTTTTATATTCAATGAATCTATTGATTGTGGCGTATTTCCTGATCTAATGAAATGTAGTAAAGTAATCCCACTATTTAAATCGGGTAGTAGGTCTGACCCCACTAACTTTAGACCAATATCAGTACTGCCAACTTTCAGCAAAGTTTTTGAAAAACTTATTTTACATCAATTGCTTAGGCATTTTAATGGCAATGACCTGCTACATGGTAAGCAATTCGGGTTTACTCGGGGCAGGTCAACTACTGATGCCGGTGTAGAGTTAGTATCGCATATTTTTGATGCTTGGGAGAAGTCGCAAGACGCTTTAGGCGTTTTTTGCGACTTGTCAAAAGCGTTCGATTGCGTACACCATGAAACATTAATCAGGAAACTACATCACTATGGAATAAGAAACACCTCTTTGGATCTTCTTACATCTTATTTGAGTGATAGGATACAAAGAGTTGACATTAATGGGAAACGGTCTTCGGGGTCTGTAGTTACAATGGGTGTACCGCAGGGTTCTATCCTCGGTCCTTTCCTATTCTTAGTTTATATTAACGACCTGCCTCATCTTGTCAAGAATAATCACGAGATTGTATTGTTTGCTGATGATACTTCATTAATTTTTAAAATGATGCGACAAAACACAAATTTCGACGATGTGAATAATGCAATCTCAAAAGTAGTTCATTGGTTTAGTGTCAATAATCTTTTGCTAAACGAAACCAAAACAAAATGTATTAGATTTATTCTACCTAATGTTAAACAAGTGAAGGCTGATGTAAACGTTAAAGGAGAAACTTTAGAAATAGTAGAAAGTGCCGTATTCTTAGGAATCACCTTAGATAATAAACTTCAATGGGGCCCACACATAGATAAGCTATCGAAGAGACTCAGTTCTGCAGCGTATGCAGTCAAAAAAATCCGTCATCTTACAGACGTGGATACATCTAGACTTGTTTATTTCAGCTACTTCCATAGTATTATGTCTTATGGTATACTGCTGTGGGGGAACGCTGCAGATATTAACACCGTATTTGTGCTGCAGAAGAGGGCTGTTCGGGCTATCTATAACATGGGTCCTAGAGAATCTCTACGTGATAAATTCAAAGAAATAAACATAATGACAGTACCATGTCAATATATCTATGAAAACTTATTGTACACTCATAAAAATATAAATCGGTTCCCTAAAAATAGCGATAAACATATTTTTAATACCAGAAATAAACATAAACTCGCTGTGCCCACAACTAGGCTACACAAAATAAATGTATCTTTTAAAGGGCAATGTATACGCTTCTACAACAAAACTCCTAGTGAGTTGCAAAAATTATCAGTAAATAAATTCAAACAAATTGTCAAAACCTTGCTGTGCAAAAAGGCTTACTATAAAATATCAGATTATCTAGAGGACAAAAAAGCTTGGGACGGGTTTTGCTCCAACTCGAAAAATAACAACTAACAGGCTAAAGGTTTCTTCGTCGCTTCTTTACTTTAGTCTACATACCGAAGCGACAGAAATCAAAAAATATCACTTTATTTCCGTGTCAGTGTTTAGTTTTTTATTTTGACCTTTTCTAAGTGTACATTTATTGTATTTATGGAAATAAAGAGTTTTTGATTTTGATTTTGATTTGATTCTGTCTGTCCGTCTGTCAGAGGGCTCTATCTCACGAACCGTAACAGTTGAATCTTTCACAGAATGTGTATTTCGCTTGTCGCTATAACAACAAATACTAAAATGAAATAAATATTCAAATTAAAGGGGGCTCCTATGCAAATCCACGATTCTTTGACTGTTTTTGCTCTAAGTTTGTCGAGGCTGTATCTCTTGAACCATAATAGGTGACACATGAAACTTTCTATAATTATCAGTTCAACTTTGATACCAACAAAAACTAAAAAGAAAATGAGGTGGATAATTTAAGGGGGTCTCCAAACAGTTGTGTTCTTAAAGTTTCGTTGGAGAAATAGGATTGAACGATGCGGCGAGACCCTCCGTGTGCGAGCATATTCGCACTTGGCCGGTTTAATAATGAAAGCTACCACAAAACGAATAGACTTCGTTTGAACACTATCGCAACTGATAGATGATAATGATGTGGCAGATGATGCATCACGAAGGTCTCGTAGACACCAGCTAATTCACTCTTGTATATTAGGCCGGAAATGTAGAAGTAGGCGAGTTCTTAACCTACTGTTGTACTCATTGTGAAAAAGTTAAATGCGGACAAGACCAGATTTTACTTAGCGTTTTCTTTTCACTAGAATACTTTCCAAAAACAAACACCTGTCCAATCCCTCAGTCAAAAACTCACAAGTGACAGATAAAACCAGCATTTGCTGAAATAACGCCTTACGACTCCCGAGATGGCCTCCAATAAAGGCGCCCATCAATTCCCTCCGTAATGAAAGTCGCGATTTGTCGTCACATAAACGAAATCCTCCTTTATGCGGGTATATTGCAAGTTTACAAGCGACTATCAAATTCACTTTACGCGTATCGGGTGTGGCTTTATACGGACTGGCTGATTTCATGGGAGGGGGGGGGGGGGGGGGGATGTATCATGTGTTAGAAAATTCTGGAAGCTGTAGAGGAATCGGTGGACTGATTGACTATCGATTGGTTTTGTAGTTGTTATTGATGTCACTTTTTGAATTAGGTAGTGAACTAAAATGGTCATAATTTCAGTGGTAAATGAAAGCAATTGCAACAAACAAACGCGAAAACAATCTTTTATTGGTAGGTGAAACGTACCTACCAGCCAATCTCGACACCGACCTAACCTAATCTAACCATGTTAATTATCGAGCTCTAGCATGTTTGAACAGTTAAATATTAACTTGGACTGCAGGTTAAGTAGAGAGAAGACAAACACTTATAGAACGAAGCTACGTCAGACTTAAGGTAACTCTGGGTGAGTTGAGGCCTGGACCCAACTCTGGCTTAGGATAAGTCTTAGGCATACTGCTAGTATGGCTTTAGTATGGTTAGAAACACCGATATGTTTATGACGCGCCACACCACACCACAGTAATATTGTGCTGTGTATTATTTATTTGTTTTAACCCCCAACGAAAGATACACCTTTAATTACAATAAAACGTCAAGTGCGAGTCGGACTCGCGCACTAAGGGTTCCGTAAGACCTTGTGTCTTGCCAAATTATCATGATTCTAGGTCAACGGGAAGTAGGTACTCTATAGGTTCTGGTCTGGTCAAAAGTATTTTTTTTGTGAATAAACTAGAAATTTACTGCTTCCGGATTTTTTCTTGACTTGTGCCATGAGTAAGACCTTGCTGCTCACAAAATTTCATGATTCTAGGTCTACGGGAAGTACCGTATAGGTTTTGTGAGCGTGTGATTCCCTTGGAAATTTTAAAATATTTGGCCATGCTGGCTGTAAGTTTTGAGTGCGTTGACTTAGAAGTTTTATATACATCGCGGCTCTAAGAGGTTACGGACTTGAGTATTGGACGTTAATTTCAACTCGTTACGTCTACGCGTTCCAGAGAAAACGGGGTTGACAGAAGGACAGACAGACGGACAACAAAGTGATCATTTAAGGATTCCGTTTTTCCTTTGAGGCACGGAATCCTAAAAAACATGAAAAATAAGTACTAAAGGACTAGTGTTCCCTCAATTCTATATAGCTAGCTAGGTATTACAGAAGAGTCTATAGTTTCAATCCATATTCCTATTTCGATTAGGTGCTTTATTAGTATCACGTATAACTCCGTAGCAATTTCGTACATTTGTAGCCACTTCGTTGCTTCGTAGCAAGTCGTCGATCGTAGCAAATTCGTAGCCCCGTAGCAATGTACTGTCAGCCATGCAAATTGGGTACCTCCAACACTTCCCAGCGTCGCGATTCTGAATTACATGAATATTGCATTGAAATGGAGTTTATCTAGTTTATTATACGGAAGCGCTTTATGCACTGTCTCATAATATTTGTTTTTTAACGTTTATTTTAAACAAAACTCGCTTCTGCCTGCTGGATGAATGTTTGTTACCTCTTCACGCTAAAACTACTGAACGGATCGGGTTGAAATTTTGCATACAGGTAGTTTTGGACCTAGAATAAAACAGGCCACATCTTATAAATCATTTCATATCATCTTATAAATTAGTTCCCTTGGGATATAAATAACCTATAATCGTTTCCATAGAAAAAAGGCATGTGAAGCCGCGGGCATAAACTCGTATCTTGATAATTAAATTTAAATTTTAAAAACAAGACATTTATTCACAAAGAAAATTATACTAGTATTTAAAATTGAATAATTACATTAATTTCAAGACAAAAGGTAGTCTATGTCCTACTCCAGGTTACAATCCTATCTCCTTGCATATCATTCAAATGTTATATAACTTTTGCGGATTAGATTTTCTGGTGTTTGGACTATAATATGATAATAGTGGAAATAGTTGTGTGTTTTAGATTTGATTCCTCGCAGATATTTAATTAATGTTTCTAGTTGTTATGAGTAGCCAATTTAAGTAGAGTTAAGACGGTTTTATGTTACACTAGTACGGTTTAAGTGGCCGCTTGACCCACATCAGTGGACGTTACGATTTTACTCTTATATTTTAACTTAGTTAAACGGAGTTCTGGTGTCGTGAAATTTTACTCAAAATGGGACAGTTTAAATTGAAATCGCAAAACATAGATAGATAATGCTAGTAGCTCAGATAAAAAAATACATTGTAAAAGTATAGGAGAAGTTCGAAATACGTGCCTTTTAAACGAAATAAACAATTGACTAATAATAGAATAAATCTTTACTTTTTAAAAGGCCCTGAATATAATAACATTTCTCTATCACGAACAAATCATGTGTGAAACTTAACACAAAAACTAAAAACTTAGTGGACAAATTAGGTAGAATGTAGGGTGCTGTGGTGTCCCTTCATTATAAATTTATTCATTAAAATGTGCTCAGATCCCATAAAAATAAAATATGTAGGGACACGAGAAATCCATCACCCTCTCCCAACTTTAGCCAGTTTCTCTGCAGAGGTGAGAGCTCAGGCAGGCTTCAAATTCAATTGAGAAAATACAAATCAGGGTTCATTTCGAAACCGCAAAAACAATTTAAAATGGTAATCTACTTGCCAAGGGTCGAGTAATGAAACGGGATTTTCGGACCGACCTATCGCTGTAACTTTTTTATGTACGCTGACAATGGTTTTACTGAAAACTCGAAATATTTTATTTCCTATAGGCTAGGCGCAAACGGACCACCTCGGCCGGTCTACGGTCCAAGGTCTAAGGTCTTACAGTAGGCCAAGCACGTTGATTGTTGTATAGGGTAAAATACTAAAGTCATTAACAACGGGATATTTACCATGATATCATGGTAAATATCCCGTTCTTAATGACTTTAGTGTTAATAACCATGATGGATTTAAAAGTTTTATAGGGTAAAATAGATAAAAATTGCAGTGCCCTTCCAGGGTGCATGTACCTAGCTAGTGATAAGCCTATAACTAATCATTCACTTAGACCTAAGAATGAATGTACATGCAAGAATAAGTAAATAAATAAAAATTACGTCACTTTGTAATAATGCGTAAATTATTATTCATTTCAACTTCAACAATGTACGCAATGTTCATACATTGCGTACATTGTCATCGATCGTCAGATCGCATCACATCGTCATCGATGCGATGCCTTTATTGTTTTTTGAACCCCAGAAACAATCTCCGTGCTAGGCCTACAGGACTTTTGGACACGTCAGTAAGGAAATAAAGTAGTAACTTATTTTTAAGAACTTTATTCACAGAAGAAAATAATAATCAAAGGTGGTGAGTCTATTTGACGTTAAGAACGATACGTGGTCGTGACGTCTCCATTTTCATACAATTTGGATGCTCGTGCTGTAGCACGCCTCCATTGTCCGGACAGGGAACTACGCAAATCCTATACTAAAATAAGACGTCAGGATCACGTCACGTTAATAACATCAAATAGACCCTTAGAAATCAAATATTTTATTTTATCATTTATCTGGATTTTTTTTATTGCATTTGAGATGTTTCTTTGCCATAATACTCGTATAACGGGAGCGCGATTAGAAAAGATATAACTATTTCGAACTGCAACAAAATGTAACAATTTATTTCAGACAACAACATAAGAATAGTACAGATGGTAAAAACGAATGCTAACGCCTATGATAAATAAATACCATAAAAGTGTCATACACACAATAACAAACTAAATGTACTTCATTATACTTTATTAACAAAGAAAGTTACAGTCATAGGGTAACTAAGAACAACGATCACGGTCCATACAACAACTTGATCCTTCTTGTTGAGCCAACTGCAGACTGTTGCAAACAATCTAAAGATAGCTTAACTGATACATTATCAATACCAGGCAGAGTGTCAAACTGAATTAGGTACACGGTACAAAAGCGGCCGGGCATTTACTTTGACAAAATACCGTCCCTTTCTGTCCGCGCGTGAATATTGGGGTGAAGGTATCTAGATTTATGAGCTTCTGCCCGCGGCTTCGCACGCTTTCTTTCTATGTAAACGTTCAAAGGTAATTTCTATCCCATGGGAACTGATTTATGGGATAAAAAGTAGCCTATGTTTGATTCCAGGCTTAGAGCTACAGCGATGCAAAATTTTAGCTCAATCTGTTCAGTAGTTTTGGTGTGAAGTCGTAACAAACATCCATCCATCTATTCATCCATCCATCCATCTATCCATCCAAACTTTCGCATTTATAATATAAGTGTGATAGTATGATGAATACCTCATCGATATAAAAATACACGAAACTTTTTAACACAGTGTGAAAACCAAAGAAGGTTTTTATAATCCTAATTCTTAGACAGTTTATTTACCAACAAAAAGAGTTATTACGTTAGTCCTACATAAAAGAAAATCCGTATCTTATCTTAATAAAAGTGCAGGTAAAGTGTATAGTTCTCTTCTTATTACATGAATATTATATGAGTTTCATTTACGCAATCCAGCGGGAAATATGAACGCTCGTCTATGAATACATAACGCATCCTGGAGTTGATGGCGCGACTGATTTATTGCGGCGTTCAGGTGAAATATTATTTTAAACCGGAAACTATAATATTCAGCGAATATTTTTTTATGCAACGGCACATACACGTATAAAGCTTAAATTTAGTGATAAATAAAAATAAAGGTTTTGGTTGAAAATGGTCGTTACGTGTTAAATAAAAAGACTGCTTCAATTTTTTTTTATTTCGCACTTTTAAAATAATAAAACACCATTTTAATTCTTTGGATTCATAAAAATGCAATGTTGCTTTGATATTTCAATAAAGTTGATAAACTACGTTTCGATTGCAAGGATTGCCATAGACAGCGGTGCCGTAGCACGAGCCACGCCTATTGCAGCAGTATGCGTAGCAGAGGCTACGCCGTAGCATCTGCTACGCATATTGCTACGAGAAACTAGTAATAGGGGTTAATGTATGAAATTGCCGTTTTATTGTAACAAGTACCTACTTCGAATTGACATAGAACCTTCATGGTTTGAGATTTTTGAGCGAAACTTTTTTCACATGGTACCTATGAGGTTCTTCTTTTAAAAATGTGCAACATTCGATTATCGACTTTCAGTTGTTTTTTTTTTAATCAGCTTTAGAATACTTCGAAAATTCGAGTGATTTTTTAATACGAGTCCAGATGCGGAACTAACGCGGCAAACAGCTCGCAATATCAATGTTGCGTTTGGAGAGGGGACTGCTAATGAACGCACCGTGAGATTTTGGTTTGAACGCTTTCGTGATGGAAACTTTGATTTGAAGAACGAACCACGTGAAAGACCGGGCACAGAGGTGAATAAATGGTGAATAACAATGAATTGAAAGAGATAGTGGTAGCCGATCCGATCCAAACTACCCAGGAATTAACGGCATGGGTTAAAGTTACCAACAATATTGACTCATTTGCGTCAAATCAATAAATTAAAAAAATATGAAAAATGGGTGCCTCATGATTTGCTGATCTGCAGAAAGAAACGCGTGTTGAAACTCGTGTTACCTTGTTGAATCGATACAGAAATGAAGGAATATTGGATCGAATTGTGACATGTTATGAAAAGTGGATTCTTCACGATAACCGTAAGAGAAAATGCAATATCTACACTTACATCTAAGCTACTTGCAATTTGAGTTACTTACTGTGCTCAAAACAGGGAATCATACATCAGGTATAATTATTACGGATGGAAATAAAAATCAACCACACACTTCCAGCAATCCCTCCAATAAGAACGATAATATAACTTATTCTTGTAAAACTTAAATTCTGCAAACAAAAGCCTTTACCCACGTCCATAAAAATGTAATTCCAGGCGTACTCCAGCCATTTTTAGCCTTTATTATCTGCGTGATATTCAGCAGTTTCGCATTCACGGCTCAAGTGATCCGCATTTAAGGCATTACTCGGCGATGAATAATTCTAGTGGGAAATGATACGGGGATGCCACTTCACGGTATTAGCTATATAAGATTATTTATATATCAGATTATCTAGAGGACAAAAAAGCTTGGGACGGGTTTTGCTCCAACTCGAAAAATAACAACTAACAGGCTAAAGGTTTCTTCGTCGCTTCTTTACTTTAGTCTACATACCGAAGCGACAGAAATCAAAAAATATCACTTTATTTCCGTGTCAGTGATTAGTTTTATATTTTGACCTTTTCTAAGTGTACATTTATTGTATTTATGGAAATAAAGAGTTTTTGATTTTGATTTTGATAAGCTGGGCTTAGCTTCTGTTGACATCTATTGTAAAGAGCTTTGCTTTAATCACACTAATATTTTTTATATTAATAGATTTATATATTTTATTGTATCGGTTCGGTTATCAAACAGTTTTACACACTTAACATAATAAACTATTATCTGTCCCAATCTAAAAGACAGCTGGCTTGCGGAGGAGAAATGGAAAATTGGAGATATAGTTATGTTTTGTTATCATCGTACTGTCCCCCCGTGGCAATACGATATGCGTGCGCATTTCCCTCAGGATAATGAAAAAAAAAAAATACGTATACTAAAATGAACTAAGAGAAACTAACAATTAAACAAAAACTTGAATGAATAATTGCTATTCAATATTACAATTATCTATTCGTTTTCGAATATATGAAATACTAGCTTCTGCCCGCGGCTTCGCACGCGTTGTTTCTGTGGAAACGTTTTGCGGTTATTTCTATCCCATGGGAACTGATTAATGGGATAAAAATGTCGCCTATGTTTGATTCCAGGGTTCGGCTTACCTGTATGCAAAATTTCAGCCTGATCCGTTCAGTAGTTTTGGCGTGAAGAGATAACAAACATCCATCCATCCATCCATCCAAACTTTCGCATTTATAATATTAGTGTGACTAGTTTATGCCCGCGGCTTCGCACGCGTTGTTTCTATGGAAACGTTTAAAGGTGATTTCTATCCCATGGGAACTGATTTATGGGATGAAAGGCAGCCTATGTTTGATTACAGGATTAAAATTATTTATATGCAAAATTTCAGCCCAATCCGTTCAGTAATTTTGGCGTGAAGAGGTAACAAACATCTATCCATCCATCCATCCATCCAAACTTTCGCGTTTATAATATTAGTGTGATGTGATTTGTCATATATCCAAATGGTTTATGAGTTTGAATAAATAAGTGTGCAAGTCTTGGGGCGGTAGGAGTATTTGATGTTCATTTTAACTCGATACCTCCAGGCGTTCCTGAGAAAAGGGGGTCGACAGACGGACAGACAGTCAGACAGACGGACCAGAATGTGATCCTATAAGGGTTCCTCTTCATTATGAGATACGGAACCCTAAAATACACAAAACCTTTGAAAAAATGAAAATCACACAGAGTTTCGGTAGTACAAGCAAATATTGGATTTATTCATTTGATGCGTGTACAGTAATTCTGAACGCAGCTCGGAATATATTCTCAGAATTAGTTATACAGCTGGCTAATCCGAGAATCCTCGGAGTAAACAAGTTTGGGTATATCGACTTTACGCTCAACTCATTTGATATGTGCTCAATTCATTTGTTGTCTAGACAGGGATTGTGATGTTCAATGTTATGGGAAATATAGCGAGCAGATTATTCATTGGATTTTGGTGAGAGTCTATTGAAACTTTTGTTGCGAAAGCGATATCATCATTTTGTAGCGCTAAATACCTTGAAAACTTATAAGACACTAGACGATCGCCTCGCGGTTTCACCCGCGTAGTTCCCGTTCCCGTGGGAATTCCGGGATAAAATATAGCCTATGTCACTCCCTGAAAAGTAAGCTTCCTAACGGTGAAAGAATTTTTCAAATCGGTCCAGTAGTTTCGGAGCCTATTCAATTCATACAAACAAACAAACAAACAAAAAATCAAACCTTTCCTCTTTATAATATTAGTATAGATGTGTTTGTTCGATAGGTAGAGTACACTTATATCGTAAATGTTTATTGCATATAGATTTGCAAGTTGATCCGGGTCTGGGTGTATAAGTGTTATGCGTATCAGTAATTTGGTACGCCCACAGCACAAGCTTTCCTTACTTTGGGGCCAGATGATGCTGAGTGAAAAGGCAGCATTATTTAATAATTTTGAATGGACTCACGATACCTGCACGTGCACGTGAAGGTATCTCCTTTAATCCAGCTCATTATTATTGCAAAAATATTGATAAAAAAGGTCTCAATCTATGCGAAACGAAATTAGGGACGCGCACCGAATCGCCAATTTGCCGAAAAGGTATTTTAAAAATATATATCTTCAGCTAAAAAGGGTAGGGTTGATCGGCTGGGTTACGCTTAATTGTGTGGAAACCGTGGTTGGCCGGCGGAAGAGTGCGGTAGGCTGGTTTACCTACATTTACCTCCGTGCGGGGGAGCCTGGGCTAGCTAGACCAGCGCTAAATTACTATGATCTCTTTCTGTTATTCATAAACCGGGGCTAGGGCTGGATTAGGCGTGATAATGCCCAACTGACTGAAAAAACGGAGAAGCCAGGGAGTGGCAGGAGGGAGAGTTTTGGAAATATTCTTGCCACGACTACGTTATTATGTTTTTTAAGCCCAAAACATCAACAACATTCTAATGAACCTTCTTGCACTCTATAGAATAGGAAGTAGTTGGAACTAATTCTATTTATGAGGGTGTAACCTGTGAAGGTAGTTTGGATCAATGTACATATTTACTATGTGATATAGCATTGCTATTCTTACCTTATGGCACATACTTATGGCTTTTACATTCATTAAGGCTTTAGAAGCATTAAAACTGTAGGAATAGGTATAATCGAATAGAACATAATCATTTTAAGGCAATGCTAAGCAACTTGGTTATGAACAAATCTGCTGCAGTCAAGTCATGCTTTCTAAGTGCCCATATTATTTTATTCTGTGAGTAATTTACTCATCATATTTTTGCCTGACAAAGAAAGTTTTAAGCGGCGAAAATAGTATCAGCTAGTGAATGGGACGCACTGAATGTCATAGATAGATGAATTAAGAAATAGTTTAGAAAACGAAGCAATGTTGAATTAAAAATATGCAGCCATACTTAAAACTGAGATCAGGTTTACTAATAACGTGTTGATATGCCGGAGTAATACACAACTGTAATCAGAGATTGCAAAAGTGTGGCTCTTGTTGAGTTTGTAAAAGGTTTGACGTAGGTTTGCTTTTGAAACCAAGCATGCACCGTTAAGCACGTGTGTACGTTCAAATAACAATATTAATTTCTGTATCCTACGGCTTTGACAACTAAAAAAAAATAGGCAACATAAAAAATCTTTTGAATCAAACAAATTCGTTCATCAATAAAAAAAGCTTTTGTAAATGCATTTACATAATTATAAATTAATCAAATTGTTTCAACAGATTTTTTAACCAATCATTTCTCTCTAAAATAATATTTCTTTTGTTACAGAAAGCATAGACAAATCCGGGGAGGACCCAGTAATATCAGCTCTAAGAGCTTACGGGGGACCCGACGACGAAGATGGGAGAAACGACTTTTCCCGACTCTTCGGCAACTTCACCAACCACCCGCCGTCCACCGAGGTTTCTCTCGTAGACCATTTCATGAACGTCGAGCATAGCTACGACAACGACACGAAGCTAGCCGAAGGCAACGTCACAGAGAACGTGACTACACGACCGATTCACGATGACGTCGTCACGAAGTTCCTTAGGCTAATAGAAACGCAACATCTCATGGGCGAAAACTGCACAGCTGGTACCCATCTGAATTTAGGCGAGGGTGTTGTAGATAGATACGCTCAAGAGCGGTTTAGGATAGAAGCGGACGTGGCTGTGAATCGAGCGAACATGCTGACGAGGTTATGGAAGTACGCGGGTCCGTCGGTGATGCACAACGAATACTTGCTCCACGCCAGCGTGTTCTCCATGGTTGAGTTTGACGACGATATCTTCGCAGCGGGGAACTGCTACGATCAGTATCAGTACAAAGATTACCAGCTGTTCTGTCCGTTTGCGTACCGCCTGCCCGAGGGGCCGATCCTGGCGAAGGATCTTGCGGTGGAGTATAAGTACCTGAGTAATGCCTCGGAGTGGTTTTACATTGCAAGGAAGAATGCTGAGAAGGTTATAAGGAACCACAATCAGTTTCGGAGAGGTAAGATTATCTTATTCTTTAGTAATTACATTTCACTTTACTACTGTTTGTCTTTTGTGTTAAAGTGTTCGCACAATTTTGGTTATATTTGCCCCAGTGGAAAACAGAGTTTTATTCGTTATTGTATACATAGTTGATGCGAATAACGAGATATAATAAAGGGAAGTTGTCTCTTGATTTTCGTGTTTCTAGAACACTACCCTCAAGCTGAGGCCAAACGTGCTTAGTTTTTGGAGTTGTGAATTGACTAAAATAAGTCGTTCCATATAAAAGTCCTACTTGTGCAACACGACAAGTTGTCATTTCTGTTCGAAGTATGCATTTTATGCAACAAACACCTCGAAATATTACGAAATATACTGAGTTGGTCTTAGCCTCAGTTAGCTGTAGGCTGAGGCTTTCTCTGCATATTTCTAGACAAGCGTCCCTCCATTAAGCTCATCGCTTCTCATCAGAACAGATGTTACAAATCACTAGCTTTAAAAATCTAACTAAACCTGGAATAGAAAAATTTAAGGGCTAGTCACCTAGGTGCGGTTTATTAACAGCCAAGCGAATACTCACAAACAGAATGTTATATCCAATATAATAAGTTACTAACCAACCGGCTGAAACCGAGACCGCTGGAGTAACTCAAAGGAAACGGAAACGAAGCAGTTGTTAACAATTAGCAGCTACTAATAAGCAACGTAAAGCAACAAAGAGCAACAAAAAGCAACAAAGTTTATCAGATTGCGGAAACCACCTTGGCGAAGCCGCGAAAAAGATTTACAAGCAACTTTTGTTAGTGGCTTGTTCCAAAGTTATGGCGCCCTGCTGCGCCCTGCTCTTGCCATAACTTGCTATAATAAGACAAAATGGTCGTTTTACACAAAGGGCAAAGTTTGCATAGCGGTGTTATTGACAAAGAGGTTTCACTTTATTGTCGTTTCTTACGGGTCGGTTCGTTAACCAGCTTATGTTTGTTGTTTCATTGAAGTTTTCTGAATAAGTTTTTTATAAACAGAAAGTTGAATTTTTGATGATTTGTGTTTCTCCCTTTTGCCTTGCAGATTTCGCTGCTCGTATTTCAGTCAATCTTAAGTTATACGATTATCCCATACTTACCCATATTATTTATTTGTTTGTGCCAAAGTAACCATTCCTTGCGCTGATGTTTAATTCAAAGATCTAAAGTAACATCTTCCTGAAATTATTAAAACCCTCAGGTGAAGGTCAATCAACAAAAGGGTCGTATTGAATCCCCAAATTGTTGGCTTAAGGGTCCGTGATATAACAAAAGCACAATTTGAAAATTAATTTTAACGAGATAGCCTGAGTGTAAGTGAGAATCAATATTAATTCTGTTCTCGGGTTAAAGTTATTGTTCTAATTGAATTAAAGTGAATTGGAAATGTAGACTTTGCATTAACAATTATGAGGGTCTATATTAAAGAAACTATGTAGTTTAGTATTGAATTGAAAGACGTTGGATGGTATATGGTGTATGGTGGATCGATTTACATTGGGCGGTAGATTAAAGATATTTGCTCTTTTAATCTTCTTCTATGAACCCATGATAAATTTAACTTCGATTCTATGGTATCTTTGAAAAAATGGGTGAATAAAAGTTTGTAACAACATGGTTTCAAGGAAACAGTTTGCAAAATACTTTTTAAAGTCCGCCAAAAATTAAATCTCTTGCGCTATGTAAATCAAACGCAATTTTTTTATAAAATTCTCGCGGTATCTATTTTTTTCATAAAATCTACTGTAATGATGGCCCATCTAGTATTGCATTTCGATTTTCTATAAGGTTCTTTTGAATAAATCAAAGAACCGTAGGTATCTGTCACAATAGGCATTAAAATAAATAAACAATAACTAAAATAATTTCATTGTTTAGAAAAACTAAAAACCGGCTTCGAATCCTGTCGTTTCACACTGTTTTTTAAGATTTTCGGGATACTAATCCCTCAAGAATAAAGTTTATGGGACCATTCCGGAGTCACCCTCTATACAACTGCAAAAGAACCATCCAAAATGTATGAACGACGGAGAAATCGACGAACATTTATAAAACACGTGCAACCTCCTCCTTTTTTCAAGGTCGGTTAATTAGGACTAATCCTATCCTTAAACGCGATTCTGTATCTATAATTCCACAACACGCATTAAACGTTGCTCACAGAAGCCAATTCACGAGTATTTCGTGAAGCACCTCGTTTATTGCTCACACGTGTGGTATCAAGCCTGTACGGGTGGGTTAAGTGTGTGTAAATGCTAGCGAGTCTATCACATTGATTTTTAGGTTTTCGGATGGACGAAGGCGAGTTGAATGATTGTGAGTAATATAAAATACATTTTTAATCATTATATCATTTCCTGTGTAAGGTCAACTCAACTGCTATTTTCCCCAGAAAAGTTTTAATAAGTTTTTTGACCCTGTTCAGTTATTGTGTTGTTAACCTATAGATATTTTATTTTTAACCTTCTAAAATGTTTGAAGTCTCTCTCTGATTGCTCTGATAACACAGTGTAATCCGCCCTTAAACCGCATGTACAGGTACAAGCTACAAGTCAAATATTAAGCAGTAAGTCATCGCATCGCAAATGTCTGCGAATTAGGGCGGGCGGGGAGGCTTAGAGAAGCGAGGCGTAATATCACATTTCACACGTGCCTCACGCTTTCGCCTGTGAGCTCCTAATGGCATTAGAGACATCTTGCGAACTGCGACACTGTTGACCTTAAATTAATCTTCTCGACAAGTGGCTTTTGGTGTGCCTTCGGTTCTGAGATAGTGGTGGAGGTTGATGGATTGTTGTTTGAGTGTGAGAAAACCAGTTGAAACTAGGACAGACCAAAACAAATAGGTACTATGTTTTCTAACATTTTAAATTCTTTAAAAAGTCGCATACTTGTCCGAGGCAAACCCAGTTAAACGAATCACCCAAAATCATTTAGTTTCAAATCGATTCCTTGGCCCCTTCGGTGCGTTGAGCCGAACGATCATCATCATTTGCAAACTGACGTTACGTACCTACCAGGTAATTTTTGATAATCGATAGGTGGCACAAAAGTTTGGAGGCCTACCAGCAATACCTCCAAACCCGTGCGACACTCACTGCCTACGGTCCTGGCGTATATCTCAACACTACTATTTGTAAGAGTAGGTAACATTATATTGTATTTACGAATATACAGAATTATTTTTTATATTATTTTTAAATAACGTCTACAATACAGTAAGCTGACTCGCACATCTCCCGCAGGTTTCAACACCTACACGTACAACGACACAGCGCACACGGCCCGGGAGCCTGACGAGATCCTGTCCGTGACGTACGAGGACGGCAAGTGGTCCAAGCCGTACTACGACTGCGGAGGTGGGAACATCTGGATGCTGACCTATACTGTGCCTTTCTTTGGGTACAATGGCAGCTATTTCTTCAAGTAAGTCGTAAAATAATGATCTACCACGATTAGTTAAAACGAATGCTAAGTTAACACTTTGACAGCCACCACGCACATAGTATAATATTCTTCGTCGGCTTGGAACTCAGCGATCGCCCCTCTGTCCAGCCAGTATGTTACTAGCCACTCAGGTCGCATCGCTGGAGCTTTAGCAATGAACGCCCTAAGGTATCGATGGTAGCAGCTAGCGCATGCCGTGAAAGGCGCAAACTTCAGTAGGACCATGCTCAACAGTGTCCAGCTACTTATGGTAATGACTGTATAATTCAGAGCATTTGTAACTGTTTCATTGAATAAATATTAACAACTTTAAAACACAAGACCTTACGTTTCCTTTCAAAGACTAGAGTGATTACCAGTGATAGGAATAGGTAGGGCTTATATACCTAAACTTCGAGGAACAGTGAATAGAATCGGAGACTTCCTTTCGACAATATTTTTTTCTGGACCAAAATTTCGGACATTACCTAGGTACATTAAAAATTAATATTATTCGATTAAGTACTTGAACTATGTTTACTTACAGTTTGCGACTAGACACATTACACAGAGTCGTTACAACCACAAAATAATTTGACAAAATGCCTTGAAAAGTTTTATATCTATTTTAATATATAAAACTAAAATAAACTAAAACCTTAAAAAAAAAACACAGTGAATATTGTTGATTTTGACTTAAACTATTCTTTTATTTATTAATTTATTTTATTGACGTCAAGGGATGCGATTTCAACCCAAATAATATATGATCAAATGAACTTCACTGACGTGAAATTCGATCATTATTTTATGAGTCGCTTCATTAAGAAGATTTATGGATAGGTGTTGCGGCGAGTGCAATCGGTTCACGATACCAGCTTCTGCACTCAATCGCCAGGCCAAGGGTCAGTGCAGGCAATGCCAAGCTTCGCGGTGTGCGAGCTCAAAGCTTCAACTCGGTGCTCTACACGTGGCACTCGGCAAACCCGGTCTGCGTCTGCTGTCCGGTGACGAGGTTGAGGGGCGTGAAGTAGATGACTTACAAGCAGCTGTTTAACCAGCCACCCAACGCTGTAGCGGAATGGAAACCTAGCTACCGGCGTATACTAGAAGGAATCTCTGATAATCCAGTGAAAGTCCGACCTTCAAATGATATGCGTTTATTTCCGCACACACAGACACTTAGCACTAAAGCTCTTAGTCTATCGGACTTATTTTTACAGCACTTAACACAGTTACAAACACTAAACACTAATAAGTACTGAAACACTACTGAAACTTTCAGAAATTCACACAAGACTAGGAACACTTTTCTTCAGGCTCGGGCCTTGAAAGCAGATCAGAACTTGTTCACTTTTTCGTATTAGATCACTTCAGACTGACTGCTAAAATAGAACTGACTGACCGACGGACAAGCTCAGGTTTTTATACCTCCGTCGGCCTTTGCAAACATACTAGAATATTCTCGTAATATCTAGTGAACTAGCTCTGTCTCACTCACTCATACCACGTTTTGTCAGCCGTCCTTGTCTAACATTTCCACGGTTTTCTGGAAGCTATATCTATCTCGTTCTTAACTCGAGAACGTTTCGCTGTCCTTGTCTTTTCTTTCGATTTGTTCTAGAACTTTGAAATACTTATACCTAGCCGTGGGTTTGGATTCTAGAATATTCCACAAGGTTCTATTTCTTTCCATGGATTTCTAGAATATTCTACAGACTTCCATAACGTTCCACAGGCTTCCAGAAGTTTCTGGAAAGTTCCCGAATGTTCTCAATTATTCTAGAATATTCTACAACTTTCCAAAGCTTTCTACGCGTTTTCTTCGAAAGCTCTAGAATGTTCGACTGACCATGCGTGGAAATAAAATCTTAAAACTAGCTTAACCGACTTAATCTACACTTAAGTATATCGGTCGCCGACGTCCTCCCCCTTGTGTTCTAACACACTCCCTTGTCTCGGCGACTCCTGTGTCGTGGATGACTTGCTGTGTAGTATTGACACGTATCCCGTCGCTCTGCCTCTCCTCCTCGATGAGGAACGCAGTTCTGCCGACTTTAGGTACGCCAACCTCGTTGAGTGTCTTTCTGTCGTCACGACGTTCGGTTCCTCCTCTGGAACTAGGAGTTGCCTTGGAACAGGGGGCTCCAAGGATGCTTATTAATTTTCTCTGCCAGTTTCTTGCTACCAAAGTCGATACTCTGGAGACCTTTCTTTGCGGCCCTTGAGAGAATATGCTGGGTTCTTTAGTTCCATATTCGGTCACTTGGGCTGTTGCAGCTGCCTGCTGTTCTTCTCCAGTCATCCTGTATCTCGTTGAGCGAGCCTTAAGCCACTTATCTTCTTTTCCATCAGAATATTCCGGTCTCTTTTTTCTCTGATGGCCTTTGTCCAAGTCTCGTTGGATTTCCCGGGTGGTGTCGTCTGCTGGGTTTTTCTGTGTTATCCAGCGCCACTGCGCGAGCTTCAACAAGTTCGATTTCTTCGCTCTTATACGTGCCACAAACAACGGTCGTGCGAGTACCGAATCGAAATTCCTCTTTGTGCACTCTCCCCCTAGTGCTGTGGATATGTGCACGTGCATCTCCCCCTTGGTGTTAGACCGGATGCACCCTAGTACTCGTTTTTGCGTGATGATGTTTTTTGTGTTTTGTGGACACGTCTCGTTCTGGCTGAGTCCATTCTGGAGATTCTCTCTCTTAGGTGCCCGCCCCGTTTCCTTGTTGACGGCATCACTTTCCCGAGATATTCGAAGTGCTTCTGTTTCTTTCACGAAACAATCGTTTTCTCTTCTTCGAGTATCCTTCTCCAAGAATTTCGCGGCATGCTCTTCCGCGTTCATCATCGATCGGTAAGGTTGTCTACTGGTTGAGTCGGTTACTAAGCGCTCCATTTTGCTATTACTCATCGCTTGGTCGCTGACGTTGATGTGTGCGCATGTGACGTAGTTCACATTAAGAGTTCGCTCTCCATCCGTTCCATGAAGTACCCACCCCAAGTGGGTCAGGGAAGCAACCGGTTGGCCTTTCTTGCCTCTGCGCGTCGTCCTTGAAACTATCAGCTCCCAATTATCTTGCCCGATCAGTAACTTCGGCGACTCTTCCTCGTACAGCAGCTTATCCACAATCTTCTGCAAATGACCGTATTCCTTCAACCTTGCCTTGTCAATTCTCTGCGGCGTTAGTTGTAAAGCCTCGATCGTTCTTGCCCCGCTCATCTGTCGTTTCTGACTTGAGTGTAGGCCTTTCAACTTCATGTTGATCTTCATAGAGTTGTCATTCTTGATGACTCTTCCGCCGACAGTTTCCAGGGACAGTGGTTCCCTAGGTCCTTTGAGTCCTACTTTTTCCGCCACCTTTCGGTCTAACAGGGTGACCGTTGAACCTTCATCTAGGAGAGCTAAGATCTGCATCTTTCCCTTAGGACCGTAGATCACTACGGGCACCATCTTCAGATACGCTCTTCTTTGGTTCTTCAGGTGACAATTGTTGGCTACTTCATTTTTCTCTGCACTGCCTTCCGGTTGTTGAGACTCAGGATTTCGTTCTTCATGCAAAAGCCGATGATGCCCCTTGAGACATCTCTTACAAGACGACTTTTGGCAGGATTCCTTCCTATGTCTGCCTCGAAGACACTTGAAACAAAGTTTCATCTTCTTGGCAATGTCCCACCTCTCTGACACTGGTGCCTCTTGGAACTTCCTGCAATCTTCGATGCGGTGGTTCTTTTCACAATGCGGGCAGGTACGTTGTTTTTGTTCATCCGCTTCTACAGTAGCGTGCGTGGCATGGCGGTTTGCCTTCTTGCCAGCGTCTGTAGTCTCTAGTAACTGCCGTCGAATTCTGGGAGTTCATACATGAATGCCGGCGGCGGAAGTGTTACGCTCGGTCTCTGTGCTGAGTTAATTGCCTTCAGGATTGCCATGACTAGGGCATCCATGCCACTACCCTTTGCGTCTTCCCTGGAGTTGATGTCATGCTTAATCTCCGCAGACGGGTCTAGAGGTTCATTGAAGTGTTTTCCCGAGAAAACTTCTTCTGGTAGTCGCCCCTTCGTGGACGGCCCCTCTAGCCTTGAATGTCCTTCACTTGACATCCTGCTCACCTGAGATTTAACCCATTTTCTGACATCGTCCTCTCTTCCCTCAGGCTCATCTTCTGCAGAACTTTTAGCTTCCTCTTCTTCCTCCATTTCCTTCAATTGGAGGATTTTATTCTGAATCTCAGCTTGAGTCATTCTTTCTTGGCTGATAATCATGCGGAGTTCCAACTCACGCTGTTTTCTTTCTCGTTTAGCTCTCGAAATCGACGAGCACACCGATAATGAGCGGGCAGCTTCCCGTTTCTTCATCGTTGTTCCTTCCGTGTGCGTTTCGATGGTGGTATTCATAATGCCGCTTGTCGTTGCACCTGCGGGACCAGATGACTCATCAGTTGTCATCGGGTTCCTCCTGGCTTTTGAGCTAGAGGGCTCCTCCTCAGGCACACGACATGACGTGTCTTTTTCACTTCTCGTCACAGGCATTTTTCCACTGTCCACCAATCAGTTCGACTGCTCTTCTCTGCAGTAACGCACTTTCTCGTATCTTCTAGTACCGGTAGTTACTAACAGCAACCACCTCTTCCTGTCACTAGTATCCAGTGATGCAAATCCGGCTCGAAGGACCAGCTGTTGCGGCGAGTGCAATCGGTTCACGATACCAGCTTCTGCACTCAATCGCCAGGCCAAGGGTCAGTGCAGGCAATGCCAAGCTTCGCGGTGTGCGAGCTCAAAGCTTCAACTCGGTGCTCTACACGTGGCACTCGGCAAACCCGGTCTGCGTCTGCTGTCCGGTGACGAGGTTGAGGGGCGTGAAGTAGATGACTTACAAGCAGCTGTTTAACCAGCCACCCAACGCTGTAGCGGAATGGAAACCTAGCTACCGGCGTATACTAGAAGGAATCTCTGATAATCCAGTGAAAGTCCGACCTTCAAATGATATGCGTTTATTTCCGCACACACAGACACTTAGCACTAAAGCTCTTAGTCTATCGGACTTATTTTTACAGCACTTAACACAGTTACAAACACTAAACACTAATAAGTACTGAAACACTACTGAAACTTTCAGAAATTCACACAAGACTAGGAACACTTTTCTTCAGGCTCGGGCCTTGAAAGCAGATCAGAACTTGTTCACTTTTTCGTATTAGATCACTTCAGACTGACTGCTAAAATAGAACTGACTGACCGACGGACAAGCTCAGGTTTTTATACCTCCGTCGGCCTTTGCAAACATACTAGAATATTAATCTACACTTAAGTATATCGGTCGCCGACAATAGGTACTACTTTATTTATTTAATATTGAATAATGAAGCGACGAAATAAGTCGACGAAGGTTTTTAAATTGTGTTACTGAACATGTGATCTGGTCATTATTTTAATAATAACATTACGCACATTTTGAAATAAACTTTTGTATGATCTACGTACGACTATGTATCACGTAGAGACACCTAGGTCATCACTAAACCTAGGTGTCTCTCTACGTGATTCATCGTTATTGTTAAATAACGATAAATCACGTAGAGAGACAAAGGCTAAAACAATTTTTACGACCACGTTGCGTTTCCAATGTTTCGCTTCTGACTTGAACCGTCACCCCTGCTGTAGTCGGCAGCAATCAAACAAGTTGATCTACAGGAAAGCAGGGGCAGGGCACATCGCTTAGGAACTATTGATGAGCTAGATTTCTGGATAAGGCACCGTTAAGAGCCTTCCTCAGAATTTCTCAGGGATATTCTCTAGTGGCACAAATAGTTAGATCACTGCCGGGTTACAGAGAGGGCTTGGAAAACATACGAAGCTTAAGTTTCAATAAGCTTTCATGTAAACGGTTCTACCTGTGAGGTTTACACTAAATTACTCATTTCATTAAATTTTGTGGTTCTGTCGTGTACACAGGAAAAATAATTATAGAATTATGTGGGATTTGTAGTTATGTGCGACCACCTAACTGAGATGCCCAACCCGCATACCCAGCGTGAGGATTATGGGCACTACCCCATATACCCCCAATGAGATGAAAGCCAGTAAAGTGCTTATCATGGGAAGGCCTGCGTCCAGCAGAGGACCAATACAGGATGTTGAGTTGGGATTTAGAAGTAATAAGACTAAATTTTATTTGAAAATCTGTGAAAGGAATCTTTAGTCCGATACAGTTGCCTGTAAGATGTTTCATAACGTCACATAAATGAAGGAACTTTTACAGCATACCTTCCTACTTCCCCTTTGGTTCACAAAGAACTCTTCCCAAAATGTCTGTTTTTAATTTCGTGGCACATCCGTTATGTGACAAATTAGACACAATATACATTTGTATGCACAACAATCGCCATACAAAATTTTCGGGCCAAATAAGACGCTTCCAGATCGGATTACGTGGCCCACGTTTGCCCAATGTTCTTTTTCTTCATTATATTATATTTTTCTTCATATTCTTTCATAAATGGGCTGACACTTTCTTATCGTAATTTTATTTTTTAATGTTGTACATAAACCGCAAATAATATACTTAAACCATATTTTTGAATCCAATCCACACTATGCAACAAGCCTCGATCACGCGCACTGGCCAGATCGAATAAATAACGAGTAAGTACATAAAAAACAATATAGATTGATAATAAGAACAAAATAATTGAGAATTCATAATCCGATAGCTAATAATACGGAGGAGGTAACCTTCACGTAACTCAGGAAAGCGGAGGCGTAAATAGCTTCAAATTACTAATAAACCAAGTAAATAATAGCGTATTTTGTATGTGTTAACCTATTTTTATCAGTTATTTTTAGCCCTAAGCCCATACTTCTATTTTCGTTTGTAGGGAATTCATTTTAGTTCGGCTGTGGGAGGTTTCAGGCTAATTTTGCAATATAACGGGCGTTGGCTAAGCAAGGGAGAGATTTAGGAAACTTTTTTTAAAGAAATTTGTAAGGAATATGAAGTTCATTGTTGCTCAACAAGGTTTTACCAAACTTTCATCCAAATAAGATTTTATTTCTTCTTCCTAAAAGAAAACATAAGACGTTCCTCTTTTTTCTTAAAATGAAATAGGTATTGAGTTTGTGATACAGAAGTTCCGGATGTTATTTGAGAACAATGGATGCCAATATCCCAATTTCAAAAGTCACTCAATCAGACCGAAGTACCAGCGTCAATCTTCATTCAATCCAAACAAGTAAAGGCATAAACGTAGCAAAATAAATGATTGGAATCTCGAAAGCAACAAATAGTTGAGTAATAAGATCTGGCGAGAGATAGCGGCCTTCGTTCAGGAGTAGATTTATTCATGAACGCGATACCGTCCATAAACGTTACACGAAATAGAAATAGAAGCCTTTCGTTTTATTGTTAGTGGGAGTATACCTTTATTTATCGACGACCTCTGTGGCGCAGCGGGCAAAGGTCTGCCTGCGACGCAGGAGGTTGCGGGTTCGATTCCCGCCACAGGACAAATGTTCGTACGATCTGCAGACATTTGTCCAGGGCGTTCTGGATGTTTTCTATTTATAATAAAAAATATCTATCTGTGTAGTGTATTGTATTAAGTATATCAGTTATCTAGTACCCATAACACAAGCTCTGCTTATGATACTTGATACCCCACTTGACTTTGTAGGTCTCTTTCTCACAACTCAATTTGAATGGAAAATGTTCATTTTCATTTTTAATTTTTTTTCTTTAAATTTGCCAGGCGCACTAAATGTATTATTATTTTACATTTCAAGTTGATAGCTGCGGTAGTTACTGAGTTATTAAGGAGGGAAAAAAGGACAGACAAAGCGACAAAAGATCGGTTTCGAAACCAATAAGGGTTTCGAAACCGATCTTCGAAACCCTAAAAACGAGAAGCCAACCAATAGGCCCACTAATAGGATGAAAATGGCAATAGTGTATAAACTGTTATTTTGTAATATTTTTTCATTATACTCGTAGTTATCATAATTTACGGTAGATTATCTACCTATGAATGAATAATCTAGAGCAAAATGTTCCTATCATTTGTATGAATCCAGGTCACGCATAAGCTTTCATTTATTGCAGCTATTTATCAATTAAAGTAATCCGATATTTTCCCCACCCAGCACTATAAATCAGAATTATTCATGAAAATAAATTGCGAATAATCCTATAATTAAGACCCGGGTGCTCTATCCATGGCTATTTGCATAATCTTCTTCAGATGGACTGAATATACCATGCCTTCATGATTGTAGAGCCCTCGCAATCACATTTAAATTATAAAGGGAAATGAGGAGGCAATGGGTGTTTTCTACCGCGGTTGTTATGTTACCTACTCATTGTCTACTACCTAATTATTTTACTATTAATAAGTCGTTTGAACCAGTTCTCAATGTGTCTTCTAAAATTAGAAAGTTTGTGTAGGTGTAGGTAGGCCACTCTTCATGGGTATCCGTTGTTACAAAAATATCTAGCAATCAATAGTGCCCAATTTTATCTTTTATTTTTTCTTATCAAAATTCAATTGTAATTTCAAAGAAACCACTCCATCGACATCATCATGTGAGGCAGTTAAAACCTCAGTTAGATGATTAAAACACAAAGGCTGTAAGGTTTTGGCTTGCTTCTTCTCTTCTTTTAGGAAGAAAACTACATCAAAACTACTGAACGGATCGAGATGAATTTTGCAATTACATGCAGATTGTATGTAACTGGAAAAACACAAAGGCTTACTCTTAATGCCATAAATCAGTTCCCATGTGATATAAACGTTAGAACGTTTTCAGAAAATTATCGCGTGAAGCCGCGGGCATGAACTAGTAGTATATATTAACATTTTTTAATTAGCATGTCCTATAATAATTTAATAAAAATAGAAATTGGGTCGACGAGATCTCCTTTTCCTGTGGCAATTAGGTTCCGTCCACGCATTTGTATTTATTTTCTTTGACTGAATGAAAGAATGCAATATTTTATAGACTCTGCTTCTTTTAAAGAATAGTGATGCGGACGAACGTATTATAATCACCCTCGAATACCCGCTCCGGAGGTCTCAGTCTCGATATGATTCTGTGGTCTCAGTCATCTATAAAAGTAATCTAAGTGGTTGATAATAGGCTTTGAGGTTTACACATCAACACGAGAATGGATCGTCGTTCATCGTTTTGTATTCTTTGAAACTCTGAGCACAGTACTTTGGGATTGAGGCTATGAGATGAAATCCCGTTTATATTAAAAATACGAAAGTTTGTGAAATGTAAAATTTTTGTAACCTAAGATCTCCAAAACTACTGAAAAAAGGAAATTTGGCGTATATTTTGAGCAAAGCCTAACTTAGATAATAGGCCATTTGTTATACCGAAAATACGCGTGCGAAGCTGCAGGCAGAAGCTAGTAGTAGATAAATTTCAACGCATTTCTAACAACACCTCAACATTGGTTACGTAGGTCCTCTACCGAAACCAAAGATTTTCGCGGGTGGAAAATTTAGGCAATGAAATGCTAGTTCGTGCACGTGAGCGGTAAGGGTGTAATCAATTTCGCATTGTATTGTTTGACTTGTGTACCGGGGGAATTGCTAAAATTATTTCCAACCTAATACATGTGGAAAATAAATTGAATCTGCTTAATTGAAAATGGAAATAGAATCCAATAATATTCGAGAGTTCATAAACGTGTAGAAGAGGAATATTTCCTACAAACTTTGACTGATATCAGGGAATAGGTAAGTAGGTAATTATATTATAAGATTTATAGGAAATCCAATGAGGGAATGTGGGTATCAGCATATTATGCGTAACGATCTCGGATAATCGAGCCATCAGCCCACATAGGGCAGTTATTAGGCAGACAAAACGTATAACCTCTTTTAGTCATGTATTATTAATTTTTTTTTTCGTCTACGTTAAATCTGAAAAGAAGTCTACAATCACTTTCAAATTTAGAACTTCACAGGTTGATTGCAACTAAAGTGAAACCTCCGTCTAGTCTTAATCGAAACCGCATGTGGAATGTCATTTAAATTTTAAAAATGAATTTAAAATTTATTAACATTTCAAATTTAGAATTTAATTTCTTACACAAGGCCTGCTTAGCTTGGGGTTAAACGATGCTGCAAGAATAGTTTAGCACAATTTATTAAATTTTAGATGTTAGTTTTAAATAGCACAATTTAACGTAACACACGGCCACTAACTAAAATTAAAACGACGTTAGTGAGACCGATTACTTAAAAGTTTGTAATCAATGGCTATTTCAAGGCATTTTTGTTCCCAGAGGGACGAGCGGCATCGACATAGACCTGCGGCGGGTGGACATCGACCAGTGCCCTCTGAAGCCAGGGTCCACGCAGCTCAACATATTCGCCGGCACTGATAAGTGCAAGAAAACTACTACTGAGGTAAGATCTCAAATTTCTCATTAAAAAAAGAAACTGTTAAGACGTATACACAATTTCTTGTTTTCTATGAAAAAGTAAGTTTTTGTAAAAAAAATCATTTTTAGGTTCTTTGTTCGATATTCACACTTCAGTGCCACTTCAGTTTTCTAATTCTTTGGGCTATGTCAATAATTTTGGTTCTCTGTCGGATGTATTCGTTATGAATCCTATCCTTCAGAGAAACTGCGAGCATAGCTCTTTCCATTGCTCGCTGAGCAACTTTGAACTGGTGGACCAACCCTACCGCACATAGTCATTTTACATTTATTTTTTATTCAACAAAGAACCTAAATATACTACCTCAAGTTTGAAAAAAAAACGTTTTTTCAAAAACTCACTTTTCCAGAAAAATAATTTTAAAGTTTCTTTAAAACTTATTTTTTGCAAAATCGAGCACGTAACTCCTAACACGACTTTTCGATAACTCTCACGGTTACAGAATTCCCCTCAGTGGCCCTGAAAAAAAAAACAGAGCCTTGTATACCTATATAAATATAATATTATTTATATAGGTATACAAGGCTGTGTTACATATTATGTACATACCTATATAAATATGTAGGTATAGTATGAGTGGGTTCATAATACAAAGTAGATTGTGTGTAGTGTGAAGTTAGCGGCTGATTATACCACTGAGACGTGTATATCCTAGAAGTGCAATTAATTACCAGCTTCACTGATTGAATTCATTGCTCTCCATTGAGAATCTCCTAATTGGATCTCAGGACTAGGCTAGGCATGCCTTATGCATGCGTGTGATGCTTGCCTTAGATGTTTGCAAATGCAATGATAAGGATTGTTTTCAACTGAGCAACCTGCTTGTTGAAGGCAAGTCTTATTTTAGAAATTCTTACCTTCTCAGATCCGGCGAAACGAATCAAAAATACCTACAACAAAAATAAAAGACACCGACTCCTTAGCAAACATTAACAACATAAAGCCGTGTCTGACAATGCTTCCAAAACAGTAGCATTGCATTACAACGTTTGATGTCACAGTTGTCTGTCGCAAAAAGTAAAAATGCTTTATTTCCAAAATCCCCGGCGAGTGGAGAGGCGATTTGTAAAAGCAAGATTGGTGTCACACCGCGGTGGCCAAGATTACCAGTTCGCAGTCCCCAGCGCAGAGGGAATTGAAAATCCGATTTCGCAGCGAAATTCGCAAGCCGACTTTTAAATGTGGGCATCGTTTTAAATGTGCTTTAAATATTTAGCCGACTGGAAAACTGAGTTTACAATTGAGAGAACATTTTGTGGGGTTCTTTGAATTTTTTTACATTCGTTTGTATCTGTTTTAGTTTTATATTTCACCTTGGGCGCAAAATTGAATTAGAAACGTGCTCCGTTTCAGGTTTTTGTACAAAAACATTCGCTGAAGTTCTAACATGTATAAATAAATATGATCTCTAAAATTCAAATAAGATTCCACGCAAATTGAAAAATTCCGCAAAATCTAACTCAACCGAATAATTTGAAAGGGAGTATCTATCAGGCAAAAAATCAACTATGACTGTTTCATCGAGCACAAACAAACAAATCGCAAGGCATACGTAACATTTTACATCGAATTACCAGCACATTCCCACACGACAAAAACAAAGCGATACAACAAATTTTCGTGAGCCAATGGGCGCGAAATCACTAGAAGATAAATCCTTTCGTCGTGAGGCTCAGCCGAGCACACTAACGCGTCGGGAGCCGGTGGCGCGTAGCAAGTGTGAGCTGGCTTCGGTTCTGTAAGCTTTCACAGCAAAGAATCCTCTTCAAGAAGTCACACCAATATTATAAATGTGAAAGTTTAGATTTGTGGTTGGATGAATAGGTAGATGGATATGACAATGTATGTTTGTTAGCCTTTATGCCCAAACTACTGAAATTTGCATAGGCATAGGGCTAGATCTGAATTATCACCTTATCATCTTTTTACCCCATAAATCAGTTCCCATGGGTTAGAAAAAACCGTAATCGTTTCCATACTAACAACGCGTGCGAAACCCCGGATAGAAACTAGTATATCATAGATATGAAGAGGGTTTTGACAGTATTTAAAATGCCTGATAACAGCACAAAGTTATAAAAGATGTTGAATGTCTAAAGACCGACATTTATTCACAAAGAAAATTATACTAGTATTTACAATTGAAACAATTGAGCTAACTGCCGACTGTTGCAAACAGTCTACAGATAGCTCAACTGATCCATATCAACACCAGTCGGAAGCGTCCCCAAGACGCTGGCTGCATTGCCACGCTGTATGGCAATGCTGATACGCTGTGCCAGATATTCACCAGCTCTCGGGTCACGCGTCGCTTCGACCAGACGCTCAGATAGTTTTTTGAAAACCCGAAGAGCCTCGGTACCCCACGGACCTAGGGTCTCGACTCCAAGGGGAGCAAATGTGTAGGCTCTGTCGAGACCTGCATATTTGCGCCTCTTGAGATCTTCGGCCAAATCTGCCGCCGCACCCGCCCTCACGGATGTCCTCGGAAGATGGGAAGGCGCAAGTGTGTCGACGCATGTAGCGTCCCACACAATGGGCCTCCCCAACTCCCATGGGACTAGTGTCATACCGTCGGGCCTCTTACCATCGTCACGCAACAGACCATTCGGTTCGAGAATAGCTGGTACGTTAACGGTGACAAAGGCCCGCCGGATGATGTCGTTAAGGCTAGCGTGGCGAGATATCCGACCAGCGGCCCTAGTGCACGATAATCCGTGATGACCAAGCTGTTCGACAGCAGTACCGCACTGGCATTGATGAGGCGCGCAACACCTTGCACCCAACCGGAGACATGTTGCGATACGGAAAGTTACGGGATCCAATAAAGTACCAGTGTTATATGAAGGAAATGCTTGCAACCAATGTCCTGACTCCCATTTAGAAACGGCCAGGAGGCGGGCACGATCTGCAGAGCTGGAGCACGTTTGTAACAAACAGTTCCGTGTCAACTCACACAGAGGCCCGTCCCATTGCCGTTGGGACAAAAGTGATTTTGGGGGAGCAGCATCGGGGCAAGCACTATGCCAAGCCGTTCGAGCTTCGTCTAAAAATGAAATTTTCAATGACATTCCAGGTGGGACCAAAAGAGAAGGATTTAAAATTTTTTCAACTAAAGAACTAGTGCTGTAGACAGAAGACAAGAACGCTGGTAGGGCTACACTTGAAATTTTGCGTATACCTAAGCCTCTCAATTTGACAGGCAGGGAGGCCTGCGACCATGCCTTGTCATCTAAATCGATATTCAAAACCGATGATAATGTATTCTTTATTATGTTGTCTAAGCCTTCTAAGAGCTCGCTGTGTTTCCACATTTGACTACATCTCAAAGAATACGTAAATTTAGGTACAAATAGACAGAACCGAATAATTGTAAAAGCCATATGACTATTAATTTTGAGCAGTCTGTCCGAATTTTTGTGGAAATTTTGAATTTTCTCATCTACAAATGACTGAAAAGACTCATCAAGAATTGGTGAACCAAGGAGTCGAAGTGAACATTTATCAACAACTGTAATGTTGGGGGCTAATGTATTGAATTTCTCAATGATATTGTTTTTGTCTACACAAGAGTCCGAAATAAAAAGCTCACACTTTGAAAAATTTAATTCCAAACCTATTTGTCGAAATTCGTCTGTGATGATTTTTAGATCATCAAAAACTGCGTTCACTTCTCCACCTAATGTTCCATCATCCAAATACCAAACATTAAGCTTGGATTGGAGACGTTGAATTATGGGTTGGATGGCAAGGCTAAATATGGCCGGACCAAGAGGGTAAAGTAAAAGTAAATTCAAAATATCACAGTAAGTACATAGGTTTCCGGTCGTGACTTTCGTGGTATCAAAGAATAAATACCATGATAGATTCTATCATATTTCCGGAAAAAATAGAAATAAAATAAAATAGAAATAGAGCCGGAAAAAATATTCATAAATCATGCCAAAATTTTACTGCTTAGTTACATGCCAAACTACTTGTGATTTTTGTGACAGTGATTTTTTGCGATTCGTGTTCTCCCAACAAAACAAGTTTAGTGCATAGTTAGCCTGCTACCTTCATAATAAATTAGTCACACTGCGATAGTTTTTAAAGTTAAATCAATAACATTATATATATATCTCATTTTGAAAGATTCCAAGTAAACAATTCTCAATACTTTGTTGAAATTACAATAACTACTACCTAACCATGTTTTCCCAACAAAAACAAGGTTCGTAGTTAGGCTGCTACCTTCATATAAAATTCGTCACACTACGATAGTATTTACAGTGAAATTAATAACATTCCAAGTAAACAATACTTTGTACCAACCGCAGAACAATCCAATCTTTCATGTGAAGCCACACCAATATTTTAAATGTGAAAGCACAAGGTCTCATACGTCGTTCAATCAGCTTCAGAGCAGGTCGCTCTCCCGGGAGCGAGTGTCCGGAGACACCGTTATCACTTCTCTATGGACGATGTTATTCCAGCTCGTAGCTCTGATCGTATCGCATCATTTGGGACTTCAGGAATGAGGGCGTGTTTTGTTGTTTTTTAGCATGGTACTTTTTTCCATGTCAGTATAAATTAATGAGCCCAGCTCTTGTCGGTGCAATGATGCAATTGCGTCCACTTTTCTCTGTCCCATGCAGTGTCTTCTACTCCTTTATACGACATGACAGCGACTTTCTCCTTTATCTGACTCATATAGCTAATTCTTGGTCTTCCCCTTCCTTGTCTTCCTTCTACTTTTCCTTTTATGATGTTACTTATGAAGTTGTCATGGCGTATAAGATGTCCAATCATTCTTCCTCTTCTGTTTTGAATGGTGTTCATTAAAAACCTTTTCTCCTCAACTGTTTTCAACGCCTCATTAGTAACCTTCTCCGTCCAGCTAATCCTTTTCAATTTTAATAATGTTTGATTGTTCAATTCCATTGTTTGATCGAATTGAAGAAACCCTTCGAAAATAATAAAATATTGTTTCATGGTTTTTCTGCTTTTCTACGTATTTATTTACTTGGCACACAAAATGTAACACAACCAAACAGTAAATGATAGAAAGACACAAAATCTTGATCTAGATTATATACTATTCTTGTATATAATTAAAAACTAGCTCTTTTATTTATTGGTTAATAATGGCGAAATATAATGGCTAAGATAATAATGGCGTTTGGTCATTATTATCTTAATAAAGTAAGCCAAGATGTGGCCTTAGATACAGCACGCATTCCCGGAAGGAACTTGGCGACAGAATGGACATTTGTTTCTAAAATCCTATTGTCCATTTTCTCTCGAGGACTGTGTTTTATGTAATTAATAATAGCCAGAGCTCTTTTCCTGAGCCACGTGCAAGTTTCACCAGCTATTAGCTGCTTTCAGGATTCCTTTGTAACTTCTACCTTATTACGTTACCAATTAATCTGCTTTCCGCAAACAGATAACGTTAATTGCACGAAATAACTTCCGTCAAGCAGAAAGGCGAACTTTTCCGGGAAAACAAAAACATTAGCAATTCCACGTCGGGTGGAAGAATACCTTTGTTGGGGTCAAAGTTATACATATGTACAAAAGCCTCTCTCTTATTATAATAATCTAATCCTACTATATAACTAACTATACTAACTATATTAAGATGGCAGAAGTTGTGAAGATGCTTCTACAAAGACAATTCCAAATCTACTGAACGGAAAGTGATTAAAATGTGAAGTCATTAGAAAGTGAAGTGAAAAGAAAATCATTTAACACTTTATTTCTTGTAGTTTAGTTTCTGACTCGTCTAAGAGCTTAGCTTGTATGCCTAAATAAATAAAATTTATTGATTTCTGATCGGGCTGAAATTTTGCACACATAAAGTTCTGGCCCTGTTAATTCTATAAAAAGGGCCGTGAAGCCGCGGGCAGAAGCAGTCTTTTATTTCACAAAACGAACTCAAAAACATTAGTAATACATGTAATTAATAAATAAAGAATGCTGGACAATTCACACAGCACAACATCATTATACATATAGCCCCAACCTAATAACTGAACTGAACTTTGGTTTGTGCTCCAAATCGGTAAGTTTCACATTATTTCAGCATAGAAACTCTGGTAAAACTACTCGTATTGACCAGTCTGGCTAAATGGATGCTATTTAGTTTAAACGGTAAAAGTTTCGCGCAAGTTCTACTCTTGTCATTTTCTCTCGCGGGTCTAAGTGAGGGTTTTTAAGATAGGACCAGATAAAATGTACTTAATTTGTTAAATCGGTATTTGCTTTTCTAAAGTAGAATCGTAAACTAGAGGTGCATTTTGGCGTGGCCCGTCATCACAACGATTATATATATTGATAAAGATCAGTTGAGCTACTTATAGATTGCTTGCAACAGTCTGCAGCTAGCTCAATTGTTTCAGTTGTAGATAATAGTTCTAATTTGTTCCTAATATTTTGAATATTGATTGTAATTTTCTTTGTTTATAAAGATTTTCTTAAACTAATGTGATGATGATGATAATGTCCTCCTAGCCGAATTTCGGCCACAGCGCCCAGTGTTATTGGAGACTAGCCATGTGCACAGGACATATTAAAGTGCACAAGTGTGTGCGCAAACATAGGTGCACTCTCTATTCCCTCACCCTCATAATCCGATAAGACGGCAGACCGGTATTATAAGCCTCCGCTTATCAAGAGAGCCCTACGTCTGGACTGATAAAGGCTGTTGTTGCGATGTAATGACTGAAAGTTCATTCACTTTAAAACTTTAAAATCCATCTTGGTTAATAACACTAAAGTCATTTACAACGGGATACTTACCTTGATTTTAGATTTGAGCTTTCCAATATTTCGGCACAGTTTCATGCGCCGTGATCACTGAATAAATGATATTGAAAATCTCAAAACTCAAATCATGGTAAATATCCCGTTGTAAATGACTTCGTCCTCTTTGTTCGCACACAAATAAACTTTCATCCAACTTACTTACATACCACTCACTCGTACACTGCTGAACGCGTCTCCCCCAAAAAGGTTCTTGACGTAATCACCGCGCTTGCCAAGCGGATTGGTGAACGCTGTAGACATGATAAAACCTACTGACAGTGTCTTTATTGACAAAGAAAATTACAATCAAATAATAGAAACAAGATGGCAGAGAGGCAGATGCTGGATGCGGCAAGCTGAAGACAGGGCGCTATTACGCTTATTAGGGGAGGTTTATGTCCAGCTGTGGACTAATGTATGTTGATGATGATGAATGGAAACAAATTAAAACTAGTATTTACAATTAAGATTAACAAGAGCTTAGTGCAGACTGTCGCAAACAATCTACAGGTAGCTGAACTGAGCCATATCGATACCAGTCACAAGCGTCCCTAAGACGCTGGTGGGGAAAATTTGTTAGTCCTACACCAATGTCTCTATTTCGCATTGCAATCTCATCAGTTTTGTGTCATACAAGAAAACGTTCAACAGTTCAGTGTAAATGCGTCTAAGTTGGAACACACGCCCAGTGGCGCGCTAACTGAATTTCACCCCACTCTCGCTCGAGACATAAATGTGGCGTGAACGACATAAATCTGACGTGAACTAAGATTAATAATCGCAGTAGAAATGATAAAAACGTACTTTGCGGAAAATTCAACTAAAACGATTCGTCTAAAACAATTCGACTATTAACATTTCGACTATTAACAATTCGACTAACAACTAAAACAATTCGTTACAACAACAAAAAAAAAAATAGTGTCAACATTATGGCTATGGGTGCAATTATACATATAAATACCTTTCAGTCACAGAGTCGCCACGAACCCGCTCAACTCGCCGAACCCCCGCAGGGGTTGGTGGGCTTCGTTAGCCGTTGACATGTACCGGCCTAACTATAAACCACGCCTACGGTGTACGTGCGTTTTGGCGGGAAGTTTTGGCGCGCGCGCGCATGCGGTCGGCGTCTGCGTAAAAGGGCTACTGACGAGATTTTTTCAATGGGCGCGATGTGCGCTTGTTTTTTCTGTCAAGTGTGCTGGGTTCAAGCTTTTTATGATTGCCAGCTTATATCGGTAATTTTGGCGGGATATTTTCGAAATCATAGATTGAAAATGATGAATTCTGATTTTTACCTATAAGTTTGGGTTTGAAAGGCTGTACTTTAAATTTTTTATACATTTATTGACATGTTTTGGTGTTTTTACGTAGCTTAGAATGTCCACTCTTTAAATATGTAGGGGTCTACGAACAAAAAACTAAAAATAAATGAGTTGGAAGAGCCCCCCAAAACTGCAAAATTGCAATGCTGCAAATTGCATTTGCAAACTTTGCGAATCTTTTAAATATTATTTTTTCTTCGTGCATGTTCAATTTAGATGTTATTATCATAGCCAAGACGCTTGGGAACACCCCCATAAACGCTAATCAGACACAAACTAAACAGATTGTTAGATAAAAAATAAATAGTGACCGAGCGTTGCAAACTTAAGTGCCACTTCACTTAGTCACGTGGTCATGGTCACTATAGTGACCATGTACACTTTAGCTTTTTAAATTATGTTAACTATAGTTAACATGTACACTTTAGCGGGAGTAAGTTAACGTTGACCCCCCCCCCCCCCCCGCTTCGCGGGGGTGGGATGCCTACGGGTCGGGTTAACTCAGGGTCGATACACTTATATTAAAGCTCCCAAATATAAAATAACATCGTGTCGGTCAGTTTCCAACCACCCAAGCAAAGCTCTTGTCTTCGTCAACTATTTGTTCGGTTTTCATTCCCATCCTCTCGTCGCTGAAGCACCAGCTGTTTGCAGCAAATATTGGACGGACTGATTCCTTCACAACATTCTGCGAGAGTTGTTTTTGTTAGATAACATTCGATACTCTTTTTATATGAAGAAAAGGCTTTGATGAAATATCACTAAAACTTTAGCTTTCTTTCTAAATTTATCTACACATCAAAAAAATGAGCCGCCTTTTGGGATGAAGTTTTTAGTGTGTAAATTTACAATTAACGATTAAATGGTTCTATCTAAGACATTATTTACGGTTAATCAAAGGATTTTGAACCATTAAACCGTTAATTGGAATAAAACCAAATAACACCACAATAACTTGTTAATAAAAGTCCGTAGCGCTTTCGTGAAACATTAAGTTTAGTTCGATTAATAATAATGTTGTTCTTTCATGTTTTCTTGGCAGCTCGTTCGAGTCGAGATTTATTAAGAAAACAGCGTTAGCATAATTCATATTTTTCTTTTTATTTTATATCGCTTATTCTTCTAAGTCTTTAAATCTTTAATTGAAGAACCAGCTACGCTCCCGTGTTTGCACGTAAGCCTGTTTGTTTTCCCAGGTCTTGAAATAAAATTTCAGTTCTTTTCCTCTAGTAATTGTAGCGTGGAAGAGATAAACGTATGAAAACTTTGTTACTGTGATTTCTTTGCTAAGTAGTTTGGGTCAATAACGTAAAAGGTATTGCCCATAAAAAATTATAGGGTAAGTCTAGCTTCTGCTCGCGGCTTCGCACGCGTTGTTTCTATGGAAACGTTTTAAGGTTATTTCTATCCCATGGGAACTGATTTATGGGATAAAATCGCCGATGTTTGATTCCAGGGTTAGACTTACCTGTATGCAAAATTTCAGCCTGATCCGTTCAGTTGTTTTTGCGTGAAGAGGTAACAAACATCCATCCATTCATCCATCCATCCAAATATTCGCATTTATAATATTAGTGTAAATAGTGTGATAGTGTGATAACAGAACAGTCAATGACATTTGGGTACCTACAAAGAACTGCTGAAAATTTAGGCATAAAATGTGCTTGTGAATAAGCGCGGTTCCAAAACAGATCCATTATTATAATTTCTAAATTAAGTTATCCGCTTATTAATATTTCAGGAGCAACAGATACCTTTTATTTGATATTTAAATATAATCTAAACACATAATGCCCGTAAAGTGGGATGGTTATGGCCCTAGGGCCCAAGATACGCAAATTATGACCGAAATTACGGTAACGCCGCATTTACATGGAAGACAGTTAGACATTTGGCAAAGAAAAACTATCATAGGCTGGTTTTTCGTTGGAGGAGCGGCAGCAAATGCCACCGCGGATTCTATTGTTTCGGGGTCGCGCGTGACCCCCCACCTCTAATCTCCTCAACCGCGTTATAAGCTTTAGAAACTACACCGTAAGGCTGTAAATTAAAAACACATAGGTCATGCTAACCACCTACTAACACTATCTACCAACACTATGCACAATATTGAGTGTCTTCTACACGCAATATTGTGGCTCTTTAACAATTTACCTATCTATCTAACCAAAGTAAAACGAGGCTTTTCAATTAAAAGCAAAAGAAGGTTTTTCGTACACCCAGACTGAGTTGATAAGATAATATTCTCCTTTGTATTTTTTACCACTTAACGAGCTTTGTAGTGCCGCCGGCTCTACAAAGCTTTGCACCACCCCAATTCTTCCCGCGGGTGTCGTAAGAGGCGACTAAGAAATATCCACCGGGGGCGGCAGCAGCGCCCCTGCAGAACAATTCTACCACCGAACTGCGATCCCAACCCGCATGCCCAGCGTGGGGATTATGGGCATTACCCCCGTGGGATAAAAGCCAATGGGGTGCTTATCAGGGGGAGGCCTGCGTCCAGCAGTGGCCAAATATAGGCTGTTAAGGTGAGGAGGTGAAGCTTTGCAGACCACGAACCAAAAAAAAAATTAACAGTAGGTTACAAACCTCGCAAGTAAGATTTTAATAAAAGCCTGCTTACCTACATTTTGGTAACCGGATTTCAGTGTGATTGTTTTACGATCAGATATAAACTGTACGATTATTTAATGGGCTGTATTTTAATATTTTTCCGGATAATCTCATTCTATATATAAATCGGGTTTGTTTTGTGGCCAGGATGGCAAAACCAAAGTTACTAGCGCTTGCTTGCGTTGGAAGGATTATTTTGTAAATTAATTTGAATCATTTTGTTCGTTATGAACCTTTTAGCTTTTTTATGGTGTATTTTGTTTGAATGTAGCTGTAGTAGATAGCAAGATATAACCATTTATGTAAAACATGGGATGCGCTCGCGGTAAAGTGAATCGTGGCCGCGTGACCCGGACGTATGAGTGATGTTTTTGCGAATCGGCTGGACGCTTGAGTGGATAGTTAAATTATTTATTTGCTTCTCCAGATACTCACATAACTGTTGACTAGAAGGTACCAAAGTTATCGATTATCAAGCTGAAGTGGCAGTGGGCCGGGCATTAACAAAAAATTAACAACCGTTGGGGTAAACGTGTTTTTAAGTGGAGACCGTGACTTGTCAAACCTAGTGTTGGACGCCCTGCAGCCAGGTGGTATGACGAACGGTGATAATTTTCTCTACGCCACAGCCGACTATACACAATGCTTGATGCGGCAAGCTGAAAAAAAGGGTGCTATGGCGCTCATTAGGGGAGGCCTATGTCCAGCAGTGGACTAATACAGGCTGGTGATGATGATGATGACTAGAAGGATAGAATTACGCCAAAACTATCATCGTCCATCCACTGACCAGAGTCATATAAATCTATAACCGTCTACAATCATTAATTCTTTTCACCCACAAAAGCGTTATTCCGTAAAGCTCTTAGATTTACTTCAAAGCGTTGTTCCCTCGGCCCTGTTCCGCAGATTATCTACATTGCTCTGCAGTTTCTGAGAGAGTGTGAAGCCGTTGATCCTTTAGATTTCTTTGTAAATGACCACGATAACGTGCCGAGCCTATTCCGTAACGGTTGCGGTTGTGATTGCTTGTCGCTTGCGCTGTTACAAAAAAAAACACTGAACGTTTTAAAAAAATTAAAGGTTGTCAACATGAAGTCACTACAGGATACTCAGAAACAAATACATTAATACCTACCAATTAAAACTATATAATATTTACTACGATATTAAGTGCTACTATTGGTTTTGTTCACTTTCTTCTTTTTAGGTGAACTTGAGGTTACTTTAATAAATTCATTCATTTATTATATTATTCTCGCTAAAGAGAAGAAGTTTTTACTAGAACTGTTTCCCAGTGTCCATTAAAAAGGTACCCAAACGGAAAAATATTCCACTGATGATATAAAATTCCTTCAGAACTGGCAAATATGTGAGCAACCCTTGCAACAACTTATTAAATCATTGGTATTTGTTCCAGTGCGTCCCCGTCCCTGGTTTAGGGTTCCGTCGGGGCTCGTACCGCTGCGTGTGCCGCCGAGGGTTCTTCTTCCCTAACACCACGGCTGAGAACCGCTACTACAACGGGAGTGACATCGAGGAAGAGTATGAGAAACATCTGCTGGTGAGTTGGACTGGTACTGGTATTACTGGACCTTGGTTTGCAGAAAAGAGAAGTGTTCCAGAACAGAGGCCTTCCGTTGCCCTGCAGTAGAAAAGTATAAAACTTGAATGTGTTGATTTGAAGAGAATCTGATAACACCTTACATAAAATCAATCCTAACCTAAACCTTTGATTATGCGTCCTTCATTAATCATTTTAAACAAAAAATGCGCGTTTAAATTCAGCGCGAGTCGACGTCGTTTAAACCAAAGAGTTTTATTAGCCTTGCCGATAAATATTGAATCTCCGTGGTCCGCGCATTATGATAAAAATTCAAAATTAGAACAGAAAAACAATATAATATAGCTTGTTCTAAAGAGTTCTTTATTTAAAAATGTTAAACCCCATTGAAAGGTCAGCGTTCTACAATAAGATCAATCTCTAGACCCTTATTATATTCATCCATCTTCCTCACCCTGTCTCTTTATCTTTTTAATAAATTGTTTGCATTTTGAGCAAAGGAAAGCGTCTGAATTATTTTTTTCTGACAGGCCCAACTTAACCTCTACGGCCTAGCGGACGAGTTTGAATGCCTGCCCTGTGCCGAAGGGTGTGAAGCCTGCACGGACGGGTCTCCTTGCGTAGCTGCCTTGAACTGGGTCCTGAGGAGTAGCATCTTCGCACTCGCTTGTCTCATCACCAGTCTACTACCATTTATTGTTGTGTTTACTATCAAATACGGACATGTCAGGGTAAGTGACATATTTATTTGTAGCTCGCTCTATCCCTCTGGGTAAGTTCGGTGGGTTAAAAGGATCTCTCGGTAATTTTGCACTATTCGACACGAATTGATCGTTATGGATACCTACTTACCTACATGGACTATTTTTTGACACTCGTCAAAAATATCTGCCTGCCCTCAAAGTAAGTTGATGTGAATCAAAACGAGCATCAAACCGTGTTAATTTATACAATGGAGAACGATTTTTGCTTACCTAAGCTATGCATTGAGAGACTGACTGACTGTAACAGGTCATACAATCGCTCTAAAAATAGACTTATATTTCTTCTATTAGACCTATTGAATAGAAGAAATCGAAATAGAAGTATCGAAATAGAAGAACTTGTCCAGTAAGTACTACCTAGTTCTACAGCCAAATCCTTATAAGCATTCCAAATTAATAACGCATTCCATACTACGTCCCGCCTGCCGTACTATCGTGTGTCGACATTTAACGGATCCACAGATATTTCCGACGGGTCATAGATCGAGTCAATACGAGTCTATACCGGTAGATATCGGTTTAGATTGACTATCAAGCCTCTACCTGAAGCATCCTGTGGGAACAGTTGTTATGAGAAACGTGATGTTTCCGAGATTGGCCTCCTTCCGCGCCTCAGAACTTGCCTTTATTACATTCTCTACGTGCACCCGATAGATATCTCTACAACTTGACAATATAGCCCGCACGTATTATGAAGATTGTGGTTAAACTACTTGTGATATTATATTGTTTAGTATCAGTCGTGCATGAACGAAAACATAATGTCTATATGGGGCGGTTTTTTGAAATGAAAAGTTCTACAGATCCACGTCACGCTCGGGTCAGCTACGGTTAATCGGGTATACTATGCTCCTATCTAAAACTTTAGAAAGTCCATTTTTTTTCGTGTTTTGTGTCTTGATATGCCTAGTTATAAGTATACAACCTATTTTTCTAACTGATCTGGCAACAGGTTTTTGCACTCGAGGAATAGCTCCTTCAGTGCAAAAACCTGCTGCCGACCATGCTCGAACTCCCAGCCATCTGATCAGAATTATATACTCTCTCGTCTTCGTCTACGGAAAATTCGACTAAAACAATTCGTCTAAAGCAATTCGACTAAAACAGTTCGACTAAAACACAATTCGACTAACAATAATTCGACTAAAACAATTCCACTAAAACAGTTAGGTACCGTAACTGAACGAAATTTACCAATTATTCCTACAGGTGGTGCGAGCGGCTAGCCCAGCGCTTCTCAGGGTGATAGTCCTAGGTGCGTTCCTCATTTACTGCACGACGCTCGTGATGTATGGAAGGCCTACGGTGTTCACTTGCACTGCCAGGGTCTGGCTCCGGGAGGTCGGATTCTGCCTTACTTATGGTGCTCTGATGCTGAAGACTTGGAGGTAAGAAATATGTTGTGAGTTTTTAACTGCAACGCAAAAACAGGCGCTTTACCTAAACTTAGCTCTTAAACCTTGGCGGTCAATGCCTCCAACTCAGTCTGTGGAGGTTGTAAGAGCCGACAAAGGTGACTAGAAGATGGGTAGCTTACTTTTATGTGTTTTAACACTCCCTGCGATCACCAATCCGCTTGCCGAGCGTGGTGATTAAGACCAATCCCCCCTTGTCTCATGAGACTGGTGCCTCAGAAGAACTGGCACACAGACACATTCATACTACACATTAATAAACACGATATATAATTAGTTTGTTAAGATATGAACTCACCTACGTTAAGCCCGCTATCCCTTAGGGAAAAATCTAAAAACAATAAATATGTAATTCATTTACCAAAAAAAGTACTGTTAAGGCTCGCCATGGACCAAAATCTATAGGGTACTTCCCGTAGACCTAGAATTATGAAATTTGGCGAAAAGCAAGGCCTTGTAGCATAAATGAAGGAAAAAATACGAAAACCGTAAATTTGTAGTTTATTCACAAAAAAAAAAAATACAATTGATTCTCGCCATAGACCAAAACCTATAGTGTACTTCCCGTTGACGTAGAATCATCAAATTTGGCAAAAAGCAAGGTCTTATAGCACAAGTAAAGGAATAAATCCTAAATCCGTAAATTTGTAGTTTATTCACCAAAAAAAACCTTTTGATACTTGCTACAGACCAAAACCTATAGGGTACTTCCCGTTTACCTGGAATCATAAAATTTGGTAAGAAGCAAGGTCATATAGCACAAATTACGAGAAAAATCTGAAAACCGTAAATTTGTAGCACAATAACAAATAAATAATAATTTTTGATTTCCTCCCTCGACCAAAATATAAAGGGTTCATGTTGACCTAAAATCACGATATTTGGCATGAAACAAAGTCTTACAACTAAACGGAACCCTTAGTGCGCGAGTCCGACTCGCACTTGACGTGTTATTTGTTTAAGAGTGTGTTTTTTATGAAAATTGGCGTGGCCTTTCAAATGTTATGTATGATGGTTGTCTGGTAAAGATCGCTCTTGAGCGATAAGACCGCCACTTGTCACTTAGTTTTTTAGCTGTTTTGTTGTATTGTAACTCAAATCATGGTAAATGTCCCGTTGTAAATGACTTTAGTGTATTGTTTCTATCTATAAGTGTGCAATAAAGAATTTTCTATCTATCTATCGGTTCAAAGCATCGACGGTGGTTTAACTTTTTTTATTATTCTGACTGTTTTTGTGCAGCTCCTATTCAAACAAAGGTTTACTTTGTATGTTGACTGGATTATCCGGTTCTGCGGAGCCATGCAATTATTTTTCTTATAATACTCCCCCATGACTTTTTTCCCCCAAAATGAATTCAAAACAACCCCTTTTGCCCTCAGGAAAATGAAAATAACAAAATCACTGACCTGAGAAAATATAAGCCTAGAAAAACAATTCTCCCGCAAAATAATTTGTCTCGGCATGAGAAAAATATTGGCAATTAGCTTTCCACACGGAATGGAAAATATAATTTAGTGTTCTGTTTATATGTTAGCAAAAAAAATATGAGTTGATGAAGAAGGTATTGGTTACACGAGTGACGGTTTGCAATTTATCAAGCTTAAATTATGATGTTATGTATGGTTTCTACAATCATTTTATGTAAAAGTTAAAATTAATCTCAAACCACCATTGAAACACCATAATTCGCCGACAAAACCATCGAAGCAGAAAAGGCATTGTCAAATCTAATTCAGAAGTCAACGTTTTTCCGTTTAGAAACTGATTAAGGAGTGATTTACTTAATCAAGAATTAATAAATTAGAAACAAAGTTGCGAAGGGTGCTTGTTCCTTTTAATTTCTTGCAAGGGGAGCAAAAGTTGACGACGCGACATTTGTTGCGACTTTCGACAACGTTTACAACGGTGTACCCTAGGTGACTTCTGAGTAGCGTAAACCTGTGGTTAATTGTCTGGTTCAGATATCGCAGAGATCTCTGTGAGGAATTTGCAATGTTTGTAATGACAAGTGGTGAGCTTAAGTTGTCAATATATTGAAGTTCTATTCGCTATCAAATAGCCTCAGACTATCAACATTGAGAAGATGTTGTAGATTTTACCTACCTACCTATTGGTACAACAATACTAAACTAAACCAATTTGACAGCAATAAAAATGTTTCCGTCCTTTTCATAGCGATCGAAATAAAATGATGGCATCCGTTCTAGTGTTGTCAAATTAGTTAACATAGTTTAGTTTTGGCGACATCGTAATGGACACTATTATTTCTTTTTCGTGATTTGCCCAGTGGGGCGCTGTTGGGACAATCATCCCATCCCTGTAATCATCCCGAAAATTCCTTGAACTTCTAAACTAATCAATTCCCCAACAAAAAGTCACGTCCGAAATGAGTTTGATTAACTTTGGAAAGTAAAAATTAAGGAAAAATTCTGCGAATTTTCTACGTCGTCGCAACTCGAGCGTAACAAAAATAAAGTGATTCCGACTTGCCGGATGTTTGACTGTTCGTGTTTAGCTCAACTTTATAATAATTAATGCAAACACGGACTGGGGGAGGCAATCTTGAGAAATCTTGATTTCCGGAAACTCGTTAAGAAATTTCGGGTCACTCGCAACTGACGGCAACCAACACCAACCAACCATGTGACAGGTATACTCTGTTTAGATACAGTAGGTATCTAAAAAAACTGCCAACGGCAAACAATCTATAAGTTTTAAAAAAATCATACCAACGGCATCTTCAATATTTGCATGCCCTAGATTTAGGTAGAACATGTTGTGCTTTTAAATTAATTTACATCTTTATAACTCGTGTTCGCAAATAAATGATTTTTTAACTTTGAACTTTTGAACTTAGGCCACGACCGCACTGCCGGATTAGATTGTAGATTTTTTTTTTATTATCGTCTAGCATATACATATTTAAATACGCTAAAATCTCGCTATAGATTTGGTTGATGGGTAATTTTGTTATAACTTAATTTATAAAAACATTATAACTACGAACGAGTCCATCGGCACTTTTCTTATTGTGTCTACCTAAGGGAGAGACACTTGGTTCATGTATTCTTTAAATTAGCATTTATGCACTTACACTGTGACTATCACTACACTAACTCAAAAGATTAAGTTAAGTTCCCACCATGTCCGTGTTGTCGAAAAGCTACAGCTATAGCCTCGACGTTCATATGATGAGATGAGAAAACAAACGCATGGAAAGGCACTGGACCGGCCACACGGCGCGGCGTCTAGCTTAGCAAGTCGCCTGGATGTAGTTTCTGTTGTCACCAAAACCTAAACTAACTAAAAACGTCGCCGTCCCATTTCTTCGATCGGCAACATTTTTAGGCTGGTTAGTTTAGGTTCTGGTTTCAACGGTACCGACACCGATCTATGGTTTCGGATTTAGAACTCTTAACCACGCGCCAACATCGAACCAACCAGCCAACCTAACCGCTATCTATCATAGCCTTTGCCTAAAAGTTAATTCCCCAACGTTTTCAATTCGCAATGAATTTCCTGAGCATCCCGAAGTAATTGCCACCATAATTATAAAGTTTTAGATTTAAATATGAACTGGAGGGCGAATTATTTAATCTAAGTAATTTAATTGGATTGCGCAATTTAACCTTCTTAGAATCTGTGATTTACAATAATTAAGAAGTAGCTATCATCATCATCTACATCTAGAGTGATGAAAATATCCTCTATACTCCTGCCAATTTAGATGTGAAATGTCTGCTAACAAGCCGCCCATACTTTAGCCTAATATTTTCGTATTGCTATGGCCGTGAATAATATACGCAATTTACATTAATGGTCGATTTAGGCGAGGCATATCTACCATATATTTTTTAAATATCCTGCATGTTTTTTAAATCAACGACTGTACGTTATGACAAAATTACGATGGTTCAGTTTTTTACAATTCGTCACCAGAAGCTCAACCCTTAAATTTGGTTTTCTGTATTCAGATGCTAAATAAACGCACCCTCTACAGAATATCAGTGATCTTCCAAGTCCGCTCAGCGAAAGCCGTGAAGATATCCGACCTCATGCTGCTCCGTCGGATAGGTGTCATAGTCGGGGTGGCGTGCGTGCTGCTCGCCATACGGACGCTGGTGGCCCCCCCGGCGGTCATCGTGGGCAGGACGAAGGAGGACCTTAAGGCGTATCTGTGTAATACTGATTGGTGGGACCACTCTTTTACCACGCGTGAGTATGTTTTTTTTTATTTGCTTTAGGTGGTTTTTGTGTCACTGCGGCCATGATATTATATTGTGATGGCCACTCTGTGTGTTCAGCCTTGAAGCTGCGGCGTTCATAATTCAGCGCTAACCTTTGCAGCTGCGGGGAACTGTAGGATTTTCTTCGGGGTGATGTCTCTTAGCTCGTCTGGGCTGTGCAGGTGCTTGCCTAGATGGATGCTACGTTTTTGCATCAGTGCTCCGCACTCTCCTAACAGATGTAGAGGTGTTCTTCCGCCTCATCGCAGAATCTGCAAGATTGTGTGTCGCTTAGCCCCGGTTTGAACATGTGCTTGTTGAGGCAACAGTGTCCAGTTAAGGCTTATGTCATGATGCGAAGGTTGCTTCTTCTACGCGTGAGTGAAAACGTTGACTATTTGATATCAACACAGAGAGATAGGAGTCATGTGGGGTGCTGCTCAAGAAGAGAATGAGAAGTTTTTTCCTTTACTTGTAAAAATCTAAATTTTTCTGTATGTTTGCGCAGTGGAGGTGATATTCCTGATGTGGGGGATCCGTCTCTGCATAATGGTGCGGAAAGCGCCTTCCGAGTTCAACGAGAGCCGGTTCATTTCCATGGCGATTTACAACGAGTTCCTACTGTCTGTCTTCCTAAATATTTCTATGTGAGTATTATACCTACATAAACTTAATTTTACATAGCATAGTGGCAGACCACCCACCCGAATGGTTAGTCAACATCGTCAATACAAGGTGCCACGAAACATGTGTACTAAGCCGAAAGAGGGTGGTTCTGGACCCCAGGGGGGTCAAATTTTGTTCTACGATTTTTTTGACGTGACAACGTCTTATAATTCGATAGAGCCGGCTGCACGCACGAAAAAACATCACGTCATGCGGCGTTACCTCGCTATGACGTCATGCGGCGTTACCTCGCTCTGAGGCGTTCCATGTAAGGCTTGAAGTGCAAGCGAGAGCGGTCGACATCCGTCTCTCTCCTACTTGAGTGAGCGATGCGTCTGCGTGGACAGCTGCTATACTATAGTACATTTACATGTTTTGATCGAGTATCAAATGCTACCATTCCATCAGTATTTTCTTAAGACGTTGTCACGTTCAACTATCGTCAGTAAACCGACTTTACAGACAACCAATTTTTTTTTTTTATATCAAACTTTTTATAATTTGTTTTGTAAAAAATCTAAGAATTTTTTGTTTGTATTCGTGTTCTTCTACATGATGTATTCTTACATTATTATTATTCTTTGAAATTTCAAAGGATCTACACCATTTTCCGTAATAAAAAATATTTAAATATTGTTTTTGCTAAAAACTTGTTAAATATTTTGTACTTAATTGTTAAAATTATGCAAGAGTGCGTGAAAAAAAACACTAATATAAAGAAAAATAAAAGAAAATAAAAAAATTCATTAAAAAGTAGTAGCAGATCACAAGTTGAGCCCCTAGGGGTCCAGAATCACCCTCTTTAGACTTGTGTGCTCATGTAACGTGGTCTATGTCACAAAATGGCTGTATCTTGCGTGTTATACTTAGGAATGGGATTGAGAATGACGTCCTCTCGCATGCTGTCCCTCTCAGATCGGATCCGAACTGAGCAGGACATCATGAGAGATGGCGCCACTCTCAATCCCATTCTAAAAGTACGCAGGTTATACTAAAAAGACAGCAGAATTAAAATTGAACCGGCCTGAAAGTGCGTGTCGCCTCGCACACTGCGTAGTGTTCCGTATCATCGTACAAACTTTCTCCAAATAATCATCATCATCATCATCAACCTATATTAGTCCACTGCTGGGCATGTGTGTGGTATCGAAAAAAGACAAGATTGGCGAGATAGAAACAAATCCTAAGGTTTTTGTTATTATCGTCGCTCTTGAGCGATAAGACCGCCAATTGTCACATTTTTATAATTTTGATTTTATTTTGTTTGTAAATTGCTATAAAGGTAGTTGTATACATAAAAATAAAAAATACGTTATATGTACAAACAAAAATTTGACATTGTTTTGACTTTTTGCTTTTAGGGAGTATGCCATATGAAAAAAAGGGGCGGTATACTTAATTCACCTGGGGTAATTCACCCGGGTGCACTAGGTACACTTTTAGTAGACTTGATTCACCCTGCTCATTTCCGGGTGCATTAAGTAGTACACTATTTAAACTTATAACCAGTTTTTGTTAATTTATTTACAAAAAAAATACGCTATACCTACCCTACGGAACGTATACGTAACGTCATAGGAACTTTGGTTAATTGTTTCGCTCTCTGTGTGTGGGTGTGTGTGTGTGTGTGTGAGGGTGTGTGTGTGTGTATCTGAAGTGTGCCCTATAGAATTTTCTATCTATTCGTTAAAGTGCGTAAGCCCTCGGGGTAATCTCGGGGTCACTTGACTTCTTGGCGCAAGTGCCTGAGGGAAGGTTGCGCGTTCAATTCCCATCAAAGTCGAAAAAAATTTGGGATATTATTTGATTTCCTAGAAACAAAACTTATTCCCAGCCGTGGGTACCCCCCTCGGGTTGAATAAATGGATAGAGTATTTTCATCCACTAGAAGCCACCACGGTGCTGTAGGAAAAGAAATCGCAGACGAAGGCAAATGCAAAACGTACGGCGAACTGCATACTACAATCGTAAAATTTTATTCAAATTGTTAGAGGCAAATGTTTTCATTTTTATTTTGTTGTAAGAAGAGTCTGGGATTCCTACTTTTGGGCTGCTAGGATCCCCCGCTTTATCCCCTGAGAAGTAAAAAATAGTTTAAGGTGTCACACTAAGTAGATTTTAGGAGTAGTTTTCTAGTCGTAGTCTAGTCAATGTATTTCTTAAATATATTTTTGTTGTTTCTATTTTTTATTACCATCGAATTCATGTAATTATTATGAGATAAGTAGATCTTGTCTAGTCAACCTCCTTATCAATACCTTCTTGTGAAATGTAGCAGTCAAAGAAATGAAGCACTTCTTGTATGAATACAGCGCCTATAACTCAAAGTCAATGTTCCGGCCGGTCGTAACTACTAAGTTCTTAACAAAAGCCGTCGAGTTTCTACAAATCTTTACGGAACACTAAAAAAACAACAAAAGCCCCAACTTAAATTAACTTTGCAGACTTTGAATGGTTTCTTTAATTACATCATAACTCGTAAAGTTTTAATTATATCAATCAGCGTGTAGAGACTTACTTTAATGAGAATTCTCTAATTTTGTCGAGCTTAAATTGTGATAACTAAAAAAATGTTTTAAATCCATCATGGATAATAACACTAACTGCTCAAAACTCAAATCGTGGTAAATATCCCGTCGTAAATGACTTGGATTATAAAAATCTGTTGTAATCTGGGTTTATTGCATTGTTGTTTAAAATTTTAATATTGTATGGCTGGAACTCGCTGCCGACCAGAAATCAAACAAAGCAAGCATGTAACATTATCAGTTAATTAATGAAATTATTTTGCTGAAAATTTACCAAAATATCGGATGAATAACTAGCATAATATTGTTCTTTCGTAGCCTTATTACAAGTTTTTTATTTCGTACTCTTTCTGATTTTCCATCAAACCCTTTGACCTAGTTAGGCGAAGGCCTCCAGGGGACGCCAAACCCTACTTCTTTGAGAAAAAGTCGGAAGGTATATGCCAAAAACAGAAGATACCCTAAACAAAGAACCTTTTATAAGAACGGAAAGTCTGGAATTCTCTAAGACATTGCCAAATAGCAATCTTGTTCGGTATAAATTGTTATTCGACTCGCAAAGCCGACGTATCGCTCTATAACGTAATTCGGAACACACTAACGCCCTTTATTTATATACTTCGGATAAACAAACATCAATAAATAATATAGATCGCAGTAATTTTGCAAAGGAATTGGATTTAGAGGAAAGAAAGTATTTGAGAATGATGAATTTTCTTTGCTCCTTGGAAATTAAATACCTACTGTTGGAAACTTCACATGGCATTAATTAAATAAATTAAACAATGTATATTCTAAAGTTACATGACCAGAGCCCTGTTGGGTTTGACGCTAGTATCGAGACGACATTCTCATTTATTGTGAGGGTTAAAACCCCACGCAATTTTTTCGTGTTTTCTACAGTAATTTATTACAAAGCTACACAAAATATTGTAAAACGAAATATTTTATCGTGTAGATCAGATATTGGTCATATTTTGTAATTTGTTTCAGTAGATACTAGATAAGTTTTAGAGAAATCTTGAAAACGGTGAGGACAGAATTGGGCTATTTACCGCGGAGCCCCCTTAGCACGACACCCGCTGTTAGGTCGTGCAAAGTGGACATAAATGCAAACAATGCAAAGTTCCTTGCAAAAGTCAATTAAAAGTCTCATTTAGCGACAGACTTTATAGTATCACCCCTTCGCGTGATCACGATCATTATAAATTAGTTCGTTCATTAAAAACAACACAGTCTGCCATGCTAAGTTAACGAATATCTTTAATTGTACTTTCTAGAAATGTGCTTTATGGACCTAACCGATTCAACATTCTTACCAAATAAGAGCCTAAGTTAGGTCAGGCTCAAATAGTTAGATACCTATAGACAGATCTGATTTTTTTATGATCTGTAAAAATTATCAATCATCCCTAAGTAAGTAGGCATTATAAACAATAAATTAACTTTGTTTTATTGGTTTTTAAAAACATTTGCTTTCTTCAAATATTTTTTTTCGTATTAATTAACATAATTTGCAGCTAAATCTAAGTTGCATTTAGGCATTTAGGCCTTCAGGCGCATAGACATTTTAGGTTGACATCGGGTATGGATTCAGATTATTGCAACTTTTGCGCTCCCTGCGCAAGATCTCCGCCGAATTGAAAAAGTCTATGAAAAGGAATTTAAGGCAGTCGTAAATCCCCTTTCGCTGACTTTTTAAAATGGTTTTCTGCGGCTTTCGGCTTCGGCGGTCCACCTAATTCTAGGGTACAATTATTGAGTATTGTAATTAGATTTGCCCCCGAGTAAGACACCATATTTAAAAGTCGCATTTACATAATTATTCCAGAATTGATTGAGCCAGCGGTATCGATTTGATTATCATATGATTTGCTTGATTATCATATGATTTGCTTGGCTCTGATTCGCGTGTGTGATGACGTGAATGCACGAGTTTGTTTTTAATTACATTAAGTAAAGAAAGTGATGAGTAGAAGAAAATCAAAAAATCAAAATCAAAACATCTTTATTTCCATAAATACAATAACACTTAAGACACTTAGAAAAGGTCAAATTATAAAACTGAACACTGACAAAATAATGTGATATTTTTTATTTCTGTCGCTTCGATATGTAGACTAAAGTAAAGAAGTTACTTGTTATTTTTCGAGTTGGAGCAAAACCCGTCCCAAGCTTTTTTATCCTCTAGATAATCTGATATTTTATATTAAGCCTTTTTGTACAGCAATGATTTGACAATTTGCTTGAATTTATTTACTGATAATTTTTGCAACTCACTAGGAGTTCTGATGTAGAAGCGTATACATTGCCTTTTAAAAGATACCTTAATTTTGTGTAGCCTAGTTGTGGGCACAGCGAGCTTATGTTTATTTCTGGTATTCAAGTTATGTTTATCGCTATTTTTAGGGAAGTGACTTATATTTCTATGAGTGTACAACCAGTTTTCATAAATTTATTGACATGGTACTGTCATTATGTTTATTTCTTTGAATTTATCACGCAGGGATTCTCTGGGACCCACATTGCACATATCATATCCAGATTCCAGATTGCACGAACAGCCCTCTTCTGCAGCACAAATACGGTGTTAATATCTACAGCGTTACCCCACAGCAGTATACCATAAGACATAATACTATGGAAGTAGCTGAAATAAACAAGTCTAGATGTATCCACGTCTGTAAGATGACAGATTTTTTTGACTGCATACGCTGCAGAACTAAGTCTCTTAGATAGCTTATCTATGTGTGAGCCCCATTGAAGTTTATTATATAAGGTGATTCCTAATAATACATTACTTTCAACTTTTTCTAACGTTTCTCCTTTATCGTATACATCAACCTTCACTTGTTTAACATTAGGTAGAATGCATCTAATACATTTTGTTTTGGTTTCGTTTAGCAAAAAATTATTGACACTAAACCAATGGACTACTTTTGAGAATGCATTATTTACATCGTCGAAATTTGTGTTTTGTCGTTTCATTTAAAAAATTGTACAGACATTTATTCACAAAGAAAATTATACTAGTATTTACAATTGAAACAATTGAGCTAACTGCCGACTGTTGCAAACAGTCTACAGATAGCTCAACTGATCCATATCAACACCAGTCGGAAGCGTCCCCAAGACGCTGGCTGCATTGCCACGCTGTATGGCAATGCTGATACGCTGTGCCAGATATTCACCAGCTCTCGGGTCACGCGTCGCTTCGACCAGACGCTCAGATAGTTTTTTGAAAACCCGAAGAGCCTCGGTACCCCACGGACCTAGGGTCTCGACTCCAAGAGGAGCAAATGTGTAAGCTCTGTTGAGACCTGCATATTTGCGCCTCTTAGATCTTCGGCCAAATCTGCCGCCGCACCCGCCCTCACGGATGTCCTCGGAAGATGGGAAGGCGCAAGTGTGTCGACGCATGTAGCGTCCCACACAATGGGCCTCCCCAACTCCCATGGGACTAGTGTCATACCGTCGGGCCTCTTACCATCGTCACGCAACAGACCATTCGGTTCGAAAATAGCTGGTACGTTAGCGGTGACAAAGGCCCGCCGGATGATGTCGTTAAGGCTAGCGTGGCGAGATATCCGACCGGCGGCCCTAGTGCACGATAAAAAATTAATTAATTAATTAAAAAATTAATAAAGTATCGTCAGCAAACAATACAATCTCGTGATTAGAGAAGTAGAACCACTTACAATAAAACGTCTACATATAGTCGTCTTTTTCCTTTTTTTTGAGGCGACCACTCTGGATGTGCATGTTACTGCCTTTCCATAGGTACCTAGTTTCGTTCCATTTTAAAATTTACACATTTGATTAAGTGGGCTACCGATTTTATACTAAGTTTCATTTTCTTTCACCATTTTTGAAACCAACCAACCACCACGAGAAATAGTTTAATTCATTTTAATTTATTTTCGAATACTGAACTGGTAGTGTTTGCGGATACTGTGTTGACTGTTTAATATCAAACCAACGTAGCTGCGGTTGTGTAGTTTCAAAATTCGGAGAATCGGAGCAGTAGTGTGCTCAGTTCACTTAGGCCGATTGACTTGCGTCTGACTTATACTCGAGAATAATCATAATTAAGAAGCTCTTCTGAGTGAAGTCTTTAAGTGGTTGAGCGCATAGTTCCTTAAAATTGACTTTTTGAGTATTTAGTTGGTTTTTGAGTATTGAGTATTTGCTCTTACCATAACATACTCGAATATTGGTAGTAATAAATAAATAAATACAACTGAAGCTTAGACATTGTAATGTTTCCCACACATAAGAATTTCAATCATCCGCGTTTACAGCCTTTTATTTACCAGCCAAAGATTTTCTCACAAGGCTCTTGAGTCCAGCGAAATACGCCTGTCCAACATTAAAGGCAGTCTTACAGTTATTTTATTGTTTCTCAGATAAATTCCCCAAAACCCGAGTGCCCCGGTCACGTACCCGACCTGACAGCTCTACAGATAAAAACTTACAAAAACTAAAAGGGCAGCGAATATTTGAGTAATATTTCATTTTCTAGTGGCGACTTGAAGCAAACTAGAATAATAAATCAAAGTTGTAAGCTAAAGTTAGCAAGTAAGTGATTTAGTATGGGAGGTGGAACAATGATTCTACATATTGCGTTCTTGAGGCTCGGGGTATAGTTAAGGCTTCGTGGCGTATAAATAGTTAACGCAGCTGTATTCAGGGCAGGCTTTGTTACGTGCTACTTAGCCGATCCTTGGAGCAGATTGGGGGCTTGAAAGCCTTTTCACGTCGACTGACCCTAGCCGCGAAGGCTTAGGTATAATGTTTCTTTTTTAAGTGTTAGAGGTTAATTTAAGGTTACATCACAGAGGTTCTCCATCCATCAAAGTAGCTGACAAGTTCAAAGGTCTGTATTTCATAGCTATGTTTGAAGTAAGTCTTCAGAGGTCAACTCAATACGTATCACCAAACCTAATTTTTAATGCGTTAAATTATAAAATTAAATGCAATTTAACGAGAGTCTACTGACTGATTGAATTATAAACTTACGGTTCTTACTACTTTACGGTGAGAGAGCTGTAGCATAATCCAACTCTTCGACCGTTTAATAACAATTTAAGACCCGTGGGTATGAAAGATAGCTCAGTCATCAATCTTTGCTTGTAACGCTTTCATGTGGCAAAAGGGTTACTCAAGCGCTGATCGAAGACTGAGTAAGCTTTCATAATAGAAGTTGGAGTGACAATAAATTTAGAACACTGGTCAAAACATAATGCGGCAAACTATTGCCGAATCAAATGAGGAATTTGTGCATATCTGTGTGATTTCTATGTATAGTAAAAATATCTATTTATGTTATGTACTCATATAATAAAAAAGATAAAACAAATTAGAACTAGTATTTAGTGGGAAGCGTCCCTAGGACGCTGACGCTTATATTTGATGTCTAGTACCCATAGCACAAATTAAGCAGAGCTGCTTACTTTGGGGCTATAAAGTATGTGACTCGAGCATCATTTATTTGTTTGTTTTAATTTTATCCAGCGATGCACCATAGTTGGAAACGTAAGATTTTTTGTCAGTGTGACTTGTTAACACACACTAACCGATTATTCTTCTTTGCAGGTTATTTCTTCAGTCTCCGGCCAACCCTGATCTCCTGTACATAATTTTCTTCTGCCACACGCAGTTGACGGTCACACTGCTTCTCTGCTTTATATTTGGTAGTAAGGTAAGTGAAATAAGCTATGCCCATGACGATGTCCTCCTAGACCTATTTTGGCCACAGCGGCGGTGGCCAGTAAAAATTTAACGGAGACTATTATATGTGTAGGCAGGACAAACACAAGTGTATGCGCACACACAGGTGCACTGTCTATTCTCTCACTCTCATAATCCAATGTCACGGCAGACGCAGGCCGATACGACTAAGGAGAGGTCAAGCTAAATCGCCAGCGTGAATTCTTTGCTAGAAATATTCCAATTAAAAACTCATCTCGACCTGGGATTTGATCCTGGTACCTCAGTATCAGCTTTGCATAAATTCCTAAGCTACGTGTAAAAACAGTTCGGGATTATAAAATGCTTATTTTCTTTTTAAAGCAAAACTTAACCTCACAAACTAAAAAGTTGTTGTAAACAAAACGTTGAGCAAACCACTTGACTTATTAAATCTTCGTAACGATAAGTTCTTAACCCGCTTCGCTTGTTCAGAAAACTTATTTTACAGAAGACCGGAATAAATTGATTATAGACTTTTTCAGTTCTTGTTGTGGGTATAAACAAAGCATTTATTTTCGTTGGCATAAAGATGCTTTGAAACTAAGCCCTACCCTCTATCTCAGCATTGCAGCAGCAGTGTGCGTGCACAAATTTTGGGGTTTATCATGGGATTCGGATTGGGATCCGAGAATATTTTTACCCGATACCGTACAAAATAAAGAAAATCGTTTCCGCATTAGCAGTAACGTCAAGGATATTCTCGCCGAAACAAAGAACAAGAAATAATCCGATACCCAAAGAGGTCGACAAATATCAAGTTGGTATCGCGTTCGCTAGGCAAGTGGCTGCCAATGTAATGTAAGTGCCAATGAGGCCTGCCTGTAATGGATGCATTTGGGCGAGGCCCAGCCGGTGCTAATCTGATTATACTCGTAGCTATGGGCAGTGGAAGATGGGCAATAGGCGTTAGGCTTTTGAACTCGATTGCGAGCGTAGACCCTGAGTGGGTTGAAAGGTTGACGCGACGGAATTCTAGATAATACTGTAATTAAAAACGTGAACGACTTTTTGTACTCTTAGCAATTTAAGTCGATGACTTACCCACTTGCTGTATTTGTTACAAAAGTTTGGATGGAGATAGAAAGCCGCTCACCGATTTTTTATAAACAAAATGTTTAGTTTTGACATGACTATAGCACTGAATATCAACACTCGAAATACTGATGAATAGTATTTTTAAAGTACATGAAACCGCTTGTCACAGACTATAAAACCAGCTAAGTGCGAGTCGACGCGCACACGGAGGGTTCCGTACCATCGTACAAATTTATTTTGCAAAAGAAATCCTAGAAACAGATTTTTTGATGGATAGAAAAAAACAATGATCTGACGACCAATGGCGCATGCAAAGCTAAGTATTTGCTTACGACCTACTGAAATGCTTAATTAACTACACAACTGTGAAAACAATACTCAGCAGACAAACAACTAACAAGCTGTTTCAGACCAATATTATCCTAGCTTCAGTTTCCATTATACTGACGTAATAGTTTCATCTGCATCTTAATTCTGGAAAGTTTAATCCATGACTTATTAAAACAATATTATTTACTCCTTCAGGCGCTATACAAATATGAAAGCATTGCATGGCTGCTTACATTTAAATGAACCGTATGCATTCGCTTCATTTAAATAATAATAGATGCTGTTATAAATCAACTTACATTTTTATAATTGTAGTTCTGGCGTTGTCTTGTTTAAACTCGCATCTTCTCATTCACATCTTCATAAACTTTGAATTATATAGGTACTATAAAAATAGGACAGCAAGATATAATACACTTTGTTTAGGCCACAATCTCACCTGATAATAATAAATCACGTTGCCAACGAGGGATCACTTCAAAAACAGGTCAACACGCCGGTTAGGAAAGGTGTGTCATAATTATGCTATAAAATTCACCTTGACTTTTGCCTTAGACTTTGAACCTGGACCTTGACATTGACTGGATAGAGCGAAATGTTGCATGTCTGATGGATGTTCATTGGCTCACTTTTAGTGGTTAACTTATTTTAACTGTGTCATTTTATGAATGATCGTGAATTTTTAAGACTTTAGCTGATGTTATTTATATGACAGAACATTTAACAGGGATGTTAAATGACAGGTTATCTAGTTTAAAAGCATATTCTAGAAAGAGCAGCCGCGGGTGACTAAACACTGAGAAGTCAGGTTATAAGGGTTGGGTTACTATTAAGGGAACAGTATCTATTTTTGACTCATTTTTTTTTAGAAATCTATGGAGTTTTCCGTCCCGCATGTTAGTACGCCTGCATGACGTACTTTCTACCTTATGTTTCGAAACGTATAAGTAATTTCTGAGCAGGTGCAGTATAAAAATAATTTTCCGCGTGAACGGTGATGTTCATCCTTTCAACTATTTCCTTCATAGTGCAACAGATGCCCCCAGGTCTTCCTTTGAACTAACCAAACCATTTTGACACAGGCCTACATGGTATACAAAGGGCATGGCAAGGACGAGCGCGAGAAGACTGGCAAGTTTAGATCCCGTCCTGCTGACTCCACGTACACCATGACCACCAACAGGAGCGCGAGGTTCTGCGACAACATGACTGAGAGAGAACTCGAGGTGAGAGGACCGTTCCCAAGGTGACAATCGCGTTTTGGGTCGAAATCTTTTGGATTCTCTATTTAACCCTCAACAAATAAGAGGGGTGTTTATGGTCTTACTTGTGTATCTGGGTAAAAAGTAAATAGAAATATGAACTGATTTTGATTTGATGAAATTCGTTTATTGCAGGGAGTATATCAAAACCCGACTTAGAGTGCTTTCATAGACCTAGCCTACTTTGCATTTATTTTAATCAACAAGACTTCCAATAACTTGGAGCATTTATTTATTCCGCGTTGAAACTTCATTTCCTGAAATATAATAGAACAAGTAGAATAAATTCTAGATCTGTATCAACAATGTACAATGAACGAGATTTGTCTCGTGCTTAAAGAAGTAATGCGCAATTTGTTTAGTTCTGGGAACGTAAACCAATGTACGCATTAATATTATTCGTTAAATAAACTTTATTTTTTATTCTTATTTATTCAGTACTGTACTTTATTAATCATTGCTTAGATCTGCTAAAATACCAGTGATAGTCGCCGTTAAAGTAAAAGTCGATTAACTAACAAAATAAATACCTATCTTTTAATTGCTTCTTAGGACATCCGCGGGAAGAGTTGGGGTTGTGCAGAACCACCACCACACAGCCCGTTTATGTTGACGTCAAATCAAAATAACTCAAATAATCTAAACCGTTGAAGTTGGCATATAATTATCAAAGCATAATCTTTTTCTAACAGGAGGAGTTCAAGAAAATCTGCAACCAATTAGACAAGCTGCGCGAGCGTTGCGGCGCCTGCGCAGCCGTCTCCCGACGAATCACAGCCATGCAGGACGCCGTGAACACCGACCACAGGAAGCCCCCCACCTCAGACTCTGCCCCTCTCAAACTCAACACTGTCTTCAGCGCAGTCGCTGACCGACTGATGTGCACCGTCACTCCAGCTGAGGAATCCAGCAGTAGCGGTCGAGACCTACCCTTCGAAGCCCCTCCAGCCTACAAACACAAACCCTTCAGCCCCAAAAGCGTCGAAAACAGCAACGCCGACCACACAGACTACACAACCGACGTCACAACCGACTCCCCTAAAAAGAAAGAAAAAACGGAAGACGACATAAACGGTGTGTTCAAAATCTCAGGTGAATCGAACTGCAGTGATATACGTCCGCCTGAAGTGACTGTTAGGAACGGGGTGAAAAGTGAACAGAAAAGCCCGGGGAGCACTGAAACGATCAAAGGGGTTAGGTCGGGACATGCGCGGACGCACGCGATAATCATAAATTTAGATGATAAGAGCCGGTTTACTGAAGAAGTCACTGTATAAAGACTGTACTTAGGTATCTTTTTGCTCAGCGACCACTGTACTGTACTGTTTCTCCTCATAATCCGATGAAAACCAACTTTTGCTCGTAAGGTATAAAGTTCGTTTTTCATTATCTTCCTATTGGGTTATGAGGTAAAGCAGTACCAGTATTCTATATTAACAAACTTGGCGCAACTATTGGAGTATTCAGCCAAAGCTCAAATGACCAGAAATAATCCAATGTTATTGGTCTTTACCCTTGGCGCCAAAGTGACTCTCATTCGGGGCCATTATTTTCGCCATCAGAGCGGTATAGTGGACGCTGGGCATGCTAGTCCTTACTGTGATTCTTAGATTAGTTTGATGCATATCAGCGATGTTGAATTGTTTCGTTTGTTGAGTGTACAAAGTTTATTATTGTTGCTGTTTGTAGATAACTTGTAACTTTTGTACGAGCTTTAGTAGACTTCTCTTTGGTTACCATAAATACTTTACGTTATTCTACTTTATTAGGTTGTTTAATTTCCTTCGTTAAGTCGCATAAGTTTACGGTAAGTATTTCAGCAGCTACTCTCATTTTGGGAGTCTTTGAAACAAGACCGCAGTGAACGGAAACTTTGGAATGCTCGGTTCTTGGAAAAGTTTTGCTTGCAATCGTAGTTTGCAGTCTTAAAGCTAACGGCAAGTAACACTGCATCATCGTGTCCTTTAGTAAATCATTTCATCTTCTTTATTTATGTGCCCATGAAATTAAAATTAATCAAAGCGTGACATCAAAAGCAAAGAAAAAACTCGCTGGCATGCAAAATTTTTGTACAAGTACTATAAAACTGTGTCGAAATATTGGAAAGCTCAAAACTCAAATCATCGTAAATATCCCGTTGTTAATGACATTAGTGTTAGTAATCATAATGGATTTAAAAGTTTTAAGTACTATAAAAGCACAATTTTAAATCTACGGGTTCCTTTAAAAGCGCTTTAAAAATCAGCTTCAGCCAGTCTAAGTCGGTCTGTCTGGGAATAAAACTAATAAATAATAAATAATATTTTTTTGTAGAAATGTAGGGTCTAGCACTTTATATGATAATTTTATAAATCGTTGATGTAACTGTTATGTTATTTTATGGTACCTCGTTAGAAAAAAGAACTAGCAGCGTGCTCTCATACTGTGTATATTACATTTTTGCATTGCGGACAACTTGGCTAGGGTTTTTTGTTGCCAACTGATTAGCATGGTACTTCCATGCAGAACATTGTTGAGATTCGCTTACTGGCTGTTTAAAATAAAGTTCTTGTTAGTTTCTAGCATGCCAATCCTGCACGATAGTACAAAATCGACTTTTAACTCTAGATTGCCATGTTTTCGGTTTAACTGCCAATAAAAGTATTCTCAGTAAAACTTTTGAATCGACTAAAGCGGCATGTATCTAACGTTTTTTTTTTTCGTCGGGAATAATGTATCTAACGATTTTGTCGTCAGGAATAATAGCAGATCAAACAAGGTATTGCGCTAATAACTCCAAAAACGTTTAACCATGGTTGAATATTGCAGTATAAGTGATAGATATACAATAGTTTGAGTGACAGAGATTAAAATAATATGGAAACAGTAATAGTACACTCCATTCCGACATGTTCCAGCTTCCATTTTTAGCCTGCGGTACCCACCGGGGCGCCACGCGGCACGCGCCTTCAGTTTTACACCAGCTATTCCGTCGCTTTCGTGTCATGAAATTCCTAATTATTAATATTTCGTGTTCAAAAACCTATAAAACTGCCAAATAATGTTTTAGGGTCGTTTTAGATTGATTACTTTTAGCAATAAGGTTTGACTTGGAATTCATGGATGTTTGTAAATAATTAATATATAATAATTATAATACAAAAATTCTGTGTACCACAATAATTATAAAATTTTGTTCGCTGTCAAATAAGGAGCATTTGAGAAAAAAGCAATGCAAGAATAGACCTACTTCTATGAACGCAGGCTTATAAAATAATACTCAATCTAGTGCAATAGGTATTTTGAAAATAGCTTAGGTTTTCGTATTTTAACTTTTTTTTGTTCGGGTATCCAATGCTGTTATTAATTAGTATTAGAGATTGACTGTAAATAAAAAACCGAAAGACATTTAGTGATAAAAATCTCTGTAAATATTTTTTGTATAAAGTTTATAGAATTTTTCTTGTATTTAAGTAATAAAATTCTGAAAACAATATCTGACTTCTATAAAATAAAAATAAATACATTCCATGGTTATAAATAATAAATATCATGTTTTCTCACGTTTTGACAACTTTAAAATAAAATCAGCATTTTAACATAACATTTTAGGGTTAAGCCTACCTATTAACTTATAAATTGTATAAATTATTATTGTAAATACTACAAATTGTATTAAACTTTGCTTAATCTTTGCTTGTAAGGTTTATTTGCAATACCTATCAGTAAAACTATGGTATTGTATAAAGTTATGCTAGGTATTACTGTGGTATTACCTATTGTTGTAATTTGTAAGATTCTATAACTTCGGACGAAAAATACGACGTTGATTATCATAATAAACTGAATGAATGATTTTTAAAAGCTGTTTATTATTTGCATCCTGCTTTTTATTAGCTAACTCACGCACTCATTATGATTTTGTTATGTTTTGACCTATTTGTATTTTGGGCATATCAAATTTTTATTATAATTTTAGCAAAGTTACAAAACACACGCTATGTAATGAATATAGGAGTTAATAGTTTCTTTCACCTACCTATTGATAAACTATGGTCGCTTTTTCACTGAACCTATACATCGTATTTAATAGACATATATTAGTAACTAGGAAAAAAGGTCAAGACCGATGGATGACTGTTAATATCCATTGTGCATGAACCACCCTTTTAGAAAGAAAAATACCTCCGCCCATTTGCTTAGCCCGAAACAAGCTGTACTTTATAAAAGCGATAAACCTCGGGGACCCATTTGCTCCAAATCGGATCGTAATACTTCAGGCATATTGCGAGGATGATTTGTGGGTCGAACCTTATGCTAAAAGGCGAGAGGATAGAGTAGACAAACAGATTAGTGCCTGTGGTATGAAAGTATGAACCTTTACAATTTCTACAATTTCCTTTACTATTGATATATGAGGTTTATTGTATTATTTCACCAGGCCAGACACATTAGAGTTTAGATAGATAGATAGATAGATAAATGGTTTATTTGGATCACAAATGGACAGCACAAAATACAATCAAACATAGACAAGTAGGTAGGTTTATAAAAACTAGATTAAAACTTATGAGTTGGTATAAGTAATTGCTTATATATTCTAAGCTCACATTCTAAAAGTATGTAAAGTTATTTACTTTGATCTTAATCAACGCACGGGGCTCGTGAAAGTCTGAAATTTCTCAATTCCAATTTATTTATCCAATTCTTTAAGCATATATTTATATTGCACTAGAATAGTCATATATCAATAATATAATGTAATAAACCCTACTTACATTAAATTATAAGTTTCCAAGCATCATTCAACGGCAAACGTAGTGTAGGACGCCCGCCAGGTGGGATGACGATCTGCGAAAGACAGCAGTGGCTGATGATGATGATGATGATGAAGCATCATTATCTGAAAGGAAGTTATTTACAGAGTTGTATGCTTTTTCTTGTAGCGTCTTTTTAATGATGTTTTTGAACATTATTTCGTTTACACTAAAATCATTTACAACGGGATATTTACCATGATTTGAGTTTTGAGTTTTCCAATATTTCGGCACAGTTACATGCGCCATGATTACGGAATAACAACTCACCCGCAGTGCCGTCAGTTATTTCGTGATCATGGCGCATGTAACTGTGCCGAAATATTGGAAAACTCAAAACTCAAATCATGGTAAATATCCCGTTGTAAATGATTTTAGTATTAATAACCATGATGGATTTAAAAGTTTTATTATTTCGTTTAGTTTAGTTACTTTCTCTGGTAAAGTATTATAAAATTTAACACAATTCATAACAAACGATTTGTTAACCTTCGTCAACCGTGTAAAAAATTGGAAAAGCCTATTTTCTAATTTGAAGAATAGTTTTTTTGGCAAACGTGAGAAAAATGCGTAGGTAGTATGTTACACTCAGTCTTGGTAGCATGTTTTGCTGTTGTCTCCAATGATTTACAAAGAATGGAATATGATACAACACTTTTATTTTCGGTAGGTACCATCATCAGCCTAAGCTAGTTCTCTGCCAACCTATGACTACATAGGTTTACCATATTGAGGAATATGATAGGTACTTTTCACTCAATATCAGTGGATCCATCTGGTTTGGAAGGTGCCCCTGGAAAAGCCCCCACGTGTCTGACCCAAGGTGAGTCGCCTAGCCATCCAGCCCATTGATTTGACCCAACTCTACGTTTACCTACAACAACTGCTGTGTCGGCCTGTAAGAGGTTGGTGCACTTGCATTTATTCTTAAGTTTTTTAAGTATCTACCTCGTAAGTTTTAGTGTACTCGCCACAGGCTAACCTAACTATATAAATAAAATAAAATAAACTCTACCCATAACTAGCTAAACATCTCTCTTCGCGTTTGATGTATTCCCCTTCGATTATGCAAAGAAGTCGGCCGCACCTTCCGCGAGATGACTCGAAGAGATTGGGAAATTGCTGAGGGAAATTGTGTTACCCCAAAAGCCTCTAATAGGCATGATATCGAGGACCGTATACCATTAGTCAGGGCGAATTTTTATTGCTCGTTGTTAAAATAAAAATTGTGTAAAGGGTTTTGATAAATTATGGTGGTGCGTGTAGTTTATTAAAGATCACACAAATCCTTCTAGAATTATAAATGTGAAAGTTTGTGTGAATGTTTGTTACCACGTATCTCCGTGTTACTACATAATCGATTTAGATGAAATTTGGTTTGTAGATAGTTTAGGTTCTACATAACGGAGTAGGTACTTTATGAGCAATAGCGCACTAGCGACCAGGGGGCTTAATGCGCCAAAAACGTAGAAGTCGGAGCGGAGTTGTAGCGGAGTCGAAGTCGAAGTTGAGCGGATAACTTGTTTCGTATTGTGCCAACCAATAGACGTTAACGGATACGCTGAACAAGCAGCGCAGCTCAACGGTTAGTTAGAGTGCCAGATAGATAAAAATATCTCTTATCTTTCAAATTATTGTACAATTACATTGAAATTAAAATATTTAGAGAAGTAAATACTACTTTAAAATATTTTTTGAATAATTATTGACGTGAAAGAGAACAAAAACACTTACCAAATAGAAAAAATCTAGATGTTTTCCGAAGTCTCATTATATCGATTTTTGGCACCTTCAATCGTAAAACCTTTAACGTTTCATTATGTTTATTTTGATAGACAAGAGATAATTGAAGCTAAATTGTATTTTTTAAATATGCTGAGAATCCAAAGTGGAAAAACCAAAGTTATCGACATAGCTCAAAGAATTAGCAAGCTGAAGTAGCAGTGGGTCGGCCATATCTCGCGAAGAACCGACAACCGCTGGAGTAAACGTGTTCTTGAATGGAGACCACGACTCGGCAAACGTAGTGTAAGACGCCCTCCGGCCAGGTGGGATGACGATCTGCGAAAGACTGCAGGCAGATGCTGGATGCGGCAAGCTGAAGACAGGGCGCTATGGCGCTCATTAGGCGAGGCCTATGTCCAGCAGCGGACTAATATATAGGCTGGTGGTGATGATGGTAATGCTAAGAATACTTTTTAAATATTTATTTCCCTAAGAACAGTGGAGACACTCACGATTTTTTTAGCAGCTTATACAATACAATACAATACAAATACACTTTATTGCACACCAAGAAAATACAAAAATAAAAATATAGGAAAAGAGAGATACAGAGTTGTACAATGGGCGGCCTTATCGCTAAGAGCGATCTCTTCCAGACAACCTTGGGATGGACACGAAACAGTTGTGCTTGTAAAGACGGTGGCGTATTACTTAAATATACAATACATACATAATTATAATACATAATATAAAATATACTAATATTAATATACTATAATAATAATACCAAGTTTTATAAAAATATAATAAAAAAGAGATGCAAAATAAAAGACTAACAATTTATAACTGAAGAGAGATAGTGTTTATAGACCATATTCTTAAATACAGGGAGAGACTTTGCGTGTCTTATAGTAGTAGGTAGAGCATTCCACAGCTTTGTGGCACGCACGGAGAAGGAAGAGCTGTGGGTGTGACAGGAGCGGGTTTTCAGTGAGAGGGTTTCGGTGGAACGAAGTGAACGGGAATGAGTTTGATGGACGTACTCAAATCGTTCCTTAAGGTAACGCGGAGTATTAGGGATGAAAAGGATGGAGTATAAGAGCGAGAGAAAGTGTGCGTCCCGGCGAAGGCGGATCGGCAACCATTTAAGCTTATTGCGGTACTCGGTAATGTGGTCATACTTGCGCAGACCGAAGATGAAGCGTATGCAGAAGTTTTGAAGCCGCTCAAGCCTGTCAAGTTGCATTTGGGTAAGATCGGGATAGCTGGCGTCGGCGTAATCGAGGATAGGGAGCAGGAGTGACTGGGCGAGCGCAATTTTGGTAGACGTCGGTAGAAAGTTACGTAACCGCTTAAGGGAGGCAGCTGATGCAAAAATCTTACGGCTCACCTCTGCCAGTTGTGTTTCCCAAGAGAATTGCCTGTCCATGAAAATGCCTAGATTTTTAACGCTCTTACTGATTTGGATTGGTGTGTTGTCAAAAAGAACATGCGGAAGGTTAAGCCAATCTATCCTTGCTATCATTCTCGAGCTCCCAATAATAATGACCTGGGTTTTTGAGGGGTTCACCTTCAACCCATGCGAACTACTCCACTCGAGGATAGTTTTAAGGTCGGTGTTGGTCTTTTCGATAGCTTCACTTAACCGTTCTACTGGAGCCTGGGTATAAATTTGTAAGTCATCTGCGTAAAGGTGGTAGGAACAAGAAAGCTGTTTGGAGATAGAGTCGATAAAGATAGAAAAAAGAAGAGGAGATAGAACACCGCCTTGAGGTACACCGGCACTCAGTTGACACCATGAAGAAGATTTATCATCAATAGTAACGCGTTGCCGGCGACCGAGAAGATAACTACGAAACCAGTGAATTACTGATGGAGATAAGTTAAGAGAGCGCAGGATACCTAACAGAACATCAAAGTCAACATTATTGAAGGCACTACTAAAGTCTAGAAGAGAAAGGATAGTCACAAGGCGATTCTCAATGCCATCTCGTAGGTCATCGCTAATCTTAACAAGAGCAGTGGTAGTACTGTGGCCTGGGCGAAAACCGGACTGGAAGGGGTTAAGGAGGTTGTTGGTGTTAAGGAAAAGGCTAAGTTGGTGGTGTACAAGACGTTCCAGGACTTTGGAGAGGAAAGGAAGAATGGATATGGGTCGGAAATCGGAAAATGAAGAGGGTTTAGATTTTTTAGGTAGTGGCGTTACTTGCGCTTCCTTCCACGCGCTAGGAAACACTCCACTATCTACAGAAAAGTTAAGCAGATACGTGATCACAGGGACAATATCATCGAGGATGGGCATAATCATTTTCTTACTGATGGAATCAGTACCTACAGCATTGGAAGAGATGGAAGAAATGCACTTCTTAACCTCACCATCAGTGAATTCACGAAATATAAATGGAGGAAAATCAGGAGTTTTGATAAGAGAAAGTGAATTAAGAGTTTGGGCTTTAATAGTTCCCTCAAACTTATAAGAAGCAGAGAAATGTAGATTAAGAGAATCGATATCCAGGTCATTAGGAGAATCGTTCTGTCGGGATTTACCAACTCCTAATGATTTAAGAAACTTCCACACCTTAGCTGGTTCATTATTCTGTACAGATTCATGGATGTATCGGCGTTGTGCATCCCTACACACCTTATTGCAGTGATTACGTGATATTATATAAAGTTCCTTGTTTTCAGCAGTAGGCGAGCGTTTATACCTAGCTTTGGCTGCGAGTTTTTTGTGAAGTTCGGCTCTAATTTCATTTGTCAGCCACGGTGCAGGATGATGTTTCATTTTAACAGCCCTCACCGGTGCGTGCACATCGTACAAACCTGTTAAAATACGACTAAATTGTAAAATTTTACTGTCCATATCAGCTGCATCTATGACCTTATCCCAGTCTGCCTCTTGCGCATCTTTGCGCAAGGACTCGACAACCATCCCACCAAAATTACGCTGCAGGAGGATTTTAGGCTTCGCTTTAGGAGGACGAATTTTGTAGGAGAGGAAGATAAGGTCGTGATACGAAAAGGCGTCAGCAGGGCACTGACCATGCTTAGCGACATGGGTTAGGGAGGATACAAATATGAGATCCAAAAGCGAAGGATTGCAGTTGGGAAGGTTATGAGTGGGATTCAAAGGAAGAATGGACAGGTTGTTGGCTTGAACTAGACGTTCAAGCATAGAGGAACGAAAATTTTGTTTCAACAAACATGTATTAAAATCACCCATGATAATAGTGTGATCATGCATGGGAGTGAGGTCATCAAGGAGCTTTTCAAAGGAAGGGAAAAAATTGATGCGGAGAGATGGAGAGTAATAGACGCCAAGGAGTATTTTACGGTGAGAAAGCAGAATTTGAATGAAAAGATGTTCACCAGCGCTGGTCGGAGGTGGTTGTGCAGACATATCAATGATAGTGTAGGGAATATGTGAACGAATGTATATGGCCACACCCCCACCTACAGAGCCAGTGCGGTCGTTGCGGATAAGATCGAAGCCAGGAAGTGAGTAAAGTGTTGATGGTAAGCAAGGTTTTAACCAGGACTCGGAAACAAGGATCGCGTGGATATTAGCCAGGTTAAAAGACGCCAGCATATCTGTAAAATGGGCCGGGATGCTTTGTGCGTTAATATGCACCACATTAAAGTTTTTAGGGACATCGGAAAAAGTAGACTCCAAGGTGTCAGAAAGAGTTGGAATGCTCATAAAACTGTCATCACTACATAATATGTCAGATTTGTCAGAAGACGAACACGACAAAAAGTCGTCATCATCACTTGTAATCATACTTGAAGAATATGGCTATATAATAAATATAAAATAAATAAACAAATATAATAAAAACTAATACCTATGTAAACTTTAACAACGCGTATGTGCGCTACCTGTTTGTGTCCACCTGCCAGTTATCAAATGAAAGAAATTCACAAACAACATTATTAGTAATAAAAAAAAAAACGATCTAAAAAAACCGAGTTAGGCACAGTAACACTGAGACTATAATATAAAAATATATATAAATATAATGATCCGACCACATCACACTCGTTAGTGATGGCAACACAAATAATTTAAAATTAGGCAAAAGATTGAACAATGCGTAGAAAGAAACGTAAACATCACAGCCCAAACTTCAATCTTTAGACAGACGCAGAAGCCATCAAACAAGAAGTTGAAGTTAATCACCCTTCGCGTCCGTCAATAATGTCATCGCTGTGTCAGCCGTCAATGACGGCTGACACAGCCGGATGACAAATGCCAGGCAGGTATCGTCGTCATCAACAAATAATAAAAAAAAGAAGTTAGTATGAAAATAAAAATAACACAGATTTTTTAGATTTCGGGTACAAACAGTTTGGAAATTACAATTAGCAGACAACGCATAATCTACCTACATTATGTTGCACAGGAAAATTACATAGTACATACAATAAAACTGATGTTACAACCGGTCGGATCACCGCAAGAATCAAGATTTATGCAACGAAAATTACTTTTTGGAACTAGCTGCTCGACGGTTTCTCGAAGGGCCTGCAGTGTCTTTAGTAGGCGCCGGTGCAGGCACTGATCTTATAAGCACAGGGATCGTCGACAGCTCCGCTATGCTGGATACCCGATGCCGCGATCCATCTGCACCAACCACGAACACGAAGCCCTGTCTCGTCCAGCATTTGGTTAAACCAAAGCGTTTACGCGCCTCCATAAAAGTATCGTGACGAGCTTTAGTTAAAAACTCCGATAGAGTTATTCCAGAGTCCTTCAACGAGGTTTTGGACGCCCACAACTTGTCGCGTAGAGACACCTCTCGTAACTTGCAAAGTATTGGACGAGGTCTGTCGGTGGTGGAGCGCCCCATACGATGGCAGCGGCTGATGTCAGACTTTTCAACATCTGAGACTTTAAGTTTGTCGATAAAAGTTCTTACCGCTACATCCTCGATCACCTCCTGGCTGGCTTCAGGCACTCCATGAATCAGGAGTATTTTGCGTCTACCACGCATCTCGAGCCTATCAATCTCACCAGCAAGCATAACCACTTGGGTCTGTAGTGCCTTCAGTGACTTGGTGATAAAGGACTTGAAGAGAGCAAACTCATTTGCAAGTCCTGCCACATCACTAATTGGCGACTTTGACTTCTGCAGCTTCTCTTCAAACTCGGCCATTGTGTCAGCGAATATGGTGCTCAGCTGTGACATTGAGCTCTGGATGGCTTGTGGGTCCATGTTGACAATTTTTAGGTTAGTGCTGGGTGGTAGTCTGTTCTTTTGGTATGTGGAACTTGGAGAATTGTTTGTTTGTTTTGTGAGACAACACTGGATGGCAGGTAGGGTACACAGGTAGTTAATCTAGTTCATAAATATTGTAGATATTCAGCCTGTAGCTATTTTTAATAAAATTTTAAAATATTTGGTCTAAAAAATGAGTGTTTACGTTTTCGCGCCTACCGCCCAAAAAAAGAAAGCTTATCATAGTTTGGTAGATCTGTGTCAACACTTCACATACCATACCATACATTACACTTTAATACACCTCAATAAAATACAAAATACAGGAAAAAAACGATAACAGAGTTGCACTATGTGCCCAAAAAAATTAAAAAACATCATAAGTTGCAAATTTATTTTAGAACCTGTTACATGTAAAATAACATTCAAAGTTAATTTTAAAATAATTAAACTACAAAATTAAATACAATTTCAAAAGTTTCAATTGTAAATACAAGTTCTAATTTATTTATATTATTTGATTATCTTGTTTGTGAATAAAGTAGGTACCTATCTTAAATTATACATAATATAAAATACATAAATACTATAATAATATATGTACCCACGTAAGTACCTACCTACTACTTCATATTAATCTAACTCACACTTTGATCCAAACCGTAACACTATCACCACCAAGTATAAAGCTATTCTTGGATTATTCCTAATCCAGCCTTACCAACTATCATTTAACGTTTCTTACCACCCAAATGCCGTAACAGGTATTAATACCGGTAAATTAATACCGTTATTAATTTCCGGACGATCGTCTTTGCTCGGTATTCCTTTGCTGTTACCATTGTGCGAATATCAACTTTATTGTTGAGCGGTAGAGTGTAAAAGACATTTGAAGGTTTTCTACATTTTGCGAGGGTTTATTACTCTCTTTGATTTAGTTGTCAACGATCAAAAGGATGGCTTGAAAAATACCTGCTATTATCCTGAGGGAGCTGGACACGTTTTACTTTGTACTAGATATTTAGGTATTTGTTTAATGGAATATCAGAGATAGAGGATGTTATTTTGAACCTTCGGGCATTTTAACCGATAACATGCCCCTTTATTGAGATTTTAATATTTACATCATTTGTTATTTTGTTAACAAAAAAAACTTCAAATTTGGGTGAATGATCAGATCACTCATTTAACCAAATGTCAAGTCTTAAACGCTGGTTCGGTAGATCGCGGTATGATCGCGGTAGATTTTTAGATAATTCGGAATAACTTGAATAAATATACAAACATTGTTATTTTTCGATTTTACGAAATGTAATTTAATTCTTACAAGACTTGCCAACAATAGGTACAAAGTCTGTTCGCAAAGCCACGCCATACAGAAATTCTTCCCAAAGCACACCAATAAGCCGCTTATAATGAGTCTCGTGGGTGATGCCGACGCCATGATGAAAATAATACTTGCCAGAGATATTATACAGAGTGTCTCAAAATAATGTTTGTTTGTTTGATTGAACGCAAAAAGTGACCGATGTACCGTTTTTGTAACAATCGTTTCTTAACGCATTCACTGACCAGCCTCGGCAGTGCGACCCGCAGGGGTTCGCCACGCACAAGGAGCTGGAGGTGGGCAAGTGCGTCGTGGGGCATGAAGGTTTTAGAGACTTGCACGCACAACGTGATACGCACCTGAGAAAACATGGGGTTTTCTCAGGTGCAGACCACGCTTTGATCGAATTCCTATGAGCCAGGCTACTGATTGACAAACTCTCCGCGTTCCTCAGATTTGTTCTGTTCACTCAGTAAAGCTAAATAAATTACATAACTAAGCTTTCTTTTGAGACACCCTGTACCTCTACTTAGCTTCAGTCAGACGTCTTAGGAAATATTTCAGCAAGTCAAATGTCGAGGACAAAGTAGGTCATCAGTTTTTTTGTGGAATACTGTTTGTAACGGTTCTGCCACCACGGGCCTGTCCGTCAAGGGCCTCTTCGTGGTAACAGTAGTTGAAAATTCATTGATCTTAGGTATTTCTATTAACCGTACGAGATCCTTAGTAACTTGGAAAAGTTTTAGAATTTTTTTTTATTCGATCCATTCCGTAGTTTTGGCGAGACGAAGTAACAAACATTTCATAATACCCAAGTGTAAAGTGTAATTGTATTTAAAAAATAACTAGCTTCTGCCCGCGGCTTCGCACGCGTATTTTCGATAATAATTAACCCAATAGACAGGAAATGTCATTTATTTTGTTTAGACAACAATTCCGCCAAATCACTGCGGCGACCGCTGCGCTCCAATTGGCCGACTCAAAGTCAAGCATCACACTCCAGTTGGGCAAGCATATATTTTTATCGATATCGATAGTCAATGTTAAACAAAACTATGAGTATTGCGAAAATTATTTACCTCAATGATAGTGAATTTATAATTTTTTTAAAGCAAACAAATCAAATACGTAACTACTAGTGTGGCATTGCAATGCCACACTAGACACCTATGACTACAGACATCTATGTGAAAATCGACACAAAAATTCACATTTCACAAACTTTCGGCTTTATAATATTAGTAGGATAAGCTACTTCCATCCAATGCACTCCTTGTGTCAGACAAGACATTGTAGATTCTCTCTGAACTCCTATCCGTGAATTAATCAATTTCAAACTTCAAAGCTACCTGCTGTAATTAATCTTATCTCCACTCGACATGTGAAAGACGGACTGGTGTCGGGTCGTGTAGGAACTGGGAATGCCGGAATCCTTCTTGGCTGGCTTTTGAGATACCTCGGACTTTGCAGAGATGTCAAATCAAATGTCAATGTCAAGCTTTTCTTTGGTGTAAGTATTATTGTGTTTGACACTATCTTAGTTTGAACAATTCATTTAAAATAATTCATTTTTTTTATGTTTGTCGTCGATTTCGCCGTGAAGTATAGACCGATTTTGAAGATTGTTTAGATTTAAAAGAATGTGAAGATTGTTTAGATTTTTTTAATAAGCCATTCAAATGAGAAGAAAAACTGTTTACTCAACTTTGGAAACAGTTTTTCGCGATTTCTGACATTTCAAGTACTCAAACCTCAGTCCATGCAGTAGATATTTTTGATCCTTATAAGAATCAGGATCGATAGGCATAAAAAATGATTTTGTGTAATATTACCAATTTCTTGCCGACTGTACATTTTTTCCAAAATCAGTGAATGCAGTTTAGAATATCTCAAAAAGTTGATCTCCTAAGAACGTTTTTCTGTAACTATAACGGTTAAGGTAGCTGCCCTTAATGTCCCGTCTCAAAAATCCACCCTGTATACTGTATTTCAGGAGTCAGTGGCTTCTCTCATGTAAAATACACTTGGAGGACTACTTGTGAAGTTTTGGTCATTATAAGAAATACTAAAAGGAAACTACAGCCTAAGTATGAAAAATGTGGTCATTGATAGTATTGTCTCTTGCCTTGTCTACAGTTAGGGATGCCAAACATGAGTATTAACAAATAAAGTCCAACTCAAAGTCAGGTCTACACAAAGAAACAAGATCCGTCAAGTGCGAGTGTAACTCGCGCGCCGAGGGTTTCGAACGTTTGTGAACAAGTAGGTACGTACTAAAGGTACCGGTTAGAAACTCCGAAATTTAATGAAGACCTAAAACTAGTAGGTACCAACCTACATTTCAGATGGATCTCTCTGCATGCTTCGGTGATGGGGTGTAGCGGTAATTTTTTTGACTTTTTTCTAAATATTTCGAAAAGTATTAAACCTACAGAAATTTCAAAAACTGTTTTGAAATGTACAAACTGATACCTTTCATATGATACCCCACTTAGTGGGGTAGTCCCCCCTTTTGAAAATTATCCCCCCTCTTTTTGTGAATTTTTCAAAAAGTGTTCGTTTTACAGACTTCTCTATATTTTTCCTGTAAAATATAGATCTATATCTACAACCGCTCGATACATTTTGAATGGATCGCTCTGCAAACTTCGGAGATAGGGGGGGAATGGGTATTTTTTCGACTATTTTCAAAATATTTCAAAAAGTATGAAACCTACTGAAATTTCAAAACTATTTTGAAATGTACAAACTAATACCTTTCATTTGATACCCCATTTGACTCTGTAGGTCTCTTTTAAAATTTTGACATCTCAATTTGTATGGAAAATGTACATATTCATTTTTCATTTTTTTTCTTAAAATCTGTAGAGGCGCACGAAATCTATTATTATTTTAAATTTCAAGTTGATAGCTGCTGTAGTTGCTGAGTTATTAAGGAAGGAAAAAAGGACAGACAAAGCGAGACCATAAGGGTTTCGAAACCGATCTTCGAAACCATAAAAACGAACGGAGCATTCTCAAGATTAGAAAAATACATAAAATAAGAAGTAGCTCAATCAGACAAAAGACCAGGCTAACAGACGCATTTACACAAGCTCTAAAACTTAAGTGGAAATGGGCTGGGCACATCTCACGCCTCACCGATAAAAGATGGACCATACGGACTACACGATGGAAGGGACCGTATGTGGGCTGATGACATTATACAAAAATCGGGAAAAAGCTGGATGAGCCAGACACTCGACAGACAGTCGTGGACGAAGATGGAGGAGGCCCTTACCCAAGAAGGGATACAACTCCCTCAACAAGTGTAACTACTGATATTAAAGCACCTACTAACTTATTCCTAGGCATAAAATATTAATCGTAAAACTTTGTACCTACTTAATTATGAGTTTGGAATAAAAGGCTTTATTATTTATTAGTATTATTATCCCTTGATACCTATATAACTATACCCATACCACATATTCGTAAAATAAAAATCCGAAAATTGCAAATAAGGAAAATTTGATACGGTTTTCTACAGAAATTTTCCCGTCACGGACACTTTGCAAACCCAAGTCTGTTATAGATTTTTTTCGCTCGACTCTACATTCATGTTCGTCAAATGGATAGAAACACGAACTTGTATTAAATATTTACGTTTTTCCTGTTACAAAGCATAAGTTTGCACGTCGTTATGGGAAGTTACGACCTGCTTATTAGCTTGTTAAGTTTATGTTTGTTTAGGTTATGGATTTATGGTCGTTTTGGAATTACGACCTTATTGGTTGCGTAAGTCTTAGTTATTGGCTTTGGGGAGAGCATTTTGGAGTCATGAGAGCATGAGTACTGACAGGTATGCAACCAATACCTACCCTCTTCTATGACAAGTCAATGACTTGATATTCAAGAGTGGTTCTTTCCAAAAAAAAACTAATTTCAACTTTAATTTTATTAACAAAACCAAGAAGTCGAAGTTGCTTCTTCCAATTAGGAAAGTCATAACAAATTCCGTGAATTCGAGCCGACGACGACGACAGAATTGGCTAATTGCCGTGATATTTTGACACATTTCCCTAAAAGGGTCTAAAGCCTTTTTAAGTACCAACGGTGCGCAGGTACTGAGGGAAGTACAGAATAAATTATTATTTACACTAAAAATTAAATTAATTGTAGCAACTTTAAACAACCAAAGAACTGAGTAGGTGTAACTTATACGACATCTAATGTTAAAACCGTCGAAATTATACGAAATATGGTACTTACATATTTTTTGCAACGATCCCGTAATTAAAAAAATAAAAATGATTACCTATCTAGTATCTACTTTCCAGAAGTGATCATCGATCCTCGCATCTGACACCACTATTTTTAGTGATGCATACCCACCAAAAGGATATAAATGATACAGATTTAATCATGGAGCAACAATAACGTTAACCACACATGACGTCTAAAAACGCCAACTATAACCAACAACGATTTGTCTATGTAGTTTTATATAAAGCAACAGGTAGCGAAGTAAATTTTTAAATACTACCACGGTACATTATTTAAACGATTACGGAGCTTATAAGGTGAGTCTGACTCGCTTCTACACATCTAAAGAACACAGAACTTTAGCCTACAAAAGCAATGAAACGTTACACGACAAACAATTTTTTTTTACAATAAACTTACGCCAACATCCCTTAATAATGCAGTCTTCCATCCCTTTATTTGATCAAAGAATGTAACAACCTTTTTCATACGGTTCTTCTACCTCTCAACGACGCTGGATTCACCTCTTTCAAGGAATACGTTGGCAAGTAGATATGTATAGAACGGACACTACCTTGAATGTAGATGAAGAAAATTTTATCATCGCCAGAAGAGAAATAGAATACACATGACTACTATTTCATGACTTTTATGATTATGAGTAGTTAGGTAGAGTCGGCTGTATTAAAATGTACACAGTGCCCACTTTGTCAGACAAGACGCTACGGTCAAGATAAGTTATCATTGGATTCACAATGTTCTGAAGTGCAACAGAGTGCAACCCACTACTGTCCCTATTTCCAATAATCTGCATTATCATTCTTATTGACGATGCCATGACATGAAATAACTAGGCCAAGTGTGAGTCAACATGCACACGGAGGGTTTCGTGCCATAGTACGAAACTATTTCGCAAAAATACAAAATGAACAGGTCACCCATCCAACTACCGACTGCGCTCAACGTTGCTTATCTTCGGCAATCGGTACTGAACGTGGTATGGACGTTGGCCTCTTATTTTTTTGATTATTGTAGTTATAACTGCAGTAGTAATCCACACCCTGTTAGAATTTCAATTGTCTACCTTTTACGGTTAGGCTGGAGCTCTTGGATACAGTCTCAACTAACGTAGACCAAATATAAACTAAAAACCAAATATAAAAAAATGGAGCCCCATTATAAAAAGATTTTTTTTGTCCATCATTTAATTTTAATATGTATTTTATTTTTATTATTTGTTGATAGAAATTCAACAGAAATACACATTCTGTGAAAGTTTCAACTGTCACATCTCGTTTACGGAACCCTAAAAAGCAATCGGATAAGCGCGTCTTACATGTCCGTTCAGACTTGCCCAATGTTTCAGTGAGTATTCATAATCCTATTAAGTGTAGGTCGCGTCACGTAAAAAGAACGCTGGAAGAAATTGGAAGGGGTGTGTACGGGGATGGGTACACTCGCGCACGATAGTACCTACTTTGCCAATTTGCTAAGTCTATTTTTTACTAATATTTCGCTCGCGGTTTGGTATTGGTTATTAGAAAATAATATTAGATAAAATTAAAAACATGTTCGATTCAGTTTATAATGTTTAATCAAATTACAAAACATTAACATTATGTTGCCTCTGCGGTGCGTTTTATACACAGTTTTAAATTATCAACAGCATTATTATCTGATTCTCTCTTCATAAAACAATATACGTCATAAATAATTTTTCTCACTTTTCTATGTAAAACCATTTCAAACTATTGTGCGCGATGGTATTTTGACCAGAAACGTGACGTGGACACAACGCGAACCAATAGCGCACCGGCAGGCATGCGGCGCATGACCCGCCCGCCCCGCGCCCCACCGCATGCCACCAAATAGACCTTTAAATCGCCTACGGCGCAGCTTGACCGCCAGCGTTCTTTTTACATGACGCGAACTATACATACGCGGAGGTACGACTGAAACAGAAAACTCGAACCATATTACTGAAACGATTCCATTTTTGACTTGGAATCTTTAAACACCAATTTACCTACAATGCGCTCGAACTGCCCGGGATGGTGTCCGCATCCCAACTATTCGAGTACAAAAAAAACACGAGTTTTCTTTACTTTACGGTTATAGACAGAAGGTTGAAATCCGCTTGTTTTGCTGTACTTAACCGTAACTACATGTATATTTCATTACATGACAAAAAACACTCGGAGATGAGGAAAACGTCCCCCTTTTGTGTGGCCACGGATTGAGATGTAGTGTGGGCTTTCACATTTCACTATCTCTACGATAGTCGTCTCAAGGTTTATGATAACAATTTTGTTTTGTTAAGAAATTACATTATTATTATTAGCCCTGGAATCGCAATGCTGGGCAAAAGACTTCCCCATTCCCTCATTTGTAGCTTTCTCGCACCAGGTTATAGAAATTATTATTTTAATTTTTCGACGAATGTATCCTAATTTTTAATGCTAGACTGACAAAAATGTTGTCTTATTATTTGGAAAGATTGTAAGAAAATAAAGTCATTGCTGACACTGTCTTCTCGATTCAGTTTTATACAATGAAACTTTCATGTCATTGCAAATTGTTCAAAGTATTATCAACACAACACGGGTGACATGAGTCCTTCCAGCATTTTTGATATCTTTTACCGTTTGGGACTTCTGACCCATATCAAAGAAACAACCCTGTGTTTGACATATCTTGATACTTTCGCGATGAGAACTGCTATTATCGGGCACTTTCGTCTGTTGTGTCAAACGAAGTTAAAATTAGCTACGGCTGTTGAATAATTCCATTTTAGAATTATGTTAAGCAATATTTGCTCTTTAGTTTAAATTTAAATATAAGCGCTTGTGCTCTTAAGATTTTAGGCAGAGTCATACTGGACCAAACTATTGCATGAAAGAAATCACACAGATAGCTTAAGGCGCTACCCCGACCCAAATCAGCGTTACCACCTGTTATGTCTACTTAGCTTGTTCCCGAGTTCATGTAGATATCCATAGGTAGGTAGGTCTGTCAGTCGCTAAATAAATGTCAAACGAACAACACACGCGTATTTTTCAGTTCGCATCATCCCTACAAAATCATCGTAAGATCAAGCTTAGCTCCCAACATAATGGTCGCAATCTAGCCGGATTACCTAGTGCAGCGCGCGGATCACGGAGAAATAGCGTTCTAGATTACTAGATCTCGTATCAATCGCTCACGGAAACATAACCCCTAAAAAACCAACTTGTGGTGATTTTCTTATTGAACTTTTACGAACAAATCATACGTAACAGTGGATAAAACAGTGATTATTGGACAAATAAAAACATTTCGTGAACTTGTAAAAACTCACAATCAAAGTGAAAAACTGGACATTTGCAATAAGTAAAACTTTCGATTGCGTCAACACGTGGAAAAATGGCGCCTACGTTGGAACAAGCCCAGCTACTCATGGTGCTCGAAGATTGTGCCAAAAACTTCCAAGCACAACAGACAAACCTAAAAAAATGTCCGAAAACTAGGCTGACGAGAGGTTATATTGAGGCTCGGTTACAGATCATTGAAGATCATTGGCAACGTTTCAAATCTTGTCATCAAGAACTGGTAAAGATAACGCCGAAGGAAATCAAAGGAACCTTACCATACTTCCTAAATGAAGAGTTCTACATATATGAAGACCTTTACAATGTGTTACAAGGAGATTTGAAAGATATGCTCTTAAAAATCAAAGAAGGTTCTGCAATCGAAACCAGTTCATCAAACTCAAGTGGCAATGACAGTCACTATGCCTCGATGCAAGTGCATCTACCAAAGATTATTCTCCCCAGCTTCAATGGAACGTATGAAGGGTGGCCAACATTCAGTGACTTGTTCGGTTCATTGGTGCACAACAACGCAAGTCTCAGCGAAGTACAAAAATTACATTACCTCAAAACAAGTGTCACCGGAGAGGCTGAAACTTTATTGAAAAACATACAAATTACATCCAATAATTACCAAAGTGCATGGATCATATTGAAAGAAAGGTATGGTAACAAACGTTTGATTATCAACAACACTATGAAAAGATTATTTAATCAAAAGAAGTTAAATTCCCAATCTGCAGTGCATCTGAAAGGCTTATTAGATACCACTAGTGAATGCCTGAATACACTAAACAATTTTGAAATAAATACAATCTCATGGGACCCTCTGATTATACATTTACTAAGTCAAAAGCTGGACCCAGAGACTCACAGATGCTGGGAAGAATACTCATACAAAGATGAAATGGAAGCTTTGCCTACTTGGTCTCAGTTCAAGAAGTTTATTGAATCTAAGTTCCGAACACTAGAAATGATCTCAACAAATACTACGACCAGGGATACAAAATCAAACACTCAACGCTCCTATCATGTTACCACACCTACTACAAGGACATGCATCATGTGCAAAGACAATCATACACTCAGCCACTGCAAAGAATTCAGCAAATTGGAACCTATTGAACGAAGCAAGTTTGCAACGAACAATTGCCTTTGTTTCAACTGTCTAGTACCAGGACATGCAGCTAACACATGTCGTCTGCCTGTCTCCTGTAGAATATGCAAGCGTCGTCACCATTCTCTACTACACAATAATAAGAAACTGGAACCAGCGGATACAACCAGAACATCACAAACACCCCTGGCTTCACAACATGCGGTAGAAGAAGAAGAAGAAAAGGAAATTCAAGTCAATACAACGACAGCATCACAACACAATACTGGACAGTCACTATTAGCAACAGCAGTCGTGGAAGGCATTAGCGAACAAGGACACATCATTCCACTACGGGCACTAATAGATCATGGGTCCCAAGCCACATTTATTAGCGAGAAGGCAAGTCAACTCCTTCAACTCAAGAAACAACCCATGAAGGGAAAAATTGTAGGAGTGGGTTCTACAAAAACAGAAATAAAGCATGTGGTGCAGCTCAAGATAAGATCACAGTGGAACTCGAATTTTGCATACCAATCGGAGCCTACGTTATGTCAAAACAACTGACCACAAAGATACCCACTAAAACAATACCAACACAACAATGGCCTCACCTCAAAGGTCTACAGCTAGCAGATCCAACCTACTTCACTCCTGGGTCGGTTGATCTACTACTTGGAGTTAAAGAGATAACACAAATTTTAGAAAACAATTACATCAAGGGTCCACCAGGCACACCATGCGCCCAGAAAACCAGCCTTGGTTGGATTTTGTTTGGAGAAGTATGTTCAAGATCACAAGACAACACTTATGTAGTAATGCACCACAATTTAGAAATGAATGACATGCTGAAAGCACTGTGGGAAATAGACACAATTGATAAAAGAAACCTAACTGAAGAAGAAAAGCATTGCGAACATATCTATGACACAACTCACAAAAGAACTGAAGATGGAAGATACATACTAAAATTACCTTTCAGAACCAGAGAACCCAAATCACCAGAAGGAAATACAAAGGAAATGGCAAAACATAGATTACTTCAGTTAGAAAGAAGGTTCAAAAGAAACCCACAGCTTAAAGAAGACTACACGAAAGTTATGGAAGAATACTTAACACTTGGACATATGGAAGAAATAACTAATAATGAAACAAAGAAAGAAAGAGCAGTGTACTTACCGCACCATGCCGTAGTGCGTGAAGACAAAGACACCTCGAAGACACGCATTGTATTCGATGCCTCAGCCAAAGGTACCAATCAAGTTTCCCTCAACGATGAACTGCTTGTTGGCCCTCAACTCCAAGACGACCTCAGAAATATCATCATGCGATGGCGAGTGAAAAGAATATGTTATGCAAGTGACATAAAGATGATGTACCGACAATGCCTTGTCTTAGAGGAAGACGCTGACAAATATCAACGTATTCTGTGGCGATCAAACGAAACTGAAGATATCAAGGAATACCGCATGCTTCGAGTCACATTTGGCACAGCGTCAGCACCTTATCTCGCTGTAAAAACTCTTTTTCAGGTTGCTGACGACGAAGGGCAGAATCATCCAGAATCTGCAAAGATAATAAAAGAAGACTTTTACATGGATGACCTGCTTTCCGGTAATGACACTACAGAAGAAGCAATAGTCAGAGCCCGAGAAGTAACTGACATACTAAAAAGAGGCGGCTTCAAACTTTCAAAATGGGTTTCCAACTGCCCAGACTTTATGAGATCAATTGAAGAAAAAGAAAGATCCAGCCATGCACACTTAGATTTCAAACTAGATGGAATGATAAAAGCATTAGGAGTGACATGGAATATAGGAACAGATCAATTTCAATACCAACTGAACCTACCAAAGATCACAAACAACATCACGAAGAGAACAATTTTATCTGAAATCCAAAAACTATTTGATCCACTGGGATGGATTGCTCCAAGTCTAATTCTAGCAAAGATATTGATCCAAAAACTTTGGTTAGAGAAGGTCAGTTGGGACGAAGCAATAAGCAAATCTGTAGAACAACAATGGAAGACAATTAGAGAAGACTTCAAGAATGTTAACAAAATTCAAATCGACCGATGGCTTGGCACGGAAGATAACAAAATGAAGAATATAGAAATCCATGGCTTCAGCGACGCATCAATGCAAGCCTATGCAGCAGTAGCCTACTTAAGAGTAGAGAATGCAGATGGCATTATAACAACAAAGCTTATAGCTTCAAGAACAAGAGTTGCACCAATACGGACAGTATCCCTTCCACGTCTTGAACTGTCAGGAGCTCTGCTGTTGTCGAGGCTTCTAAAACAAATAGAACAAGCCATGAGAATACCAACAGCCAAAATGTATGCCTGGTGTGACTCAACAATCGTCATAGCCTGGCTATCTGGAGAACCGCACCGGTGGAAGACGTTCGTAGCCAATCGAGTGGTAGAAATCCTTGAAACTATACACAACAACAGGTGGTACCATGTCCCGTCGGAAGAAAACCCCGCAGATATAGCATCCAGGGGCATGCTACTTACTGATCTCAAAGACACAAATCTATGGTGGAAGGGTCCCGCCTGGTTATCTGAAAAGGAAATAAAATTAGAACAAAAGAACTACTCTACAGAACAAGAGATGAAAAAGGAAAAAATACAAGTCAATCTAAAACTAGAGAATGAAGAAACAACAAAACATAATCTAACATCAAAATTTGATCAACTGGAGAACCTAGAGGAACTTGTCAAGGTTATAGCAATAAGCAAAAGATTTCTAAACTTCAAAAATGCAAACATGCATGAGAACAACTTAACTACAATAGAATTGAGCAAGGCCCTAATGACATGCATTATACTAGTACAAGAAGAAGAATATAGTGATGAGATAAACAGAATAAAGAAAAATAAAGCTATGAAGAAGGATAGTAACATAAAAACACTCAATCCTTACTTGGACAACGACAATATCCTCAGGGTGGGTGGTCGCCTGCGACATGCAAACTTAGATGAAGACAAGAAGCACCCTATAATACTAGGAAACAAAAACAAACTAGTTACAATGATTATCGCAGATGCTCACATTCATACACTACATGGAGGCGTTCAGCTGATGTTGTGCTACTTACGTACAAAATACTGGATCATTAAAGCTAAAGGATTGGTAAAAAAATGCATTCACAAATGCTTAGTGTGTGCTAAACAAAGAGGCATCACTAGAACTCAGATAATGGGAGATCTGATTAGAGAAAGAGTAAATCCAACAAGAGCCTTCTTACACAGTGGAGTCGACTTTGCTGGCCCGTTTCATGTAAACATGTCGAAAGGAAGAGGATGTAAAACACATAAAGCATACATATCTGTATTTGTCTGCATGTCTACCAAAGCTATACATCTGGAACTTGTTGGAGATCTCACTTCAGAAGCATTCATCGCTGCTTTCAAAAGATTTGTTTCCAGAAGAGGAAAATGTAGCCATATATGGAGTGATCAAGGAAGGAACTTTGTAGGAGCAGAGAAAGAATTAAAAACAGCATGGGAAGAAGCTAATTTAAACCTCGAAACTGATATAAAAACAAATTAGCACTAGAAGGAACACAATGGCACTTCATCCCTGCCTATTCACCAAACTTTGGAGGACTTTGGGAGGCCGGTGTGAAGTCTGTCAAACACCACTTGAAGCGAATACTAACTACCAATCTTACCTTCGAAGAAATGACGACTGTGCTATGCCAAATTGAAGCTTGTCTCAATTCCAGACCACTGTGTCCAGTAGATGATTCAGACCCAGATCAGCTGGAACCACTAACACCTGGACATTTTCTCATCGGAGAAGCCCCTATAGTTGTCCCTTCACCAGACTTCAAAGAGGTAAAAATGAACTCTCTATCCCGCTGGCAATATACACAAAAGCTACTTGGAGACTTCTGGCGACGTTGGCAACAGGAATACCTTTCAAGGCTACAACAACGCCCCAAATGGCTTAAGAAAATAGAAGAGTTCAACATTAATGACATTGTCCTGATCAAGACAGACGGCTTACCACCAGGAAAGTGGTCTCTAGGCCGTATTGTTGACAAGCATCCTGGAGCTGATTCTCACACAAGAGTATACAGTGTGCGGAGTGGTGGTAGTGTAGTTAAAAGGTCAATTTCCAAGTTGTGTCCACTTCCTATTGAAACTAATTGATGATTGGGTATAGATTTAAATAAATTCATTTTCTATTTACAGTCCACTATTATGTCCAAAATTTAATGAATCTATTCTCTAATTTAAAACTTGGTTTTGAAGCTAACTTAAAATATTATGATGTAAGTTCTAGCATGTTCCAAATGATTCACCTATTATTGTTCAAGTAGCAAGCATGTTAAGACTTAAAACTAACTTCATTTAAATACTATTTTATAGTCTCGCAACATTTTGAAACTCAAAATATTTTATTGAGACTGTATATTAATTAATTTTATATCAATTTGCCTAACCTACCTGTGTATGAATTTTGATTGTATAAGTTCATGTATATTCTTATAATGTTATGTAAGAATCAGCCTACAAATTGAATAAGTATGTACTTGGCTTGCATTCAATTTAATATTAAATGTTTAGTTCATTTTTCTATTAATGTTAGGAAAAGGACTAGTGCCCTTTTGGTGGGCGGAATGTTATGTCTACTTAGCTTGTTCCCGAGTTCATGTAGATATCCATAGGTAGGTAGGTCTGTCAGTCGCTAAATAAATGTCAAACGAACAACACACGCGTATTTTTCAGTTCGCATCATCCCTACAAAATCATCGTAAGATCAAGCTTAGCTCCCAACACCACCTATTTTATCTTATTACTAGCTGCGCCCCGCGGCTTCGCCCCCGTGGAAATTTATGTTTCCAACTTTCTTAATTTTTTCTTTCATGAGAACCTTCTCCTGACAATAACAAACACAACCAAGAAAGAATTAGGGAAATCGGTCCAGCCGTTCACGCGTGATGCCGTGACCAAGGAAAACGGGTTTCATTTTTATATATATAGATGATTATGTGATTCGAAAAAATTTCCAAAAATCAATTGATCTGTTTGTGATACCTATCATAAGCTTTTTTTAACGCCTTTGTGAAAGTTTTATGTTGTATACTGTAAGCAGAGATGCGAAGTTGCTCTTTTTGGCCACCATGGTGGCAAAAAAGAGCAACTTCGCATTCTGCTTACGAACTTCTGGTGAATCGGGCTACCGCTACGGGCAGTGCAGAACCGGTCACTGTGGAGATCTTTGGGGATGGTCTATGTCCAGCAGTGGACACTGCCGTTCGGCTGAGATGTTGACGATGAGGTACAGTACTGTGTGCCGCATGCCGATTCGCTGAACTTGAACTTGCCGATGCACTGAATGCGTTAATATAATTTTTCTCAGCAACTCCACAGATATTATAATACTATACAAGGCAACTTTATGAAACTTTGATGGCAGACAAACTAACATTTCGAGAGAATGACGAAGTAGAACGAGTAAAACGAATTGAGGAAATTGAGGAGGCCACCTAACGCTAAAATAGTCTCAAGCACAATAGTAATAAAGTTTATATTCCACTGTAGTCAGTTCACACAGCTATAGCCTGGTGGAATGAACAGAGCATTCCCGAAGTGCAATGTCGCCTTATTGTGAAAGAAATGTTTATCTTTTTATGACAATGTGAAGATATCTATTTTCTTTTTGAAAACCTGATTTTGTTTCGTTTACTAAACATTTTTGCTTTTGAATGATGGTATTTGTGGTGGTTTGGGCCGTTTTTAAGTTACAAGTAGTTGTTGCAGTAGAGTTTATGTAGAAGTAGTCGCTTTTGTGTCTGGGGCATAAGGATCATTGCAAAACGCAGGATTCAGAAACACTTAGTTTGTCAAAGTTTGTATTTGTGTTTCCAAGTGTTGTGTTCAAGTTTCATTAAATTTTATTCGTTGTGCAAGTGGGGCTTAAGTATGTAAAACCGAAATAAGTATCTTCTACTTAAGAGATGTCATAATTGAATATTTCTAGAGGAACTATCAGACTAACGCCCAAATACTCAAACATATTTATTCAGATGTTATACCTATCGGCTCAACCCAATTTGCCGACCTTCACGATGACTCTATTTACTACATAAAACGAAGACATTTCGCATCTACGGAATCTGATGACTTCGCGGGATTGCGACACGACAGCGCCGCCGCCGCCGCCTCGCCCCGCGCCGCGTCGCATCAGCACTTGGGTTCACACATCGAACCAGTCGATACCTTAGATTAATTAGATAGTAAAATACCTTTGTAGAAAGTAATTAAATTTATATTTAAAAATCGGTTTTTTTTGGGAAACCCGGACGTCGTTCCTTTAATTGGCGCAGCCGGTAGGATAATCCGGGTCATTCCAGGATATTCATCAGGAGATTCGGGAGTGATAGACTTTTCAAGGTCGGGCCGGGTTATTCTGAACACGAACGTTCGCCGGGAATCAAGAAATCGATACCTCCCAAGAGTACCGAGATGCAGTTCATGTAAGTCCACTGAATTTCTAGTGCTTGCTTCCTTCCCTAAAATTAAGTCCTTAAAATATATTTTTTTATCCTCAAAAAAATTTTTATCGAGAAAATTAACGAGTCCTATGTTAAATAATCGTAGTAATAGAAATAATTTAGCTGATAGTACAAGAAATTTAGATTTATTAAATTCGAGTTCTGATAGTAGTAGCAGTGACAGTAGCGTTTTAGAAAATAGGACAATGGCCAGCTTAGATGATATTTGCAAGGCCCTACGATTGGTTCCCGATTTCGATGGGAATCCTAATGTGTTAGTTAGGTTCGTAAATTTATGTGATCAATTAGTGGCAACTTACGGACAGGATGGAAATCAGTTAAATAATTCGGGATTATTAAATGGTATCCTTAACAAGGTCGTGGGCCCAGCAGCACGACAGATCAATGCAAATGGCATCCCGAATGATTGGACTAGTATCCGTAATTCTCTTATTAATAACTTTGCCGACCAAAGGGATGAAACCGCCCTCTATAACGATTTGGCGATCCTAACACAAGGCTCTAGCACCCCTCAAGAATTTTATGAGAGATGCCAGAACCTGTTTAGCACAATCATGACATACGTGTCCCTGCATGAATCTTTGGCTACTACCATAGACGCTAAGCGGGATTTGTATAAAAAACTAACCCTCCAAGCCTTTTTACGTGGGTTAAAGGACCCTCTTGGTTCACGCATTAGATGCATGCGTCCTGAAACCATTGAAAAGGCTCTGGAGTATGTGCATGACGAGATGAACACCATGTATATCCAGAGCAGGAACCTGTATATGCCGGATAAAAAGTTAAGTGATAGTCATAGTCAAAATAACCAATCTGGATTTAAAGTGCCTCTTCAAGGCCTTCAGCCCTTCAGGCCCATGAGTTTCAATATGCCAGGGCCTACCTCGCAGCCTTTCAGACCACAGTTCGTGTTGAGGCAGCCTCCGCCACCTCAACATCAGTTTAGAATGCCTTATAACAGTTATAACCAACCGCGAATGCCATCGCGCACTCAACAAATGTTCAGTGCGCCGCTAACAAATTACCAGCGTGGCCCTAAGCCTATGAGTGGTGTGTCCCATTTTGTGTCTAGGGAGAGACCAGCACCAACGGGTCCCAGTGGTTGGAACTGGGCTAAGCAGGGTAATCCGCCCCCGTCTAATTATTTTAAGACTAGGGATGTTAACGTGAATGAGTGCTTGAACTATGACTGTGACGGTTACGAGTACTATGACTATTGTGACTATAACTATGACGACGGTTACTACGGTGACTATTACGGCTACCCGACTGAGTACGACTACCCATGCCACGTCGATAGCGGAGCTAGAGTGCAGGAAGTAGTCGACGAGCAGCCCCAGTCGGACCAGAAATCTCAGGATTTTCCCAAGGACTCGACTATAAAAAAATTAAAATAGAGCTTAATTTGCAGACCCAAAGACAGCTACCCTATATTCGTATAGCGAACCCTCCTTTGAATTTTCTCATAGACACAGGCGCGAATCAATCTTTTATTAGTCCAGAGGCTGTGGAAAATTATTTCCCACACGTACCATTGAACCACGATCCGTTCGAGGTTACTAATGTTCACGCCACAAGTAGAAATGAGTATTCTATAACTCTTCCATGCTTTCACGAGTTCAGAGATTCGGAGGAAATAAAGCTTTTCGTGTATAGGTTTCACGATCATTTCGACGGTTTAATAGGTATGGATTTATTAACCAAGTGGGAAGCTAAACTTGACCTTAAGGAGCTCGCGCTTATTACTAAAGCCGCAGTGAACCCTATTTGCATGTATAACTCGCGAAACTTAAATCTTTACGAAGATATAATTCCAGCCGAAACATCTAAATTGGTTAGATTACCTATTAACGCCCCGGATGGCGAAGTTTTTGTCCCGGAACAGGTAATTTGTAACTGTGTGATAAGCGAGTGCATTACCACAGTTAGTAAAAATCGTGGCTTTGTGGAAGTCATGAATACCACCCATAATGACGTCATTCTATCGCTGGACACCGCGACGCACGCGACCCTATTCTCGATGGAGTGCACGCGCACCGAGTCGGAGCCGCTTTCACCGCGCGCTAGGGACGTTACCTCGCGTTTAAGGACCGATCACCTAAACGTCGAGGAAAAAGCAAATTTAATCGCGCTTTGTTCTAAATACGCCGACGTATTTTATATTGAAGGTGAAGCGTTAACATTCACGAATAAAATAAAACACAAAATCCGTACTCACGACGAAATTCCCGTTTATACGAAGAGCTATCGCTATCCTTATATACATCGTGAGGAAGTCCAGGATCAGGTCTCTAAAATGTTAGAGCAGGGTATTATTAGACCATCGGAGTCCGCGTGGAGCTCCCCCATTTGGGTTGTCCCGAAGAAGATGGACGCGTCGGGAAAACAAAAATGGAGGTTAGTTATAGATTTTCGCAAGCTCAACGAAAAGATTATTGACGATAGGTACCCTATCCCCAACATCACTGACGTACTTGACAAGTTAGGGAAATGTCAGTACTTCACGACGCTTGACTTAGCATCTGGATTTTATCAAGTTGAGATGGACCCGAACGACATCCATAAGACTTCCTTCTCTATTGAACAGGGTAAATTTGAAATTTAAGGATGCCCATGGGGATGAAAAATTCGCTCTCTACCTTCCAGCGAGTCATGGACAACGTTCTTCGAGGCCTACAAAACGTCATTTGCCTCGTATACCTAGATGACATCATAGTTTTCTCTACGTCACTACAGGAACATATGATCAACCTTGAAAAGGTATTCCAAAGGCTACGCGAGTCTAATTTCAAAATACAACTCGACAAATCAGAGTTCCTCAAACTTGAAACCGCGTACTTAGGTCATGTCATCACCAGAGACGGAATAAAACCTAATCCAGATAAAGTCTCTGCTATTCAAAAATACCCTATGCCAAAAACTCCTAAAGAAATAAAATCATTTTTAGGTCTTCTCGGTTATTACCGAAAATTTATCCCAGATTTCGCCAGGGTAACTAAGCCCTTGACACAGTGTCTCAAGAAAGGAAGAAAAATTACATTTGACTCAGACTATGTTAATAGCTTTGAGAAATGTAAAACTCTTCTGACGAACGATCCCATATTGAGATACCCTGACTTTGACCGTGACTTCATACTGACAACCGATGCATCTAATTTCGCTTTAGGTGCGATTCTTTCGCAAGGTCCCGTAGGTTCAGACAAGCCTATAGCGTACGCGTCACGTACCTTGAATGAGAGCGAGATAAATTATAGCACGATAGAGAAAGAGCTACTTGCTATTGTGTGGGCGACAAAGTACTTCCGCCCTTATCTCTACGGCCGTAAGTTCAAAATCTTTACGGACCACAAACCCTTGCAATGGGTTATGAATTTAAAGGAGCCTAACTCTAAATTGACTAGATGGAGATTAAAATTAAGTGAATATGACTTCACTACTGAACATAAGCCAGGTAAGAAAAACACCAACGCCGATGCTCTCTCTCGCGTTGAGATTTGTAACGAAGAGACAAGCTCTATGGCCGGAAATACATCGGAAGTACCTCTATCTGTAGCAAACGACCTGAATGACTCACGTACTGAAACCGCACATACTTCTGACGAGAACCCCATCCTTGAAATTCCCATAACTGACGAGCCTTTGAATAAATTCCATCGACAGCTGATTATGACGATAGTAGGTGACGTCAAGAAACGCGCGTCAGCAACCAAGCCGTTCGACACTCACACACGTACATCCGTGCAGTTATCGGAATCGAACTTGGAAGAGGATTTAATTAACGCTATAAAGGAATATGTTAATCCTAAAATTAAGACAGGTATTCTTATTAACCCTCCCTTAGGGATGTACAAGATTTTCCCTATTTTACAGGAAAAATTCAGAAGCTCATGTATGAAATTGGTACTTGCTAAAAAGGAATTAGAAAATGTCAAAGAATATCTTAGACAGCAGGAAATCATTCGTAATTATCACGAAGGCAAAACTAACCACCGTGGCATTAACGAATGTTATCTTTCCTTATCAGTTCGATACTACTGGCCGCGAATGAAAGATCACGTGACCAAATTCATAAATGACTGTACGATTTGTGGACAAGCTAAGTATGACAGGAATCCTATTAGGCCCAAACTTAACATCGTGCCACCGGCAACGAGGCCCTTTGAGATAGTTCACATGGACAGCTTCACTGCCCAAAATGAGAAGTACGTTACTTTTATAGACGTTTTCTCAAAGTACGGTCAAGCCTACCTACTTAGGGATGGCACTGCGCTTAGTGTAATACAGGCCTTATTAACATTTAGCACACATCACGGCTTACCGCTCACTATCATTACTGATCAAGGCACCGAATTTACTAATCAGATGTTTTCAGAGTTCTGTAAGATACATAAAATCACGCATCATCAAACCTTAGCACATTCACCTAACGCTAACGGTAATATAGAACGTTTTCACTCGACTTTGCTTGAACATCTTCGTATTTTAAAATTGAAACAACGAGATCAGCCCGTTATAAATTTAATGCCTTACGCTTTGCTTGGATATAATAGTTCAGTACATAGCTTCACTAAGTGTAAGCCCTATGACCTCATACTAGGACATACTGACCCACGTGATCCGACTGACATCGATATAACAGGACACTTATTACAGCAGTATTCACAGTCCCATAGAGAACAGATGAAACAAGTCTATGATCTCATAAACGAGACATCTCTTGCTAATAGGACCGCGATCATTGAAAATCGTAACAGGTCTCGCGAATCTGAGGTAGAGTATCAACCGGACCAACAGATTTTTATCAGTAATCCTTGTGCTGGTAGATCTAAGCTCGCACCTAGATACACACAGGATACTGTTCTAGCGGACCTTCCCATTCATATCTATACCTCTAAGAAAAAAGGTCCCATCGCAAAGAATAGGTTAAAACGTGTCCCAAAGACCGCGAAATTGTTACAGGATGCTGATCCTGTTGCTGACTCTCATGAGTCCAACACTGACTCACGGACACGAGATAAAACTTGAAGGACTTGGAGATGGACCGGGATTTTTACCTTTTAAATTGGGCCCCATGCGACTAACAACTCATTATCATACATTTTTACAATACATAGAACTAAAAGAAATAGACTCTAATATTAACTTAGTACGGGTACAACTATCGGAAATAAAACGTAAAGTAGATAACTTCACGTACGCAGTCTACGAATCTCAGCTAGATCACTTACAAAACGAATTAAATCACGCATCGCTTCAATTAAAAACTTTAGAGCCGACTCGTTTTAGAAGAGGTTTAGTAGATGGTCTTGGATCAGTTATTAAGAGCATTACAGGGAATCTAGACTATACGGATGCTGTAAAGTACAATGAAGCCCTTTCAGTTCTAAGAAAAAATCAGGATAAGATCGTCACTGAACAAAATCATCATATCAGTCTTAGCAAAGATTGGATGGATGAACAAAATAAAATAATTTCTAAAATTGTAGATAATCAAGTCGCAATTAATAAGACTTTGCAGATGTTACTTGACCCCGATTTTTATCCTCAACACGAGTTAGTCAAAGTTGCGAAATTCGCCCAGATATTGGCGATAACCAGCAACAATGTAGGTAGCTTGGTAAGTGAAATAAGTAGGTTAGAAAATGCGCTTGCATTTTGCGGTGCTTCGCGCACACATCATTCAATGATAGGTATAAATGTAATGAAAAGTATGTTAGGTAAACTGAAATCTTTTTATAATAAAGATCAGTTATTAGATTTAGAAATTAGAGAGTACTACGACGTTATAAAACCAGCATCGTTTTATAACGGAGACCAATTAGTTTTTGCGTTTAAGTTCCCCGTAGTCTCGCCGCTAGTTTATACTTTATACAGATTGGTTATAGTACCGAATAAAAATAGGCAGGCTGTCATCCCACCTTTCCCGCTCCTCGCTATCACTAGAAATATTCATGTGTACATAGAGGCTGAATGCCCGAAGTCAGGTACGAGGTACATATGCGACGATCAGCTCAACCAACAACTAAAATCTCAGCCCGATTGCATCAGCAACATTATCCAAGGAGAATTGCCCAAAGGAAAGCCCTGCGAAATGACCACCATCGACCTGATGAAGCCCGCCATGGAGAAACTGGATGACCGCCACTACGCCATCGTGTTCCCGCAACCGACTCAGGTTCGCCTCACATGCGAACGAGAGGAGTACAACACTCTTAACGGCAGCTACTTAGCAACCATACCCCATGACTGCAAGCTGCGCACCGATGACTTCACCATCATCAACGTCGACGATCACATCAATGGACAACCTGTGAAGATAACCAAAATTCCTGTTCAGCCAGATGAAGTCGGTGACACGTATACTCTCAAAGTCAACTCCGTCAATCTGAGAAAGCTGCACGATATCCAAGATAAAATCCACCAACAGGAGACCGTGCGGATAGAACAGCCCTCAACGTTCTATCACACCACCATCCCCTTCTACGGTGCACTATCCGGTGCACTTGTACTCGCCCTCATCGTACTAAGTCGAAGATTATACTTACGCCGGATAAAGGAAAACTCGAAGACAGAGATAGAGCTCACCCAAGCAGCCCCGACCTATGCTGTACCAGATTCATCTCAAAATCAGAGGAAGCTGCCAACGACATTTTTTCCCAATCTTCAAAAATAGTCGTTGATCTGAGGGGGAAGATGTTATACCTATCGGCTCAACCCAATTTGCCGACCTTCACGATGACTCTATTTACTACATAAAACGAAGACATTTCGCATCTACGGAATCTGATGACTTCGCGGGATTGCGACACGACAGCGCCGCCGCCGCCGCCTCGCCCCGCGCCGCGTCGCATCAGCACTTGGGTTCACACATCGAACCAGTCGATACCTTAGATTAATTAGATAGTAAAATACCTTTGTAGAAAGTAATTAAATTTATATTTAAAAATCGGTTTTTTTTGGGAAACCCGGACGTCGTTCCTTTAATTCAGATTTAAACTGATTTTGACAGTTTATAATGAGAATCTGTCGAAAATACGTCAATTAGGACGTTCTGAAATCTATGTTGCGTTTGAGTATTCGGGGGTTTAGAGAAACTGTTAAAAGCTGGCGCAATCGGATTTTGGTATTCGCATACCTACTGGAGGCTTAGACATAACAGTTTTTATAAATTAATCTATTGGAGGTATCTAGCTATTCTGATCCTATGAAATTTTCGCAAAAAGAAAACAAATTTGTACTAGGTATAATAATTCAAGTCACTATTGACAGATTTTGAAGAAAACATTCAAATTATTGTTTTTTAAGAAGACTATTTTTTAAGAAAACTTTTACAAAAATTATTTGTTAAGAAAATATTCAAATTATTGTTTTTCAACTCCGCTCACCAAGCCGGTTTCAGCCAACCTACTGCCGCTTATTCTAACTCATTCTAATGACCCGCGTAACAAACCTCAACTCGTGAATAACGACACCTTACCATTAAGTTTAACCATTAAGTGGCAAGGTTCGAACGATTTATCAAAACTTCTTTAATCACGGTATTTGTAATTGCGACTAATGGAGGCTCGTGCCCAACAGTGGGCGATTTAGGACTGAGATGATAAAAATCAAGTTGTTTAATTATGACCATACGATGTAAGTTATAAATATATTTTAAGTTAGAATATAAAATTTCTTTATTAACCTTTTAGAAACACGACTACGGTCTATTAAATTATCTAAGTAGCCGACTGGAACCGAGTATACGCGATTAACTCAAAGGCAACTCATATTTAAGCACGCTTCAAGTGACAAATTCTTGACCCATTTTCATTAAAAACTGTAAAAATCACTTCACTTTTAAAGTAAAGTCGTCGTCCACATCAATGTCCTCGGATGACGTCATCGGCAAACTCGAACGCTTTGAAAATACCTATATTGCGGGTACAAAATCCGAAAGCAGTAGTCGCACCTTGCTTTGTAAATACCGACGCATTGTATGCTGCGTACATTCCGATTCCGATGCAGTGGAATCGCAAATTATACCTGAGTTGCGTTTAAGTAATTGGGCGTTACCGTTACTGACTCAAACGTGACGGTTCAGTTTAATTCACTGTAGAACTATGTAAGTGTCACAGTCGCCGCAACCGAAATAGCTTGAACATCATCATACTTACAGACACGCTTAAAAGTTAGGAGTTAAAATAATATGGAGACCATAAAATACTATAAAACCTGATATGAGTTTCTAAAAGCTTTGAGTTTAAAAGAACGAAATGTTGCCCATCACATCTAATCCAGATTTTATTTGCAACTCCTATTGAGATCCTTAGCGTTTATAAAACCTTGCTTCATTAAATAATAATTATGAGTTCAGACGAAGGTACTCGTGGCTAAAACTCCAGCATGCCCTTTATAGGTCACACGGAGCTCTGAAATAGGTGCTATGAAAAACTCTACCCACAGAGGTTTACTCCGAAACTTTTTACTATCAAGCGTCCGCTGACCGCTATGTGACGGCCAGATTTTTCAAGAATCACATTCCTGATAAAGTTAAACTAATTTAGAAAAAGTGTGGCTGGGCTCTTTTGTTTACTATGGAAAAATGTAGTTTTTCGATTATGGAAAAAATCGTTGGAAAAAATATTAAAAAACAATTATCATTTATTTCTTAGAGCTTACTTATCTAGCTCATGGACAAGTCAAAGTATTTTGTTGCTTTTATGTCTTCGGATTTATTGAAGACCTGGATAAAGCTTGCACATAGCCGATAACCTATTCAGGTAGCATGTCAAAGAAGCAGTGATATCGTCGAGATGAGGCAAAACAAATCCTACTAATATTATAAATGCGAAAGTTTGTGTGAATGTTAACCGATGAATGTCTAACCGATTAAGATGAAATTTAGTTTGTCGATGGTTTAAGTTCTAGAATAACACATAGGCTAATCTGTTGCTAATCATGTTTTTTTATAGTTTGATTATTATAATATTGTATGGATTTGAATCTGAAATAAATGAATAATAATAATAACAATCTTATATAAAAAATTAACCTCTGAGGGTTTTACAAAGTGTGGTAAAGTTTCTATGGACAATTATTATACCCTTGTTCGATTCACACAAAACTGGGAATAAATAACGTTTAAAGTAAATAATGATTGAAGTATTCTTTTATTCTACAAAACTATCCCTGTGATCAATAAATTTCAGAAATTTGTATGATTTGCGTCATACGGGCGAAACCGCGGGGCACAGTTAGTACAAAATAATATATTTACCATAACGATTACAGATGACCTATGATACGAAATACCTAATAATTACAGAAATGTTGTTTTTAAGTGAGAACATGGTTGCCTATGGTCCCCGCAGGGTAGTTACTAAAAAAATAACAATTAGGTAAGAAGGGCATGCAATAAAATTACAAATTAAAATGTTAATAATTATCTAAAAATATTGGGATCAATAAATCATTCTAAGGTACGAGTAGATTATATGAGTTCAAAACAATATAAATCTGTACTTATTTGTATTTCTGCAAGGGGGTGCAATGAACTATAGGAATGAAATAAAATGGATTTTTGACAAATACCATATAAATTGGTAAGGGTCGTGAATGTGTATTCAGTTGAAAAAAAAAATGGTTGATGATCATTAATTTGAATTAAGCTTACGCAATTTTCCTACGCCCATAGCATTGCCTACGCCGTAGCTTCGTAGCATTGCCTACGCCGTAGCAAGCTACGAGCGAAAATATGACGTGGACGAAAAACGTGAAAAAGGACGAAGCGATTGTGACAAAAATTTACAGGTTTAAATAATAATACTTGGTGTAGTTTCTGAGTAGCCCCACGGATTATGAGGCGTGAACCGACGCACGGTCGAGAAAACATTTTGAAAGAAGGCTTTTAAGATTATTAGCCGACATTACCTCCGTATCCAACAAATACAACGTACATTGAGGTTTTTGTTTGGACAGTTTTTAAAAAAGGACGCTGTTAAAGCGAATGGGTGGGGTAAAATACTAGCTTATATATGTATTCCGAAAATAATTCACACTAATCTAAATACGTAGGTAATCCTCAACTACCAGCACAACTGTGTCCAATTCCTAACATACCTTCTTGAGAGGCCCTCCTCTTAATGTAATGCCGTAAAACCAAGCGCGGCAGGCGCACTGGTGATCACAGTAGAGGTGTTGCCCTTGTCCGTCCTCGTAGTCAGCTCTTACAACATTCACAGGCTAAGTTGGAGGGGTCAATTCTTATGCAGCGACTGCATAATCCATGGTACATTTAAATAATTAAATTATTTCACGGAGAGATAATTTATAACAAACCTTATATTTAAATTGTGTTTGTATATTTTTAATTTGTGTTTTATATTTTATATACAATTGTTACTTTTAAGGCATATAATATATTACTAAGGATTGTAGAATAAGTTGATTAAGATCTACAGCTGTCTCAAATAACAACAACAGAGGTAGAATTATTTATGAATAGAATAATTTCAACTTATGTTATCTTTTGGGGACTAAATTATAATAATTTTGCTGGATGTCTTGAAATTTGAATCCAAATAACCTAAGTTTTAATAAGGACAAGGATTCTATAAATAACAGAAATATATTTTGCTGGGGTCTCTGACCTAAACTTGGAGCGTTGGAAGACTTTTCAAATGGGTTAGGGACGTAAGACGTTCCAAATCTCCTATCTCTGACTACACCCTACGACTATCTGTCTTACATTGCACACGGTATTTCTAAAACAATGCTTTTTATACAAGGTCTATCAATCGTGTGGTGTCGCTTCTCACGAAGCTTTCGCATAACGGTTTATGTCGAACAGTTCTTCAAATGATCTATCTCGTTAGAAAGGGTGGCCGCCTGTTCCCTCGCGTTTATTATCTACCCTGTATTGTTTCCCAAATGCACCGTTTTTTATTAGTTTATTAACAATACCTGTTTTCTCTTTGCCATCGTTGCACATTATAAACAGTTATACAGTTATAAAGATAAAGCATAGGCAAAAATCTCGAGTAATAACGACTTAAATCTAAGCATACATTTTATCCCTAAATCTTAATATCTAGACGCCTTGTCAACAATAGTAAAGACTAGCTTCTACCCGCGGCTTTATGTGCATTTCTAATTCCAGATTCCGTTAAACGTCTTCCAAAATTTTAGCCCAATACGTTAAGTAAAGTTGGCGTTGCCTTGTCACAAACACACATCTCTCCCTAGCTTAATAATATTAGTAGGATTTCTGTAAACCAATTTTAAAATACAATTCCTTTGATCCCCTTGTCTTTTTCAGTTCGAAATGCGGTATGCATCTAGCTCATACTCAAATGACTTTATATGTATCCATCTGTATTTAAAAATAAACAGTAGATAACGTCATGTTTCCAAAGTCTAAGAGAAGTATCAAGTAAATACAAAATCAATGCAATATTCGAGGGCTTTTCCCTCGGGATCAGCATTGGGATGCTTTGCGCGTCTACTAATGACATTATTTAGTATTCAAGCCGAGCTTGTATAGGGTGACCCGGTATTTATGACATCAACGTGTTTTCACAAACAGGTAGGATAGCAATGTAAAGCTATACAAAGCTAGACAAAGTTAGACTACAACTTCGATTAGCTTCGAGGTGATTTCGATTCCACATTTCAATTGAGTTTCCTGTGGTGTTTTTGTGACACCTGTTTGGTTGAAGATTGTGGCTAATTATTTGACGCTCTAGTCTTACAATTTAATCGTTTATAAGATGTGCTAGGTTTAAAGTGAAATGTCTGACACAATGTAAATTGTTTGAGAAAATAAATGAAATCAAAATAAACATACACAAGCTTTGCTTAGTTTGGGGCTAGTTGATGCTGTTAGGATTGTCCAGCATTATTTATTAATATATTAAAATGATATAGATATATAAACAATTAAAACATAAAACAAAATATAACCTCACCTCGCCTCACCTCCCCTCAACAGCCTGTATTGGTCCACTACTGGACGCAGGCCTCCCCTGTTAAGCGCCTTATTGGATTTTATCTCATAGGGTCAATGCCCATAGTCTCCACGCTGGGCATGCGGGTTGGGGACCTCACATAACCTAGCAAGGCACAACTCCAACATCCACTTGTTCATAGAACGATATAAAAACTCCTAACCCTTTGATCATATGGGAAAAAAATATATTAAGTTTAACATGTGGGTTCTATGAAAGCACCGACCGGGTTCAATTCTGGCATTATTTGTTGTGCTACACTCGAAAACTTTGAAAGAGGAGCTAAAGCTTTTAAACTCAATAACAATAAGAAAAAATTATGATATCTGGATAATAATAGCTACGGTATATTTAAAAACATACCTACCCATCCAAAGGCACCTTGTACAGCTATCTCAGAATCAGCCTCCGCTTGAGATCGCGCTGCTCGATCGAGGTCGATCTTGATAAGGCTCCTGATATCTCCATGTGAGGGTTTCACAAAGGCGACGAAAATTACCCCTCACAATTTAGCGATCCGAGTGTTGCTCGCGGGTTAGCATTCTATTCGTATGGATTGCCAGTCCACTTAAAAAAGAAGTTAACTTTAGTAGAGCGACATAAAACCGAGCTTAATTCAGGAGGGCTAGCTTCTTAGACACCCGTTTTGACGATAAACGATCGAAAAATTGTCATCGAATGCGTTAAATCAAAACGTTAGAGAAATAGTCTAGGTGTTTATGTTTCTAACGGTTTTGAATGACCTTGGAAATAACGAAATTTGGAAACGGACCTGTGAGATCTGACCCTCGAGTTCAGTTTGTCGATAGTATCGTGACGTCTCATTTTTGTTTGCAAATAATAATAATTATCTTATCCTCAAAAATGCATTATGAAACACTTTTCTCTAATTATTGCCTCTGACTGACTTATTCTAGATTTATGTTGGATGGAACAGAGGTATAGCTTTTAAAATTCAGCTAAAACAATAAAGCGATTCATAAATCAACTTTCTTTTACATTCTTTGCTTTCATATTTTAAACGAATCCGAAAAAATCTGGCTCTCATAGCCAGACCTTTTCGACACTAGCGTAAACCATTCTAGAATTCAAGATGGTTTTTTTAGATGATAAATGCTCGTATAAATCATGGAGGATGAATTCCCTCATCGGAATATGAATCAGGGTCACCACTAGACTGCTTGAGTGTCGAGGGCTAGACGATGAAGTTTGTCGACTCAGCGTTATCCACTGAACTGCATAATTTTATCAACACTTTTATTAAGCAGCTTGCCGTAGCATCGCTCTCTTGGTAATTAAATAAGCGTCGCATTTATAATCGTAGTAACTACCATGTCCCTGTTGCATTTTTCTTCTAGGTATCTGCTGCGTTTCATTGATTTTATAAAACCTCTTCAAAAATGTTTCCTATTTTTCCAAAGAATATTTTAGCAATAAAGGGTTATTGGTAGTTCACTGACACCACGTGAACTGCAGATTCTGCCGATTATTACGAGCACGTTTGTGAAGATGCCGTCTGTCTATATTCTAATTTTTATATAAATCACCCGAAACAAAATGCAAAAACACGTTTGTCCGGAACAAAATGAATTACTAAAGACCAATCTCTCACGCAGACTCATTTTCATTGAGTTTAGTTTCAAATAAAGTCTCTCTGAAGAACGATTATTGCAAAAAGAGGGTACCTAATAGGTACCAATACCATGTTTTGGAATGAAAATTCCTCCGTTTAACATAATAATAAGATAATATAGGTGGTGGCGATGATTTGGGTCGAATGATTGCCTTAAGACCTGGCGTATTCGCAAACGTGTTAGTGATGATGGACAAAAGCTGCAGTTTACGTAGTGTCAGTCTATGTATTGCCAATAACCCTGTAGAACCGCGCTTCTTGATCGTTGAATAAAACGTAGCTATGATCAAGTAAACATGCTCTGCTGACAAAGGGTTTCTCCTTGTCGAATTAAATATTACATGTTTTCTAGTCAGAAAGCATTTCACAAAGGGAATTTTCGCCGATACCGACTGTACATACCTTTTTAACTTTGCCCAGACAAGGTTCTCTTGGCTACATTTTAGCCTTGGGATTTACTAACCCTGACTCTGACATTGCCCGTAAAATCCTGACCTCATGAAAGTAAAATTCAAATTCAACTTCAAGACTCTTTGTTATGGTTGATACATATCTAAAAACGGAGAATTTGTGGATGTTTCTCGTGTTTTTGTGCCATTCTCTTGAATGACGTGAATCCATAAATTTTAGTTGCAGCGTATGGAATGCTCTATTTTTGTTCGAGTTAGAGATAGAACTTAAGGTGGTTAGTTTTACTATTTTCAGGTTCCACAAGCAATTTAGCTAGTAGATCAGAAGTTTTGCGCACATGGTAATGATTTTTTGCTAAAAGAAACTTTATCAATTAAATCAATTTTACCTAGTTTTGGAGTCTATCGAGATATTGTTGATTTTAGTAATAACCTTGTACTTAACCAGAGCGGAGCAAGTAGGTGTCATCTGTGATATTAAGACGAGTGTTCACCAATAGATAATCAGACAATTAGGCTGGAGCGTCGGTTAACTTTAGACGTTTAATGTATGAGAACTCGTGTCAAAAACATCAAAACAACTGTTTAAAATTTAAATATCTGTTGGTGAACTCGGGTCTAAGTCTGGTTATAATAGACCAGAACGTAGTCATACTTGATCTTTGTAATAGACGAATAATAATTTAAAATGTAAGAAATCAACCAATAGCATTGACAAGATAACGTCACAGGACTATTAAGGCTTAACCTGCTGCGAATCAGATTTTATACATCGCGTATTTTTAGAATAAATAGGCACTAATCAAAGTCAATCAGAGTCACCCGTGGAACTAAAAGTCCTAATTGAATTTCATAAAAGTTGGCAATTCCCCCAAAACGAATTTTCTAAAATATACTTAAACAAACCTGTTTAACCCTAAAATGATTCTGCGAATTTACAAGGTGAATCAGTAACTAATACCTAGAGATGCCTGTTTGGAAAGACAGGTGACCCCAGAGACAACTACCGCAGCCCATAAAATCCTTTTGAAAGAGCTTAAAGTCAATTATAGAGTCAAAGGCTTCGAGTTCGGTTGTATACCTACGCAAGAGCTTATTTATTTATGGAAAGAAAAGCTGACAGGAGGATAGGTATACAATTTTAATATATTTAAGTAATCAACTGGGAATTCTGTTTTTCATATTAATACTAGCTAAACAACGCAGCTTTGTTTGCGTGGATGTTTTTCTGGATAGGGAAACCAGGGTGACACCCTAGAGTCTACTACGACTACTTTACGACCTATTCTCATACCTACCAAATATACATTTAAAAAATCATAAAAATCGGTCCAGCTGTTTCGGAGAAGTGTGACTATAAGCACCGTCACATAAGATTTTTATATATTAGATAAATATTATTTCTAGTACGGTGACTGTGTAGGTGTAACCATAAAGAAAAACCTAGGGAACGTAGGCCACTAAGATATGCCTTGTCGTAGTGAACCTAGATATTTATGAACGTAACTTCACGTTCAGAAATATCTAGGTTCACTTCACACATTGTGCGATTGAGGAAATCTGTGACAACGATTGCTGCCGGCGGCGGAAATCAGTAAGGCCAATTTCATCGTTGCAATAGGCTTGTGTCCACTACCAATAAACCGGATGGATTAGACGATACGTAGTTACGGAGAAACAAAATCCTAAATCAAAAAAATTACAGATGGGCATTAGAAATTTGGCATTAAAGTCACGAGACCGTTAACGCTGATCAGAAAGTGTGACGTCACTTCTTTCAAAACATCATTATTGTGATGGACCAAAAAGATCAAAACCGGTACCTAACGTGTGGATTTTTATGTTCCACCAAAAAGGTCCGCACGAGGTTTGATTAAATCTCCATAGACAAACGGTAATGTTTCTAAAGAAGTGACGTCATTCAAGAAGCTATGCCACTCTTGAGCGTTTTCGAATTAAATTGACAGTTTTTTTATTTGCAAAATAAATATCTTAAATATCCGATTTATTTCAAAATTGGTTTTTGGAGTAAAATAGGTATTAACCAATTTTTCGAATTTAGTCAACTAGCTTATTGAAGGCGTCCACGTTGCGATTGACCGCGTACAATAGAAGATAAACTCATTAGCACTTTAAACGTGTTCAGCGCATATTCCCGACATAAAGTTGATCTGGTTCAAGCGCTAAACCGAGTTTAAGAACGGTCACTTCACACAATAGCTATTATGAATTTAAACTCGATTAGGGTTATTAAACTTAGGTCCAATATCACCGTTTGATAAACTTAGTTCAGCTTAAACCGGATCAACATGCGCTATGCGCTATATGTCGTCCAAAGCGCTGAACTGAGTTTATCTTATTTTGATCGCGTTCAATTGCAACGGTAAAATTGGATCTTAGTCTTGTTGATCTTGGTTTTGGCAGCATTGTGAAATTGAACCTAAAGGCGAGTATAGACTAGTTCATTTTCTACACTACTACTACTTACTAGAACATTACAACGTAATATAACGTTCTTACGAAGATACAATACAGACGAATGCTCAGTTACCTAAAGCATTTCCATGTAATGTAACGTTTTTGCGAATGCTCGACGCTGTGTTCGACGTAATGCTCACGGTAGCCTGTACTTATCATTTACCTGTACTTATCATTTTTCTACCTTGCGTACATTTTCCCTTAGCCCGTGTTCGTTCCTTTGCTCAATAAAATGTTACATCAAAACGCTCGCTGGTTGTTAAAATCAGGGTCCGCACTCATACAAACGCAATCTAAGTTTCTGATTAGTTTTCGTGCAAATGCTAATTATTTGAAAGTGACACAAGAGTTGGTTTTGAAAAAGAAACTTCGTTTTTCCTTTTCCGAGTAGGCCTCCCGGTTGTAACAAAAGATCGAGCGTGATTTCTAAGAAATTAAATAAGAATAGAAATTAGCCAGAGTGCGAGGCTGACGCAGTATATGTAATAACAAAAACCATCGAGCGTCATGTTCGAAGTGTGGTTCGAGTAAATTTAAAAACAGTGAATGCTCGATGCTCTGTTACTAGTTAATGCTCTAGTCTATACTCACCTTAAGCCATCATTTACAAACGGAACACAGTATCTATTGGACATGACAAAGTAGCAGAACCACGGAAGAGATTCGATCACCCACTAGATCAACCATAACCAGTCACCCGTGAAATTCTCAACTATTTATAGTTAAGATAAAAGATTAAACCCTGCGGGATGGAGCACCGTTCTCGCCTTTCGATACTGAACCCTGAAAAGGAAAGCCCATCTAAATCCAATGATAAATATAACCTCTAAGCCGATCACATCGCGGTGGCCATCAAAGAGAAACCACAAATAAAAGTATGTGATCTTTCATTCCCGAGAATTCTCGGAAAATACTTTGGCCATCTCTCAATGCTTGTTTTGATTCTGTGCATATTAACGTACGTTCAAAAGTCTGAGTAGGTATCAAGTTTCGTATAGGTAATTTGTGAGAACCGTATTAATGTTGTCTCAAGCCAGTTCGTAATTTTCTTTCTATTTTTGTTGGTCTTGTAATATTATTATTAAAATACCAATAAACAAAAAGAAAATAAAGGCTAATGATCTTCTCTCTATCATATATGTATTATAACACTTATAAAGGCCTCTTTTATATATCCTACTAATCCTACTAATATTATAAAGCCGAAAGTTTGTGCAATCAGAATTTTTGTTACCTACGATCTCCAAAACTACTGAACAGATCAAGATGAAATTTGGTGTACGCTTAGAGCAAAGTCTAACAAATAATAGAAACAAATTAGAACTAGTATTTGCAATTGAAACAATTGAGCTAACTGCAGACTGTTGGTAACAATCTACAGGTAGCTCAACTGATATTATTGCTTTTTAAGTATAAATAAAGGGTACTTTCAGCAGCTGGATTTTACCAATTGCTGGGTATGCCCAGCAGTGGGTCCAGCTGCAGTATTCAAAGTCGATCTTCGTTTACCCCGTCCGCCGTGCTAGCTGCCTGCATTGATGTCCAACAGCGCCTCCTATGTCGTCAACCCAGCTGGCAACTATCATTTGTTACATTAACTATTCTATAATCTCATTTGAGTTACAACCACTAGGTACTAACTCACTGGAACATAGTCCTAACAAAACTTGTATTGTTTCACTCGGTTCGCTTGCGTACCGAGTGACGCGTGCTTTGTTGGTTAAGTTATATAGCACTACTTATACTTGGTATTTGTTAATAAAACAACGAAGTACTTACTTCTAGATAGGTACCTACCTATTAATTTATATACCATACCACCTTTAGTCTTACGATGACTATATTTAGAAAGTTGAAAGGCATTTCATTGCATTCACCCGTTCATGGCCCAAGACGCAGACGAGCCTCTCGACCCTCGTGTGGCGGCGGGCGCGCCCTGCGGGTCGCACCGCCGAGGCTGGGCAGTGAATGCGATACATTAATTATAGTTTCTCTATACGTGAATTGGTAAATAATTAAGATACAAGTGATAACATAATGTTAAAGCAAGTTAATTTGTAACTATTTTAAATACCTAAGCTTAAACCTAAAATTAAAAAGTAATTATTACCTAATACTAAGGGAAGTGAGCCAGAAGTCAACGTATGAGAGCTGATGAAGAAGAACGAGTAAGTGATATCGAAAGGAAAATATAGAAAAACCTAACCCGCCGAGGTAAAACGCGTTCCCGCTCGTTCCTGTTTGGTCGATCCTTATGCCTACACGCACCGCTTCGAATCAGTCAGGTAAAATTAATTGGAAATTCCCATACCCACCCAATCGAAATTATAATCAAGCACTCACAAATAAGTGATTGTCGTAAATTCGGGACCATGAATAACCCACTCAACAGCTGAGGGTTGTCTGGGTATATGGAATTACACCAAGCGCGGGTTTTCAAGTTTTTCGGCAACTTTTTCCGGTTGCTAGCAACTGAATTGCATCGAACGCGATCATATGGATCTATAGAGATAACGAGTTTGGCCGTTTAGTGAGAGGCTACTATTTTCGCCACTGATTCGCAGCTTTATGAATACCCACAGAGAGAGAGGAACTCAATTTTTTTTTAATATTTAATGATTACAACTTTATTCATAAAGAAAATTGAACTAGTCTTTACAATTGAAACAATTGAGCTAACTGCTGACTGTTGCAAGCAGTCTACAGGTAGCTCAACTGATCCATATCAACACCAGTCGGAAGCGTCCCCAAGACGCTGGCTGCATTGCCACGCTGTATGGCAATGCTGATGCGCTGTGCCAGATACTGACCAGATACTCAAAGATTAGTTTGAGCCTCTCAAAAGGGTGTTTTTTATTGTATTGTATTAAGTATATCAGCCACCTAGTACCCATAACACAAGCTCTGCTTAGCGAAGCTGAGAGGCTTAGATGAGAAGATGATGTTGTGTGGATTGTCCAACATTCTTTATTTATTTATTTATTATAGTATTGTGTATTGCTTGTACCTTAGACCAAATAAATAAGTTATGATAAGTACCTAGATATAACATAGCCTTAGGGCTTATTAACAAAACCTGTAATGATGTTATTCTCTCAATAAATAAATAAAATATTGTTCGTCCATCGCAATAAGAGACTATTTAAGTACATTGGTCCATGGACGAGTCACTGAATATCTCATAGAGATCAGCTGGCACCCAGCTCAAACAGACCTACCAAAGAGACAGTGTCAATATCTCATAGAGATCAGCTGGCACCCAACTCAAACAGACCTACCAAAGAGACAGTGTCAATGGGCCAGTGCCAGTAAGAGCCAGTTTACGATATAAACTCAGCTCAATCGGTTAAGTAGATAGGTTTATGCTTGTTTTTATACCGTTAGTTAATTTAACCGCGTCGTTAACTGAGAATGGCTCGTTCAAACACTCGTGCTTTGGTCCCGTATTCGCTAGATTCTACTAACTTCTAAAATCAAAATCAAAATCAAAATCAAAAACTCTTTATTTCCATAAATACAATAAATGTACACTTAGAAAAGGTCAAATCATAAAACTAAGCACTGACACGGAAATAAAGTGATATTTTTTGATTTCTGTCGCTTCGGTATGTAGACTAAAGTAAAGAAGCGACGAAGAAACCTTTAGCCTGTTAGTTGTTATTTTTCGAGTTGGAGCAAAACCCGTCCCAAGCTTTTTTATCCTCTAGATAATCTGATATTTTATAGTAAGCCTTTTTGCACAGCAAGGTTTTGACAATTTGTTTGAATTTATTTACTGATAATTTTTGCAACTCACTAGGAGTTTTGTTGTAGAAGCGTATACATTGCCCTTTAAAAGATACATTAATTTTGTGTAGCCTAGTTGTGGGCACAGCGATCTTATGTTTGTTTCTGGTATTCAAATTATGTTTATCGCTATTTTTAGGGAACCGATTTATATTTTTATGAGTGTACAATAAGTTTTCATAAATATATTGACATGGTACTGTCATTATGTTTATTTCTTTGAATTTATCACGCAGGGATTCTCTGGGACCCATATTATAGATTGCACGAACAGCCCTCTTCTGCAGCACAAATACGGTGTTAATATCTGCAGCGTTCCCCCACAGCAGTATACCATAAGACATAACACTATGGAAGTAGCTGAAATAAACAAGTCTAGATGTGTCCACGTCTGTAAGATGACGGATTTTTTTGACTGCATATGCTGCAGAACTAAGTCTCTTCGATAGCTTATCTATGTGTGGGCCCCATTGAAGTTTATTATCTAAGGTGATTCCTAAGAATACGGTGCTTTCTACTATTTCTAAAGTTTCTCCTTTAACGTTTACATCAGCCTTCACTTGTTTAACATTAGGTAGAATAAATCTAATACATTTTGTTTTGGTTTTGTTTAACAAAAGATTATTGACACTAAACCAATGAACTACTTTTGAGATTGCATTATTCACATCGTCGAAATTTGTGTTTTGTCGTTTCATTTTAAAAATTAATGAAGTATCATCAGCAAACAATACAATCTCGTGATTATTCTTGACAAGATGAGGCAGGTCGTTAATATAAACTAAGAATAGGAAAGGACCGAGGATAGAACCCTGTGGTACACCCATTGTAACTACAGACCCCGAAGACCGTTTCCCATTAATGTCAACTCTTTGTATCCTATCACTCAAATAAGATGTAAGAAGATCCAAAGAGGTGTTTCTTATTCCATAGTGATGTAGTTTCCTGATTAATGTTTCATGGTGTACGCAATCGAACGCTTTTGACAAGTCGCAAAAAACGCCTAAAGCGTCTTGCGACTTCTCCCAAGCATCAAAAATATGCGATACTAACTCTACACCAGCATCAGTAGTTGACCTGCCGCGAGTAAACCCAAATTGCTTACAATGCAGCAGGTCATTGCCATTGAAATGCCTAAGCAATTGATGTAGAATAAGTTTTTCAAAAACTTTGCTGAATGTTGGCAGTACTGATATTGGTCTAAAGTTACTGGGGTCAGACCTACTACCCGATTTAAACAGTGGGATTATTTTACTACATTTCATTAGATCAGGAAATACGCCACAATCAATAGATTCATTAAATATAAAAGCTAGATCTGTTGCAATGGTATCAATCAATGGTTTAATAATTGTAACGGAAATGCCCCAGAGATCTGCAGTTTTCTTTATATTTAAAAGTTTAAAGGCTTTTTTAATATCTTTTTCATCAACATGGGTGAAATTAAATTTATTTTTGCATTTCGATACATTTTCTATAAGCAATGACTCAGCAATTACCTGAGAAGAGTTTAAACACTTTGTAGTTGAGATTGGAATTTCAGTAAAAAAGTTTTCAAATGCTTGGGCCACTTCGACATCATTTTTAACTGAGCAATCATTGATCTTTAAATTGTAATCATTAACGTATGTACTGACCTTTCCAGTCTCACTTTTTATTATATTCCAAGTTGATTTTATTACATTATCACTATTTCTAATTTTCGAGCTAATATAATTTGATTTTGCAATTTGACAAACTTTTCTAAATATTTTTGAGTAATTTTTTACTTTTTCTTTGAACTCCTGGCTAAAATTGTATTGTTTTTCACTATACAGTTCATACAACTTTTGTCTACTTTTATGTATACCCACTGTTGCCCACTCACTAAAGGTAAGTTTTTCTGAAACCATAATCGATTTGGGTGTGAATATTGAATTGAATGCATTGGTAAATGTGTTAAAAAAATTGCAATATGACTCATTTGGGTTGTTAAGTGAGTGATAAGGTGATGGTTTACACTCCCAATCCAATTTCAGCCGTTCAAATCGATTTGTGGTTACAGGTATGTATGTTATTTTCTTTTTACAATTATTATTTTTTAGTTGAATATCTAGTTTTATTAGTTGACCTAAGTGGTCTGATTTTAAGTAGCTTATTATTTTTTTGGTTACAATTTTTCCACTTTGGCAAATAAATACATTATCTATACATTTTGCTGAGGTTTCAGTTATTCTAGTAGGTTCCATAAATAATGGCCTTAGATTATAAGAATTAAATAAATTAGTCAATCTAGTACTGAGGGAGAAAACTTCTAAAAGGTCAACATTGAAGTCCCCGCATACCATTATAGTTTTATTTGATTTTGATAATTTAAATAAAATGTTCTCCATAACATTTTCAAATATTTCAAAAGAAGCTGATGGTGGGCTGTATACGCTTACTACAATAATTTGCTCCAACTCTACACATGCTACTTCAATGTGGCTTTCAACGGATAAGCATGTTATGTCCTTACGGTCTTTGAATTTCATGAATTTGTTTAGTAATATTAAGGAGCCTCCACGAATAGCATGTGATCTGCAAAATGAGCTGCCAACCTGGTGGTTACTGAAATTGAACATGAGCTCATAGCTTTTCAGCCAATGTTCTGTTAAGCAGATGATGTCAATATGAAAAGAGTTCATGAACAATTCCAACTCTAGTAATTTACTTTTTAATCCTTGAATATTTTGATGCACCAAGTTGGTAAACTTTGCATTTGTTTTACAGGTTTGGTTTCTTTGACTTTTGATGTAAATATGTATGTTCTGCCGACGGCTCGAGATTTTCCTTGATAATGAGCCTAATTTTGTTACAGGTCAAGTCTAGATCCACATCTCTGTAAAATTTTAGACCAAATCGATCAGTAGTTTTGTGGAGGTACAATCCAAACACTGTGATGATGTGATGTCGTGCTTAGAAGTATTTTCAAAACCAACTTTATCGTATAAACAACACTTTGGGTGCCCATGATGCACATGCTGAAGTATGGCAGTGTGTCGCGGCGGCGGCGACGCGCTCCTCCGCTACGGGCACCGTCGTCGAGGCTGGGCACTGAATGTCTTATTCTACTTATGTTATAAGGGCGAAAGTTTGTGTAATGTGAAATTTGTTACCTAGGATCCTCAAAACTACTGAACAGATCAAGATTAAATTTAGCATACACTTAAAACGTAGCCTAATTTAAACAATGGGCTACTTATTATATCGAAAATACGCGTGCGAAGCCGCGGGCAGAGGCTAGCTGAACAATATTTGTCGGTAAACAGTAATACCGCGCGTGCCGTGCTAATGATGCATATAAAATATAATTTGATTGCTTTGAAACTACTAAAACTTACTAAGTACCTACCAATTCCTTAACATTTAACTACTTTTCAAAATATTTTAGCGAAACAAATACTAATCCCTCGGGAGCAACTGTTTATGAACCACCTTGGAATTATTCTCCTTACAATACCGAAAGAATGTATAAAATCGATCCATGCGACGAAAAATCCAACGAACATAGGTACTATAAAATCGTAAAAAAAAACATGCATGTAGCCAAACATAGAACCTCCTTCTTTTTTGCAGTCGGTTAAAAACTGCTATCAAAAACAATCTCGCTGTCCATTAAAATATCAGTCTATTAGTTTGTTTGATATGGAGTTATTCTCACAGCGTTTTTTTAATAATTAGCTTCGAGACAATCGCCCGTAAAGAAAATTATCCACAGTAGGTTTGTCGTCGTGCCTTCAAATTTTAAACATAGCACTTTAGTTTCTTTACTAGGACAGGTTCTTAAAAGGATAGATTTTCAACAGGACAGATTCTTAAAAGGACAGATTCTCAGAAAGACTGCACACACATTGTCTTACATTCAGACTTTCTCACGTGTGTAGGTGAGAATAAGGTCCCTACGAGGTTTATTCAGATTGACTTTTTATCGTATGCTGCGTCGATTTAATTTTATGTTTTGCAATTTATTTTAACCTTCACGCAGGTAGGGAGGTATTTGAGCCACCAAAGGGTTTGCCAAAGTCACACTAACAAACTAGTTTCTGCCCGCGGGTCTGCACGCAATGTTACCAGCACAAAAAGTCGGCTATAATTATGTAGATAATAATAATATAATCTTTATTGAATTAGAATTACGTTGATGTCTGAAGTTATCACAATGGACAATTTGTAACAAATATTTTTTAAAAAAGGAATCGGTTTATATAATGTATCCTTAGGCTACTTTTTATTCCGAAAGCAACGCGTGCGAATCCACCAAAAGCTTGTTTTTCTAAGTTCCGTGGCTAAAAGTAGGTACTTTTTTCTGTGCATACAATTTATCAAATATTACGAACCATCTTCTCAAAATTGTATCAATGTCAAGTCTATGATCAATGTCGGAACAATTTCCTTGAAATATTTAATAAAATCCCAGAGAACTTCATAATCATCTATAAGTACCTAAGTAACTTACTTTCCCGTACTTTGAAACCATCGCTCCCAACTAGATTAAACTTCGCCGAAACTTCGCGAAAAGTTTATATTATTTTACACTTTCACTGAGATTGAAAACAATGGATACTTATCGGAGGCTTTAGCTGTTTCTATGACACAAGTTGATCTTTTCAGGGTTCTGAAGAATTTTAAAGGCTATTTAAGAGTTTGTTCTGTGTCTAAATGTACCAATTATCAAACACTAGCTTTGTTCGCGGTTTCGAATGCCTTTTTACGGGATAAAAAATTGGTTGTCTGTAAAGTCGGTTTACTGACGATAGTTGAACGTGACAACGCAGACGCATCGCTCACTCAAGTAGGAGAGAGACGGATGTCGAGCGCTCTCGCTTGCACTTCAAGCCTTACATGGAACGCCTCAGAGCGAGGTAACGCCGCACGACGAGGTAACGCCGCATGACGTCATGTTTTCTCGTGCGTGCAGCCGGCTCTATTGAATTATAAGACGTTGTCACGTCAAAAACCCACAAATTTTGGTGCTAAAGTCGGAGATAAAATAAAAAATCACGTCGGGGTCACCACTTCAGTCATTATTTTAAGATCGGAGATAAAATAAATCAGATTAAACTTATAAACTGAACTGTATTATTAATGTGTTCAGATACACAGAATCACGTCATTACACAAATTATCCTAGCGGATGTGTGTGGATTAGGCGAGGACTGGGTCGTGACTAACTGAACATATGATATAACTGTATCAGCAAAAACGCGCTTGCGCCGCTAACTACATATTATATCATGGACTGTGTCGCCACAAGGTTTACAACTACATCTCAACAAACTTTCAGCCTAATCCGTTTACCAACAGTTTTGGCGTGAAGAGGTAACAAACATCCAAATATCTGAACTTACGCATTTTAATATGAGTGTGTTTCAGGACAGTACGCAGTTGCGTACTGTCCTGAAACAGCTGATTTATGAAAACTCAATAGACCACAACCTTTTCTATTAATATACGAGTAATAATACTACTAATAATAAAAAGGAGATGGTTTGTGCCGATAGAAGTTGATTGAAAATAAGTAAATAAATTAATTTGCCCGCTGTGAGAGGTTTGGGCGAAGACCACACCAAAAGCAATGAGCAGATAGAGCTATAATTTAACAGATTAAAATCGAAATCATAATAATGCTGGACAATCCAGGCATCATCATCTAGCCCCAAGCTAAGCAGAGCTTGTGTTATGTGTACTAGATGACTAATATACGATTTATAATACTTAATACAATACATTACACTAAAATATATTTTTGCAAAAACACCCAGAACACCCGGAACAAATATTTGCAGATCGTACAAACATTTGTCCAAAGGCGAGAATTGAACCCGCTACTTCCTGCGTCGCAGGAGAACATTCGCCACATCGTTCGTCAGTATCAAAAGAGAAAATGATAAAAACATACAAAAAAAAACTTTTTTGATTGAATTCCCCAAACAATACCGCGCAACAAGCTCAAGCTCACCGTAGATACCTAGTTAATTTAGAAAATGGCTGAAAACAAGGAAGGGCCTACCCTCTGAGGGTTCTATTATAAATGCCCTTCTTAATTCATCTGCTGGCTATTTGTCTTCCCCAAGGTTTCATGGTAGGTACGTGACTCAAAAAATCATCCCTTATCTGATGATAAGGGTGCGTTCTTATTTTTGTGGTGGTGTGATACGTGAAAAATAATACCACAAGCAGTGGTACTGTTTTATAGTAAAACTAAAGTTCATTATTTAAAATTTAAATTCACATAATTTAATCTTTTGACATGTAAGCACTTTATATTACTTAATCTTATATTCTCCAACAAAGATTTTGACGGTTTTATGCATGTGTTCTGCAAAATGTTTTTTTATTTCAAACTTTGAATTATGTACAACTTTGCGATTATGTTAATTTACTACAACTATAATGTATCTTAATTACAATTAAACGTTTGTACGACCAAAAAATCAAATATTTGATTCTTTGGTCGTACAAACTGAACTGATAAAATTGATACTCTATTCTAAAACCATCGTTGTTACCCTATATTTTAAACAAATAAATAATTAATCAATAAATAATACTAGACAATTAACACAGCATTATCTAGCCCCAAGCTAAGCAGAGCTTGTGTTATGGGTACTAGATAACTCATATACATAACACAATACACTACATAGATCAATATTTCTTATTAAACATAGAAAACATCCAGAACACCCTGAACAAATATCTGCAGATCGTACAAACATTTGTCCCAAGGCGGAAATTGAACCCGCAACCTCCTGCGTCGCGCCTTCGCGCCACAGAGCCTTCGCCCGCGCCACAGAGGTCAAAAAATAAATACTTTTTCATTTCATTTCAGTGAATAGAGCCGAGATAAACGGACGGACAAACTTCAATTGCAAAATGATCTATGATTATTGATTAAAATCTTTTATTGCGCACACGGTCGATTTTCTCCTGCAGCTGCTGCGTACTCCTGCGGGACGCACCGCAGAGCCATGGCAGTGAATGCGCTAACGCATTCCGATCCAGACAAGCTTTAGCGATACCGTTGCTGCTGTGCGGCGAGTCAAAAAAACGGCGTGTGCGCCCGCGCCGGTGGTACACCTGTTAAGAAGCATATTATGCTTCTATTATGCTTCCGGTATTATGCTTCCGGTAGATATTATCTAGAATGTACATACCTATAATGACGACTGCTGTGACAGTATAGACGCACCCTACAAGGGCTTACGGTGCGCTGCTCCGAACGTGATCCTATGAGGGTAGTTTTCTCTCAAATCGATAGAGACACTGTGGGATGGATGTGTCTCAGCTTATTGTTTGACAGTTGTCTTTTTGTTGGAGGAAAATGTAGAACGGAAATATACATCCAGGCTTTGTAATCCATTGTTTTTTATCCAATTATAACGAGAAACATATTATGTTTCTCGTTATAATTGGATAAAAAAACACGGCTATAGGGTTTGTATGTAGTGATCAAAGTTGGGGGATAAAAGGAGTATTTCGCGGTCAGATAGCCAAATGGTCATTTTTATTGGTAAAATCATTATTTAGAAGTCAAATCGTATTTAAATAAGTAATAAAAAATAAATAAATTATATACTGAAATAATGATTATTGGTCAGTATCAATGTACTTAATATGAAAAATAAATTCAATTAATTATTAGAGTAAAATAAAAATACATTAGGTAATTTTTTTAAATTCATAGCTGTATAATCATGAAGCAAATTATAATCAAATAATAAAAATAAATTTGAACTCGTATTTACAATTGAAACAATTGAGCTAACTGCAGACTATTGCAAACAATCTACAGGTATCACAACTGATCCATATCAAAACATATAAAATAACTAAGAATAATTCCGGGGTCCGCCCGAAAAGTTCATCCGTCCGTAAAAATCAAAATCAAAATCAAAAACTCTTTATTTCCATAAATACAATAAATGTACACTTAGAAAAGGTCAAAATATAAAACTAAACACTGACACGGAAATAAAGTGATATTTTTGATTTCTGTCGCTTCGGTATGTAGACTAAAGTAAAGAAGCGACGAAGAAACCTTTAGCCTGTTAGTTGTTATTTTTCGAGTTGGAGCAAAACCCGTCCCAAGCATTTTTGTCCTCTAGATAATCTGATATTTTATAGTAAGCCTTTTTGCACAGCAAGGTTTTAACAATTTGTTTGAATTTATTTATTGATAATTTTTGCAACTCACTAGGAGTTTTGTTGTAGAAGCGTATACATTGCCCTTTAAAAGATATTTTAATTTTGTGTAGCCTAGTTGTGGGCACAGCGAGCTTATGTTTGTTTCTGGTATTCAAATTATGTTTATCGCTATTTTTAGGGAACTGACTTATATTTTTTTGTGTGTACAACAAGTTTTCATAAATATATTGACATGGTACTGTCATTATGTTTATTTCTTTGAATTTATCACGCAGGGATTCTCTGGGACCCATATTATAGATTGCACGAACAGCCCTCTTCTGCAGCACAAATACGGTGTTAATATCTGCAGCGTTCCCCCACAGCAGTATACCATAAGACATAATACTATGGAAGTAGCTGAAATAAACAAGTCTAGATGTATCCACGTCTGTAAGATGACGGATTTTTTTGACTGCATATGCTGCAGAACTAAGTCTCTTCGATAGCTTATCTATGTGTGGGCCCCATTGAAGTTTATTATCTAAGGTGATTCCTAAGAATACGGTACTTTCTACTATTTCTAAAGTTTCTCCTTTAACGTTCACATCAGCCTTCACTTGTTTAACATTAGGTAGAATAAATCTAATACATTTTGTTTTGGTTTTGTTTAACAAAAGATTATTGACACTAAACCAATGAACTACTTTTGAGATTGCATTATTCACATCGTCGAAATTTGTGTTTTGTCGTTTCATTTTAAAAATTAATGAAGTATCATCAGCAAACAATACAATCTCGTGATTATTCTTGACAAGATGAGGCAGGTCGTTAATATAAACTAAGAATAGGAAAGGACCGAGGATAGAACCCTGTGGTACACCCATTGTAACTACAGACCCCGAAGACCGTTTCCCATTAATGTCAACTCTTTGTATCCTATCACTCAAATAAGATGTAAGAAGATCCAAAGAGGTGTTCGTTATTCCATAGTGATGTAGTTTCCTGATTAATGTTTCATGGTGTACGCAATCGAACGCTTTTGATAAGTCGCAAAAAACGCCCAAAGCGTCTTGCGACTTCTCCCAAGCATCGAAAATATGCGATACTAACTCTACACCGGCATCAGTAGTTGACCTGCCGCGAGTAAACCCAAATTGCTTACAATGCAGCAGGTCATTGCCATGAAAATGAAACGAAAAGATATTGCGTAAAATCTACTACTAACAGAGTCTCAAATACTTGTCTTTATGGTTTTGTAACCGTAGAACCGGTAGCGATGGAAGAACCGACCCGTCCAATTGAACTCATACAATCATGTCTACGGTGATGACGGCATAGCACCCTTGGGGGAGGTACGTCCAGGAGTGAACGCCTGTGTGCTGGTTGTGTAACGCTTCTGTGACAACATTAATTGTAACTATTTCTGCTGGGCTATTAAGACTCTGCGCTACCGAGTCATCGACAAGGAATCTGACACAGATTAGCGCGAATTCAAATATTTTAGCGGTTTTTAATATTTTCTGTGTTCTGCAATTATACCAGAAACGTAGTTTTCCATAAATAATAAAACATTTTCTATGAATCCACGTTTTAACAAATTTCGATATAATGTTACTTTTGGAGCACATAAATAATATAAGAGCTTTATTACTAAAAATAAAGATATTACCAAAAGCTACATTATATCATATTTAATTGTAACATTGTGTTCATGGAAAATGGTCTACGATTTCTGGAAAACTACTTTTCTGATGGTATACTTCATTGCAGAACGCAGAAAATATTAAAAACTGCTAAAATATTTGAATTTCGCGCGATAGTGTCTCAGATTCCGTGTCGATGACTCGATAGCGCAGAGTCTGAAATTAAAGCCCTGCTGATGTTTTGGTGGAATCGGTCACAAGGCCTGTCATTGTTCCATTTCGGATGGCGCACACAGACAGCCAATTCTGGAGCACTTCAATTGATTTGAGATCGGATCAAATGTACCACGCCACCGGAACGTACCAGTCATAGGATCTTTGCACGCCACTTCTATTGCATGCTGTGTGTCACTTTGAAACACAATTGTAAATTGTTATCGACTACAAATGACTATGATTTTGATTTATGAATAGAGCTGCACTTCTATATGTTGGGTTTTAAAGGTAAAAGAAAAAGGTAACAAACAGACAGACTACTATTAGCTTCCATACTAATATTATAATATTAAAAAAAAATATTATAAATTGGAAAGTAACTTTACCTTCCAATTTATAATATTAGTATGGAAGCTAATAGTAGTCCTACTGTTTGTTACCGAAACGGATATCAATGAAGTTTGGCAGGGAGGTATACGGTATCCCCGGGACGGACAAAGGCTATCTAAAAAGCGTGTTCAAAGCCACGGGCAGCCTCTAGTACTGTCATATTTTTCAGTAGACTACTATCGCTCAAAATAATGTGTAAGCACTTACACATCGAGAGCGCCTACTGACTATCATACATACCTGCATAACTCTTTATTTATCTATCTTACTATATATAATTCTTCTGTGAGTGTGTATGTCACTGAACTTCTCTCAAACGACTGGACCGATTTTGATGAAATTTTTTGTGTGTGTTCAAGGGGATCTGGGAATGGTTTAAATTCACCATTTTGTTTAATTAACGCGTGCGAAGCCGCGGGCAGAATCTAGTCTATCTATACTTCTATACTATCTATACTAATATTATATCTATACTAATATTATAAAGAGGAAAGGTTTGATTTTTTGTTTGTTTGTTTGTTTGTATGAATTGAATAGGCTCCGAAACTACTGGACCGATTTGAAAAATTCTTTCACCGTTAGGAAGCTTACTTTTCAGGGAGTGACATAGGCTATATTTTATCCCGGAATTCCCACGGGAACGGGAACTACGCGGGTGAAACCGCGAGGCGATCGTCTAGTATCTTCTTATATATAAAAATGAAACCCGTTTCGCGTTGTCACGGCATCACGTGTGAACGGCTGGACCGATTTCGCTAATTCTTTCTTTGTTGTGTTTGTTATTGTCAGGAGAAGGTTCTTATGAAAGAAAAAATTAAGAAAGTTGGAAACATAAATTCCCACGGGGGCGAAGCCGCGGGGCGCAGCTAGTATTATATAAAAATGAAATCCGTTATCCTTGGTCACGGCATCACGCGTGAACGGCTGGACCGATTTCGCTAATTCTTTCGTTGTTGTGTTTGTTATTGTCAGGAGAAGGTTCTTATGAAAAAAAATTAAAAATGTTGGAATCATAAATTTCCAGGGGGGCGAAGCCGCGGGGCGCAGCTAGTACACTATAAAATTTGACAAAAAACATAAACACACAAAAGTACAATGGGCGGCCTTATCGCTTTGAAGCGATTTCGTCGAATCAATCTTTGAATGAACCTTTATATCATCGTTTTTAACAATCAAATGATGATAAAATTCCCGTTATTAGTGACATAATTCGAGATTGCATTGGTTGATTTAGCTCACCCCCATTTCGCTTTCCTATGCTGAAAACCGTGCCCTGAATTGGTTCTCAGAAATAACTCCACAATGTATACGTACGTCGTACCTCCACGCTACACGCACAAAAGGACTTTTGTCGCCGTGCACAGTTTTTCAGGTGGTCCAATTAACAAGGTCGCTGTTGATTTTCAGTTGGCTTAGTTTGCCTTTCAGAGAGCTCGTCAAATTTTAGTTTGATTAATTTTTGGGCGTAACAACGGGTCCGATGTACCTATTGATTGGTCTCGCGGCGTGAAGCAAAGAACTTTATCTGTATGGAGAAGTGGTGCACGGTCACACAGCATTTTATGGATTAAATTCATGTTGCCTGAACCTCAACCTCAACAGTCTATATTGGTCCACTGCTGGACGCAGACCTCCCCCAGATACAGACATATTGGCTTCTATCTAATGGGGGGGGGGGGGGGGTTAATGCTCATAATCCCCACGCTGGGCATGCAATTCATGTTGATACTTGGTTTAATCCATTATACTGCTACATCCATTATATTTTTACAACATGGTGTTGTTAAAATAAACCAACGATTATACTAACAGAATAATTTGGTTCAAATAACTCATAGAATAGCAGCTCGTTTTTTCAAATTCACGATCATAACATTTGAACAGCTGACCCGATTATCCTCAAACATAGATAAAAGCTATCAATCTATTCAACATTCAAACTGAACCAAATCGATTCATCCGTTTGGGAGCAACAATATCAGCAATGCCTCCAAGGCATTACATACACAGAAACTCCCATCTATTTTGGTTGGATGATAACAATGCTAGTTAGTTGCCGTGTGGTGCCGGCGAATTTACACCACTCCAGCTCTTCCCGCGCGGGTGTGAAGAGCTGGGGCGGTGAAGCGACTAATATCCGGGCGGGCAGCAGCGTCCTCTGCAGAACAATCCTACTGCCGAACTGCGATCCCCAAACCGCATTCCCAGCATGGGGATTATGGGCATTACTCCGATGAGATAAAAACCAATAAGGTGCTTATCAGGGGAAGGGCTCGTCCAGCAGTGAACCAGAATAGGTTGTTGGGGTGAGGTGAGGCAACAATGCTAGTAAATGTTGATTTGTAATGTTTGTATGGTATGTAATGTTTGCACGGAGAGATAGATATTAATATATGAAATTAATTACGGGTTAAAAACTCATCGAAATTGAGATCGATGAATGATAAAACGTCAAATTACCTGTAATCAAGCGTAATTTTGTTCGTGGAGATCGACCACAATTCTATAAGTAGGAACATTTATATCAACGCATTTTACGATCAAATTTACTACTTCATTTTGTACCTTATCACACTATAATGACGGTATAAACTTGAGCTCACGAGAAGACTGATATTGCTTGGATTATATTTTATAACAAACATTTTATAGGGTATTTGATGCCATTAGTTCACTGTTTAGCACCTTCCTTATATCAGTTTATTACTTGAGGTAAAAGGGGTAAAGATTGTTTGCGATCGGTAGTCGATCCTCGGAAAAACTGTATGGTGCCGACTTAGAATTTGCACCTCCCCAACTCTTCCCGCGGGCACAGATATTATAATACTAGCCGCTGGTGTCGTTAGAGGCGACCAAGGGATATCCACCGGGGGCGGACAGCAGCGCCTCCTGCAGAACAATTCTAACACCGAAATGCGATCCCCAACCAGCATGCCCATCAGCGTGGGGACTATGGGTACCCCCCATGAGATAAAAGCCAAGTTGCTTATTAGGGGGAGGCCTGCGTCCAGCAGTGGACCAATATAGGCTGTTGGGGTGAAGTAAGGATGTGATGAAAATTCCACGACAGACTCATCTTTACACTGGTGTTAGCTTATTTAAAATTAATGTTGTGATTTTAGATGCCTCGTTTAGATATTTATATTTATTTATCGTGATTTTGAAAAATAAGTAGCTGAATTTACATTGATAATTATACAGTACAATAATATATTTAGGATGATGTTGGGACTGCCTCGATTTTGCAGTGCATCGGGGATGTTTGCGGAATACCAGACGGATGGCTTTGCTGCCATCCTCCGTAAAAAGAAGGCATCCCTGATGCACAGCCGCGCAGGGTACGGGACAGCTCCAACACCATCCTAAAAACTATAGCTGGTAGAATCACCTCCTGTGGAAATGCTTCATGGGGAGAGTGATATAATTTTGTATTTAAATTGATTTGATTTGATTTAATTTTGTATTCATTTTTAGTAGATATTAGTTAAAACTAACCCTAATAATAAGTCCTACCTTTACTAACAAATTATGGATTCTAGTTATCCGAAATCAAATATTAAATTTGAATTTGAATTATTTATCAGAGCAGAAACTCTCGACGTTATCAGTACCTATGTACTCCTATTACATTACTATTTCGCAAATCTTTGGCTAACTGCGAATTGCCAAGTATTTGGAGATCCGCTTTTGTCTCACCTGTCCACAAAAAAGACCTAAGTCAGTTTTTTTTTTAATAAAGGCTGATTTCAAAACTGTGCATAATAGTTAAAATTTTCGAGAGAATCGTATACAATCAAGTGTACGCTTCCCTCCAAGACTCGTTTAATATATCGCAGCATGGGTTCCTTAAAGGTCGTTCGACGGTATCCAACCTTGTTCTTTTTAAAGATTTCTTGACTGAATCTATGGATAATGGCCATCAAATCGATGTGGTGTATACTGAATACAGCAAAGCCGACAGGATTGATCATAAGCTTCTTCTGAATAACCTCAATCGGTATTCGAGGTGACTTGATCAGATGGTTCGCCTCCTATAACAATAACCGCTCGCAGGCTATAGTAATCCGCAATTATACATTATTATTATCTTTATTATTATTATTGTATTTCTAGTTGGGTCTCGATCCCCAGTGGTATACTGCAGGGATCATTGCTGGGTGCACTGCTGTTTTTGATTTTTGTAAATGATATTTTCAGTTGTTGTTTAAGTCTAAGTAGTCATGTGCTAAGTTTTGCCGACGACATGAAATTTTTTAAGATTATTAAGTCTCAGAATGACGCTCTTGACTTTCAGGCAGACCTGTCTAGGCTTGATAACTATTGTCGTATTATCAAGCAGAAAACAATAATTCCGTTTAGCTACTCACTGAAGTCAGAGACTCTGCCAAACTGCAGCGTTGTTAGGCATCTTGGTGTCATCCACGACTTTATGCTCATTTTCGATGATCACATTCATTCAATAATTGTTTCTAAAGCACTAGGATTTGTCATGAGGAGTGCGTCTAGCTTTCGCCGCGCAAAAACATTTAAATTTCTTTACCGTACGTTTGTTAGAAGCATCTTAGAATATGCATCACAGATTTGGAACCCTCGTTATGATGTTTATAATAAAGGAATCGAGCGCATTCAAATTAAGTTTATTAATTATATTCGTTTCCATTTAAGAATTCCATACAGTTCAGCCAATTAACTCGATTTATGTAAGCAATTTCACATTCTCCCTCTTTCCAAGCGGCGTGAGATCGTCGAGATCTTTTAAACTTAAAATCACGTCGAATAATGTTATCTCTCACTATTTGCTTCAAAAATTAAGCTTAACGTTCCCTGCAAACCTATTAAATAACCTCTAAACTAATGCCGAACCACCGGTGGTACGGCTAGACATTGAACGGAAAATGCCCGCGCTTGCGCCGAACCACCGGCGGTTCGGCTCACCCGGGCGGTTGTAAACTGTTTTTTCATCTGGTTGGGGATTAGTCTTGTGTACTTCAGGAAGAATGTATTTACTAAAATGAATTAATTCCCAGCAGTGAACAGTAAGAACTATTCAGCTAAACTCGTTAGTAGGTAGTTTATTATTCTTACTTGCTCATCAGTTCCGAAATCTCGGAGCAACGAAAAAAGTTCACATTTGAATCACTATTTTATTTGCCATAAAATTTAAAATCTGTTGTAATAAAAGAGACGGAGATAATGAACTAGGGGACAAAATGCATATTATGCATTTTGTTCTCTGGTTCAGTAGTACTAATGTTTATCTATATTACCGAGTGAGGTAATAGTACTAGAAGTGCGAACTAGTACGTCGTATTTTGACGACCGATGTGGCGCGGCGGGCGAAGGTCCGCCTGCGACGCAGGAGGTTGCGGGTTCGATTCCCGCCTTGGGACAAATTTTTGTACGATCTGCAAATATTTATTTCGGGTGTTCTGGGTATTTTCTATGAATAATAAAGATATGTACGTAATGTATTGTATTATGTGTATCAGTTATCTAGTATCAATAACACAAGCTCTGCATAGCTATTGGGGCTAGATAATGCTGTGTGAATTGTCCAGTAGGTATTAATCACACTAATATTATAAATGCGAGACTTTGGATGGATGTATAGATGGATGTTGGTTACCTTTTCACGCCAAAACTACTGAACAGATCGAGCTGAAATTTTGCATACAAGTGATTCTAATCCTGGAATCACACATAGGCTTTTATCCCATAAATCAGTTCTCATGGGATAGAAATCCCCTTTAAACGTTTATAGAAACAACGCGTGCGAAGACGCGGGCATAAACTAGTTATTTATAAATGCAATAACAAGCCTACCGTGGATGTCGTAAGAGGCTACTAAGGGAACTTAACAGAAATGGCAGCAGGTTCCTTGCGTATTATTTGAACACCACCTACCGTGATGAGCCATCCAATGGTCCATGGTTATAGCAAAGCCCCTTGGCATGTTCAGTCGTGGACGTAATTGACAACTACTTCTACAATCATCATCTTTCATGTAAGGTCATAATCATACACATCCAGGGGTGCGATCCTTGAGGGATATTCTAGTACTCTCATAAAAATCCTTGAAGGGTGGTGTGCTGATGAGTTTCGTTAATGTTAATCCAGCTAACCTACCACGTAAGCCAAGACGCGGGTAAAGCTAATATGTAAAAATATGACTGTAGAATGTTCTAGTTCAATAAATAATAGGGTGTGTAAATAGCCTGCGTACCTTCTTCACACCTGGAACTGTTCATGAGGCCATCCAACAAAAGAGCCACAATTTGTGAGAGAAAATTTATCATTGTCCGTCGGTCGGCCTTTGTACCTGTTCCAGCGTGAGTTTCGGAATCTGAGGGTGGTTTTCAATAGATCAGTTTGTCGGCTAAACGAATCCAGTTATTTCACATGATGACATCGTATGACGTATTAGGTTCATAGAAATACAAAATATCCGGCTTAAAGTTGGTAACAATATACTAATGCGTTCTCCGGATCGGAAATAGAGCGTACGCAGCGTAAGGATTTGTTGCTATGTAATGATTTATATGGTACATCGTCCACTGGATCTGCATTTCTGCGATACCGATGTCAAATATCGATATTTCTGCATCCGCAGCAATGTCATCAAAATATTTATATTGCCTAATACACTCGAGAGCAATGAATCCGGGTCACTCAAAGAATCCAAAAAATCTCGGAAAGTAAGAATGCTAGGTTAATGCAATAAATTGTATTTAATAGACAATTTAATACTCCTTAAATGAAAGTATTAAAACTTCTTAGTTATTGTAAAGTTATATCATAAAAAAATCAAATTTGAAAAGGGAACACTGTCGAAGATGGAACTACGAAATTACAAGATTTGTTTTTGCTTTTGTTTGTAATCTGTCATTTATGTTGGTACATAAACCAGGTTGATAGTGCTCAATATTCATTATTCAAGCTGAAATCATGTCGCTTACACTTGAAGAATGCACCAGAATACTTACATTGGTGGAAACCGGCCGGAGTCAGCGCGATACAGCCAGGACTGTCGGTGTGTCGCTGTCAACAGTACAAAGAGTTCTCCGACGTTACGAAGAAACTGGTTCTAACCTACGCAGACCAGGAACGGGCAGAACTAGGTGTACCACAGCACGAGAAGACCGATACTTGGTGAACACCATGCTTCGAAATCGCTTTCTCACAGGAACTGAACTCACAAATCAGTTTCGACGCCTCGGAGGAAGTAACCCAAGTGCATGGACAGTAAGACGTCGGCTTGCTGAATCTAACTTAAAACCCCTTAGACCTGCAAACGGCCCTAAACTGGAGCGTGGCCATCGTATTTCAAGACTAAGATATGCCCAGAACCACGTAAATTGGAGTATTGAAGATTGGTCGAAAGTTATGTTCTCCGACGAATCAAAATTTATGCTCTACAAGCACGATGGAAGACACAGAGTGTATAGAAGACCAGGGGAAAGATTCAAAAAGCATGCATCGAAGAAAAAGTAGCCTACGGTGGTGGGTCTGTACTTGTGTGGGCCGGAATTTTCTCTGAAAGTCGCACAGAGCTGGTGATCATAGAAAACGGCTCTTTAACTAGCGTAAGATATGTGGAAGAAATCCTCAACGAACACGTTGGTCCATTTATGGTCAATTTGGGTGAGGATGCTATATTTATGCATGACAATGCCCGACCTCATACAGGTAGGATTGTGAATGACTACCTTCAAGAGATGAACATTACTTGTATGGAGTGGCCAGCGCGCAGCCCGGATATCAACCCGATCGAGCATGCTTGGGACGAGCTAGGGAGATGCGTAAAACAACGAAACCCTCCCCCAATCACGCTTCCTGAGCTCAAAATTGCTCTCACAGAGGAATGGGAGAATATTGCCCAAAATCGTATAAGGAACTTGGTGTACAGCATGCCAAACCGCGTAAACGCAGTAATGGAAGCACGAGGAGGTAATACGAAGTATTGAAATTCAAGAAAATCGTCATAAAGTTCAAAAATTTCATGTTTCCTATTTTTGTTTTAAGGAGAGATCAGCAGTTTTTTTTCTTTATGTAATTTTGTGTAAATAAAATGTATGGTGACTCATATTTTTTAACTTTCATTTAAGGAGTATTAAATTGTCTATTAAATACAATTTATTGCATTAACCTAGCATTCTTACTTTCCGAGATTTTTTGGATTCTTTGAGTGACCCGGATTCATTGCTCTCGAGTGTATATGAGAAACCCTAAATGTATCATTCTGTGACGATACCATTGTCATATTGAATCTATAAGTTAATTATCCCCTAGTTCGTTTTATTTTTATCGTAAAAAACTGTTCAGCTACCTATAGCGCTAATATCAAATAATCTCAACAACATAACTTAAAAAAAACGAGTTTTATTTTGATTTCACGGAGATTTGCACTTTGTATTACATTATTTTCACAGCTATGATAGCATAGCGTATGTACGTAACCATAGGGACTTAGGAGCTTACGGAATGGTCTCCGCTAGTTTAGACAGGATCGTTTTGAGCATGTTGGCTAAGGCGGGGTAGTTCTGGCCCAATAGTGGCCCGCGCAACTGGGGGACACACATCTGGAAGGAAACCAGGCACGTGTTAATTTAGCCACCAATCAGTTTCGTGAAGGGTAATTTTTACAGTGAAATTACAGGTTCACAGCGTGTGTGCTGTATGTTATTCCAATTGAAAATTGTTTAATTGTATAAAATATGTTACACTGCATGCTAAAGTTGTTGTTAAAGTTGTTAGGAAATCCCTTTAAGTAGCTATGTAAAATACTTATACCAGAATTTCCGGCGTTGCTCTATTATGTTTGGATGAATGGATGGCATTGCAATTACAAAGCAACATAACATCCTGTAGGCTTGTACGGTTTCACCATACATCAGCAAACTTGCGCACGCGTTATTTTGCACACGTTGCCCTTTACCTCCATTATTATAATTTTTATTAAATTTACCATACTTCACAACAACAAAACAGTTGCGCATGTATGTGCCGCGACGCGACTTTTGTATGGAGAAATGGTCGAGTGTCCGGAGTGTGCTTTTGAAGAGATCAGTGTAGACTCGGACTCACCACGGCCAGCACAACAACCAGCATCGGACAGAGGAGGTTGATCAGCAGCGTGAGCACCGTCCTCACGAGCCACCAGAGCCCGACCACCACCAGGATACTAGCTACCATGACCTGTCAATCACACTAATAATATTAAACCGAAAGTTTTATGGATGTTTGTAACCTCTTCACGTCAAAATTACAGAACGAATCGGGCAGAAATTTTGCTCAGATGAAGTTCAAAGTTCAAAGTTCAAAGTCATTTATTTGCGAACACGAGTCATAAAGATGTAAATTAATATAAAAGCACAACATGTTCTACCTAAATCTAGGGCATGCAAATATTAGGTCAGTAGTGTTTTTAATATATAAATTTAAAATCAGAAAATATAAATTTGTCAATCAAATTACATAAAACATTGAGTTAAATAAAATTATAAACTTGGTACGTACTTATTACTAATCAATCAATATTTATGTCCATATCTAATAGAAAATCATTTATGTGATAATAACATTTTGATGTCAAAAATTTATTTAGTTTATTTTTAAACATTGTCAGCGGTAGCAATTTAACATTGTTCGGCAATTTATTAAAAATTTTTGGTGCCATTCCATAAAAACTTTTCTTAAGTAGAGCTGTTTTAGCGCCGGTGGAACACAGGCGTTGTTGGTCGCGTCTACTTCGTAAGTGGCTTGGTTTTTCAAATAAATTATTATTGTTTTTGACAAAAACAGCTATCTCAAAAATGTAAAGTGCTGGAACGGTAAGTACATTTAATGCTATAAAGTAAGGTTTACAACTGTCGGTTGTCTTCAGGCCATACATCGCTCTTATGCATCGTTTTTGTGATTTAAAGATCTTTTCTCTGTCTGTGCAGTTTCCCCAAAACATAATTCCGTATCGTAATTTAGAAGACACGTAGCTGTGATAAACGGTTTGAAGGGCATCCATACCTACGATTTTCCGCAGTTTGTAGAGCATATAAGCAAATTTGCTTAGTGCCTTACATACCTCTTCAGCTTGTATGTTCCAGCTTAATTGTCTGTCTAGCACCAGACCTAGAAACTTTGTACTAGTTGTGTTCTCCACTATTTGGTTTTTGTATAAAATTTTAATTTCAGGTATAGGCATACGTTGCGAAAAATGCATAATTTTTGTTTTGTTAAGGTTTACACTTAAATTATTATAGTCCAGCCAGTCTATTATACTATGTAAAGTGTTATTGATGTCAGTTTCATAGGTATCAATGGATGCACATTTTACGATGGCAGTGCTGTCGTCAGCAAACAGGACCATAGGATGTTTGGTGACTAGGGGTAAATCGTTTATGTACAGTAAGAAAAGTAATGGCCCTAATACACTGCCCTGGGGGACACCATACTTAATCGTTCTTCCATTAGACAAATATTTAATCTCTTCCTTAGCCTTTGTACATATTCTTCTTATCTCAGTATGTTGCGTTCTATTTTCAAGGTATGATTTTAGAAGATCATATGCATTCCCCCTAATCCCATATCGAAAGAGTTTGTCAAGAAGTATTGCATGATCTACATAGTCAAACGCTTTAGTCATGTCCATATATATGGCACATATAGGCGTCCGTTCATCGATGCCTCTTAATATTTTAGATAAAAGGTCAAATATGGCTAAATTTATGGACTTTCCTTTTCTAAAACCGTTCTGTTCATTTATTAGTATATCGTTTTTTTCCAAGAATGAATTTAGTGCATTGTAAATAATCTTTTCATATATTTTCGAAAAAGCGGATGTAAGTGCTATGGGGCGGTAGTTTATTATGTCATTTTTTTCTCCCTTCTTCTTATAAATAGGCTTTATTACAACGGGTTTTAGGCGCTCTGGAAAAATGCCGTCAGCTATCCCAAGATTTATAATGTAGCTTAGGTGAGGAGATATAGAGTTGCTAACTAGTTTAATTACCTGAACGGAAATATCATCGTAGCCAGTGCTTTTTTTATTTTTTAGCGATCTAATGATCTTGTCTACTTCAAGGGGAACAGTGGGGGATATATAAATAGAGTTGACCGATGAGTTTATCATTTTATTTTTAATCATAGAGTTCTTTTGACATGGATTTATTTGATCAATAAAATAATCGTTAAATGCAGTAGCTATGTCTAGTGGGTCTTTGTAATGTATATTATTAGATGTGATATTTGTAATATTTTCGTTAGGTGTGTTTATTTTTGTTCTATTAATTATTTGCCAGATTGTCTTAGATTTGTTAATAGATTTTTTTATATTGTGACTATTTTGCGATAATTGAGTTAGTTTAATAATTTTTTTAAGTCTCATAGAATAATTTTTTAAAGTTATTTTATTTGTCGTATTTGAGCGCCGTCGGTACGCCCAGAGGAGTTCTCTTTGTTTTTTACTGCAAAGTTTTATCCCTTTGGATATCCATTTAGGTTTTCTTTTAATTGATAATTTAATTTTTATTTTCGGAAAACATAGGTCGTAGAATAGACCAAATGTGTCCAAAAACGAATTATATGCATCGTTCGCATTCGCAGTTTGATAGAGTTCGGAGAAGGAAAGACTTTCCATGCATGTTTTAAATTTGGACAAGTTATCACAGCAAAAATCTCTTCTAGACACGGTCCAGCTGTTAATTTTGCAAACTCTGCAGACAGGATACGTTAGCAGTTGAGCTGTATGATCTGATAGTCCGATATCTAGTACCTGACTCTTACAATTTCTTTTAGAAACAATAGCAAAATTATCAATACAGCTTCTACTAGACAGGCGAGTTGGTTGTCTTATTACTAATTTAAGGTTATAGCAAAGTAATAAATTTTCAAACTCCAGTGAAATTCGATTATTTTTTAAGATGTTCTAGACCCGGATTGACTTATGAGCTAAGCGTGCGAATTTGTGCGGCGAAGCTAGTAAGTAGTAGCCAATAAATTAAAGTTTCCGCTTACACACTATTTATAATGTTACATAATTATCGTTTGTGTCGCGGGACGCTTGCCCTGAAAGATATTACTTATAAAAATTGAAACATAAATTTTAAGTCGACGAAGACAGCTTCGTCTACCTAAACTTTATGACTGGAGGAAAAAACGTATAAATGTGTAACGAAAGAATTCAACATTATTCTTCTCATAGGTATGTGGGTATCCTCAATCTTGAGGGTTATGACAACTAGGTAAGAATAACGGCATGTTCAGGCCTGAGTGGTATAAATTTGCTACCCAGAGTAGTTTCTAGCGAAATCCGAGGCGGTATTACTACTGTCACTAAAATATTCGACGGAATACCGCAGCCCGCGAAAAACCGAGTGCAAAATCCAAGAGAAATCTATCGCCACCGGTCTGAGTAGCGAACACCGCGCAGATCTGAATAGGGCTTTAACAGAACTATTATGATGAGTATCTAATCGGTTAAAGTTTAGATTGATGAAAAGACTGACCTGGGCATCTTCGTGAGTTCGCATCCATGATCTGAACACGTTCATAAGTGAGGCGGGATCGCCGCAGCCGCCTTGACCTTGACTTCGGGTAAACTGAAACAATTGCTGACATCAAACAGAAACTGACAACCTCTGTGGCGAAACATAAAACAAGCTCTGCTTGCGGGCTAGATGATACTGAGTGAATTGTCCAGCATTTTCTTTTAGTCACATGTAGAGACCGCCTTCTTCAAGTCAGGCACGTTTAGCAGTGGGTGGAAAACAAATTGCGTACAAGAAAAATAATTAAATAATAAAAGCCTATCAAGCGCTTATCAGGGGGAGCCTGCGTCCAGCAGTGGACCAATATATGCTGTTGAGGTGAGGTTGAGGAAGCAGGAGCTTGTAAGCCTGTATACGAGGATGGCAATAGGGGCAGAGAGCGCCTTTTCCAAAAATAGCTGCAAAAACAAGATGCAACTTGGCAGTTCTCGAGGACTTTTGTTCCGTGCAAGTTTCTCCATAGTCATTACGACACCCACCGTTCGTCCCGCCGCTACGTAAACCTTGCAGAGATATTAAACCATTTTGAACGTACATCGTGTCCTAGGTTAGCCCTCCGCCAAGAGTGCTGGTCGGCGGAGTACATGCCCGCGAAGTCCTCCATCATTTGCACCGAACAATTGATTGAGAAGAAGAGGTTTCTTAGACGTGCAGTACGTTCTGCAACGAAACAACCAGGTTTAACATCTCTGCAAGACTTATGGGCTTAATCATCGAATATTCAGTCAGTGTTCGCTCTCGAGTTTTTGCCTTTTTGCTGGACCTGCAGCACACACGTATTTTGTAATGTAACTTTGCTTTTAATTCGTTTTACTTGTTCTATCTTCTCTTACCTAATCCACAGATATTATAATACTATACTAGCGTTCCATCGAATTATGAGTGTGAGGGAATAAATATTGCACCTGTGTTTGCGCACACACTTGTGCACTATAATATGCCCTGCGCACCTGGCTAGTCTCCATTGAGACTGGTCACCGAGGCTGAACATTCGGCTAGGAAGACCTCATTATCATATTTTATCTTGCTATCTGTTGTGTGTTATATTTTTTGTGTCAAACGTTAATACTTAAACTATGTACTCATCTACACTGTGTGTTATCTATCAATAAAAAACCAAGGAATCAGTAGAGCTCATTAGTCCGTAGGTACTTACTTTTGAATATAGTGTGATGATTTTTGGTTTCACGTGAGTGGGTCATTGAAACCATGTTACCAATATAACATCAACGGCTAAAAGATAATAATAATATCCATTATTTTTTGCAGTTGATGTCCCACTGGTGTACAAAGGCTTCAGGCCACAGGCCACGAAAATCAGTATTTATTTTTTAAAGTTCGACTTCAATTCACGCTACAAAAGCAAAATAGTATTTTAGCTAAGTCGTCGCAATAGTGTACTCACTCGAGTTTTATAATGAAACTGTCAAATATAGCTATTTCTAAGACGAACCTGCGCTGCTGCAAGTCTGGATTATGCTTTGGTTAACCGCAGAATAACCCAGGCGCAGGGCGCGCCGGTTTCCACGACACGTTCATGCTCATAAACTGATAGTTTCTCATTATGTTTTTCATTATGTTTTCCATTATACGTTATTTTAAAACAACGACCGAGGAACTCGCTAGGTAGTTTTAATTTCTAAGGTTATTTCGTATTTTCCACTCTCCCCTATCAGTCGTCATCACCAAGCTCACCTTTCTTGCCGAAGACCTCTTTCACACTCATCTCTTTGGTCAATCATCATTTCTTTGGTCTTTCTCTCCTCGTCTACATACGTGTACTGAACAACCCATCGTTCATGTCCTGGTTGAAATCTCTTCTAGAATACTATTTTCTACACTATTCACAAGCTGAGTTAGGGGCTTATGAAAGTTGTTTTACTTATTGCTAGTTTAGTATGCTTACTGTATCTATCCCCTGTCGGATCATCTCTGGGATAACTGATCATACACACAATAATTTAGAACAAAAACCACCTTCAAACGGCCATAGATGACCACCTGATAACCGCCAGGTGTCTAGATGGCCATGAGCATGACAACTTATAGAAATTCTTACCAGAGTAGGCATACACGATGGGACCCATATTATAGGTTTCTCCCCCATTATTATCTAGTGGCGGTATCTATACTTTCATTGCAAAATTATATTTATTATCAAGTTTTTTTTGGCAATTTTTGTGTGTCAAATTATGACAGGCATGATTTATACGTAGTATCGAGGTAGTATCCCTTTATTAGTCTGTGGCTTTGACATGTAAAATTAAAAAGTATACGTACATGTTAGCGGGTAAAACCTTTGGTTTCAGTACTCAGAGGTAAAACCACTTTGCATGAGAAATACTAAAAGTTGGTAAGCTGATATTTAATTATCTATGAAATTTATACAGGGTCATTGGTAATTTATTGACACTGGGTTTTGCCCATCATCACGAACACGTTTGTGAAGACGCCAGGTCTTAATTTTTAAACTTGGTTTTTTTAGTGTTAGGTACCCCCTCCATTCAGTTATCGTTTTTAGGGAGGCTATTTTGAAACTAAACTTAAAAAGGCCCTGAATTAATAGTGGGTGCAGGAGTGGAAGATCGGCCTTTAATGATTAGGATTCCAGACAAAGGAGGCTTTTCATTTTTAGCAGAAGTGATTTACAAAAAAAAATAAGATTTAAGACTTGGCTTCTTCACGAACGTGTTCGTAACGATGGGCAGAAACTGCAGTTCACGTTGTGTCAGTGAATAACCAATAACTCTGTATATCAGCATCTGCCGTTTTGCGTCTAGCGTCTCGAGGCAATAAGGTATTACACCCGTTGTTGAAAAAGTGCCTCAATTAAATTCTACATTACTAGTGAACCACAAAAATATTCACAAAAATTTTATTTTATCGTTAAGTGCCTTAAAAAGGCATTTAAATTTTGATTTTCGAATTTCGCGCGTAATTTGACGAAAACGCTAGTTGCAGTGGACGCCATATTGCTCTGTGGTCATGACGTCAGTTGGCTGTGTAAACAAATGCGTTTTGCGATTTTGTAGTTATAGATTATAGGTACGTTGACAGTTGACACTTCTAAGTTTACATAGCCGTATGACGTAATAACATGGCGACTACTATTTAATGGTGTTATGAAACAGATTAAAAAAGGTGAAACCTTTAAATATAATTTTAAAATTTAGTTTGCTATTTTATGAACTAAAACTAATGTTTTCCGAGTGCTCTTTGCTTAAGCTATCTTATTAATACATTTTTAAATTTTTTCTCATATAGAGTAAAATACTCTATTTTACGACACTCCTTACTGAACTGAACTGGCAGAGTCGTAGCGAAAAGCGGCGCCATTAAGAAAGAAGTTGAAGTTCCTCAAATGCTTTAATGCTGGTGTAGATACGTAGTTGATCACAAGACCTTTAGAAGCAAGCTTCTCCCGATACCCCGGGTCAATATCGCACGTGGTCAGGTGTCGCTTGAACATATCCATAAAGCGCAGATGCTGACCGCCGTGTTTCCGCTAAGAGAGACCAAAGCCCTCCTACACGTACACCTGTATCTCTACGAGGCAACTCCACTGTCATACGTGTAGTAGGGTATATTCAAGACTAAGTTCGGCTTGGCAAGCCATGTAGGGGCTCATGATAGGAATCGTAATCGCTAGGGTCGCCTTCATGGAAATCGATGAGGAGACCTATATACAGGGTTATTGGTAATTCACTGACACTATTTAACTGCAGGTTCTGCCAACCATCATGAACACGTCCCCGAAGACGCTAGGTCTCAATTTTTAAAATTGGTGAAAGCTGGAAAGGGAATGATATTAGTTTTTACCCCACTCCATTCAAAAATCGGTCATTATAGGGGATTTCTTCGAAACTAAACATAAAAACTGCTCTGCCCTGAATTATCAGATGATTTAAGAGACAGCCGAACACACACACACCCATGTTTGTGTGTTCGGCTGTCTCCCAGCCAGGCTAATTTCACTTAAATCATCTTGTGTAGATGTAAAATAAGCCAATGATGATGATGTAGATTTAAATATGAGTGGGAGATCGGTATTTAGTTATTAATTAGGTTTCGGACATTATTTTGTAAGCGAGGCGATTTCCAAAAAAAAAAATTAAGACGTCTTCACTAACGTGTTCGTGATGATGGGCAGAACCTGCGGTTTGCGCAGTGTCAGTGAATTACCAATAACCTTGTATATCTCAGCATTAATAGCTATTTAAAAAAACACCAATGAGAAGGTGATAAGTTTGTACCTATGTGTAAGTATACCATAATACAGAGAGATAAGCAGCTACCATTCCTTTGATAGATTTCTTAGTCGCTTCTTACCACATGCACGGGTTGAGTTGGAATCGATTCTCACGTTAAGACCGCCACGGACTTTACAATTCTGCAGACGCTTATTAAATTAAAAATATTAGGAACAATCGATGAATATACTACAAAGAACCAAATTTATCCACATAGCCCAAAGAATTAGCATGCTGAAGTGGCCGGCCATGTCTTGCGAAAAACCGACAACCGATGGGGTAAACGTGCTCTTGAGTGGAGACCGCGACTAAACAAACGTAGTGTAGGACGCCCTCCAGCCAGGTGGGATGAAAACCTGCGAAAGACTGCAGGCAGATGCTGGATGCGGCAAGCTGAGGGTAGGACATGACAGGGCGCTATGGCGCTCATTAGGGGAGGCCTATGTCCAGCAGTGGACTAATATAGGTTGATGATGATGATGACTACAAAGAGAAAGTCTGGAACAAAGTACCAAATTAATTAATTTTTCTTTGACAGTCGGTACTCAGTAGTACAGATGCCGCTTTTACTATTTTATGGTTTCCTAAATTTTCAGTTCATAACCGAACAAGTAGCATTCTTGTTACATCAGAACTCAAGCGAGATAAACCTCTGCAAGCCTCTCCTCTGTCAGAGCAAGAGCCGTTTAAAAATAAAATTCTGTGTTACCATTTATTTCAGCAGATTAAATCACTGACTTTATACATTTTGAGGGCGTTTCGGCTGCTGTGAGCATGAGTCACGAGTAACTGGAGTCGTTTGTAAATTTCGGATGATATATAATAGACCAAAACTAATACACTTTTCGTTAATTTCAAGTGAATTACCCTAAATAAAAGGCTGCAGCTGTGTGCACCAATCATGCGCGATTTTACCACGTCGTATGTTTTGTTTAGGTAAGGTATTTATTTATTTATTTAATATAATAAAAAGATAAATAAAAAAAAATACTATAACTAGTTTTTTCCCAGGGCAGTCTACAATTTTTTACTATACTACTATTTTACTTAGATATGAATAATATTATTGTGCAGATCACACGAACAGAGGTCCCACCAGGTCCCACCACGGAAATAGAATCTTTCTTTCTAGGTATGTACGTCGCAGTTGGAGCTTCAGCCTTTGTTTGGGTAGTTATTTTGTTTTTCATCCGTTGTTAATTTACGTATCAAGTCAGTGTGTAAAGTCAAGTGAGTTTCCGTAGCAAAAGACAAAAGCTAAGGTTAGATCGGTATAGCTATACTATAATATATAATAATAATATTATAAAAAGGAAAGGTCTGATTGTTTGTTGGTTTTGAATAGGCTCCAAAAGTACTAGAACGATTTGAAAAATTTTTTAACCATTAGAAATCCACATTGTTCCTGATGAACATAGGCTACTTTTTACGGCGATTTCAATGCTCCATTCCTACGGGGAAACGGGTAATAGGACAACGGGTAGTCAGAATGCAGCTAGTCGATTTAGGCAACAATTCGTCACTGCAAAAAAGTTTTCTAATTGGTCACAACGCAAAAAGCATTAAAATTTGTTTCAATCAGTCATATGTTAAAAAAGTCTACTGTGCCGAAATATTGTAAAACTTTTTATTTAGAGTTTGACTGTTTTCAAAATTTTATCATTTACTTGTTCAATCCAAAAGTTGTGTATGGAATAGCATCGCAGGAAACAATATAAACAAATACCTACCCCAAAGCTATGGTCACCGTACATGGAGTGATACATTAAAGTGAAGGAGGGCATGACGGCCGGCCAGTATATTTGTATTTAGATCACTGAAAGGAACGCGATTTTCGTGTTTCATATAAAATTTAAGATAGCTTTGATTGCTATACAGATTTAGATTTATTATAACTTCGCCATACCAGACTTTTCAGTCAAGTTTATGCAACTGAGGCTAGAACATAATTGTTTGAACAAGAATATCCATAAGTATCATAATTATGTAAGTATTTTATATTGTCAAACAAATTGTTATGTAATGTATTCTCAAATGATTCATTTTGCAATAAACTATTTTATTTTTATTTTAATCTTGTTTGTGATTTTCGACTAAGTTGAATATTCGTATCAATCGACTTTATAGTACACAATAGTATTTTAATTAGAAACCAAAGTGTACGTAGGTACCCTGCGTCGGTACCTATGATTACCCACTTATAGAATTAGTTTTTGGAAACATTCTGACACGATAGCTTGTTAGAAGGCATAAAAGAAAGAAATTGTAATGCATGACTACTCTACTATACATTAGGCATACCTACTACAAAGGAGAGAGGAGAGAGGGGAGGGGGGAAATCAATTTTTGCTGGAATATAAATCCTACTAATATTATAAAGCCGAAAGTTTGAAAAATCTGAATTTTTGTTACTTAAGCTCTCCAAAACTACTGAACAGATCAAGATGAAATTTAGCTAACTTGATTACCAACACTCTTAATTGTTCAGTAAAACCACGAAACTCATCCCCAAACTGAGAACGTGCCCCTCATTTTAAAAATAAGATTAAAACGTACCAGATTATATTAATATTCAACGTGCATCGCAATCTCGGAATCTTATTCTAAGTGAAATGAGAATTAAATATTAGTTGCTAAGTGAGCACCATCACGTACTGAGGCGCACTCCAAATGAATTCTGCAGAGATGGTCTACAGATGGACTTATTTTCTCAGATTTTTGGTAGTCTAGTCAAGAAAAATTTACCATAAATAAATTTCACAGAAGGCATAGGTATATACATTTATTCACAAAGAAAATTATACTAGTATTTACAATTGAAACAATTGAGCTAACTGCCGACTGTTGCAAACAGTCTACAGATAGCTCAACTGATCCATATCAACACCAGTCGGAAGCGTCCTCAAGACGCTGGCTGCATTGCCACGCCGTATGGCAATGCTGATACGCTGTGCCAGATATTCACCAGCTCTCGGGTCACGCGTCGCTTCGACCAGACGCTCAGAAGGCTATCTAAAGTTTACTCGTTTCGGTACCTTTATTTTAAAATTACGCTACCACTAACAATAAAGCTTTCTCTATTTTACGTTCCGTTATTTGATGGTATCCTAATTTCAAGGTATACATGACGTCATATACCCTAAAGGTTTCATACCGGTATATCTGGATATTCAAGCCCTGCTTATGATGTTTCTAGCGTCTATAGGCTGCGGTAACCGCTCCCCATCAGGCAGGCGGGCCGCATGCCCCTGATGTGGGGGTACCGGAAATATGCTACTTCAGATTTATCACCACAGGTGCATCAAAAGTTGCGGCAAGCCTGTTGTACTACGACCAGTATATATTTTTATTATCTGCTTGAAATTGTGCTGTGTTTAAATGTACATTTCATAAAAATAAAACAAAAAAAGTCGTAAAATGGTAAATATGGTCATAAACAGAAGATATAAGGTTTCATTTATAAATAAGACTACCCACTATCTAAAATCTTCGACAATTTGTCCTTCTAGTTCTTTCGCCCATTATTCTAACTCAGATTCTTTGATTAGCCAGTTCTTAGGTGATTAAGCAACTTTTATTTTTTATCTTGGGCACAATTTGGCTGGAGTTTCGGCTCTTTGTCTTCAGCAAGATGAGTATTTTTTCTCATTTGTCTTTGTTTTTGGTTCCTTTTTTACGGGTTTTTGAACATTGGGTGTTACTTTTTAATAAATCTACACTTAGAAGCAAAAAAAAAGCTGCTGGTGCATTCATCATCATCAACTTCCTTCTAATATGATAAAAGGAAAAATTTGTAATGATATTTGAAGATGTGAAATGTTTGGACGAAAACAAAGTCGAGACTACTGAACCGAGCGGACTGAAGCTTTGCATAAATGTTGTTCTAAATCTTGAACAACTTACGTAAACTTCAGCAATATTTTTCTCAGCAAAACTCGTCCGAAGCCGCTGGCAAAGATAGTTAGTACCCTACCCGGAGAAGCCCACTGTTTCTATTAACTAGGTACCAAAATTGTAAGAACATTATCAAACTTAGCTTAGACGTACAAGAATACAAGATAAACTCCTTAGATATTGCAAAAACTTTTCTCGTAATTAAAGTCGCTCAAAGTAAAGAGTTTGATTTGAAAATGTTTCTCAACAAACATGATAAACTTCGCGAAGTAATCTCGAATCCGTCTCGCACATCAAGCGCTGTTTGCACGCGCCACGTAGCGTCAGCAGAACTGTGACCTTGATGACCAAACCATCATTTTTATTGCGAGAAATGTAACGATCATGCATAAGAAACGGTGTAAGTTCCGAGAGCCGTTACAGACTAGTTTAAGTTGGACACCAGTACCGTTATAATGATTTTTATAGAGTAACTCAGATATTTAATTACTTCTTGAAACTTTGTCTTCTTGATAGCAGGCTGTCTAGAGAATAGTTAGCATAGTTAGCACATACGCCTACAACAATGTAGCAAGTGGGAATGCAGCGAATACTACATACACTTACTACATGTATTTATAACATAGCATATCTGCAAAAATATTTAAGATTTTTTATCGCGTACCTTTTCTTATTTTCCCCTTCGTTTACATCACGTTGCAGTGATCGTGGCTACGGGGCGACTGGATGTTCTCGGAGTTACATCCAAGAAACGACGGCAGTATCCACGACTATCCTCAATTCTTCTTCAGAAACACACGGGGAAATGAAAAAAAAGGAACGCGATAAATATCCGATAAATAATCCTAAAATGTGTTCGCAAATCGGTAAAATTTGAAAAGTTTCATATACAAATTTTGTATATGAAACTTTTCAAATTTTAGCGCCTTTTAAAGGCCTAGCACTTCTACGATAAGGCTTTTGTTATTATAGTGCGTAAGCCCTCACATTCAGAGTAATTTCTATGAAATTAAATAGGTAAAAAAAAATAGAAAACAAATGATAATTTTTGATATAATAACTTCTACGATAGTTGCAGAACATGAAAGCGTAACACGTCTACAAACGGCGCGGCGTAGCACTACAACGATGATGTCTGTAACACTTCAGAGCGTAGCACGCCTACGTACACCGTAGCACATCTACAACGTAGCACACGGTTGTAGCACATTAAAGCGTACCTAGATCGTCTACGAAGTTTTCCTGATCTCTTCTAACTGGTATTATACATTTGCTTTTCTATATTATAATTTAGCCAAATAAATCCACGCTACGTATAATTTGATAAGAATTGTGCGTTATCTCTTACAAAATGCATTACGAGTATAACAACTCAACTAAGCACAAACTCAGTGGCATAACGGGTGAAGGTCCGCCTGATATGCAGGAGGTTGCGGATTTGATTCCCGTGTTTGTGCTTTCTGCAAATATTTGTTCTGGGTGTTTTGTGTGTTTCATTGTACATGTAATATAAGATATATGTTTAAGTTATGTGCTGTATTAAGTATCTAGTACCCATAATTTGGCATAGGTTTGCTGACTGTACCTGCGGAGATGAACACCTCTATAAGTCGTATGTTTGCTGCGGCACACTTCGAGACAGTCAAACACTAGGCAGCCTAGGCGCTACTTCATCTAGATTCTACATTACAAATGTACCTATACTTGAATGGTGCAATTATGACTATGTGGTCCTATCGGGTAATATGTGTGTAGGGGAATAAAGAGTGCACCTGTGTTAGTGCACACAGTAGTGCATTATATTATAATCTTATGTCCTGCACACAAGCGGATCATTCAAACTTGCCGCCGTGACCGAAAATACACAGGAGTTTATGTACTCAAATCATCGCATACGATGTACGCGAGATGGGTACATTCAAAAGTGAACCAAAACTTGTCATGAATCGGCCAGTATGTAACATAATGAATTATTACATTTTATTTCAATTGATAGAACATCCGTGGTCCAGTGAGCGACGACACAAAAGGTTGTGGATTTGATTCTCGTCGCTAGACATTGACTGTGTGATCTGCAAGTATTTTTATCTTAACCTGAATATTCTATTTTACTACCTCAACCTCAACCTCAACAGCCTGTATTGGTCCAATACTGGACGCAGGCCTCTCCATGATAAGCGTCTTATTGGCTTTTATCACATGGGGGTAATACCCATAATCCCCACGCTGGGCATGCGGGTTGGGGTTCGCAGTTCGGTGGTAGAATTATTCTGCAAGGCGCGCTGCTGCCCGCCCCCGGTGGATATCCCTCAGTCGCCTCTTACGACACCCGCGGGAAAAGTTGGGGTGGTGCAAATTCTAAGCCGGCACTAAACAGCTTTTACTAAAATATGACAAACTTCGAATATAAAAAGCCCAACCACTCTTGTTAGTTTATTATTCTCTTCATTTTAGAACATGCTTTTGTCGATTCCTGTAGATACCTATGTGCACTCATGCACTCAGAAACTTTCAGCAACTTTTCTTATAAGTAATAACTTTAGAACCGTAAAAGGCTTTTTGAGATGCCTCATTAAAATCCTTTTGTTCAACAAAGATTCTTCAAGCTTTTGTGCGTAAGAGCTTCAAAGAAATACTTGGAGTAGGTATTTCGTGTGAATTTCATAACTTAGGAGGATCTGTGCGGGCGCGGGTCGACGACATCGCGAACTCATTATCTTTTTTGACCTTCGTTTTACATGTCAGTGCTTTTCAATAACTTGCAATTTTAAGAATAAGGTACCTACTTATTCAATAGTTTAGGAAAGTAAATTTAATCCAAAATTTAAAGCACTTCTAGAGTCCGTAGGTGATCGGAATGCTGGCTTCTATTTCAGTCAACGAATTAGCATTGCCATTCAACGTGGCAATGTTGTGAGCATTTTGGGCACTCTGCCTTACGGTGACGGCTTAGATTTTTGTGAAATAGATATAAGTGTATATACTTACTACTTGTAATTTTATTCTGTTAATGTAATTTTCATAATATTTGATTGTAATTTTCTTTGTGAATAAAAGCTGTTCTTAATTTTATCTTGTAAGTAAAAATAAATCCACCTTGGTTTAGTAGTCACGACATCCTACTTAAAACCTTACTGATAATCTAAACATTGGATAGAGCATTCTAAAGCTCTGTGCTCATTAATCCTATACCGCTACCACACAACACAAAAACGTGCATTAAAATCTGGGCTTAAACTCGTTAACTTTAGATACAATTGTGTGTGACAAAATGGCTTCCCACGAGGTTCAAACGAGTGGTCCGCGAACTGTCTGTGACCTAATGCCGTCAATATGAAATTCATCTAAATGTTGAGAGTAAAAGCCTTTATTTGAACGCACATATTTGTGGTGTGCTGCAGTGGTGCTTCCCAAGTGTGCGACGACGGCGAGCTGGCGGGTGCGTAGAGAATGGGAGTGGGGTTAGTTAGCCGCACGCATGATTTATAATTTAATTCATAAACGCATACATAAACATTTACGCGCGGGCTTTGACCATATGTAAAGGAAATAAAAAAAGCTGGACAATTCACTCAGTATCATCTAGCCCCAAGCTAAGCAGAGCTTGTATTATCACTGATATACTTAATACAATACATTACATTTTTAAATACATAGAAAGTACCTAGAACACCCGAAAGCAATATTTGTAGATCTTTTTAACATTTGTCGCGAGGCGGGAATGGAACTCGCCACCTCCTGCGTCGCAGGCGAACCTGCGCCCGCCGCGCCACTGAGGAAGGCGCGTCAATTAGATAAACATTTGGGTGCCCATGACGTAGATGCCGAAGTACGACAGAGTGTCGCGTCGTCCTCCTGCGGCGGAGGCGGGTTGTGAATGCCTGTAACTACACCGTTTGTAAAACAAAGTACACTACATTATATAGTAATCATGTTGGACAATTCACACGCGCTATCTAGCCGCTAAGCAGAGCTCGTGTTATGGGTACTAGATAACTGAGGTACTTAAAACAATAGATTACATACAAAGATATTTTTTATTATACATAGAAAACATTCAGAACACCCTGAAGATATATTTGCAGATCATACAAACATTTGTGGGCGGGAATCGAACCCGCTACCTCCTGCGTCGCAGGCGGACCTTCGCCCGCCGCGCCACATAAACCATCTTCCATGGATGTTAAAGGTCAGTGATAGCCCCGTTAGTAAGTATTTACCTAAAAACTAAAAATATCTAAATCAAGTAAATTATTAAAATAACTTCTTGATACAGTCCATTACTAAGTGGTGAGATTGAGAAAAAGGAAACCAGGATATCTTTTTATCAAATTTTCTACGGTAAGTCCACTTGATCATTCAATTCATTGCCACAATAATTCTAAAGACTTTATTACACAATGAATTCCAAACTTTGTCCACCTTCTTCAACCCCTGAATGGGAATCCTTACCATTCCAACTTTCTGAAGTCCACTTTTCGACCATTTAAACGGCAGTAGAAATAAATACCGCGTTAGCCGCTAAAAGCCAAAGGCGATTGAACAATAAAAGAACTAATAATCATTGAGAAAGTTCAAAGTTTCTGAGAATCTACAATATTGTTCGGTTCGGACACACTGGTACTGAAATCGGGCAGGATTGTGTCCCAAGATTGATCAAAATATATCATCATCATCATCATGGGTGCCAGGAGTTCGAGAGCGAGACTTCCTGCCGTCATACAGTGCGACCTCGTACCTGCGGAGTCACTTGAGTATTTCTGGCCACGTAATGTACAATTTACTTCTTAATAACCATATTGACATAATGACTTATTGATCCCAATCTAAGTATTCAATTTAGTTTTAAATAGAGTTAGTACGTTACTAGTCATGTAAGTCTGTAAAGTTTGAATACTTCATTTCATCGCCCTTATACTTCCACTGCTGAACATAGGCCTCTCCTAAACGAGGCCATGAATAGCAGTCGTGGAGGCCTACTAGAAAAAGGTAAATCTAAGTATCGTTTTGATTGTCGTGCAAAACCAACTCTTATGTCGCTTCCATAAGATTAGCGTTTGCACGAAAACGAATCAGGAACTTCGAAAATGCCGGCTCAGGAGCCGCCTCTATCCATCGACTCCCTATGACCGCTGCAATAAATAAATAAATAAAAAATAAATAATGCTGGACACATTCATTATGAATGTAAGCGGGCTAACTACGAACCTATTTTGTGTTGGAAGAACACCAACGTTTCAAATCAAAAAGTTTCGTATCAAATGCTGGACAATCCACACAACATCATCTAGCCCCAAGCTAAGCTGAGCTTGTGTTATGGGTACTAGATGACTGATATACATTATTTAATACATTTCATAGATAGATATTTTTTATTAAACATAGAAACGACTAGAATACCCGGAACAAATATTTGTAGATCGTACAAATATTAGTCCCAATATAGGAATCGAACCCGCAACCTCCTACGCCACAGGCGAACCATCGCCCGCCGCGCCACCAAGGTCGACTCGAGCTGAGGAAAGGTCCTCCTCCACTTCGTCCTTCCACCTGTATCTGGGTCGCCAACTGGTCGTAGGCCAACCGACGACGCTCCAAGGAAAGCCCGGTTTGTAGGCCGATCTTCCGTTCGTAGCACGTGGCGGAACCAGCGCAGCTTATGTGAAACAAACAAAGTATATAAGCAAGTAAACTATGGTTACTCTTTAACATAGAGCTCCATTTCCGAAAAGGCTTGCTCAATTTCATGCCCGTGTGCCTCTAACCTCAAGCCATAAGATTTTATTCAACTTTTCAACTCGTTAAAAATATGTGTTCGGCGAGAGACCGCCAACATTTTGTATCACAATCCAGTGCTTTTTAGTCTTCTATTTAGTTTTCAAGTTCTTCTATCTCTAATAAGCTCTAAATATGTATAGATGTTTGGAAAATTCTGTTTAGAGCCGGAAGGTAATGTGGACAGGTATAAGTTAGATACTTCGAGATTTTGACTGATTACATATTTGAGTTATGAACGTGGGTGTTTTACATTTTGTATCTGTTTAGATGCGTCAGACCGATAAGCTGTGATGGATCATGTAATTTTTAACCTTTTTTTTTAATCGTTTCATTATAATTTCAGAAATTGGGGGTCCATGAGACCCCATTTTACAAGAGCAACAATAATCATTGTACCTAGATAATATAAAAAAATATACGTAATACAATACATTACATAAATAGATATTTTTATTTTATTAGACACTAGCTTCTGTCCACGGCTTCGCACGCGTATTTTCGGTATAATAAGTAGCCTATTATCAAGGTTAGGCTTTGCTCTAAACGTACGCCGAATTTCACCTTGATCTGTTCAGTAGTTTTGGAGATCCTAGGTAACAAATATTTAAATTTCACAAACTTTCGGTTTGATAATTAGTAGGAAGTAGGATAAGATAGAAAACATCCAGAACACCCAGAACAACTGCAGATCGTACAAACATTTGTCCCGAGGCAGACGAACCTGCAACCTCCACCGTCGCAGGCGGACCTTCGCCCGCCGCGCCACAGAAGTCGTCCAAAGCACCTCAATAATGTGAGTTTCTAATTTAAGGTGCCTACTGAAATACCATGTTATGACTTGAGCAAGATGAGCCTGAAAAAGCGCAGAGAATTTTAAAAATAATTTTGAGTATGGCAGCCCCAAAATTACAGGGCAAAAACTGAATAATTGATTTGAAACTTTCATCATGAAAATCATCATTTTCTTCTTTGAAGTAAATTACTGCACTGACCTCAATAAAACTAACTTTATTCACAAAGAAAATTATACTATTATTTACAATTGAAACAATTGAGCTAACTGCCGACTGTTGCAAACTGTCTACAGATAGCTCAACTGATCCATATTAACACCAGTCGGAAGCGTCCCCAAGACGCTGGCTGCATTGCCACGCTGTATGGCAATGCTGATACGCTGTGCCAGATATTCACCAGCTCTCGGGTCACGCGTCGCTTCGACCAGACGCTCAGATAGTTTTTTGAAAACCCGAAGAGCCTCGGTACCCCACGGACCTAGGGTCTCGACTCCAAGGGGAGCAAATGTGTAGGCTCTGTCGAGACCTGCATATTTGCGCCTCTTGAGATCTTCGGCCAAATCTGCCGCCGCACCCGCCCTCATGGATGTCCTCGGAAGATGGGAAGGCGCAAGTGTGTCGACGCATGTAGCGTCCCACACAATGGGCCTCCCCAACTCCCATGGGACTAGTGTCATACCGTCGGGCCTCTTACCATCGTCACGCAACAGACCATTCGGTTCGAGAATAGCTGGTACGTTAGCGGTGACAAAGGCCCGCCGGATGATGTCGTTAAGGCTGGCGAGATATCCGACCGGCGGCCCTAGTGCACGATAATCCGTGATGACCAAGCTGTTCGACAGCAGTACTGCACTGGCATTGATGAGGCGCGCAACACCTTGCACCCAACCGGAGACATGTTGCGATACGGAAAGTTACGGGATCCAATAAAGTACCAGTGTTATATGAAGGAAATGCTTGCAACCAATGTCCTGACTCCCATTTAGAAACGGCCAGGAGGCGGGCACGATCTGCAGAGCTGGAGCACGTTTGTAACAAACAGTTCCGTGTCAACTCACACAGAGGCCCAAAATCACTTTTGTCCCAACGGACAAAAGTGATTTTGGGGGAGCAGCATCGGGGCAAGCACTATGCCAAGCCGTTCGAGCTTCGTCTAAAAATGAATTTTTCAATGACATTCTAGGTGGGACCAAAAGAGAAGGATTTAAAATTTTTAATGAAATAAAATACGTATGTTACAGGTATACATATAGTAAATTGTTATTCTGTCGTAGGCTCTGGAATGACGAGACTAAAATTAATTTCAAACTTTATGACATCATTATTATCAAAACAAATTGTCGGTAGAGTCGTTGTCGTTGCCTTAGGAGGTTGCGGTTGCTTTTCAACCGGTACTTTGCTTCTGTTAGTTTATTATTATGGGCGCATTACGCGCCATTTTTTTAAAAAGATAGGCGTAGGATTTCACAGTCATAGGAGCCGGACAAAGCATACGTTTTTGGAACGGCGTAAGAGCAAAAATTAAGTTAGTGTTTATTTGCAAGAAAACTGCGCAACTGCGCATACACAAAACATAATTTATTTGAATAGACCGCAGGGTTCCCGAGATTTCGACCAAATTATGTATGTGTGAAACATATAAATGGGGGAAAAATCATGACAGTGAAGTCATGATTTTTCCCCCATTTATATGTTTCATCTTTCATAATTTTTTCCTAATTTCTATTTCTTTATCTTGTCACATAATGTGGCGTAGGAAGATTGCATTGAAAAAACATTGTGTAAAAATCACTGTAAATTTTAAACTTTTTTCAATAGACGTTATTTTTCACTTTTAATTAATATCAGTAGGTACTTTTAACAGGATAGCATGCTCCAAGTCAGTTAGTGAATATTTTATGAATGTGATTCTAAGTCTTTACTAACCCAAAGGGCAAAGGCTTTCCTTTCCACCTTAATGTCATAATAATACAGATTATTTTTGCAAAGCGAGAAATTTAATTGATAAATCAAACGAAGTATCAAGATAAATAGTGCTACTAACTAACCAACAGAATGTAAACAAACCTGTTTTACCTCGAATTCTGCACTTTTCTCCGGCTAAGTTGCAGTTGTTTTTCATTGTATTTACAAATCTTCGCAAAATACTCGTAGTACTAACGCACTCTATACTCCAATTCAGAATCTTAGATAATTTATGTCAACAAAGGTGATACCATATCAAAAAAAATGTTTCGAAATAGAAGTTCATAGAAGATTACTCAATTTTTCTAAATACTTAAGGTAGGGTTTATTTTCTAATCAATATCCATAGAATGGAAAATAGCAATGGTTTTGTGCTACATATTATATTTTATTTCATTTGTTTAACAAAGTTATAAAATGATGAAGAAATATTAGCAGAAAATATTTTATGACACTGGTATTACCGGAGTAAAATGGGCGTAAATCACAGAAGTTCGAAACAATTTTCGCATTTTGACATTAAACGCCATTTTATTTCGTGTTTGCATTGTATTGTAATTTCATTCGCCTCTCGTCCGCCGAAGTCGAATGTGTTCCTTTCTCGCTGCTCGTGTGCAATTGTGCGTTGTTGAGTTTTTGTTTTGTTTTCGTTTTGACATTATCGTTGTCTGTTATTGTTATCAGTTTTTGTTAAGTTTTAAACCTTGTTGTTGTTGTTGTGCTTGTATTGTTGTGTCACACTCACACAACATGGAACCTCAACCCGCGCTCGCGCCGCCGACGGCGGAGATGCCGGGTCCATCGACATCGTCAACAAGTGACTATCTGTCGCCACAAAAAAAACGTCCGAAGAAATCTATGACTGCTACAGAAAAACTTATGGTGATGAATGTATACAAAAATACATATAAAAATTGGCCACAGGGTAAAGTCTGGTCACTTGGAGCTTGTGCGAAAAAAACGGCCGAGCTTTTGGGACTCTCTGCAATAACAGTGCAAAGAATCTTGAAAGAACGCAAAACAACAGGCACTCTCAGGTCTCCCAAAAAAGATGGTCCGAAAACCAACTTCCTACAAAAAATGGACGAATTTTCATACTCAGCAATAAGACGGATTGTTCACCAGTTTTATCGTAGAAATGAGATTCCTACTGTAGCAAAGGTAAGAGTTTAGTTGCTTATTTATTAGGCACCCTCTGAACCATTGTTTGTAGAGGCAATGTCTACACAGTATTAAGAATCCTACCTATCTTTCACTCATAATGTACACTGCTGAACATGCTTCCCCCCAAACAAGGGGGGTATGATTAGTTTAATGTTTAAATATAACCGAGCCAAATTCTCATAAAGAAATGAGTTTTATTGCAATTCTGAGTGGATAATAAATAATTATATGTATTAAAGCTCCGCAAGTTGACCAACATTGAACTTATAAATACCTCTCATATCAATCACGATGCACTGAGCGATGGACGTAGTGTTATGATAGGATAAGTCTTACATTTCCTATTATTCAAAATAATTTTAATATTTCAGGTTTTGCGAGCTGTAAATGAGGACTCAAACTTACCAAACCTGTCAATTACAAAACTTCAAAAAGTACTAAGGCGTTTAAAGTTTAAGTACACCAGCCGAAAACGCAACAGCTGTTTGATTGATAGGGAAGAAATAACTCTGTGGCGACAAAACTATTTGTCATCCATAAAAAAGCACCGCATGGATGGAAAGGTTATATACTACCAAGACGAGACCGCAAAGTAACGCCTGAATCTATTATTTATGTCAGAATAATATTTAATTTTTTAAGCAATAAAAATATGTAATTATTTACATTGTTTTATTTGTATTTCCTTACGGTCACAGGGAGACGAGGCCGCGACAATGCCGCATCCACAGGTAGGGTATCTTTCGTATCGCACAAGCAAAACCGCGCGCCATCACTACTAATAGTGATCCATGGTAAAAAAATGATTTCTACCCCTGACTTGTCATTATGACAGTGACATATCATGACATTTCTTTGTTGACATAAATTATCTAAGATTCTGAATTGGAGTATAGTTTAGTAGGTACTCCTTTATTGGTAAATAATGATCACAAAAAAACCAAATCATCGACAATTTGTTTTATAGAATTCAAGTTGCCATGTAGGTATATTAGCATTGCCATATAAAATATTTGAAAATATCTCTGATCTTGTTATTAGTTAGATCGACTCTATGGCACAGTTTATTTTGAATTGCGTTAGAATTTTTTGCTTGTGTTAGAATCATAGATAGTTAGAATATTTTTCGATTCCAATTTAAAAACACGTTCCATTCAAACGAGTATGAAACAATAACTGCCTAGGTACCTAACGTTCCGATATAAAACGCACACGGCGGCGGCGGTGCTGTCAAATGCGATAACATTTTTTCTATTGTTAGATAGAAACGGAACGTATTGCTTTTGGGTTGACAGTAACGATTATTTCAGTAGGTTTATTTGTTTTATTGTAGGTTGTGAGCTTTTGCGACGATTTTGATAGCGGGATTAAAATAATTTTGCTGGTTTTTCGGCAAATTTGAGTTTTTTTTAATTATGTTTCCGCATGCCTGTTCACACTAACGTATCTTATGTAGATGCCTAGGTACTTACCTACCTATTAGGTATCGGTTTTTAATTTGGGCGAGAGACTGTCTATACATTGGCAAATCTAGGTCTTATATAAAAAATTGATAGCATTAAAATTGAAATTCTCGAGGAAGTTTAAAATATCTGTCCCGATCTCAAACTTCAATAGAACACCTTTACAGATATAGAAGGCTCAGGTTTTAACTTTGCTGCTCGGCAAGGGCTTGCCAAAGTTTTGAATTAGTTCAAAGGTCAGCAGTCGTTTTTAGGAAATGGAACGTAATTTACTGACGCAACATGGTCGTGGCGGGCGTTTTAGTATGTTTTAGTGTCCCCTCTATCCAAACTTTTATTCTGCGCGCCGATTTTGAACAAATGTTACGGCTACCCTCCATACAAAAATTTTCAAACTCCTTTGTTTACTTACTGACAACCAAAAGTTACCTCTACCACTTAGCGGTTGTTTTGGCCAACTTTTTGTGTCGTTATACGTACTCGCACTCGGAACCACAAAAACGGCCATTACGGCACAGATGGCGCTGTTCGCCATGGCTTAATCGCCGAACGTTTTTTGCCGAACGTTGAGCTATTTGATCGGAGATACCTACGACATTATTTCTTTCTGCTACTTGCGTTGTGTTGAGTCTTGTTATATTTTGTGCGAGGTTGTATAAACGTCAGGAAGGTGAATGCAGTAATGTTATAATTAATTAGGTAAGTACCTAATTAATTTACTCCTTTGCAACATCTGCTGCGAACGCATGTCAGCGCATCTGCTGTATCATAGATAATTAAATTATAACCATCAAGATAAGGTTATATTTTAAAGGTGAGAGCAACCAATGCATTCCGTACAAATAAAGATAGATATAGATAATACTTTGTTGTATCATACAAAGACAATACAGATATAAATGCTAATAGTAGGTAGACGAAGTACAAAGGCGGCCTTATCCCTATGAGCGATCTCTTCCAGGCAACCTTGGGATGGACTGAACATGATATCTAGGTACCTACTATAAAGTTAATAGGTAATTTAATTTTTCATAAGCGACTAAAAAACGTAAACTTTTTACCTAAACTTTTTTTATGTTTTGCGTGGTAAATATTTAACCAGAATATAATTTTTATGTGAAAACCTCGGGATTATTTTCCACACAATCGCAGAAGAATCAACAATTATTGACAAAGAAATCGGCGAAAATACATAAAATAAAAACGTTAAGTGCGAGTCGGACTCGCGCACTAAGAGTTCCGTTTAATTGTAAGACCTTGTTTCTTGCCAAATATCATGATTCTAGGTCAACATGAAGTAGGTACCCTGTATATTTTGGTCAAGGGAGAAAATCAAAACTTATTTCTTTTAGTAAATTTTTATCGTTATTTGTGTTTTATGACCCTGCTTCTGACCAAATTTTATGATTCTAGTTAAGCGAGAAGTACCCTATATGTTTTGGTCTATAGCAATAGCAAGAAATAAAAGTATTTTTTTTATGAATAAACTACAAATTTACGGTTTTAGGATATTTTCCTTTATATGTGCTAAAAAACCTTGCTTCTTGCCAAATTTTATGATTTTACGCCAACGGAAAGTACCCTATAGGTTTTGGTCCATCATGGCGAGAATCAAAAGTATTTGTTTTTGTGAATAAACTACAAATTTACTGTTTTAGGATTTTTTCCTTTATTTATTTTTATTTATGTTTATTAGGTACACAAAACACATAACAAGCAACCATACTATAACACAAAAAATTCAATGAGAATACGAACTGGCTTGAGACGTAACCTATGTGTACACAGCATATAATTAGACGTGTTAAGTAAACATTTTAACATTTTGTGCTATAAGGCCTTGCTTCTTGCCAAATTTCATAATTCTAGGTCTACGGGAAGTACCCTATTGGTTTTGGTCCATGACGAGCATTAAAAGTATTTTTTTAGTAATTTACAAATTTATATTTTTCGGATTTTTCCCTTTACTTGTGCTATAAGACCTTGCTGCTCACCAAATTTCATGATTCTAGGTTTACGGGAAGTACCCTATAGGTTTTGGAAGCATGTGATTCCCTTGGGAATTTCAAAATTTTCGGATATAAACGGCTGTAACTTTTGAGTGCGTTGATTTAGAAGTTTAATTTATATCACGGCTTCAAGAGGTTACGGACTCGAGTATTTAATGTTAATTTCAACTCGATACCTCCACGCGTTCCTGAGAAAAGAGGGTTGACAGACGGACAGACAGACAGACAGAGAGAGAGACAGACAGACAGACAGACGGACAACAAAGTGATCCTATAAGGGTTCCTTTTTTCCCTTTGAGGTACGGAACCCTAAAAATCATACACCCGAAACTGGACTTCTTCCTTTTTCGATAAAAAAAATGAAAGGCCACTTGCGATAAAACGAGAGGCCTTTGCATGTGTGAGCCCAGTCAATCAGAGCGGTGGTTCTGTGCGTCAGATCGACGTCGTCCCGAGAGATGTGCATGTTCGTACACGCGCAGTTAGAGCCTCATCGAATACCAGTCGCAGGTCGCTGTGCCTTGAAATCGTTTGCAAATCGCTAGTTTGTTGACCGATGTGGCGTGGCGGGTGACGGTCCGCCTGCAAGGTGGTTGCGGGTTCGATTTCCGCCGTGCGACAAATGTTTGTACGATCTACAAATATATGTTCCGGGCACAGAAATCTGAATAACAAGGCACTAGAAATCGTAAGCGCGCGTGACCTTGTCGCCGCTCAGGTGACTCTCACGCCACCAGTGCGTTCGTTGCTGTTCAGTTGCTCTCGAAACGTGCGTGTGTAAAAATGGTGTTGCAGCATTTCCCATTGCGGAAATTCTTCCACAAGTTGTAATTATATTCATAAAGGAATAACTTTTCATCGGTAAGTATTGTTTTTTCTAAATAATGCCGTTTTTCCTTAAAATTATAGAATCTTTAAAAGTAATACGAACGTCACAGTCGACCGTTCTTATTATCACGTTACTATACATTGCCTCTTATTTTTGTCAACATCGGGCAGGTACCTCATTACAAAAAGCAATGTACTGCACAGTGAACGATAACGTTGCGTGCTCGATTTCCTATCGTGGTACGGCCGCAGAACTCGGTCGCGAGCTAGTGTTGTGACACGGTAATATTATCCTTAATATTACCTTGGTTGTGATTTGTAAAACAACTTTGCATAATTTAACATAGTATTTTAGGAATACGATGTTATATTAAAATTGTTTATTTATGATTTATTATCATAATAACTAACTATCTATAAAGCTCGATTACCACTGACTGACTGACATAATTGTTCTCCTTGATGGTGGAGGGGGAGGTACGTTTTTTTTGCAGAATCATGTAGGGGGTGTCCGGGGGACCTAGGAAAAATTCCGACTTTTTGAGATTTGCCCCCAGGAACCACCGCCCCCCAGGGGGGCGCCAAGCAGAGTCACACTGATGAAAAATTTTTAGGGGGTTGTATAGAGGGGGTCATATGATTTCGATTCCAAAAAAAATTTTACCCCCCCGTTCCTCCCAAGACCCCCCTTTTTGAGAGTGCTACCGGATGCCTTACATTGCAAACGCTGGCTGAACCCTACGAGATAGATCAGAATAATGTACTACAGTATTTTACAACTTAAAAAGGTCTACAAAAAAAGTCTACGATAGTATATGTCTATCTCTTAGGGATAACCCACAATAACCATTTTTTATCCTTTACTTTTTACGAGAAATAATGGCTTATTTACGAGGCGATTTTAAGCAGTACAGCATTAATCCTTATCCAATTAAGTAACTTAGATACATTGTGCATTTAATATAGATTAATATTGCCTTTTACAGCATGTAATTTGAATGAATATTTTCGAAGATATTACAGATTTAAAATGACAGGGACATAGCGATTGCGGTATCGGCCGGAGTACCAATTCTGCAGTAGGTATATTTAGTATAAGCATTGCACCCGTGCGAAGCCGGGGCGGGTAGCTAGTTAATAATAAATGAATATTGAAGTACATACTATATTTTTATTTTATTAGTACAATGCCCTAGTCATAGAATAACAGTACGATAGGTACGTGACCTGATATTTCGTGCCCAGCACTAGGGTAGATTACATCAAAATGACGTCATAACGACAACAAATGCAAACTTGTCACTAATGTGTGAGTAAGCGAACGTATGCAACTACGCATAAGGCTTAATTTGGTTTGCACTGCATTTTTGGATGGGCGTCGCCGTAATTCCGTAGTTATTGTCTGTGTATGTAGTGGTAAGGTAGTAGAGGGGGCGAGCCGGCGACACGCATTCCCGATAGATCGGATGGTACTCAGCATTTCTAGTGCCTTGTTATTAAGATTTCTGTGGTTCCGGGTGTTCGTTTCTATGAATAATAATAAAAAATATCTGTCTATGTAATTTTAACTATGTATATCAATCATTTAGTAGGTACCCAAAACACAAGCTCTGCTTAGCTTGGGGCTAGATGATGCTGTGTGGATGGTCCTATTATTTAATTAATTATTTAATTTCATTTCAGTAGTGTGAAAAGGCTTTTATATACTCGTAAAGGCTCATAAACTCGTACAAAACCTAAACCTACTGAGCTAAGCAATAACAAATGAAGGCCATAACGGAACTCACTTTGCCTGCAGCCCTGAGACAGGCCGTAGACAGGATGTTGTGGCAGCGTCTCCGAGAAAGCTTTCTTGGACTGAAACGACCTTCAGTGGTGAAGAAAACGACAGAGAAGAAGACTAGGCTAAGCATTCATCCGTCAGCGTTCAGCAGACGAACAATGTGGGGAGGTTGCGGGTTCGATACCCGCCTTGGTACAAATATTTGTTACGAGTGTTCTGGGTATGTATAATAAAATATATTTATATGTAAGTAATGTATTAATTATATTAATTGTATTAAGTACCAGTCATCTTACTAGAGGACTGATATACTTTATACAATTTTCATATACTATTGTGATATCAAAGTGTGAAGTAAGAAATCGAACACATTCGTCGCAAACAATGATAAATAAAATAATGTTGGACAATTCACACAACATCATCTAGCCCCGACCTACGCAGAGTTTGCGTGATGACGTTATGAGCACCTACTAGACAGCTGATAATTTTTTGCAAGATTGACTTTTAATCGATAGAGTCAAGGTACTTTATTAGAAATCGGGTACCTCCGGGGATGGGGCCCTCGGGTACTAATGCAAATTACATACTACAATGACATTACAAGTATAGATATTGGTCCCCAGGTCGGCATCGAACCCGCAACCTATCCAATGCAAGAGAACCTCCTACGCACAGAGGTCGTCCTTGTGTTACAAAACAAGGAAAATTCGATCGGTAGAATAAACAAATCTTTACTTTTCTGTACTATCAAGAACAAAAAAAAACCATTAACACCCCCCCCCCCCCCCCCCCCCGTCAGATTTTCATGAAACTTAGCTGAGAACACTCGGGATGAAATTATCTATGACACAAAGTAAACTAAACGAAAATCGGTCCATCCGTTTTGGAGCTACGATACCACAGACAGATACACAGACAGACACGTTAAACTTATAACACCCCTCCCTTTTTGCGTCGGGGGTTAAAAACCGGATTTTCATAAGTCTAAATCTATAACAGTAAAGGGAAATTTTATCCAAGGCAAGAAAAAATAATTTATTCTTTTTTCTATCCTTGAATAAAAAACATGTTGGAGAAAAAACATACCTTTGTCATGTGCCTTTTTTCAACCCAATAAGTTTAAAATACTGTCCCAATTAAAAATTCAAAGTTATTGCTCCTGTAGGACAACATAAGTCGTAACCGTAAACAACATTATAAAATATCACCTGTTTACGACATTTAATTAAAGCCACACTGGAGGCCCATCTACTAATATCATAAATGCGACAGAAACTCTGTCAGTAAGTTTGTTACCCTTTCACACTTACAAGGCTGATGTAACAATAACTAAAATAAATTGGTTTTGCATGTGTTGATCGGATCAGAACGAAGTGTTGACGACAGGTATCAAACCAACTACCTTTGATCGATTCTGCTGATTATTTTGAGGGTAGCTTTAACACAACTGCTTTGCGCGCCGATAAGTGGAGATGTTCTTTTTTCTCTTTTTACTACCCGTGTTAAGTTGTCAAAACAGACGTTTTATCAATAAACTGTGAAGTGCTGTAAACTTGTGCTAGTGACCACGTGTGTGTGTGTGTGTTACTCCCAAACATCCATCATTCAGCTTGATCCAGGAGATACCTGATGTCCCGATCTGTCGGTCGTGTCGCCCACATAGCTAGTACCTATAGGTAGGTGGTGCTATAACTTTCTCAACCAAAGCTAAATAGTACCATTCTTATATTTTCTTTTTTTAATTAAGTACTCCAAAAACAAGAACCACTACCAGCAAGTTATTTAAAGATTGTATAATTCTTGATAAAAACTTATCAAGCGCTGTAGCAGGATTGAGAATAGAAAATATTTATTTTGATTGTCTGCCGGCTAAAGTTTGTTGCACACCTGACCACACCACAAAAATGTGCATTCAAATTTGGGCCTCAACTCGTAACATTTAGATGAATTTTATATTGACGGCATCGTTAGAAGCTTGTAGGAAGATTTTGTCACTGTAAAAGTATCTAAAGATAACTAAGTTTAAGAGCATATTTGAATGCACGTTTTTGTGCTGTGTGGTATTGGATTATGAGCGCATAGCTTATAGCCGCCGTGTAGGGATGTGGCAGGATGGATTAAAAACTAGGCGAGGCCATAGATTGAATCCAGAAGAAAAACATGGGCTACTAATTATCGAAAAAATAGTTGCGTAGTCCTACTTTGGACCACAGGACTTGGTATGGGACCGCACGGTCACAAGTAAGGATACATACACAAATCGTTATTTTCCCACACGTGTCAAGCCACGGGCATAAACAAGTAAAAGAGCATAAGTCGAAACCCGCAGATAAACCCCAGCATCCCAAGAATCCGGCAACATTGTTCAAGTCGTATAAAATTTGGCGAATTGCGATGTCCCACCTGGGCCATTACGTGTGATGTCCCACGGGGAAGAAGTTTTTACCATTAAGCTTCGAATACACGGTGCTTGGATAGACCGAATTAATGATCTGAGACACAAATTCATAATTTTATCAAAATGTAGATATTAGTTGTTTCATAGAATTATGCATTCACTATCAAAAGTATCGTACCCAAAACGTACCCTATCTTTTAATTCAGGATATAAACTTTGTCGGTACCAAATGCGGAATTGGATGAACCAATTCCGACTAGCCGTTTAAGCGATCCTTCAGAATTAAAAAACTATTGCTACGCAAATTACGCATACAATTTTCACTGCTTATTGCCTGAAATCAGAATAACTGAAGAAATAAAACCAATCAGCGGTTATAATAGTATGAGTGAGTCATTCACTGAAAATCATAAATGGATAGGATATACCTACTGTCATGTCCGTTTGAACGTTTATGACCTTGTTCTTCTCTTCCACTCTTTTCTATTTTCTGCCGATTGTATTGTATAGTTATTTCGGATAATCCATCAATCCATAGCACACACTATTACTTTTACACGAAAAAAAGTGTATGTATATAAAAAGTAAAAAAAAAATACGAAGATGAATACGAAAATAAATAAAGAATTCTAAAGAGTAGGTAGTAGGTAGGCATCAATCTTTCTCGGGTGCGTCTACGCAACCCTTTGGTCTGCCGCGAGAAAGTTTCAAAATTTACTAATATTTTATTAAACTTGACGACTTTCCAACCATGTAGGCACCATACCGTTTTGCTTTGTGTCGCTTCGCCTCCCTTAAAGTAGATACTTTAACAGATAATGCGCTTTGAGTTTGGGCTATGTTCTTTATTCCTTTGGAACACAGCCACACCTATACAAAATGTGTGGTTATGTCAAGTACTTACATAGTACTTGACATAACCACAGCTTTTTGCGTCATTTATGTAGTTATATAGCTCTGCACAATACGCACCCGTAGGAAGAGTACGCGGGCTTTGTCTTGGGAAAGGGGGCATCCATAAATGATGTGAGATGATTTTGGCGATTTTGAGACCCGAACCATCACAGGGAGAGACTTTGGTGAGATGTCGTTGGTTTTTCTCAACCCCTTCCTCCTTCAAATCAAAAATCAAAAACGAAGTTTTTCGGGTCGATAGATTCGCATCTCTATCTGTCAAAAGTAACTGTATATGAAATACTTCATTCTGTGTCAGTCATCATTCACTCGCCTATCAACAATTAGGAAATTTCATAGTCGTGCTTACCAAACAGAAAATAAATTCATGGACGGGGTATTATTAGTACCTAATTATCCCTGCTTACGAAGCAAATATTTTTTTACACCAAACCCATGTCGTATTTACCTTATACGCAAAATAAAACAGTCCAGCCTTTCATTAACTTTATTTTCAGTGGTGCAGTTTTCGTGGTAGTTCGTGGATGGTTGCGAGCTGTCATTTAATAAAAGGTGACGGATAGTGACGGGAGGCGTGAGGTATTTTTATATCTTCTGGTAGAATAGGGCTGTTACCTTCTGGCGAATTAAGGTTTATTAACCCGAGAGCTGCAGGGCCATGCAGACTCTTCGTAGCCGAGCCATCGACACGCAATCTGACAAACATTCGCGCGAAATTCCAAGATTTTAGCGGTTTTAAATATTTTCTGCGTTATAAGGGATTTATATAGCGGAAAAGTAGATTTCCTTAAATAGTGCAACATTTTTTATGAAAAATTTTGATTTAGTGTTACTTTTGGAGCAATTAATACCATAAATAAAAGACTAGTTTATGCCTGCGGTTTCACACGAGTTGTTTCTAAAAACGTTTTAAGGTGATTTCTATTCCATGGGAACTGATTTATGGGATAAAAAGAGGCCTATGTTTGATTCCTGGATTATAATTATCTATACCTATACAAAATTTTAGCCCGATCCGTTCAGTAGTTTTGGCGTGAAGAGGTAACAAACATCCATCCATCCAAACTTTTGCATTTATAATACCGATTAGTGTGATGTGTTTTTTTGCAACAATCTGCAGCTAGCCCAACTGTACAAATTAACCGGTTCAGTTACTAAAATATGTTTGTGAACCTATCACATATCCTCAAACAGCAGTGTTTTCATAATTTTCGTATATATGGTTGAATGGTTGTCACAAGTAAGAAGCACAGCCCTAGAGGAACCTCAACGTCATACACGTAGAGGTACCGTAAAGGTATGTAACTATGTACGGTAAAATACGTGATGTGTATATGTGACGGACGGACGGTAGTCTCTCCTGTTGTCATTTTCATATTAACGTGTGTTAATTAATTTTTCATTTTGGAATTTGTCTTTGTCGTGTGTCGTCTACTAAAAGACTACAGCAATGCCCTCGTGTTTGTTCATTATAGTTATTGCACATGATTGGAAATGTAGCTGTGAGCGAGTGTTTGCATGTAACATAGGCTAGTTGTTGAGTAAGCGTTGGGAAAATCAAATCTATAGATTTCACTTAAATCTATGTTCGTAGATATAGAAGTTATTGATGATGATGATGAATTGTAGCCTCAAAATCTCACCTAAATGAATCGATTATTTGTAAAACCCCATGTCCAAAACCAGTCAAAAACTCATACCGGTATTGGGGCTACCTAGTTTAAGTTCAAAACACACTCTCTCTACCAGCTGCCTGATCCATAAGCAATACCCAACTAAGTAACTACTACATAACTCATCGTGTTTTAAATTCTGATCCACTTGATCGCCATTTGAGCCGGTCTCTTTCAAAAATATCTTCTATTTTCCACAGAACTTTAAATTGTGAGGGTAGAATTCGATTCGCGTTCTCGGATTCATATTCAGTGAGCGGCCGAGCCGGGTGATTCAATATAATCCCGAGATCCGATTCTGATTGGTTGAATTGTAACATTCGAATTTATGATTCTTGTAGGTAGTTTTAGGTTACCTATTTGAGCCGTTTGGGGTGAAAACCCGTGGTACCTGGGGCACGCGCAATATACAGGGTGTAACTAGAGGGGTGAAAAATGCCTACTATTGATCTTGTTTAAAAAGGCAGGGCTTATAGTTTAGCTGCAATCGAAGTTTAGGCTGAAATCTGATTTTGACAAAAAAAAAGTTCAAATTAATTTTGAACCACTGAATATCGCAGAACATACATGGGGGTTAACGATAGGTGCTGTAGGCCTAGCACGGGGATTGTTGTCTAAGGTAGAATAGAGAAAAATTACGTCACATCGTCATCGAATGCGTAGTATGTTTGAAACTCATTCCTTCAACTTCAATAATTTACGCAATGTATGACAATGCGATGTCATTCTTCTCTATTCCACCCTAGATAACCATCCCCGTGCTAGGCCTACTGAGGTTGCCCACCTCCCAGCCACCGTTAATCCATCCCTCTTTTTACACCCTGTATCATGATTTTACCAAACTTCTCATCAGTCTACAAGTGATCGGAATACTGGCTCCTATTTCGGGCAATGAATTAGCATTGCCATATAACGTGGCAAAGCTGCCAGCATTCCGGACACTCTGCCTTCTGGTGACATGTGTTAGGTCAGACCCCGCAATGAAGTATTTGTTTCTTGCCGTGTGCTAGGCAGACTCAATAAGCGCAATGTTCACTCCGATTCTTGGTAATGAGTTAGTCCTAAGCATTGTCAGCACTGTGGTGGCAAATACCGACAAAAAAATGCTCTTGGTTTTTGTGAACTTTTTAAGCAATACTAGTGAAATTCAACATCTTAGACTTTTTAGAGTCAGGAGTTAGTAATGAGATTTTTCTGAATCCTGCTCCAGGTTCTTCCTTCAAATACTTCATGTATTGCTTCTATCTTGACCCAGTATTTAATGGATGCAAACCTGGTGCAGTCCGTATAAGGTAAGTTTTCGACGGATTTTCGGTTTTTCAAAGTGGTCGTGTATGCTTTGAAAATATAATAAACCCTCCCTTTCTCATTTTCCACCGAAGAAACACCAAATACCGTGTGTATTCCTACCTTCATTCAATTAAATGAGATGTCTCATAGTGAAAAACAAGCGATTAATATCTCTCTCTCTCTCGACCGAGAGGGGAGTTACTTTTAAATGAGCCACTTTACAAAAATGCCTCTTATTTTCCTGGTACGTGCGGGGCACACAGAAGTGTTGACTTTTTAGGGTTCCTCTCCACGGCCAGTTTATGAAACGTGATCTGTTTTGCAAACAAATTATCAATGGAAGTACACCTCAAATATGTTGCTGTAAAATATGAAAACGTATATTTGATGATTTCAGAGCTTTAAAGCGACGCGACGACGCGAGACGGCCGGAATTGTTACACTAGTATTATAAAAACTTAAATTTGTACGTATGTAGGTATGTATGTGTGTGTACCATGTGTATGTTACTCTTTCACGCATAACTGGCTGAACGGGTTTAGATTAAATTTGATACCAGGAAGGATCTTGGAGAAGAGCAGTGTTTTCTTGGAATGTTCAAAATCAAAAAATCATTAAAAAAAAATAAAAAATGAACGAACTTCAGATGCCCGTCTTTGATTACGATCAGAGGGTAACCAGTCCAACCAAATGTCAAAGTGACGGGTAAAAATAGGGGCCCAATTGACTATCAATAAAACTAAATTACCTAAGAATTCAAAAAAATATGAGAGAGAACCTTTGAGTACAATTTGCTGTCTGCTCGGAACCACAATGAGGCGACCATCTGAACGGCTCAGATCTGTGTCTCGCCTCACTGAGGCAACCAACCGAGGACAGGGTTTGTTACTTTATAACGCGAGTAACACCGCGGGCCGCAGAAGTAAAAATAATTATATTGTGATCTGTTCAAATGGTTAAACTGCAATTGGATCTGTATCCAATTGAAGTTTATTTATTTAAAAAGCATCAAATTATTACATGATTTTATTCACTGACCCTATATTTACCTATCACGTTATGATTTACACTCACATAAAATCAAAACCCATGAATGGAAGGTTCCATTTGTAAGAAGGCAAAAAGCAAAGAAAAGGTTAGGTAGGAAAACCCAGTAGATTTAAGAACATAAATTCAGCTCAAACGCAAGCCAAGTGATTTCAGCACAATTTACACTCTCTTATTCCATTCAAAGAATACTTTTTTGGTATTTTATCTCTTATTTTATCGCGAAAGGTCCCTCGTTTGCGACCGGCCCTTCGACCGGCGATTAACTTGTGGCGATTTGAAGCCGAGTTCACCAACAGATTCTTAAAATTTTAAACATTTAACGATTTTGACACAAGTTTTCATACATTGAGTTTTCATATTACCTGTTGTGCCTATGGAAATGTTAAAAGGGTCTTTCTATCCCATTGAAGTTTTAATATTCCAAAGAAGTTTGTTGTTTGGACCAAAATCCAATGTTTTATTCCAGGTTTAGACCTACATTTATGCAAAATTTCAGCCCGATTTATTCAGTCGTTTTAGCGTGAAAAAGTAAGAAACATGTATCTACTCATCCATCCATCCAAACTTTCGCATTTATAATATTACTGTGATGTTGGCAATACAGAAATACGATAAAGATAAGCGACGGATATTATTTTAATATCAACAAAGCAATTCTCCTTCAAGAATAGTTTTCCTTCCTAGAAATAATCCTAGTTCACGTCAGGAAGATTTCCACATTTATGTCTCGAGCGAGTGGGGTGAAATACAGTTAGCGCGCCACTGGGCGTGTGTTCTAACTTGGACGCGTTTACACTGAACTGTTGACGTTTTCTTGTATTACTCAAAACTGATGAAATTGCAATGCGAAATAGAGACATTGGTGTAGGACTAACCAATTTTCCCCACCAGCGAATTTCCACGCTTTCGACTGGTATTGATGTAGATTTTTTGCATCAGTCTACAGTTAGCTCAATTGTTCCAATAATTGTAAATACTAGTTCTAATATGTTTCCATTATTTGATTGTAATTTTCTCTGTCAATAAAGGCTATGTCCCCCACACAACCATAACCCATTCACTGCCCAACCACTGCAGTGCGATTCGAAGGAACGCACCGTAGCTCTGCTAGCTGGAACATGCAGATGTCCGGGATTGGCAATGAAAGTGTTATTTTAACTTATATCTCGGAACATTACTAATATTTCCACCACTATGAGCTACCTAGTAGATAATTGGGCATAATAAACCATATTCCGATTATGTAAAGTAACGTTACGCCTAAAGGACGTAGCTCATCTGGGCCGCACGGTACTTCTACTGCACAAACCTATAGTGCGCATTAGAATATATACATTAGAATATAATTAAACGAGTCCTAATGTAAATAAATAAATAAATAATGCTGGACAATTCACACAGCATTATCTAGCCCCAAGGTAAGCAGAGCTTGTGCTATGGGTACTAGATAACTGATAGGTATACATAATAATATACGAGTACATAGATAGCTATTTTTTATTATACATAGAAAACGACCAGAACACCTGAACAAATATCTGCAGATCATACAAATATTTGTCCCGAGGCGGGAATCGAACCCGCAACCTTCTGCGTTGCAGGCAGGCGGACCTTCGCCCACCGCGCCACAGAGGTCGTCAAATGTTTAGATACACTTTACAGTGACAGCATAAAATACCAGTTGGTTTACGGTGCGCAAGCTGGCTGCAACCTACCTACTCATTGCGTTACCCCTTGCTTCAAGCATGCACGCTGTAGCGTGGACCGGTCGCTCCAAGCAAGTAGGACGATCATACGGCTCATTGCCAACCATACGTTGACAGCGCTAGTGCGGTACGCACCATTTGAGACGGAGGCGTAAGAGAGCAGTATGAAAGCAGTGGTATTTATGCGATGACCTTTATTGATTACCGCAGGTAACAATAAATCAACACAACACCTAGGTAAGGTACCTACCTATTTACTTACTGCTAATGAGTGTCACAACTCAAATTACAGCACAAAGCACACTCACAAGATTCACATCAACAATTCAACAACGCCTTGTTATAATCATTATCTACCCATTTCCCCTCACAGAGGGCGTCGTGACGTTTAATATAATTAGCTGGTACCTTCCGTTAAGCCGAGTGTTTACTAGGAGCTCTGACGTTCTGAGCAATCAAAATATTTCTTCTTTCGGAAAATTATCACAACTACAGGAAGCAGAATCCTAAAGATATTTTATAATAATGGTATCACGTGATGTTTTTAGCAGTTTTTAAACCCCCCCCCCCCCCCCCCCCCCTTCCCCCTGGTGATAGGTGGTGATGTTTCAGATTCGTGTATTTTTTTGTACATACAAAGAAGATAAGTAAAAAAGAAAAGAAAAAAAGCAGTTTATACATCAAAACATTATGTAGCCTGAAGGTCACACATGCGCCGCTTTTTGGTTAGAAATAGCGCGTTCACTATGCGACAAAGTCGCTTTATATTTTATTAATTACCTATAAAATTAAAAAAATCATCCTTGATCGAAAAAAATAAGACACGTGATATTCACTGCACGAAAAAATCACGAAATATCACAAGGGGCCCCTTCTGATATTTCGTGATTTTTTGAAGAAAAAAGAATGCCAATTTATACAGAATGCTCAGTAAACATTTTCGCTAGGCAGTCTAGTGAAAACCCAGCTTTACACGAACATATTACGAGTATGATAATAACGTACGGAGGTAGGTACCGAAAATTAGCTTTTCCTGAAAATTACCTGAACGCTGTCACAAGTGAAATAATATAGCCATTGTCTCAACGGCCCGAAAACATCGCGATTATTTATGTTGTTAGCTACCTACCTCCATTATAGGAACACACAATAGGGTGAATATGGAAATTTTCGAGAACTCTCGTGTTCAAATTTATGTACAAACTGGCTTCTGCGAGTGGTTTTGCAGGCGATTTTCCGGAACAAAACAGTAGCCTTTGTTCTTTCCCGGCATACTATCTCTTTGCCAAATACTAATTTCCGTTCAGCCGCTTAGGCGACAAAAGGCAGCAGAGTTTATTTCGCATTTATAATTTTATTAAACAACTCGTGAGGAGGAGTTCATTCTTGAAATTAAAATAAATTGTAGAGCATAAATAATAACACGGATATTTTCCCAATTCTGATGATTATTTCCTCCTGTTGTAAAGGTAGATTAGGTTAAACCTGTGGTAAATTAGATTCGGAGAACCTGTACCTATTACAGGTCACCCACCCAGGGCTTCAATCAACGGAACACAATATATCTATTAATAGTTCGTTTATTAAACTGTCTTTTAAGTTTTTCGAGGTAAATAGTAATCTCTCGGGAATAAAACTTATGTTCCCTTCTCATAAGTTCCCGGGATCGTTAACTAAACCAATGCAAAATGAATCATCAAAATCGGTGAACATCCATGGAAAAAAACACGCGTAAAAAAATATTTGATAACGTCGAAACACTTTTGAGACATTTTTGATATTTTACGCTTTTGACGATGCACGATGTGTAAAACCCACGTGGAGAGATTAAAAGTTGCCTTTTTTCGAAGACGTACAAAAATTAAAATGCCCATCAAAAGTGGCATTCCAATATTTGATAACGTCGAAACACTTTTGAGACATTTTTGATATTTTACGCTTTTGACGATGCACAATGTGTAAAACCCACGTGGAGAGATTAAAAGTTGCCTTTTTTCGAAGACGTACAAAAATTAAAATGCCCATCAAAAGTGGCATTCCAATATTTGATAACGTTGAAACACTTTTGAGACATTTTTGATAATTTACGCTTTTGACGATGTGTAAAACCCACGTGGAGAGATTAAAAGTTAAATTGATTTAATAATAGTACCCAAGGTCTTAAGCACCTAATAGGTCGTTTAACATTGGCATGAATTCTTGCGAACGCGTATGCGAGTATTCGTTACATCCATAGTGCGCATAGGTCAAAAGTTTCAGTGTAAGTACCGCCAGCTAAGATCAAAAGCCGATCGCCCAACGGCCGCGCAACCCGAGGCCATTGGATCCAGGTAACATACCGTCTTGTACCATTTTATTTATAGCTACAGTCTGCAATATGGTAAAGATTTTCTACTCTAACTACACAGACCAGATTCGTGGCTTTTTAATACTATGGATATAAGAAATATGGCTCGTACTAAAGTAGAACTGCTAGTATGTCAGACCTGCGTGCCTTGAAAAAGGCGTTAAGCCGTTGGTTCTGCACCTGACCTCCTCATCACAATCTGAACTATCATTAACGCCATCTAGGTACCTGTTTCTAATTGGATTTTTTTCGCTTGACCATCTCTCCCTTACGGCCACCTACCCCGGAATTACCCTAAATGTATACTTGAGTGGAGACTGTAACTCAGCAAACGTAGTGTAGGGCGCTCTCCGGCCAGGTGGTATGACGATCTGCAAAAGACTGCAGGCAGATGCTGGATGCGGCAAGACAGCCGCTATGGCGCTCATTCTTCTCAGTCGTAGCGTTCTTGGGTCGTGGTTGTCATGACGAGTCATTTGTTGTATGGGCTGATATCGCTCGCCTCACGATATATCGCCATCTCTACCTTTTGGTTTCTGGAGCATTCATGAAGGGAGACTCCTACGGCAGATCTTTCCTGGTCGGTCCACCTCAAAGACAATCTACCCCTCGGTTTTTTACCCTCCACCTTTTCCTGCACACTAGTCGTTCAATGGAGTCCATTGTCTCGCCTCGATTCACTAGCGCTGATTATGGTAGGCCTATTTCCAGCCTTGGAAGTATTTACTCTGACAAGTTTAAACTAGTCCAAGGCTGGAAATAGGCTTACCGTAATCAGCGAGAGCAAATCGAGACAAATAATAACTCTATTGAACGGCTAGTCATGCAGGGAACATCGTGCATACCATCATCATTATCATCAAACCATCATCAGCATATGCATGTTAATGATAGTGTGATGATAGTGATGACGCAGTGCCTACGCTACGATAGCCTGTTCACAAATGTGCATTAGTTATTGACTACTAAAACAATGCCATAAACGCTTTATAGGCGGGGTAGAGGTTTAACTACCCCGTTAGGTGTCGAACCGTAAGTTTCAACAGAGGTACCTTCGCTTCCGCACCATTGCTCAGCTCAATCGCTCATACCGTTAGTTGATATAAAATTTTATGAGTTACCTACTGGTATTTTCAGATACAGGTAGGTATGTACATATTCATCACCAATAGGTAACCATCGTCATAAAAGGGCACGTTTTGATGTCGTAACGATAATTTTTCCCACTGTTGATATTGCCTTCACTTTAATATCGTCACGAGAAAAAAAAAACTGACGTGGACGACGAGGTCGACAGTTATTCGTGGCGTTCTATGTGAATCATTTAAATATACAAACCACGATCCTTTAAACTGCACGACTATCATATCTTATCTGTCGTCACGACATAATATATATGACGCAGGAGGTTGCGGGTTCGATTCCCGCCTCGGGACAAATATTTGTACGATCTGCAGATATTTGTTCAGGGTGTTCTGGTCGTTTTCTATGTATAATAAAAAATATCTATCTATGTACTCGTATATTATTATGTATATCAGTTATCTAGTACCCATAACACAAGCTCTGCTTACAATGGGGCTAGATAATGCTGTGTGAATTGTCCAGCATTATTATTATTATTATTATAATAAGAACGCGCCGGAACTGTCATAAAACAAGTTAGTTCTCTTCTCCTAGCCAAATGGGCCGAAATAATGGGCGAAAGTCCCACACTACGCGGAATTTTATTGTATTGTATCCCCTCAACATCATCAGCCTGTATTAGTCCACTGCTGGACATAGGCCGCCCCTAATGAGCGGCATAACGCCCTTTTTTTTCTGTCTTCAGCTTGCCGCATCCAGCATAAACATATCGAGATAATTTGAGATATTTGTGATCTGCCTGCAGTGTTTCGCAGATGGCTGGAGTATCCTACACTACGTTTGCCGAGTTGCGAAGTCCACTCAAGAACACGTTTACCCCATAATCGGCTCAAAAGCGCGGGGGGTACTTTGACGTGTAAATTATTTGACCAATAAATTCTAGTAGGTATCTATTGTTAACATTTTTAAATGACACTTTAATTCTGCGCAAGATTTCCTTTGAAACCTTCACAAAAATCAGCTGTTCACCACAAAAGCACCCTTACTTCAACCCCTACAGTAAAATCATTTATAACGGGATTATTCCGTGATCATGGCGCATGTAACTGTGCCGAAATATTGGAAAACTCAAAACTCAAATCATGGTAAATATCCCGTTGTAAATGATTTTAGGTAAGACTTGTAACAAATACGCGACTGTCGACCCTGACTGTACAAAAACATGAACATTTTCGTTGTACCTACACGAGAAATTCTATAAAACAACTAAAAGGTAACAATATACATTTTTCCATAACAGAAACAGCATTGTTTTCACAAATTGCCTGAACGGAGCGGAGAGTCGGCACAGTGTAAGCGAGTGCAGAGTCGCAATCAAATACTGAATAATTTAATTGTTATCTTTCACACTATTATTATAAATGCGAAAGTTTGGATGGATGTATGGATGGATGTTTGTTGCCTCTTCACGCCAAAACGACTGAACAGATCGGGCTGAAATTTTGCATACAGGTAATTCTAAATCTGGAATCAAACATAATGTATGCTACTTTTTATCCTATAAATCAGTTCCCATAGGATAGAAATTAACTAAAATTAAAAAAACCTTTAAATGTTTCCATAGAAACAACGCGTGCGAAGCCGCGGGCATAAACTAGTATTTTATAAGAATATAACTACAATATTATTAAACACTAGCTGTACCCGCGACTTCGTTCGCGATTGCCATACATTTGTCCACAGTTGCTCTCATATTAAATAACGCCGTGCCAAAAAAACTTTAATATGCACTATTTGACCTGTGACACTTTTATTTTAGGTACCTATATTTAGGCAAGTAGTTAAATTGTGTATAAGTCGTGTAGATAAAGAATGGGATTAAAAATCAAAATCAAATAATTAACGCGGGACAGCATACTGTGCCGCTGTCATCTTCAAACCCATTTCTACACTACTTTTATTATAATAATGGTTGATTCATAATAAAAACACTTCTTGTTTCTGGATGCTGTTATAATTTGAAATAATATTAAAATAATAACAATACCTACCTTCTCTACAATTATCATTGCAATAGCTTTAAAATTAAAATACGATACTAATACTGCATCGGTACCGTACTCGTGATTATTTTAGTTTCTCTTAAGTGTTAAATGATTGTGCGGAAATTGTGCTAGAACCGTAAATAATATAGCAAAGTACATATTGAACTAATCAAAAAAACACTTCTTTTAAATGAAATTAACAAAAATTTGAACAATTCAAACAGAAAGACACATTAAGGAACAAACAATAATATATAAAAAGTAATTAAGGTCAGAATAATGCAAATAATATTAATGGGTAGGTACATAATTTTGGACAATGATTTTTAAAAAGGATTTTTAAAATTTTAGTTCGTCAATTTAAAATTAAATTAAAAGGCAAAGGCTTGGGACCTCATTAAGAAAGTTTTATTATCCTTAATTTTTACATTTCTGCCGTTACAGCAGCGCCCCAACGGGGTTTGTGATGATCTCTATTATGAACTCTTAGCGCACATAATTACACAAATGAATAAATGATTATGATTTAAAGAGCTTCCCTGTATACTACGTTATGTGTAACGCCGTCGGGACAATATACAAACATATAAGCCGCGTCACTCACCCTTGACAGAGCCACATAGAGCTGTCCGTGGCTGAAGCAGCTCGTGTTGAGGTCTACGCCTGCGGTGCGCAAGGTCTGTCCTTGCGCCTTGTTGATCGTCATCGCAAAGCATAGACTCACCGGAAACTGCACGCGCTTAAAGCGGAATGGGAAATTATTGGGTATAAGTGGTATCCGGGGTATAAAAACGTGTTCCCCAGCTCCACATCCAGTTAAAATTTCTGCTTCAATTACATTTTGTTGCAATCTGAGAACCCTTAGTCGAGTTCCGTTGCATAATTTAGGTGGGCTTAAATTACGCAACAGGATAATTGGCACTCCTACTTTTAAATTTAAGGTGTGCGAAGGTAGTCCAGGGGCCGACAACGAATTTAAAAATTCGATTGGGTAAGTAGTCGCCTCATCTTGCTCAACCACCCGATTGATGGAGCAGTATTCTGTGGTTTGACCAGGCACGCGACTAAGTATCTTATTATTTATGGCGGTTGCCTGGTCATTTCGGGTGGTGAGTATGGTCCGCTCGCAAAGCCAAGAGTTTTCCCGTTCTCTTAGTTGTTCGATATCGCCATAGATAGCAGTTATAAGTTCCTCAGAAGAAGGAACAGTTTGACATAAGTTAGACGGAAGTCTAACTTTTCCTTCTTCTTTTGGAAACGTATCATTTCCGATCCTAAGCAACAGGTCGGAAAACTCTTGAGCATTGCTGTTGCCGCCAGTTTGGGCTCGCATGTTGATGGTCAGATGAAGACGAATTATATGTGGCCAGAGGCTTGACGATTTCAAGCATGCGTTGACTTCATCTGCTCTTGTCCCTCGTGGGACTACAGGTAGCGTTTGCCTGAAGTCACCACAAAACAGCATTGTGATGCCTCCCATGAGCCTGTCGTCCCGCCTTACATCTTGCACCGTCCTGTTTACAGCCTCCACTGCCTTGCGGTGCGCCATTGTACACTCATCCCATACAATTAGAGAACATCCTCGCAAAACCTGTGCTTTATCACTATTGCGGGAGATGTCACACACCGGTGTTTCAGATGTTTCTAATTGTATTGGAATTTTAAACATGGCGTGAGCTGTCTTTCCACCTGGCAATAAAGTGGCAGCTATGCCAGATGATGCCACTGCCAGGGCAATCTTGCCTTCGCTGCGAATCTGAGCCAAGATTATTTTGGTAAGAAATGTTTTTCCTGTACCCCCCGGCGCGTCCAAGAAAAACATTTCTCCCGAGTTGTTCACGGCACTTTCGCATACTCGATGGAAGACTGCCCGCTGCTCAAAGGTTAGTCGATGTACTCCATTTCTTAAAATCTCTGCAATTTCTGTCGGGTCATAGCTGGTTTCAGAGGAGTAGTCCCGGTTACCAGGCTGTTCCTCGTCTGGTATTTGCACAGGATCAGGCAAACCGTAGGTACCGAGGCAATTACCACCGATTGATAGAACCATGTCTTGGATTGTTCTCAGACATACATTGAGAGACGTCTCGGAACTTGCACCGCCTCTCAGAAAATCTTCTGCCAACGCATTTTGGTATTTCTGCCAAAGTTGTACCGCATCAGACAGCCCACAGAATACCAACATCATGGCAAATAAATGCCGCAATCGTCGTGGACTATCGCTGATGCAAGCCTCAGCTAGTGTGGCGTCCCAATGCTGGTCATCATCGAGCAAGTGTAGTTCTCGGCATGCGGCAGTGTACGTTGGTTGCTCTACACCATTGACCGTTCGTAGCGCACTGAATGACGTAGGACCACGAACAGTATGCAGAAGCAACCGCAAGTAGAACAGTTCCGTATTATTTGGGTGTGCGGTATAAACTCTGCCCAAGTTGTGTTGTTTGAAAACGCCGGCAAAACCTTCAACAGCTGCACCTCTTCTACGACGGTTAAACACGCCTTGTTGCTTATCATACGTGTAGTAGGCAGGTACCTCTTCGTACAGCAGTGTTTTAGCGAAATCGTCAGTTTCACATAATCGTAAAAAAGCCAGCAAAGTAGTTTGTCTTGGATTTTCTAATCTCTCCTCGACATTATCTTGATGGAAATATATGCGATGTTGACCTTCCAAGTGAATGTCAAGATGTGTAACAGGCGGGAACCGTTCATGTATCGGAAAACCGAGAATTCTCCAAACAGCTTCCGATGAGCTAATGTAGCGGCCTGATTGGTAGCGACTAACTTCATCCCTGTTGTTGCTCACTGCAGCAATTGTCGCTTGATCGCTACCTTTATTTACATATTTACAAATGTATTTTATTGACTGGACGCTGTTACACATCTCGACATTTATATGCGCTTCAAATGTTTTCGATAGTACTGGAGAATAGGGCACTATCCATCTATTGTCCAGTACTATCTGTTGGCCGCGTACGTTTATTGTCGCCGAGAAACCTCCCTGCGTAGGCAATCGACGACGATAGGATGGATAACCATCATCCCCAGTCACCGTCTGCTGCACTGGTGTTTTTGGAAACCTTTTGGTACACCGTCCATCTCGCATGCAGGGTGAGTTAGCGTTTAGGGTGCCACATGGGCCATGCACCATATGTGATTTTACAATGGCATGCAAAGACGGATCTTGGCTGGGGTTCGGTAATTCGGCGCTAATTAGGTCGTCGACATCGTTCGGCCGAATTTTTTCTTGCAACCATAATAGGATGTGTGCATGTGGCAAGCCCCTCTTCTGCCATTCGACGCTGTACATAAAGCAAAGCGTTGCACCAAACACGTTTTCTTTCGTGAGAAGGTCAATCATTAACTGCAGTTTCAGATGAAATACCCTTCCAACAATATCGTGCCTGTCGTGTGAAGCTTGTCCTTCAAAAAGTTCCTGCTTGATCTCTTTCCATTTGGGGTTGGTAGTGAACGTGATGAAGAGATCAGGACGCCCATATTTTCTCACATATGTAAATGCATCCTGTGTACGCTCATGCATATAGCGTGGACCACCAGTGAAACTTGAAGGAAGAATCACCAGTCGGCCTAAATCTTCACTATTTCGATCTTGATTCATGGCGTCTCGCAGATCTACATAATTGTCAGCGCGCAGTCTTCTCTGATTTGTTCTTATATATACCAAACGCTCTGTTTCTATTTTGGCATAAGCGTCCACCAGAAACTGGTTGAACAAACCTCGAAACCTTTGCAGGTAAGCAATGCGACCTTCTCTGATTTGTAAAATGTAGGCATAGAATTGCATTGCGGAAACTTTTTTGCCGTCGACAGTCTCGCCAGTTGTCGGATTCACTTGTCGAAGACCAAAATTGTATCCGTCTTCGCCATGACAGTATATAAGCGGGTACTGAAGAGCATCATATGCCCGGTGCGTTTCGCTAATGCGTTGCAAGCGGTCTTCCCGGGTACGCAGCACAATGTCTCGCCTGTCACACTGCTGATCAACCAGGACGACGGCAACTTCATTGGTAGAGGGAGCGTTGTACCGACCCGGATGCTCTCCAGTAGGTCGTTTTTCGGCACTGATAACAATTTTGTAATTATTTTGTTGGCTTTGGGGTATGGACTCAAAAGCAGCTTTGAAATCCCTGACATACGGGTTTGTTTCATGTAGCATAATTTGGAGTCTAAAAACCAAATCCGCGTTTAGATTATCAAAGTAACGATTTCTTATATCCGCTTGCTCATTTTGGTCAGAAACGAAATAAATTTGAAGAAACTTTGGTTCATTTATAGGCAAAAGCGAACCTATTAGATGGTAAACTTGCCCTTGAATTTTGAACGTCGGCATAAACGCTCCCTCAACAATTCGGTTTGCGCCAAAGGACGTCATCTGAAACGCACTATTGTATGTACGAATGTAATTCAGAAAGTGCGTAGATAGTGGGTGCTCGCCGCTCAAAAGTGACTTCAGTGGCTCCACTGGTTCTTGAAAAACATCTAACTGAATTTTGCCACTTGAACAACACATTCCTTTTGGCTCTTTTCTCCATTTCAATGCTTGACAATGGGAACAAACTTCTCGAGTTGCACCTATACCAGCGTACTCACCATAGTTTATGTCTGGGGAGTAGCAAAATCCACTCCTTTCTTTATCTGCCCACGGCAGCGCGTCTTCAACGGAGTCTTCAGATGAAATCGAAATTCTGTTCAAAGAATGTCGTAGACGGTCATCGGTTAAGCGAGACTCACGCTGGTCTGGTGTCTCTGTTTCGCGAATTTCTAATATTCTATCTCTCTCGGACGACAAAACAATATTATGGTGTTGATTGCGTTGTTCATAATTATTCCTAGCCGTGGCTAAGCGTTCCTCGCGCTGAGGAAAAGTCTCAGAAGCGCGAGATTCGGCGTGACGCTGACTATCTGCAGTCAAGCGCTCCTCGCGCTCAGTAAAAGTCTCAGACTCTCGAGACTGGGCGTGATGCTGGCTGTCAGCCGTCAAACGCGCTTCGCGTTGTGTATATGTCTCAGAAGCTCGAGATTCGGCGTGACGCTGACTATCTGCAGTCAAACGCTCCTCGCGCTCAGTAAAAGTCTCGGATTCTCGAGACTGAGCGTGACGCTGACTATCTCCAGTGAGACGCTCCTCGCGCTGAGTAAAAGTCTCGGATTCCCGAGAATGGGCGTGACGTTGACGATCTGCAGTCAAGCGCTCCTCGCGCTCAGTAAAAGTCTCGGATTCTCGAGACTGAGCGTGACGCTGACTATCTCCAGTGAGACGCTCCTCGCGCTGAGTAAAAGTCTCGGATTCCCGAGAATGGGCGTGACGTTGACGATCTGCAGTCAAGCGCTCCTCTCGTTGAGAAGATGTCTCGGATGCCCGAGACTCGGCGTGTCTCTGGGCGTCAGCAGTTAAACGTGTTTCCCGCCGTGAAGTAGACTCGTTGGCGCGATAACGTGTCGTTCTCGCATGCGTGGATGCCAAACGGGAGTCAAATTGCGTAGAAGATTCTGAAGAGCTAGATTCAGCATAGCGTTGACGCTCGTTTGCCAGTCTAGCATTGCGTTCTTCTTCGGTTTCTTGAGAAACTCTTAGTCTCATTCTTGTAGCAGTTCTCGTGGACCGAGAAAGATTTGGTCTCTTTCTAGAGGGCATATTTATAAAGTAAAAGTGAATGTACGTACTTATAACTAATTCAACGCAAACAAAATTAACTACAATTTTAAAAAAGAAAATTGAACATAAACAACTACTTACAGCAAACTATTTACAATGAAAAGTTTAAAGGCGATTTGGACACGTCATTCAGGTGCGTTGGGCGTCGACACGCATTGCGCGACTGCGCAGCGGCCGCCCTCTCCGTTCATGTCCTGCTGGCGAGTAAAATTTAATAATGCTTATTTTGAAAAATATTATACCTACCTACCTAATCAAGAAAGTTTGGTCGAAGCTTTGCTTGCTTCTTATAATTTTTAAATTAAAAACCCCTAGGTATTTGCCCTCTAAACTAAAACTTTCATGGCCCAAGACGCAGATGTCCTCCTCCTGCCCCGTGTAGCGGGGCGGCGAGCCCCTGCGGGTCGCACCGCCAAAGCTGGGCAGTGAGTGCGTTAAGAAAAAAAGAATGTTGAAGTTTCTTTTTCTAGGGATTCTACGTGAAAATACCTAGATCATAATTAAATCTAGGAACTTACCTGTAATCATCGCTTGCTTTTGCTACGACTCAGCCAGTGCAAGAGTCAAAAAGTGTCATTCATGAACTACGAAAATAAAATAGCTAGGACGGTTTAGTTTCTTCATGGTTCCGTACAGGTAGCTAGAGAGAGCACAGAATTACACGTTTTGGTATTCTTCCTTCGATGAAAGAAACTACCTACCTATAAACAGACGGCTACTGTATGTAGGTACCTACCTACTTACTAATTCCGCTGCAGCCTCGGTCGAACCAGAAATGGCTCAAACTGAGCTCCTCCTCGTTCACGCACGATACGGCTGAGCACGCCTGATTGTAGACCGACGAACACGATCCAGGAATGTCTGCGCTTCTCGCATAAAACACATTAAAAAGTACCTAACTGAAAACTTGACTGCCTAATATGCAGAAAAACTGAAAAAAAACTACAAAAGAAAATCACGAAACGTGTAAGTGCAAAATGCAATTTATATGCACCGCGCAAGTATTCACAGCGAATAATGAACACGTACTAAAACAAATAAATCAAAACATTACTTAGTGAAATTAGGAAAATATGTATCCCCTTTATGAAAACCGAAAAGTCCTTCGAAACGCCGCCGACCGACATCGCTCCGTATAGGGTTGACAGATGTAAATTTGATAAAGGAGGGCAGATAGGTCTAAAAAGGAGGATTTTCTGTAAAAAACGTTTTTTCAGTTACGGCTCATATAAAACACGCCCTTGAAGGAATTTTACTTTTAATCCCCTCTCCCAAGGGAACCTTACTGATTTCCGGGATCAGATGTATCTTTCCTCGTACCTAGTATGAATTCAAATCGTGCCGAGTTCCATTCGAATTCATTCAGTTCCGTCGTGATGCGGGGTTAAAGAATTTTACTTTCATCCTCTCTTCCAGGGTAACCTTACTGATTTCCAGGATAAAATGTATCCCATGTCCTTCTTGTAGTATGAACTCAAATCGTGCCAGGTTTGATTCCATCTCATTCAGCAGTTTCGGCGTGATGCACGGTGAAGGAATTTTACTTTCATCCCCTCTCCCATGGGAACCTAATTGAATTCCGGGATAAAAAGTATCCTATGTCCTTCCTCGTAGTATGACCTAAAATCATGCCGAGTTTCATTTCAATACCTTCAGTAGTTTCGGCGTGATGCGCGTTTAAGAAACAGACAGACAGACAGACAGACAGACAGACAGACATGAATGAAAAAAATTACAGTTTTGGCTTCAGTATCGATAATAGAATGCCCTCCAAAAAAAATTTTCTAAATATCTTCAATGTACAGAATTGGATCTGTTACAGTTTTATTATAAGTATAGATTATTAGGACTATATTAACACGGCGGCTTACAAGGTTTTGGAGCACTTTGGGAAATGGGAATTATACTTTTTTCCTGATAAACCAATTTATACTACTTTACTTTATTTTTTTGAAACAAAATAGATTTTTTTCATATTCGTGTTCTTTTACGTGTATTATTTATTAATATTGTTTGAATTATTCAAGGATTTACATCATTTTTAGGGTTACGTGGCAACCTGTATTATATATTTCAAGCCTTATACTCTTCATCAGCACACATTCGTCCACTGCTGAAGATGCCTCCCCCAAACACGGTAGGTTCTGGAATAATCACCACACTTGGCAGGCGGATTGGTGCTCTCAATGGAAATTAAAAAATAGAAAAAAAGAAGCTGCTGGCTGCCCTTCCGCTGAAACTACAACTAATAATGACTAACATTAGCCGGATTCATTCTATAACACACACTCAAGGTTCCGCCAAGCCCGCGCCTCAAAGACGCGGCATGCGGCATGCGGGACGCGAAGCGGGAGCGTCAACAACGCGAAAATTTCCTTTAATAAGTACCCATGTCTCGATCGCGTATGTGTGCAAGGCTCCATAGAGGCGCCATTGCAGCGTCCGCCGCGCCGCGCGCCGCGCCGATGACGCCCTGCTTCGCGACCCGCATCCCGCGTCTTTGTCGGGCTGTTTGGCCGTATAGTACTTACTACTTTCGCCGAATAAGATAGAATATCAAGGTTTTCGCCATCTCTTATCCCTTATCCGGGAGAAGGTATTTTCTTTAATGTTTTTTATCGAAAAATTCTGAAATATCTTTCAACATTTTTCTGTTCAGGAACCTTTTAAGTTGGGCATAATCTATTTCAATAGTTAAGCGGCGCTCATTTGTGTGGAAATGCGAGGGAGGGTAATCTCTGATCAAAGCAGCGTTTGAGGATATCTTGCAGCTGGTCGTATTATATTAGATAGGCGTAGCGTTTTCGCGTTCATGAAGCGGGACGGAGCATACGTTTTGGAAAGGCGTAAGCGCAAAAATCAGGTTATTGTTTATTTACAAGAAAACTACGCAACTAATTATAAAACTGGCTTAGATGAATTAAATAATTAGTACACCTATGAAACATTTACTTCATTTCAATAGACCGCACAGGGTTCCCATAATCTCGTCCAAATTATGTTTGAAGCATTGCACTTTCAAGCTTTTTTAAAGTATTTTTTTCCTTAGTTTTCGAATGATTTTGAGTGATGCGTTGCATTTTGGCAGAAAGTAAGAGTTTCAATTTTGACAAGAAATCGGAAGTAGACAAGGTATAATAAATTTTCAGTTTCAATATCTATTTCTATTTGTGATATGGGTCCCTAATTTTGTATTATGTGCCTGAAATAAACGAATTTTATTATTTATTTATTTATTATTATAATAATCTTTGAAATTTTCGAAAAAAAAAATGTTTTGGTATTTTGCCCAGGCATACTAGAGATACAGGTGTATATTCCTGAATCGGAAAGACAGGAAACGTAATGCTTAATTAAGAGACTACTGTTAAAGACTTACTAAAGACCTACTAACTTAATTATTATGTAGCTCTATGGCACTCAGCTCAGTTCCATACAATTAATGAAATCAAGTAAATTCCTACATAAAGCAAAATCCGGTTACTCAAAATAGAAACACATCGCATAGCTTTAAATATTATTAAATTCTGTTGTGCGTTGGCCAGGCTGATTTATTAATGTTTCTTTTTTGTTCGTAGATGTTTTAATTTTTGAAGGCAAGAAAAAAGAAACAAACCGGATAAAATTACGAATACGGAAAGTCTTTTTTAGATTGTTGTACCTTCAGGACAAATTTTTGTCGGGGCAACGAGTACCCGTTTAATTAGATATTAGTCAAAAGGATGTTGGTGGTGTTCCACCCCCGTGCTTCGGAAAGTAAAACGTAGGCTACGTTTTATCCCCTAAATCAGTTTCCATGGGATAAAAGATAAACTTTAAACGTTTCCATAGAAACAACGCGTGCGCGGGCAGAATCTAGTGTTTATACCTATAAAGCTCAGCACAACATTGAATTTCTTTAAAAAGGTCATTATGACACTATCACCATTGATGTAATCATTTGGAGTAAACGGCCTTCTTGATTAGATTTTGTTTTATGTTCTTAATCAATTCACAAATAAGAAGCTCAATTGCTTCAGATGGAAGCTTATGACAAGAGAATTGCACCTGTGTTTGCCACACACTTGTGCCCTATAATTAGTCCTGTGCACACGACTAGTGTTCGTTGAGTTCATAACCATCACATTAACCCCCGCATTATCATCCACATAACATACCTAATCTGGTTTAGAATATTCGGATAAATTTACCTAATTTAAAGTACAGACCGCGACTTTTGAATGAGTCACACACACAATGAGTTATTAATTAGAGTCCACTTTTCATAAGTAAAAAGAGGACTCGACACACGACTATTATATGAAATATATGTAATACTAGCTTCTGCCCGCGGCTTCGCACGCACATTTTCAGTAAAGAATGAATGAATTTAATGAATTAGCACTTTATTGTTCTAAATAAAGTTAACAAAAGTATTATATCTAAATGACAAATTCATTGCACATAGTACAAAAGGCGTACCGTAAAATAAGTAGGTACCTTATAATCTAAGTTAGGCTTTGCTCATAACGTACGCCAAATTTCATCATGATCTGTCTTAAAAGTCGCCTTTTCTCTCCCATACAGATACGCGACGACTCAGCTATATAGCGAATGCAAAATCCTTACCGGCAGACAAATTTTTACGCAACATCTGATTTTAAAACAACATCTTTTACCAAAACTTGAAAATGAGAGTATGCGTAGAGATAAAGCTTTCCATACAATTAGCTCTAGAACTACGTTTGCACAAAACATAGCTCTTTTCTAGCCCCATACATCTACAACTAAATAAATAAGACCGTCTCTTTAAGGAACCTTTCGTATAACGACTGTAAAGCAAAGCTCAACGATTACCTAAAATCCCTAACCTATGACCAGACTGAGGAGTTATTTCGCAGAACATCCTGAAAATCCAATTGATCCCTACTCAATAATAATAATTTCTACCTAGTAACCTAAGTGTCACCTTTCTTTCATTTTTAGGCTAAATAGTCTTATAATAGTCTTATTTATGTTTAAACTAAATTAGATAGGTATGTTTTTGTTTTCTTTCTTATGTGTTTAATCTTACTTGATTTAAATTAGTATATTTTGTTACTTGCAATATACACCATTGTGAGAAAAAAAACCATTAGTTAGCCAGAGCGGGAGCCCTCGCTTCTTAATACAGGTTTCGACTTAGCAAGAGCGAGGAACTCACTAGCGACGCCTTAGAATGGGTCTTTTTCACACATCAGGTATCTGAATACTAAACCTGTAAGTACATTTATTTAGAAATGTTGTTGTGATACCTAGGACGAAATAAACATTTTTATCTTTTTATCATTATCTTATCTGTCGAGTAGTTTTGGAGATCTTAGGAAAAAAAATCAAATTTCTCAATTTTTCGGCTTTATAATATTAGAAGGATGGGATGATCTACGATAGGATAGGATAGCTAATGTTAAGGTACAGAAGAAATCGTTAGGTAGGTTCTTATTTTTTTATTTGGATATAATTATATTCAAGAGTGTAATCAATTATTTACCTTTTGTAAAGTATACACGCACGTACCTAGAATCCAAGATATTTTATGTAAGCACCTAGTAGGTACAACGCAGTCATAGGATCTTTGGTAGGTACTTACAACTAATCAACATTTTTAGGGAAATTGTTTGGTTATGTTTGCAACACTTTTCTAATCTTGTTATGTTTACATCTAGGTTTACAATCTGGTTCACTACTGTAACTATATTTTAGAGTGTATAAATTTGATTGTAAACTGCTTTGTGAACTTATTATAATAAATAAATAAATAAATAATCAACAAAATACTGCTGGACAATATTTTACGTGTAATGCGTTGCTTTTAATTGGTTTTTGTTGTCACCTTGTTCATATCTTATTTTTGCCTGATAACATTACTTTAAACTTGCGTTGCGCTTTCTGAACATTTTTATCAATCTTTTAAACTCTATTAATGTACTCCTAAATTTAACCCTAAAAAGTCGCGGCAAAAAGTCGCCTCTCTAACTACCTAACATTAGACATGAGCAGCGCTGGCGTTGGCCTGCACAAACAGCATTGCTTATTGTCCGCAACTAAATCACGTAACTGCGTAAACAGCAGATTAGTACTCGTGATTGATATAATTGTCGCCGCTTCTACTACGAACATTGATTGCAATATCACTAAAATCAAGTTCGATTGTTTACGTTTTCTGTTGGCCTACATTCACTCGTTCCTTCAGAACACAAATACAGTCATCATCATCACTAATAGAACGACTGACCAGCCAAACTGTATAGTTTCAAAAACTAATGTTATATCGTAACATTGAGGTTAAAGAATCTATATTTCCCATAGAACTATAAATGTTCATTTACAATGAAAATAAGTAATTCGTAAATAATGTTTAAATTACAATTTACCTCTAGGACCTACTTATACGTAGCTATAGGTAATCCAAGTTCTTATATAATAGTGCTATTTAACAGAATTTAGGATAGATAGGTACAAACAAATGTAATAACCAGCCAACAAATAACAAAAATAAACAGGGTAGATTGCAAAACTATTAGCAGTATGACTCTGGCGAAGGATTTTCGTGGGGATTACATACTGTACTTTGCCGTAAGTCGGCTTTGTCAAAAGCCAGGTCCGCGATCACGCTGTACCTAGTAAGTGTAGTTACCTTGGCATTACGGCTCAAGCGTTATGCGTCCTGTACACGTTGGGCCAATGCGTTGGGCCAAGGCGTTGGGCCGACGTGTAGAGGCCTACTTCCTAGCGTCGGTTTTTCGTGCACACATCAAAGGATCTTGGCGCGCTCCTCAAACAGTGTTCACATGTTGGCGTCTTTATTCAGTTCATCTCTATTCGTCAGCCAAGACAGTCGTATTGAGTGTTTGTTATAAATGTTCCCGAGTTACGATGACGATCCTGACAGAATGGAAAAGATGAGGTCTTAATTTTATAGAAATTTACCGAAATTAACCAATAATTTGGAAAGCAAAGCATAAAAAACGTAAGAACAAAAACAAAATGAGTAGGTATCAAAGCTAGTTAAAAAGGTAAACCACATTTATATGTACATATATAAAAGATACTTTAAGTACGTACCTTAAAGTATCTTTAATTTAAATTAGCAGTAATTTGCGTGTTATAGAGTGTATAAGTGCACTTTAATAAATAGTGTTTACTTTAATGTAGTAATGAAATGTACTGTATAAATAAATTGCCGCGGCTGCATTATACTCCACGTCCACCTTTGATGAAGCGCCAATGCGGAATGATCAGTACACCAATGTGTGAACGCAATCTGTTGGCCCAACATGCTGGCCCAGCGCATTTGCCAAATGTGTACAGGCCGCATTAGAAGTTGAAATGTTAGGGTGCATGTTCACAGGCCGGCATCGGACAATTCACACTGGCCCCATCAATGGGTTGCGATACAAGATCCGCACCGCACGGATCGGACTGTTGGCAATGCCGGCGAGGATTGACTTGAAGGCAACTTTTCCGTTCAGTGCAAATGACGTCATACAGATTCGATTAGAGGACGCACAGTGGATTGTCCGATGTCGGCCTGTGAACGCGCACGCGTTTCAACTGCTAACTGCCAAGGTAACTACACTTACCACACCGTGATCGCGCTCCCGGACGATCCACCGCGCTCCGTTCGCGCGCGGCAGGAGGTCGTTCCAAAGGCGCGGGCGGTGTGGACGACGTGGCCGCGCCGCGCGCTCGGTGACCACGAATGCGCAACACGCTCCTGACGGCCTATTTCAATACGCAATCGATTGCTGAAAGAAACGAAACCCGAAATTTCGTGTTGGAGAAATACAATAATTATGTCCCCTGGCTAGACCGCAGCTCGCGGGATCGCTGATACGGTTAAGATGGTCCAGTGTGGTGTCCCATTGAAAATTGATTGGTTTCTTCGACTAAAATTGTCGTCTTTTCATTTGATATCGTTTTGCAGAGTAGATGCCCTGATTTGTCTGATTTATCTGATTTGTGATAATGAGAGAACCACGCCGGCGAACATTGGTAGTGTTGGCTGATCAATCTGATCATTGACAGTTTATACGAGAGCTGTTTGTGTTTACCAACTCTAAGTATAGAGAGATAGAGTTCAATGTGTGCTGGCTTGGTCAGGTAAATACTAGCACAATAGAAAACAGAATACTGAGCGGGTATTATAAGGTTCATCATCATCAACCTATATTAGTCCACTGCTGGACATAGGCTTCCAACATGTCTCATTATAAGTTTGCACAATACCAAAACGGAAACAAGTCTCTTAGTTTCAAACGAACTCAAATAGAAGGTTTTTGTTATTATAGTGCGTAAGCCGGGTTCAAGTCCCGTCGAAGTCAAAAAATTTTGTGAAATTATTTGATTTCTTAGAACTTTTCTTTAATTAAAATTTTCGGATGATAATAACTGATTCGTTGCATTTTAATAATTGAAGTAAAAACACATTGACAAGGTATTACTACTTTTACTATAATCGAGTTCATTTGAAACTACATAATATTGTATTAGGCTTCCACAGTGACCCACACAACACTGGCGACGCACGGAGAATTAACCGTATATTATCACGGCGGAAAAAACGCGTGTGTACATACAATGGCTTCTGACAAACAACACCACCATCGGATGGTTACCGTAATTTTTATTTAAACTGCAATACAATGATTTGATTTGAAGAGAGTACATACCTACTTACCCTACTCATAAAATGACGACGTAGCAAACGATGCGTTATATATTTGATACTACAGTAAGATTATCAAGAAACCTTACCAACATGAAATATGCAAAAATACTACTAATACCTATTTTTGTCACTTTACGACAAGGGTATAAAGTACTTTAGCATATGAAAAGTAGAGGGTGAACCAATAAATCACCGCACGACAGATCATCAGTCTTGCCATTGAGCTCGCTAAACGATGCTTTTCATTTGAAGAGGTACAGGGTAAGCCAGAACATGTGTTTGTAATGGAGGACGGGTCGCTTATGACGCAGATTTGTTAATAATACTCGTATTACTAATATAGAATAATTATAACGACGAATTACTCGTTATTATTAATAGGCATTCCATTCTGCTTTCCTAAATTTACGTTTAATCTTCACACTGTAACACTAATATAATAAATGCGAAAGTTTGGATGTTTAGATATGGATGGATAGATGTTTGTTACCTCTTCACCAAAATTGTTGAACAGATCGGGCTAAAATTTTCATTTTGTATATACATGTAGTTGTAGGCCTCGAATGAAACATAGGCTACTTTTTCTCCCATTAATAAATTCCCATGGGATAAAAATAACCTTTAAACGTTTCTATATAAATAATGCGTGCGTAACTGCAGGCATACACTAGTTATAATAAAATAAAACGTATTTTAGATTCCATTTTAGAAACAAATGACGAATTACTTTGGGCACAGATACTATACTAGCTTTGGGTTGGTGAATAATTTGGAAGTTGTATGTTATACAAATTCTGTAGTGTGCGCGCTTCTTCGGAATAAAAAGTAGCCTATCTCGGAGACGGGCCCGTCTCCTCTCTGCCAAGTTTCATTAAGATCCATACCATCCATTAAGGCCTGAAACAGACAGACCAAATTACTTTCGCTTTTATGTATAATTATTAGTATGGATACTGTTGCCATAGTGGGAAAATAAATAGTGCTGGACAATCTACACAGCATCAAAGGTAGAATGAATTGAATTTCTATAAATATGTAGGTAGGCAAGACTAGGGTAGTGGTTGTAGTGTATATGTAGGTAGGCAAGACTAGGGTAGTGGTTGTAGGTGTAAGGGTACTCACCGTGTACATCCTAAGCTACATAATAATAATATAATAATAATAATAAATCATTTATTTCAGGTAATAAAAAAGGAACCCATATGAAAATGTAAATCTCAATGTAATTTACATTAGGTACATAGATATTCGAGAACTTTTAACCGAATATCCATTAGGCGTTGCAATGTTTTGATCGATATGTAGATATGGTTAGGTTTGATTGGTTAGCTCCAATCCAGAGCATTTATCAACGGGCTATCTCGTCTCTTTGTACAAGGACTTGTGAAGGCGTATTTGCGTTTTGAAATTAATTCAAACGGAATGGTTTTCAAACTTTATCTAAGTGAGCTCCGAAGCACGTTTTCAAGCATTTGAAATTTGATTTTAGGAGAAGATTAAAATATAATCTGTAACTAAAACTCTTTAAAGTAAGGAAACCATACCGACTCTTTGGAACGTTTTGCCGTCCAACTGGTTGATTCAGGTATCTTGGTGAGTGTATCATACTATTTTCGCTGATAGTTCATTCTCTTTGTTCTTATTCCATCAAAATGCAATCTGCACATAAATCAATGACATGCGTATGAGCGATACACTCACGAATCACAGCAGATTCGAGCAGCAGGACAGAGTAGAAGGTAAAAGCTCCCGTTCATCATCATCAGCCTATGTTATTCCGCTGCTGCACATACTACAAGCTACGCAGGACGATATCCACCGGGGGCGGGCAGCAGCGCCTCCTGCAGCACTACCACCGAACTAAAACTGCGATCCCTCATGAGACAATTTAAAACCAATAAGGCGTTTATCAGGAAAAGGTCTACATCCAGCAGTGGACCAATATAAGCTGTTGGGGTTAAGGTCGTTTTAAAATGATATTAAAGTTTAGAGTATAATTCACTAGGCGTCAATCGTCAGCCACTGCGGCCGCAAACCGCGCCAGCCGCATTATGAGCCTCGCCTGTAACTAATTATGTGGTGTATAATATCGCATTTCTAATACATTGCAGTTCAGATACATTTGCACATATCTGGTGGTACTCGACCAGCAAACTGGTGCAGATCCAAGCTGTATATTATAAATCGGAAAGTAGGTAACTCTCTATGTCTGTCTTCCACTTTTTTTTTGTTTGTCTGAGTAATTTTCTTGTTGCTGTCCTTCTCAAGTTTAAACGGTCAAAGGATTTTTTTAAAAATTGGCAAAGGTATGGTGAAAGTACTTCTGTTTTCGCATTTGGACTCGAGTTGGTCCATTAAGCGTTGTTTTGTTTGCCAGCATAGCCAGCCTAATTCCGTCCAGAAGCGCAGAGCTCTCCTGAGGTTCCTTCTTCACAGGCTTCGCGGAGTCCCCCCCGAAGGGTTCCCGCCTTGTCAAGGCGGGGGGGCTTAGTAATCGCGGCCTAGTCACCCGCGATGAAGCTAAGAGGAACCCATGGGGCCGTGCCAACGCAGATGGCGACACGGCTGGCCCCAGGACGGACCGCTCCTCTGGGTTTTGCGTTCTAAGCCCAGTTGGAGCGGTAGTAGGTTGCGGTGTCGTATGGAAGGCACCGCAACTGAGGCGGGCGGCTGTGCTGTATGGGCAGCATGGCCGCAGACAGGTGGAGGCCGCGGCAGGAGAGGAGTGCCGGTATTGAGGTACGCCGCTCTCCCTGCCTTCCGCGGCCTTGGCGGGGTCGCCACCGTTTGATGGCGGACGCGGTGGGGTCGCAGGGGAGGAGGTCTGTCGGAATGACGATGGCCGCTCTCCCTATCCTCTGCCACCGTGTGGCAGGCGGTGGGGCCATTCGACTGACCCGTCGCAGTCAAGGGGACCTTGGGCGTTCGAACACGGGGTCGGTCCCCAAAGTGGTCGTGGCGCGCCATGTGTTTCTAGCGCGTCGCGAAGAGGGGGTGCTGCATACCCCCAGTGAGGGGCCCGATATCGGGCAGCCGCGGTGGGTTCGTGGATGAGTGTAAGCGTCCCCACGTTCCTACCACAAGCGGCAGAGGCGGAAGCACCCTGAGGGTTTTAGTGGTGTAAGAGTCCCACATCATCGTACTGTCTCCCCGTGGCAGTACGATATGCTTGCGCATTTCCCTCAGGATAAAAAAAAAAGGCTTCGCGGAGTGACCTCGGCATGTTGAGGATTTCTGTTCGTTGCACTGTTACTCCCTCGCATTCCAGGACTACGTGGGCAGCTAATTTGGCAAAGGTATAGATGGTATCCCTTTTCATATATTTATTCTAGGATATACATGAGCGAAACCGTGGAAAGAAACTAGTTCTTTTTATAGTTTTAAAAATCATAATAGTTTCGGTAATAGGCGCGCATAAATAATGCAGCACATTATACCGAATAGTTAGGGTATTGGTCTCCAAAACCACCCTAAAATTCGAAACGAAGATCTCTTGAGAGACAGTGAGACAACACTGGAAAGTATTTTTCTTCAGCTTATCGGCTTCGAATTCATAGGTGATACTTACATGAATAGGAAGCCTTATCATTTTTTTGCCGAAAAAGGTTGGTTACTACCTCCAATGTATGTTGATTTATGTCGGAACAATGGTCGTTCTAAGTCTTCTGGGATGAAAGGATTCCCCGCTCATCTTTGTTTCGAGATGCCAAAGAGTGCGAATCCAAAAAAATCAGTCCGTGCATACGCATTTTTTACCTACGAAAATCGGGATACAATTCTCATTTGGAATGTAAAATGTAAGTATAATAAATGATTGCATTTAATAAAATAAACTTTAATTCTAGTTGCAAAAAGTTTGTTCTGCTATCGCAAGTTTTAGTTTAAACTTTCCGAGGTTTTTTCGCTTAGTAAAAACATAAAATTGTTCGGTTGGTCTACGTATCTGTTTAGTATCTAGTAGGTTGATCTAGCGGTCTACCTTTTTAGTATCTAGTAGGTAAATATGCTAATTATTGGGGCGATAATTACTTCCATTTCTGTTGTTATCGGAAAATGTTAATTATGTAGAGTCACTGATTGCTCTCGCATAATACGCGAAATAACGGCTTCACAGGCTTACTGGATTGTTTATAGGGGATTACTACCAAAATTATATTGTATTCTGGTGTCATTTTGTTGCTGGCAAGTTATTATAGTATAAGCTTTGGATTTTTATTCAACATGTTTCTGTTTTAGTCCTTTTTTCATCTCAATGTGTAGCGGCCGCAGTTTCTTTGTAAGTTGTGTTTTATGTAGAGCTGAGCGTTGTGCATCCCAATTTAAAATGTAACTATTAGCAGGTATTTATCGCGTTTATCAATATTTGGATACCCGTGAATAGCTAAATTTTAATGTCATCATCGCGTAGAAATAATAGGAAATTTTTAGGGTTTCGAAGATCGGTTTCGAAACCCTTCTGTCCTTTTTTCCCTCCTTAATAACTCAGCAACTACAGCAGCTATCAACTTGAAATTTAAAATAATAATACATTTCGTGCGCCTGTACAGATTCTAAGAAAAAAAAATTAAAATAAATAAAAAATGAAAATGAACATTTTCCATACAAATTGAGATGTCAAAATTTTAAAAGAGACCTACAGAGTCAAAGTATCAAATGAAAGGTGTTATTTTTCAAAATAGCTTTGAAATTTCTGTAGGCTTCATACTTTTTGAAATATTTTGAAAATATTCGGAAAAATACCCATTCCCCCCCCCCCCCCCTATCTCCAAAGTTTGCAGAGCGATCCATTCAAAATGTATGAAGCGTTTGTAAGGTCTATATTTTACAGGAAAAATATAGAGAAGTCTGTAACATGAACCCTTTTTGAAAAATGGTCAAAAAGAGGGGGGATACTTTTCAAAAGGGGAGGCTACCCCTCTAAGTAGGGTATCATATGAAAGGTATCAGTTTGTACATTTCAAAACAGTTTTTGAAATTTCTGGTGGTTCAATACTTTTCGAATTATTTTGAAAAAAGTCTAAAAATTTACCGCTATACCCTATCACCGAAGCATGCAGAGAGATCCATCTGAAATGTAGGTTGGTACCTACCTACTTGTTTTAGGTCTTCATTAAATTTCGGAGTCTCTAACCAGTACCTTTAGTACATACCTACTTGTTGACAAACGTTCGAAACCCTCGGCGCGCGAGTTACACTCGCACTTGACGGGTCTTGTTTAGTCTCTACTCTACTACATATATGTACCGCAAAAGGTTTTTTAAACTCCGTCTATCGTTCCATTAGTTCTGCAAGAGTTTGTTTCATTTCATTAAATTTTTTTCATGTCATTTTCTTCATTCATAGTAGGTACCACAAGGGTACACTTACTAAGTATTTCTTCAATCCTAGGTGTTTTTTATTTCATAATACGTATTTTTATTGGTTTTTTTCCCTATTTTTCCCTGCGTTATCGATCAGAAATATTTTTTTGGTTAAATTTTTTTTCATCAATTGGGTTCATCTTACCATGCGAGTCTCACATCTTTGAACAGCATTTCTGTGGATGCACAGGATGGAAAGATACACGCACAATAGGAAGCGATTATACCCACGAAAATGGGAATACCTTTTATTACTTGCTCATGAAAATTACTTTCTCATAAACTGGGTAGGCTACCCTGTTTTTTACGCATGGTCGAAACGGCTACCGTTTCGATTCATGAAACCAATGTTTGGTGCTTTATTCTTTGATGTTGAAATAAATGTTTTTTGAAGCGAAAAAATCATCGCATTTGGTTGTTTTTCACTTTGGCTATGGTGCGGGTGGATATTGGAAGAGTATTGAACCAACTTTATTTATTGACCAGTTTTTCTGTCACAATTTTGTACTTAAGACTGGGGCTGTTTTGTTTTGCGCGTGAATAGTGTCACAAGAAATGAAATTTTCTATGACAAAGACTAGCTTAGTATACAGGGTTATTGGTTATTGGTAATTCACTGACACTGGTTCTGCTCATCATCAAGAAAACGTTCGTGGAGACGCAAGGTCTTCATTCTTAAACTTGGTATTGGTAGTAGGTACTACTACACTACTAAAATATACCTATAGATAAATATTTTGATTTCGATGCTAAACCTATGAATTAACGAACGTTTAATCTAGTAGTAGAATAAATGGCTTTTTAGGGTTTCGAGATCGGAGATCGGTTTCGAAACCCTTATGGTCTCGCTTTGTCTGTCCTTTTTTCCCTCTTTAATATCTCGGCAACTATCGCAGTTATTAACTTGAAATTTAAAGTATAATACATTTCGTGCGCCAGTACAGATATATAGAAAAAAATGAAAAATGAAATTGTGTTGCCGAAATTTTAAAAGAGACCTACAATACAAAGTCAAGTGGGGTATGAAAAGTATTAATTTGTACATTTCAAAATTGTTTTTGAAATTTTTGTAGGTTTTATACTTTTTGAAATATTTTGAAAAAAGCCGACAAAATATCCGCCCCCCCCCCCCCCCCCCCCTCCTATCTCCGAAGTATGCAGAGCGACCCATTTAAAATGAATGAAGCGTTTACAGATATGGATCTATATTTTATAAGAAAAATAAAGAGAAGTCTATAAAGAGTACACTTTTTGAAAAATGGTCAAAAACGGGGAGGATAATTTTAAAAGCGGGGGCTACCCCACTGACTGGGGTATCAAATGAAAGATATCGGTTTGGACCGTGGTTTGGACTTTTCACGGCAGTCTTTAAATTTTTTTTAGCTTTCGTACTTTTTAAAATATTCTGAAAAAAGTCGATACATTTACTGTTACATCACCGATGCTGAGACCGATGATAAGGTATTACGCTATTCAGAAAACGAAAGTCGTTTCCGATTCGTTTTCATGCAAAACCAACTTATAAGTCACCTACGTAAGATAGCATCGAAATCATATCTTCGATTATCGTTACGTAACGAATACAGTACGGCCTCTGGGCGGCCGAAATCAGACTAGGTATCAGTTTATTATTGTCAGTAAAATACTCGGCGGATTTAGACTGGCTAAATCCAAGTGAAACTTACCTTACCGCTTTCGCTGTGGGTAGCACATACCGTGCAGGTACGCGATATTCGCTTCCCAGAGACACACTACAAGTCTTTAAGTGTCACGGGAAATTTCATAAAGCACTATTGGCTATACCAAGCGATTGTGTCACGAGGATAAACGGCCTAAAAGTCCAAGTTCCCACCACACCAATACCGGGGTTTAATTAGTTCTCTTCTAGATACTGAAACGTTATTCAGCACAAACACCAGAACTAACAACGGACGAAATTAAACCTAATTATAAGAAGCCCACAGTTGAAATCCAATTGTTGGAGCTAGCTATAATAGCGAACTCTTCAAAGCCACTGCAGCTGGCGAAAACCACACCAATGCTGACTGTCTGTTCATCTACCGAGCCGGGAATAGTAGAGCTAGAGACAGAGACGTAACTTACAGAAACTCACGGTTTACACAGGTAGGACTAAAAATCTTGTACATTATATTATTGTATAATAATGTGAAAACATTTATTCACAAAGAAAATTATACTAGTATTTACAATTGAAACAATTGAGCTAACTGCCGACTGTTGCAAACAGTCTACAGATAGCTCAACTGATCCATATCAACACCAGTCGGAAGCGTCCCCAAGACGCTGGCTGCATTGCCACGCTGTATGGCAATGCTGATACGCTGTGCCAGATATTCACCAGCTCTCGGGTCACGCGTCGCTTCGACCAGACGCTCAGATAGTTTTTTGAAAACCCGAAGAGCCTCGGTAATAATGTTAACTTTACGTAAAAACAAATATCAACTAGTTTTTTTACGATTGTGTTGACCTAATTTTTTATTTCATTAGGTTGTTTTTACCTAATATTTAGCCTGTGCAAGAAGGCTTACTAAAATATCAGATTATTTAAAGGATGAAAAAGCTTGGGACGGGTTTTGCTCCAACCCGAAAAATAACAACTAACCGGCTGAAGGTTTCTTCGTCGCTTTTTTACTTTAATCTACATACTGAAGAGACATAAATCAAAAATATCACTATTTACGTGTCAGTGTTTAATTTTAAGGATTTGACTTTTCGAAGTGTACATTCATAGTATTTTTTCTTGATTCTTATCAATAATAATTATGCTGTCTGACCATTGTACGATTGATTTACTGCATCAACTACACATTGTCTGAGGTCAATAAATGGCGAAGGAGCGCTAATGGGTCAATATTAGCAGGATACAGTCTGACGGTTCCAAACTTGGAGCACTAATGAATTAAGTCTATTCTAAACATAACTTGGGACAGTTGAGGAAGTTTCTCTGACCTAATATAAGGGAAGGTCCCGATCACCCACTGAAACTCGTTGCCTGATCAAAAATAACCATGAAGTCGCCGACACAGCCTGGGGTTTGATGTCGACAGCTTTACTTTGTGGAATCATGTCGGCGACGGTGCCGGCCAACTTTTTGCGACATGTCCGCAACACTCCGGTTCTTGTCAAAAGCATTTCGTGTTGCCGACAATGTTCACCAACCGGCGACACAACCCGGCAGTTTATTGTGTTGACTCCTAGATGTGAAGCCACCAACATCGTACCCACCGGGTTGTGTCGGCGCCGTTGGCGACATTGGTGTATAGACTCTTTAAGAGCTTAATTCAAGAATGAATTTGTATGCATCGATGGATCAAACAGGGTTATGTTTAGTATGTTGTGTTTTGTCTGGAATTCCATTGAGTAGGTATCTTCAGGTCCTTTTCGAAAACATGAGTGAATAGGCCGTAATAATTTGTGGCCTAACGAAGACCTTTTACCTCTATAGGATGGAAAAATAATGTATGGGCTCCGATGACAAGATTATTCTGATTTTATTTGAATACCAAAATTAGGTAACAGAATGAAGGTAGTTACCAAAACCAAACCAAGCGCCGGGTCTTCCGTTTATTCAGACGTTTAATTAGATTATCAAGGCACTTTGATTTTCTGCCGGAACAATTCTCAAGGACTTTGAATATCTCACTTACAATACCTACTCGTATTCATTTGATTTACTGTTATAATGATCCCTAATAAAATCAAGTGAAGTAAAAATTTAATTAATTGACGTAATATAGCTAGTTAACAAATAATATGAGTCCATAGGCTCATGAACGAGCTTAAAAACTGTGTTTCAGGAGTCAGTAATAGGACTGGGCATAAGTAAGTATTAGGTATAGGTAATGTAAAAGGTTTATTTTTATCTAGTTTCTGCGCGCAGCCTCGCACGCGTTGTTTCAATGAAAATTTCTACAGGTTATGCCCATGAGAAATGATTTATGGGATAAAAAGTAGCGTTTGTGTTTTTCCAGGTTTAGACCTAAGTACATAACATCTACGTAAAATTTCAGCCCGATCCGTTTAGTACTTATGGCTTCAAGAAGGAACATTCATACATTCATCCATCCAAACTTTTGCATTTACCTATAATGTTAGTATGAAAGTGCGCCAACTTCCCATTTGGTACAGGGCAGGGGATAATACCCCTGCTTTTTTCCTTTGTTTCGTCTCTTTTAGGCTTCTTACTGATCAACGGTTCTCCTTGTAGTTTTTGGCTGTAACTTGGTAACATTAACTAGAAAAAAATCAGTGCAACCTTGATTCTAAGCCAAGTTCTAACGACAATTGATCACAAATTGAACTGTTCTGTCATCTTTGGGTCGACATAGACGGGCCACTCAAAATCGTCGTCTCCTCTCGCTACGTTTTTAGAGTTATGGATGATGATGAAATGTTCTTAAGCCCCAACGGCCGTGTCATTATTCAAACTCTTCTTAGGACCTTAGTTGGTTTTCAATAATATTTTCTTTTACCTAAGTAACCTATGTAGGTTACCGCAAAAAAATAAAAAAATATGTAATAATACGCGTTCAAAAGTCTCAAGGTCATAATCAGATCCCAGGAATAGATAATCAGGCAATAAAGGATAATCAGGTAAGAGTACCAGGTTTCACTCCAGGTCTTTTTCGAGTGGCTATGCTATCACTAGCCTTGAATCATCATCATCAGCCTATACTAGTCCACGGCTGGACATATGCCTCCCTAATGAGCGCCATAGCGCCCCGTCTTCAATTTGACGCATCCAGCTTTTACCTACAGTTTTTCGCAGGTCGTCATTCATCCCTTCTGGTTGAGAATTCCGATTATGTATTGGGATTTTTTGAGATCCTCAAGGAAAGTGTGGGCAATCCAGTTCCAGTTTCAGCTGCTCTCGCCTATACCCTGATTATTGATAAGCCATTATCTCCGCAGGCACGCCGCCAGCCTCGTTATCTAAACTGCAGATTGTGCACTCATTTATGTAAAACGAGTCTTCGATAACGGCTCATTATCAGAGCCTTATTACCTACTGATAGGGTCTCATTTTGTTAATTAGCTGCTTCGTTAGCAAAGCCGTTTAGATTCGTTTAGTTGACTCAGTTTTCAAACGAAAAAGTTAGTTTAGTCTAACTAGGTTATAAGTTCCAACACGATTTAAAGTAGGAGCGTTGATCGTGTTTGAATCGTCCGATGAGAACGGATCAGGGGGCTTACTCGAAAACGAAAGACTACTGAGACTACACCATTTATTCGCCAATAATTTTCAAAATTAAAAACTCTATGAGCAAGGCAGGGCTACTAGAACCTTTGTACAAACTAAATTGGTACAAACAAAATTAAATAGAAGTTACCTACAGCCGTGACATGACAACAATACAAAATTAAAAAATTTAGAAACCCGCCGACGTTTATTGACTGAACAGATTTTCATGAAACATGGCTAAGGACATGCGCCATAAAATTATCTATCATACAAAAAAACTAAACGAAAATCGGTTTATCTGTTTGGGAGCTACGATACCACAGACAGATACACAGACAGACACGTTAAACTTATAACTCCCCTCTCTTTTTGCGTGTCGGGGTTAAAAAAAAGGTCCTTGCTCAACATAATGCACAGTAGCCATGTCATATTGTCATTTCGATACAGTCATTTTTAAATAAATGAAAATCTGATTCATGACCTAAGTATAAGAATCTAAGGTTGAAACAATACCTTAAGGGCCGATTTTTCAATCCTCAGATAAACAACCAGAGCCTTAGACGATTAGATAGGTTGTCAACACCACAGAGAATATCAGAAAATTTAAAATTTGCTACATAATCACTCTCTTTGTATCAAATGAACTGTATACAGTTCAGTTTTGTTTCTTCAACTCTATAAATCTCCTCGATAACTCGGGGAAACAAAACTGAAACTGAACTTAATAATAATCTGCTGATATTACTATTCAGTTTTATTGAAGGCCCGTTGCCAACGAAGTTCCAGAAACTTCAGACAGCTCAGAGTTTTTGATGGTCTGAAAATAGCGAATACCCACCTTATAAGCTCTTTGGAAAGAGCAAGGGTATTAATATTTATCAGAATAGCGTGAAACCTTGTCAAAGTAAATACACGATAGCGCTGGTTTTACGTCAAAATGGTACCAAACCATCCTACTTGAACGCGCGCGACATAAAATAAACCTGTCTCGTTTTCCAGTTGAACACTTGTAAAATTTTACCATTTTAATGAAACTACCATCTCAGAATCCTTTCGACAGCGTGTTCAAAAATGCACGAGTAAAGCTATAACCATCAGTGACATTCTATTCAATTTTCTGTACTGCAGTTATCGCCTCGAGACGTTGGAACATTCCTTTTGAGTGTTACTGCCTAAAAGCAGGCTGCATTTACACCGGAGCTGTGCGAAGGCAGGCAAGAGACAGATGAAATAGATATACCTACTTCTTAGTGTAAATTATCCTAACTACCCAGCATCATCATGATGATGCTGGCTGATATGATGATGATGATTATGGGAAAAGCCTATGTCGTACATTTTTCCCGTACTACGCCACACATAACGGTCCTGGGCCGCCTCCATCCATTGAATTCCTGCGATTGCTCACATGTCTAAAATGTCGTAGTCGGTTGATGGTCTCCCCACCACACCTCACCTCACCGCAACAGTCTGTATGCTCCACAGCTGGACGCAGGCCTCTTCTGATAAGCGCCTTTTTAATTTTTTCTCATAGGTAATACACACAATCCCATCGCTGGGCATGCGGGTTGGGGATCGGAGATCGGTGGTAGAATTGTTCTGCAAAGGGTGCTGCTCCCGCCCCCAGTGGATATCCCTTGGTCGCCTCTTGCAACACCCGCAGTAAGAGGTGGAGTGGTGCAATTTCTATGCCGGCACCACACATTAAACACTACATTTGCGTTGCCTACCACCCAACACTACGTTTTGCGTTGCATCGCGGCCTCTACTCGAAAACGTTCTAGCTGGATTGATGAAGTGGAAACCGATTTACGAGAATTCGACGTCACAATAACATTAATTTTATTAGAGCAATGTCGCTCGATTTTTATAGTAAGCGAGTAAGTATTCTTTATTAACAATGTTTTTTGTGCGACCTAGCTCTGGTGATAAAAGAGATTTTAGATTCTGACCAGATGTACCATGACCCGATAAATCACCCCTTATGATATGATAAATTCTCATTATAAATTTATAGGGCATTTAGGGCAATATTAAAAGGATATGCATATTTTTAATTTTCGCATCGAATTAAACTCACATTTTTTGCTGCGTCGTCATTCCCGAGTATAAAGACCGCAGCCGCTTGTTTCTGCATTCTGCGACTTTTCCAAGTGTAGGTATAGACCTGCTTTCGCCTTTGTCTCAAGCCCGAGACCAGCTCTATGCATGCAGGTGTTGCACAGATGGAAAATTGCATTTGAAATGTCCTGGCGAAGCAGTCGCTTTATACTGAGATCGTGTGTTTTTATTATTTGAACTGTTCTCTTTTTCTAAATGGAAAGTCTTACCATCAGCTTTTAGTTGCATTAAAGTCTACGTAACCTTATCGTTATAATGTGAACTGTGGAGTTTTGGAAATTTATGGTACAGTCATACAGTCCGTCGAAATCAGAAAGTTGAATGAACGTTGGGTGATTGTTGGGTGGGTGGGTAGGTAGGTACGTTAGGTGAGTAGCCTATGCCCTCTTCGAGCGCATTTTTAGTAAAAATTTGTATGTTATTCCAGGTCCAGATCTGTAAAATTTTTACCGATCCATTCGGTACGTTTGGTGTTATCTTCGGCCAAAATATCTTCACAATGGCACAAACTTTCACCTTTATAATAATTACTAGGATGAGAATGAAAAAGTCTCTCAGCAGCGAGTCATGTGGACTAACAACTTTCATTTTCAAAGATTTCAAAGAAGCCATAACTTTCAACGTTCGAACGTGAGCGGGCTACGACGTCTACTTACGTTAATTATGAATGCGTCAAACTACAATAGATAGTTTTTTATAGTAAAAGAAGCATTCCTTTAGTTAACTGTCCATAGTGTTTCGCTCGCCTTCATCAGGTAGATTCTGATCAAGAAAAGAATAACACCAACGCCTATAAACATTTGAAAAGCATTCTGCAAACATTGCTATGTTTATACAGCAGGAGAACTATCATTCAGAGACATTCACATCCAAAGCTGGGGGCCGTGCATAATTCCGCGAGTTATTAAAGGGATGGTCCCATAAAGTGGGTTTATGGCCCGCTTTAATAAAATACGGATTTGGCCTACAGATTGAAACATAAATATCTGGTCGCCATGTTTGTTTGAAAATGATTGTTTTTAAATTCTTGAAAAAAAGAAGTAAGACCTTTGTTTTCGTATAAAGCTCATATTGAAATGAGCTTCGCAGATTAATTGCTAAACCCTAAACCCGTAAATATCAAAATAGCTATCGCGGCCTCAATCCTCGTCAAGTAAAAAACGCTTGATTGGCAACCCTAATAACGCTACAAAGTTTGGAAGGGTAATTTATTTTAGTATTTTTTAGGAAGAGGAAAATTCTTTCGCACGAAATTCCATGGGATAAAACTGTCGATATAAAAACCCTTTTGCATTGTAATAATTTGACGTGAATCTTTTATGTTTGCTAATGAATACAGGGTATGGAATTTAAATCCGGGCTTTAACGCTTTAATAAACATGAAAACGAACAAAATTGTTTACACACAGAAGCAAAATAACAATGAGTTTGATGTATAGGGGCGCCAAACGACGAGGTAAATCGTAAAAGAGTTTTTTGATATGCAAATAGGAAAACTGAGTTAGAGAATCAGAATGCGAATAGAGAAAGGGGAGAAATTGGAATGGATGAAAAGGTAGAGAAAGGTGACAAAATACCAAGGTACCAGTATAGTCCAAAATTCATTAATATCGCTCTGTCTTCAGTTGCATGTAGCACTAGGCCTATAGTATGTCTGAATTAGTGTCCCGATACTTAATAATCAGCACTTAATAACTATGGAATTTGTAAATGGAAGCTGATTTAGAGGAGATATTTCTGAGCCTTACCTTTTTTTTACAACTGACATTACCCATTCTTGCCACAAATAGTGGTATCATCATCATCATCATCATCATCAGCCTATATTAGTCCACTGCTGGACATAGGCCTCCCCTAATAGTGGTATACTATAGTAAAAATAAAAGTTCCTACCCATAATCAGCAGGTTTGGATAAATGTCGTACTCTAAGTTTATTTTTACGTTACCAATCCATTATCGAAAAAAGACAAATCTCAATAAACCACCAAACAAGTAAAAGGAGATTTGGAAAAATGGGCCCACCCTTCCTACCCAGGTTATTTAGATGTCCCATAAAATATGTTTGTATTAGGTAAGTGTTCCACGCTTGGATTGTCCATTGGCGTTATTTCGGTCATTGCGCCAATACTTTGTAATATTTAGTGGAAACGGTCAGTAACATGCCTTAAAGCATTCCAAAAACAATCCTAAAAGTGCCTGAAATAACAGACTCTCGAGTTTTATTCAGTGGTGCCTACTCCGGTAGTTAGAAGTTTTGAGATTACAGTGAATCATCTCTGAAAAATTATTTCTTTAACACATTAACACTAGGTATTTAATATAGGTACCTAAATTATTTAGTTTTATAATATAGGAATACAAAAATCGTAAAATTTTAGGTAGGTACCTACTTCTGTATTGGCATTGCAATCAAAAAAAGTGTGCGACGATGATGGGAAGACTGTATGTCTGCACCAAAAAATAACAATTGCCTTGAGCATCAAGGCAATTGTTATTTTTAGATTTTTGTGCGTTTTCGGTGGATAATGTAATTCATTCCACACCGGCCGGCGGCCCCGGATGTGGAGATGCTTTAATCCTGGCCGTGCCCGCTGCTGTCAATCACATGCCACGTAATAACCGCTATTCACGGATAACGTGTTCGTAATTTAACACGTCAGTGTATTTTTGATGGAGGTAGGTACCTTAGGTAATAAATGTCGGACGATATCGTCAGGGTAGCCAAAAGACTGTGGTCTCCGAGTGTCATCGATGAAGCCTAATTGAGGGATTAAACTCAGTTATTGGTGTTAATTTTTTGTCATTTATTTTCTTATTTATTAGCACGGCACAGTTTCAAATTATATAATTACATGCAAACAATGAAGTTTTCTTTGTGAATATTAATATAAAACTAAAGTAGCATAAAATGACATATTATTATTATTTTCTAAAGAGCTTCTTAACCTTCTGTTAACTAGGCAGTGATTCCAGTTTTAAGAAAACTTTTGAACAATCAGTGATTATTGGCTATAAACTTATTCAAGGAATAAGAACCTTCACGAAGGTTTATGGAGTTTTTATTGAGGAGATTTTATGACTGTTTACTCATGTACCTCCTCTCTTCAGTGAAAACAATCAGGTAGTCCTTTCGACGTTAGAAACACGTACCTATTTAAGTTAATCTCGAGTACCAACAACGCCGTTGGCGCCGCGCCAGGCCTCGACGGTTACCACCTACCATACTATAATAGTTATTATGTGCTACCATCGGCTTTTAATTAAACTTATGAATAATCGCGCGCAGAACCACCAAGGCTGATAAAGAGCCTTTTTCCCATGTTTGTAGACTAGCTGTTTTTTGCTACTTTAATAAAGGCGAAACTTTGTGAAGATATTTGAGAAAGTGAAGCAATCTTTTTGGTGGATCGAGCTGTGTTATTTTATAATTGTAGATCGGGGAACAACAATTTATGCTACCAAATGAATTTTTATCATGTTTATTAGACTAATACATTTTATAAACGCAAAAGTTTTTATTTAAGTGTGTATGTTTGTTACTCTATCACACTCAAGTGGCGGAACTTATGTGATTGAAATTTGGTACCAAGATTGCTCAAATTATATTGAATTAAAACAAACGCTAATTTTAATCACGGAAAAGTGCAGTGTTCCCGAAGGCTGGTCAACTAATTTAAAATATATGTTTGTTACTTAATAACGCGGTAAGCACCGCGGGACGCAGCTAGTTTTCTTCATAAAAGCGGGTCACAGCTTACTTACCTATAGCTTAGATTGGACCTCGCATGGCTTTCTGTAATAAGCTATACATGATTTGCATCTTATGTATGTATTTTTCCTTTTAACGGGACATTTTGTAAAACCTCTAGCCAGCCCATCTACTTGAGTCACACGGCTGTGAGGCCTACGTGTAGTTTCGGCACCCAATTTACTATACGTGTAGATTGGTTCTTGCGACGGGACGGCTCTTGTAGGTACCTATTTGTACAATTCTCCTCCGATTTTCTCTCTTATGTTGTTATTGTGCGTATAAATGATTTATATTGTACTCTTTATCCTTAATAAGCTACGGTTCTAAAAAGGATTCATTAATAGATAAGTACTAAAGGACTAGGTACTTCTATAGGCAATTGTACCGTCGGTGATAGTAACATCATCAGTAGCCTGTTTTAGCACTGCTGGAGGACATTAGGCCACCTCTAAAGATTCTAGATTTCAATAACTTTATTTCTTTAGGCTTACACAAGTCAATTTTAATACTATAAATAAAAAATAAGGTGTTTTTGATTTTCTTTTTACTAGTGGAAGAAGTGAAAGAGAAAGCACCAGTATATTAAATTTATATGTATATCACATACGAGTTTCTACCCGCGGCTTCGCACGCTTGTTTCTATGGAAACGTTTAAATGTTATTTATCTCCTCCCATGAGAACTGATTTATGGGATAAAACGTAGCCTATGTTTTATTCCAGGCCTCGAACTACCTGTATGCAAAATTTCAGCCCAATCCATTCAGTAGTTTTGGCGTGAAGAACTAGGTAACAAACATCCATATATCCAAACTTTCGCATTTATAATATTAGTGCGATTTGATGTGTCAAACAGCTTCTTTTGTCTTACTAAATCTAAAAAAGCGATTTAAATACATGTCAATATTTATATAAGGCTAATCACAACATTGAATGAGCACAGCGCCCTGTCTTCAGCTTGCCGCATCCAGCATCTTCCAGTACCTATTCTTCCGTAGATCGGTGATCGTCACTTTGAGCTTTAATTCTTTAATAATTGGCCCCTCCTCTATAAAGAATTGGTCCAACTGAACAGTGTTATTTCACTTCGGTCAACAGAAGAAATAAAACGACTCCTTTCCATCTCGCAACTATTTTAATACAGTCAGCTCGCATTACCCATTCCCGTTACATAACAACCTTCATAACTTTAGATGAAGGTTGTTATGTAACGGGAACAGAAATCAAAATTAAAATTTACTGAATAAGCTAATAGACCAGTCAAATTATGCACTCAGGTGATTTACTCCAGGTGCATTAAGTCTACCGGGCCAAATTTTACACAATTAATATGACAGGGTGTCTATTCGGCTGTCGTCAAAACTAAACCAAACTAATTAGACAGCACGATAAGTGATGCCATCCTTTTTATTTCGAACGATAAGAATAGGACAGCAATATTTTTAGTGCTGTCAACTAAGTTTCGTTCAGTTTTGACGACAACCGAATAGACACCGTGTCTTTCATTATTATGTTTCTACACGGTGGCAGCGATAACCGTACGTTAGTGCGATGAGTTAGTCCTCGTCATGCAGGTTATTTTTTAGATATGTCCAGTTGGGTTAAGGTATATCATATCAGAACATGGTGATACCAACACGAGACGCTCGTCTCGTCACCTATGATAAGACAATTATCCCCTTCTAACTATTCGGCAGATACTCCGCTCTGGCATGAGGCCCAGTTGCGACTAAAGCGATTATCGGGTCGGTATAACACGGAGGAATTAAGGAAAATGTAGGGTTCTATCTAGCGAGGACGTCAATAGGATTAGATTCGCTCAGATGTGGGGAAACTGTAGTTGCCTACTAGAATAGTAACTTACTAAACTAAATTTATGATTTGTTTTTGGTGTTTTAATTTATTGTACAACCTTTGCAGTTGGTGAAAGAAAATAGCGGAAGTGTTTTGTTTATCACTGACTCATACCACTTCTACTCGTAGCATAAGATCTGCTCTTACTTTGAGCTCTGCTTTGGGGCCAAATAAAGCTTAATAGATGCCTTTTTATTTATTAATCGTCTTCAAAAAAAAGACCTCCTCCGTTTTTTGGGTTCAGCTGTAAGGGTTACTGAAGTACTGAGTTACTGAAGTTTTTTATTCTGAAGTTTGCTGTTACTTTAATTTCATGATTTACTTACTACCTAATAAATAAATAATTATAATTCTGAACATTGCTGTGTTGACTGTCAGGCTTGGTAGTGTCGTTAATTGTAAACGACACTACTGGTAGTGCGACTGGTAGAGGCCTTGCTAAAAAAAATGTATTTCCGTCGATTTCACCGTCATTTATGCACCGATTTTGATGATTCTTTTGCAGTTGTATATAAGATGATTCTGAGGAGGTCCCATAAAATTTCAGGGATTAGTATTTATCCAACAAAGTTTAAAATTGAGTTTTAAGGGGTTCTGAAGTCGTCGCTTAGTTTTTCAATACAGTCAAATTATTATTTTTACAGTCAGACTCTCGTTTTAAAATCAAATTAATAATATCCAACTAGGTAGGTATTTAATCTTTGTCAACCAGATGTAAAATGTTTTGGTAGGTATTTAATTCTTAGAAGGGCAAACGCCTCCCGCAACCAACTGCGTTAAATAATGATAAAGAAAACCACAAAATGATCCTTCAGGAAAAAACACCTTATTTCATATTATCTCAGTGATAAACTACAGTCTTTATTTGAGGGTAAATTATGTAAGTAGGCAATTTATATTTTGCTTGTATGGAATTTATGAAATGTTTGTGTAGGCAGGCGTTTAGGACACCTTATTTCAAAGGTGATAAAGATGCTTTTAACATGTTTTTATGAGACAAATTGCTACACTGGTTCATCGTTCATCGGTTTGAGTGAGACTAATTTTATTTATCCTTAGATTTTGTTCAGAATATTGTGTACCTATTTGAAATATGCCGAATAGGATAGATTCCTAACGCAACGGGGGTAAATATTCCTCGATCTACAATTTATTTATTTCAAGTAACATTTGGAATACAGGGTGTTACTTTCTTAAGGAAACGTGGCTTTAACACTTTCATTGCGGACGCACACATAGCTCTGCTAGTCCTACTAGCTGTGGCCCGCTCCACATCGGATCGACTCCATACAACAGCTCGGAAATCGTCATCAATCACATAGCAGGCTCAAATTTTCAAAATGAAAATTTAAATAAATTTTAAAATACATATCGATAGATTTATTAAATTGAAATAAATTCTAATCTATTGTACTTTCAGCCCTGATTTAGATCAGGAGTAAATAGCATAAAACGGATTTGAATATTCATGTATGAATTTTGCTTCCCATACAGGGGCCGTGTTACATCTTGTTCCACTCTAGGGTCTTTATAGTTATTATCTCCTGAATCTCGCACGCACTCTCTCTCTATTTTGTTAATCTTGTAGATACTATAAAACTTTTAAATCCATCATGGTTATTAACACTAAAGTCATTAACAACGGGATATTTACCATGATTTGAGTTTTGAGCTTTCCAATATTTCGGCACAGTTTCATGCGCCATGATCACGGAATAACTGACGGCACTGCGAGTGAGTTGTTATTGGCAGATATATCTATCTACCCTCATTTTTTGTCTTTTGCTACGAACGTTACTACTACCACCGGCTTCATTATCGAACGCAACTCGATCACGACACACAACACTAACGGTATCCGAACGCGGGCCGGAGTTAGTGGCAGAAATAGATACTGGACCAGCCTCAGAAACCTAAAAAAATCACAAAACGCAATAAAAGTACGAGTAATTATATTCCAAGCCCGGGTAAACAAACAAGTGGCAATCTGAAGCCCACGCGACCTGCGTGCGCGCAATTGGCATGACGCTACAAGACGCTACATAAAATACTGATCCATAGCACATTTAATGCAGGTAATGGAGGAGTCACGTTCTTGTATCAGATTATAGCAATCACGGATTTTTCCACGTGGATCTAGTAGGTTCCAGATATTTTGTCCGGTCGGTAAGATTTTCAGAAAATAATGATAATCGGTGGGTCTAAGTTAATGGATTTAATGGATTAGCTCAGTGGATCAGAGTGGAATGGAGCTATTTATATTTTATGTATTATTATTTATTGACAAACTAGTGGACCGCAGTGGCGCAAAATACAGAAGTGTGGAAAGAGGCAAGAGACGCTTTTTCTCACTAGTGGGACAGCAGTGTAGCCGTGTAGGGTTATAAATAACCCCTTTTTCCTTGAGGAGTTACGTAACCAACCTGTCTTAACTTGTCTACGTGCAGCAACAGTAGTTTGAGTTGGAGTTGTATTAACTACTCAACCCTTTGCTAGGGGTAGGAAACCATGTTACTCAAAAATTTTAGGATAATATAATAAAAGTGGGAGGGGGAGAACGAGTAGATCAAACCCTTACGTATTCCTATCACCACATGGGAATCACTACCTTAGTTTCTTTTCAATTTTCCAAGAAATTAAGGGAAAATGGCTTCTATGCACTCCGTAGTAATCAATGTGCGTTACTCTTCAATATTTACGTCACGGTTCACCAAAGCATTGAACAAAAAATTTAATTAAACCTTTTCGTCAACACTGAAAACCGTAACCGAATCCGTGATTCACAACACGGCCAACTTCCTTAGTAGAGCATACACGTTCACTCCGATCCAAGGCAGTCCTCACCAAAATTTATCAGAAAATACATCATAATTCAAATCTCAAAGGTACTAAAGGTGTTATCACTTTGAGTGCCCACTAAGCCGACGCTGTTCTTGCGGTCCATTTAGCTGAATAGTAGAGACTGAACAGTGAACTCCTTAAGATCCAAAATAACAATCAACTAATAGAAACAAAATAGAACTTAGGAATATTTACAATTGCAGCCTGTTGCAAGCCAGTTGGTAGCTCAGTTGAGTCTTAAAACATACACAGAGACATTGGTGTTAATTCAGATGTCGCTTAAACGAAACTAACCAATTTGACAGCACTAAAAAAATGATACCATCCATCGATGTAAGTAAAATTCTGGAGATTAGGTACCAGCTTCAGTGGAACGCTCAATTTAGGTCCAATTAGGTCCACCTACTTCAGTCATAGTCGGACTGGTGGTGCCACCGGCGTTCGTGTTTCACGTGCGTATTATTTTCTGGGTCGCACTTCAGTTTAGGTACGTTTTCCCTCAGTCTTTGTTGTTCCTTTGGTAGGTATATTGCAAAATATTGGAAATAGCGTGTCTTTGCGTTCAGTTATAATTGTAACACCACACAGGCCTTTTGTTGAGTTAGCGCTGGGACAATGTACCATAACTACAGAATTTTAATTATATCTATGATGTCATCCTTTTTATTGTGATCATTAACAAAATGATGGCAAAATTTTTAGTCTTGTCAAATTAGTTTAGTTTAGTTTTGGCGACATCTGAATTTACACTGTATTGTTAATAGAAATTTAGTATTAAAAAAGGATCGATTGACCTGTATTATCAAAATTGGATCAGTGACACACAACGAACATCGTTTTTGAGTGGATGGCGAAGAGAAATACTCAAATGAAATCAAATCATTTATTTGCAAACATGGGTCACAAAGATGTAGGTTATTAAGATTGGTAAACACCAGACATGTTTTGCCATAATCTAGGACATGCAAAATGGGTGTTATGGAGTCGGCAGTAGGCATCTAAAAATTCTATTAAGGCGAATAGTAGGGTGGATAGTGGCGCCACTACATAATTAATTTTATAATTACGTTATACAAAGGAATTATCAAAAAATCGGACCGCGCGTAGACGATATCTATCATAAGCTTTTTTTAAATGTATCTTTAATAGTTTTGTACTGTATTATTTAGGCAGATACTTGTTTCAAGAGTTTAGTTCCTATTGGTGGCCCCCAAGCTCTCCAATCAAGGTTTTTGATTGAATAACACAAAACAAAACTATTACAGATACATTAAATAAAAGCTTGTGATAGGTATCGTCTACCAGCGGTCCGATTTTTTGATAATTTCTTTGTATAACTTAATGATTAAATTAAATATGTAGTGGCGCCACTATCACCCCTACTATTCGCCTAAAACAAAAATAAATTTTAAGTTTCACAGTCATAATAAAAAGTAATTGAATACCTTAAACATATGTAAAGTCAAAAATACTACTTATCTCATAGACCATGGATCGGACTGATCATGTATACTTACCTAAGTATCATCTAAGTCAGAATCATTTGCATAGTAAGGTCTTCGAAGAAAAAAAAAAGGAAGCAATCAGCCGTCCTTCGTTTTGTGCGATCTGACGTCATCTGAAACTTCGTTCGTTTTTCAAAGTAGACCACCAGGACTTTGGTGGCATACAGTTCGGGAGGCCTATACAAGCCGTTACTGATGTCGGTAAATAGATATTGTAGTAATGGTTTAATTATGCAACATGGAACTGTAACACTTAAATTGACTTACTAAGGCAGGGCACAAACATAGACACTTTTGTTTCTTGTGTCAGATACAAGCTACCGATGAATATTTGATTTGTATAGAACCATTATGTAATCATCCACTACCTACGCATACGTAAACATTTTTGGTGTCCAGTTGCTCCCACATAACGCATACTAATTGACGATCAAAAAGGGTTCGGTGTCGGTAGCTGGAAACAAAAGTGTCGACGTTTGCGAAGCGCCTTGTGAGTCGTCATGTCGATGCAAAACACAAGTGACTCACTCATGTTTCGTTCATTATAGGACATTTCCGGTGATTATTACCGCCAAAGAGCTATTACTGCTGACTTAGCCTCTGATGACAACGAGTATTAGCCAAATCGTGACGAAGATGACGGGATTGCCAGGCTATTGTTGAAAGCGGTATAACTCTCGTACATTTTGTTTATTTTCAGCAATTTACTATCGTTTTTGAACCTGGCAATTAGTTAATCAGCAATTTTTTTCTGTCTCTTTATAAAAAAAATTTTTCTTGCTACGATATTGTTGCTTTTTTTTTTTTTGTTCTTTATGATGTGGTAGGCGGACTCTCTTTCTTACCTCTTACAATCTAAACGGCTGAATCGATTTTGATATATGAGGTATCAAAATACTTGTCTTCCTTTAAGGTTCGTGACTACATTTTGTAGGCCTTTGCCCTCTCATTTTGTGAAAAATTATAAAGTGGGGACCGACGAGTCAGTATTTTTTTCATAGTTTTCAATTATAATGTTTTGTTACCGTTTTTATGACTTTTTAAGGTATGTACAAACAAACTTATAATAGATCAGATTGTCATTCAGAATTGAAAAAACATAAGCAAATTTTATTTGATGTCTACGGCGCGGGCGGCGCGGCGGCAACTCGTTACGAAAGGGTCATATCTCACTATAAATTGATTAATTGATTAGGCTTGAAATTACATCTTTACTCATCAATTAATGATTACGTTGTAGCTAGAATCAAAACATTGACGAACATAGAATGTGTGGAATTTATTTATGGAATCTCCCCATACGCAAACAAATAATAATTATTTTACGGGTGTTTTGCTCCAGGCTCCCAGGCTCCAACTTTACTGGCAATAAAATGACAATGGGGACATTACAGCAGAAGGGCTATTCTACCTATTATTGAAACAATTGGTAATAATATTTAAATTAATGGCCTTTACGAATTTGATGAATGCATTGTTAGAATTGGTTTGCTAGAAGTGTTGAGAATTAAAACAAACAAGATCCGTCAAATGAAAAAAATCTCTAATCTATCTCTCGGCGCGCGAGTGTAACTCGCGCGCCGAGAGATAGATTAGAGACATCGCTATTTCATGAAAACCTACCAAAAAATAGTATGTACTAACTATATTTTAGATGGATCGCTCTGCATGGGTACTTCGGAGATTAAGTCAATTTATTGGCTTTATATCTTTCCTGTAAAATATAGATACATATTTACGAACGCTTCTTACATTTCAAATGGATCGCTCTGCAATCTTCGGAGATGGGGGGGGGGGGGGGGGGAGGTAATTTTTTTTCACCCTGTATAATAATAAACCGTTAGATTGGTACACCCACCGCACCTGTGTTTCAGAAGGCTCTGCTAACCACAAGAGACTTAGTGCAGTGGACTCACAGTTGATTAGACAACGTGAAAGCTGTTGGGTCTACACACACAAATATGAGGCTTGGGCTTTGGGTAAGGCTAGTGATGCACCTGCTGAAACTATGCAGATAAACTTTGAAGTTTCATAGTTATTTAATTTACGCAAACTTTGTGAGGAACTCCCTTACAAAGCGCAAGCATGGATAATATACTGACACTTTCATGGCCCGACGCACTCCACGGCGCACTTGCCTATCTCCAGCTCCATGTAGCGCCGTAATATAATGGGACTCTATATAGAGCCCGCGACATTACAGTGCATGAAAGTTGTAGGCAGCTAAGCGCGTTTTATCCACGTGTCGGCGGCGGCGGCCCGGTGACTTTGGTATGCAGATTCCTTATGAAGAGATTGGAAAGTCCTGGTAGATTTTCGTCATGGTAAATTTTCGAAGTAAACCCAATATATAAAGCGAAAGAAACCAAATGAATTTGTAACAATCCTGTCCCATATCACACTAATAAATGCGAAAGTTTGAATGGATAGATGGATGGATGTTTGTTACCTCTTCACGCCAAAACTACTGAACGGATCGTGCTGAAATTTTGTATACACTTAATTCTAATTCTGGAATCAAACATAAACTATTAGTAGTACTACATAGTACTTTTTATCACTTATGTCAGTTCCCATGGGATAGAAATTACCTTTAAACGTTTCCATAGAAACAACGCGTGCGAAGCCGCGGGCAGAAGCTAGTAATTTATATTTTCTTGGCTCGGAAGGTGTAGCATTATAGTATTATGTATGTGTGTGCATATTTTGCATGTCTGTCACTGCCCTAACATAGACTTGATAATAAATCATCCAAATATAACATCTAGGCTCTGCCCATCTACGTCTCCAGTGCCTAAACCGTTTGTTATGTACAGAGCAAAGCAAATAACAAGCAAAGGAACATGTTGGTCACGTTTACTATTCACTGACGTTCACTGGAACAAACGGCTAAACACGCTCGTTTACCATTTCAAGAAAACCTAGCACCTCCATTATGAAAATTATTAAACTCGATTAAAAGTAGAAAAAAAGTAGTCATGTGAAATTTGTGCCTAGGACAGGAAACCCTTAGTGATTACTTTGGGGTTAATATCATTAGGATGCCATAATCCCGGCTCTGGGTATACGCTTTCGGGATGGTTCGGTTGTGGGTTTGTACTACAAGAAGCGCTGCTGCCCGCTCACCTCACTTTACCTCACCTGAACAGCCTATATAAGTCCACTGCTGGACGCAGACCTCCCCCTGTTAAGCGCCTTTAATTATTAGCTTTTATCTCATGATGGTATGCCCATAATCCCCACGCGGGGCATGCCCGCCCGTTGGATATTCCATAGTCGAATGTTCCGACATCGAGTGTCCTTTATTGTGAATTATTAACCCCTACAACACTGTCAATAAAAATGATATGCGATAATTGCCAACATTTTTTACTATTACTTAAACTATTGGAAATAAAATAAAGAAACACTGAGTACCTAATATAAAACGCAGTAATTTGTACTTATCTACGAGAGTATTTCAGTTTTTATAATACTAGTTGTAGCAGCTCGTAAATATCTCGTTAAATAACTATCATAAACTCTACAAGTACTTATTCACGAATGGGATTTCCCGAACAACATGGCTGATCAACAAAATAAACTTGTTAATTTTTTTGATTCACCACGAGTTTGATATTTACTCTGATAATAGTCTACTTACAGAATTGTGGGTAATTCTGACACAAATATGATAACCGGCGACTATCTAAAAAATATTTTATACCGTTTGGATGGTAAGGTCTGAAAAAGATCAGTAACTGTAAGCAATAAGGCCGAGTATCGTTTATCATTAGCTAATCTGTATTTTAATTTAGTTTTTCCTGTTATTTGTATTTTTTTACTTGATGTAAAATAAAAGAATGTATTTTAAGATGATGAGGATATACTTACTACAATGTTATAGTTGAAGTCAACTGATGATGATGATGACGTTATTCTAGTCCAATTACGACCGCGAAGGCCCGTCTCAACAGAAACCATATTTTATGTATAGTCTCACAGTTGTGTGTGCGCAAACTGGTTCACTATAAATAGAATATCTCGTATCTAGTAGGTACAATAATAATTAATTATTGTAGTAAAATTACGAATATATAGCTATCCTTTTCCCTTTTGAACAGTTTAAACTTTTTAAACTTGAATTTTTGTAACTTGTGCTTATATATTATTTTCGGATAATTTATTACCTACCTTTCTCTGTGTAGAAGCTGCTTAGCTTAATTCATCTAAGGTTATGTGTTTAATCTTCTAGATCTAAAGCTTTTTGTTTCCCAAAGATAAATAAATAAAATAAAATATTACAATAGCCTAGGGCAGAATGAAATTTCGACCAAGCAGATAATTATTAATTAAAACCCAACAGGGAAACCAAACAGTGTTTGGTTTCTCTTGCAATTATTAATTTAACCTGTCGTATTCAACCAAACTTTTCAGATGTTGGGGCCAAATAAAAGATCCATAATTATGGATATACCTTTTTCTGATCCAATTACCAATGAATTTTGCAGATAATATACTTACAGGTACAGTCAGCTGCACAGACATGTATACACTTCCAAGGTTAAACTTTTATTTTACTCGGAACTTTTCAAATAAAAGGCCACGCACACGTTTTTCGTACAAAGTAGTCATTGTACTTGTGTACATAAATTATCACAAATATACACTATACACTTACTATTTAGTTAAATTGAAAACTTAGGAGTGTATACATATTTTTGCAGCCGACTGTACATAATGGTACTAAATGGTAACACTGACTGGTAACGCGCAACTGAGCGCATCAAACGATTTTTAGTATTATTTGTATGGTTTTCCAAAAAGGTGCGTCTACTGATCCGCGCCGAACGGAGCGGACGCAGCGCCGGCGATCCGTTTACCGATCAGGGATGCACTCGCCGGTCCTCCTTTCATTCCCTCCAGCGCACCGCGCCGCTGGGTTCACAAACAGTATTTACATTTGAAACAATTGAGCTAACTACATACAATCTACAGGTAGCTCAACTGCCCCCCCCCCCCCCCCCCCCCCCCAAGACACTGGCTGCACTGCCCCGCTGGATAACAATGCTGATATGCTACGCCAGATATAGGTATACCAGCTCTTGGGTCGTGACCCAAGAGCTCGCTTCGCGTCGCTTCAACGCCGCTCAACGATCAGATTTTTTTTTACCTGGGGAGCCTCGGTACGTCGTATCTCGACTCCAAGGGAAGCAAATACGTAGGGTCTGTTGAGACCTGCATTATTTGCGCCACTTGAGGTCCTCGGTCAGATCTGCCGCCACACCAGCCCTCACGGATGTCTATTTATAATACTCGTACCAAACATAGCACAAAAGGTGAAATATCAATTTAATGTCACCATTCACACGTTTTTGCCGAGAACATTCAATGAGATTATTTAATTAATGAAGCGGTTTTAACTACGCTGTCATAGATTAAATGCAATTACATCGTTGCATAAAAAGTGGTATAGTGTGGGAAAATGGAGTGATAAATATAATTGAATAATTACATGGGTGGTGGACACTAGTAACTGTGCCGAAATGTGAGAAAACTCTGGTTAAGTTTCAGCGTCCATCCGACTGATGGTCACTTCCGGCGGCCCTGGTTAAGGGGCAATTCAGTGCTAGCAACCTACATCTGGCACTAAGTGCAACCCTGCACGTGTCATCAATATTTTTAATTTTTACTTTTCTAAACTGTGTAGCTGTCTGAATCTACTGAAATCAACGATTTTTATTTATTTAATAACACGTTACAATTGATTTGTAATTAACCACAGTAGTTTCAATATCAGTATTCAAGATTGCCTAGGATAAATCGCTTTCAGCAATAAGGCCGCCTTCTGCACTATGTTTGTTTCTCATTTAGATGTAAGACTATTATTTAAGTTAATTACTAGTATAGTAAAGTGTTCATTCATTCATTCAATATCATTGATCTACTTATCGGTTACGAACCAGAAGACTGAAAAACATTTATTATGTACCCACTTTATTTCCATTTACTATATACATTACTTCCTACACCTAGCAAGCGTGCACTAATTTCAATTCTGATAGAAACACAATGGTGTAACGTCATAACCTCACCGCCTTACTCAAACAATGCTCGCGACGTGATCCTTGGCTCATAGTTCAACGACTTGCAAGTACAGGCGTTACCAGATTAAGCTTTGGTACCTACTCATTTGTCAATGTCTTTGAAAGGTTCTTGTGTTTGGCCCGTTGTCTTGTTAAAAATGAATCTATGTAGAAATATTCATCATTAAACGTCCTTGAGACAAACCACCAGCCAGGTGGTCTAATGATATCGTCGGACGAGTGCGGACAGTTGCCAAAGTAAGCATAGCTTTTTTGATGGATACCAGATGACTGATATACCACAAAATACATAGACATATCATACATATAAAAAGATTTCAAATCCATAACAAATATTATGCAAAATAGAAGTTGTCGGACGAAAAATCAAACTATCAACTTGATACGGGCGGACCTTCACTCATTGCGTCACAAGATTGTGGGCGTTAAATTCCCAGACCAGACCATGCTGATGATCATAATGAGAAGCTACTTTCAGACGGTAACTGCTCAAACATTATTAAGCTAGAATACACGGGAAAGCCTAAATCAAGCCCAACTCACCTCATCCCCCACAAAGAACAATTCCCAACTACTTATCCGCGCCCCGATGACCCTGGGGTCTTAACGACCCGTTAATTACTATAACAAGTTAACGGGAGTTGTAAACACCACAAATGGACGGATAAAGGTTAAGTTTTAATTAAATTTACTTTGTAGTGGCTGGTGGAGTTAGTTGTTAATCCTGGTACTAGATAAATCTAGCACTTTCTTCTTTTTCTCCTAGAGTAGAGGTAGGAAATTGATACCATACAAATAAATACCTTGGATTTTTGCTTATTTAAATTCCAAAAATAGTGTAAATTTCATCAAATCTAATATTTTCCTAGCGGCTGCAGAGCATTTTACACGTGAAATTTCTGTAGGTTTCATACTTTTTGAAATATTTTGAAAAAAGTTGATAAATTGACCTAATCTCCGAAGTATGCAGAGCGTATTTCTTAAAACTAGCTTCTCCCCGCGGCTTCGCACGCGTTGTTTCTATGGAAACGTTTAAAGGTGATTTCTATCCCACGGGAACTGATTTATGGGATAAAAATGGGATTACAATTACCTGTATACAAAATTGCAGCCCGATCCGTTCAGTAGTTTTTACGTGAAAGAGTAACAAACATCCATCCATCCATACTTACAAACTTTCGCGTTCATAATATTATAGTAGGATGTACTTTGGTACGTAGGTACCATTTTTAGGTATTTATTAAATAGGGAAGTCTCTAACCGGTACGAATCTTGTTTTAATTATACTTACTTCGAACAAACTTTGCAAATTTTTAACAAGAAAGAACTCCGTCCAACTGCCTACAGATGTTAAATTAGCTACGATGGTGCTGATCGGCCGAAAACGCCATGAGGGAACTGCTTTCGCGGACGGGTCTCTTTTATTTAGGACAATGCCTTGAGTGTCGATCATCCTCATCCGTAGTGAGATACCGAGAAATAGAAGAAGACGAAAAATACTTATCTTTACCCATAATATGAGAAACCTACATACAGACTTACAGATAGGGTACTATACTATAATCTTAATTACAAAGTATCCAAAAAAATGGAAGTAAAAACCAAGTGATGAATAGGATTAAAAACAATCTTTAGCATGTTAAAGTATTCGCCTACCAAGCACACGCCACGCTGGTAAATTAGACCTTCATCAGGCTATCCTGAGCGATAGATAGATAGCAACCACTGGTTGAGCTGCAGATTCTACAGGAGGTTAAAACGTTCGTTAGATTTCACGCCTCACTGGAGTCACCGGTCAAATAGTATATACCAGAAGAACATCTGCTTAGTTACTAATAAAACAATAGACTAGGATTTACTGTCCACGAATTTCTCTATATTTATCTGGGTTATTTCATGTATTTCTTCGAAAATTTTACAGTTACAATATTTTTTCACTCAATTCATAAATGATAAGTTATATTATTTCTACAATTAAAAAATTACAGAATATATACGACTCTTCTATCTCGACGCCATCTCACTGCTGCACGTTTGATGTTTCTGAACCCTGTTTTTAAAAGTAAAGTAAAGTAAATTAAATTTAATACAATTTATTCAGCATCATCCAGGTCTAAGAAGAGCATGGGTACTAAATACCTGATAAAATTAATGCAAAACATTACGTAGATAGTTTTTTTATTATGCATAGAAAACGCCCGGAACAAATATCTGCAGATCATGCAAACATTTGTCCTGAGGCGGGAATTGAACCCGCAACCCCCTGCGTCGCTGGCAGACCCTCGCTACACCACAGAGTTAGTCAGAGAATTAATCTCGGCTTAACCATATCTATCAGCAACCAGCCCATTATAAACCAAAGCCTTTGTTTGCGGTCCTGCTGATCGAAATAATTCGGTTCTGCGGCGGCGCCAAGGCTTGTACCAAACGCTGTTATTGCTGCGACCGCAACCGCAACTGGAAGCGGAATCGTTGTCGACGACGTGATTTATGGGTAAATAAGGGAAATTCTTGTCTTTGGATCTTAGCCTGTCGATTTAAAGTTGGCGAATAAAATAAAATAATGCTGAACGCGAACATACACACGGAATTATTTAGTCCCAACCAAAGTAACAAGAGCTTGTGATATGAGTACCTACCAGAAACTCAGAACCAAATTATTTGCAGGTCACACGTCACACAGCGCAAGGGTATCTTCTGCATTGCTCCTTCTATCACACTAATTATTATAAATGCGAAAGTTAGGATGGATAGATGGATGCATAAATCAGTTCCCATGGGAAATAAATAACCTCAAAACGTTTCCATAGAAACAACGCGTGCGAAGCCGCGGGCGGCAGCTAGTTAACAATAAACTGTCAAAATCACTTTGGGCATTATTAATAACATACCATGAAGAGATGTGCCACTCACACTGTTGAAGGCAAATGGTACATTAACAAGTCATTTTACATTTATTTATGATTTTATGACGGACAATTTTTTTTAGTTAAAAGTACCTATATGACAAACTAGCTTCTGCCCGCGGCTTCGCACGCGTATTATCGGTATTATAAGTAGCCTATTATCTAAGTTGGGCTTTGCTTAATGCGTACGCCAAATTTCATCTTAAACTGTTCAGTAGTTTTTGAGATCCTAGGTAACAAAAATTCAGATTTCTCAAACTTTCGGCTTTATAATATTAGTAAGAAGGAAGATAGGATATCGCAGCTGTGGAAAAAGATTTTTTCTTTATTTGCAGGGTTCTGTACCTACCTCAAAAGGAAAAAAGGAACCCTTTTAAGATTACTTTGTTGTCCGTCTGTTAGTCTGTCTGTCCGTCTATCAACCCCCGTTTCTCAGGAGGACGTGGAGTTATCAAGTTGAAATTAACATCAAATACTCAAGTCCGTATCTTTTTTTGAAGCCTCGATGTAAATAAAACTTCTAGGTCAACGCAATCAAAAGCTACAGCCGTTTACATATGTCCGAATATTTTCTAATTTCCATTCACATGCACACAAAACTTTTGGGATACTTCCCGTAGACCTAGAATCATGAAATTTGGCAAAAAGTAAGGTCTTATAGCACAAGTAAAGGAAAAAAAATCCAAAAACCGTAAAGTACTTAATCGCAAATAAAAGTTTTAATTTTTGCTAGAACCAAAACCTATGGGAACTTCCCATTGACCTAGAATCATACAATTTGGCAAGAAGCAAGGACAAATATTTTTTTTGTAGTTTATAACAAACATTATTTTTGATTCTCTCCCTGGACCAGAATTTCAGGGTACTTACCTACTTTCCGTTGACCTAGAATTATGATATTTGGCAAGAAACGATGTCTTACCAGTAGTACTTAGTTTTATTTTAGTAGCGTTTAGCTAGTTTTGTTCTAGAATTTGACCTTATATCGATGAAACTGTAGTCTAGAGCCAATGTAGTCAATTTATAACCACCCGCGTCCGAGTCAAACGGTCAAAAACAAAGTGGAATCATTTGTTTGAACTGTCCAGTCAGATTGTTTTCCGTTGAAGCTGCGAAATTTCAATAAGCAATTATTTCCAAAACAGTGAACTGACAACAAAGGCTCGCTACCTATCTGCCAGCCTGCAGATACCTATCTGTTGTTGGCAACAATAACAATATCCGGCGACGCGATCAGGATTGTCCAAAGGATTGCGCGGCAGGATATTAGCCAGTCCGTATTGTTCTGCGCGATTGCCGAGATTGAAATAATTGAATTGATTTATGATTTAGTCTCTATTGATTTGCTCAATGTTTATAGGTATTTAAATGCATGTGTGATTTATGATTAATCACTGATTAATAAAGGAATAATGATCCCCAGTCCGTGTGTCCAGCGTGGGGATTGTGACATTACCCTCTTTTGATAAGAGCAAAAAACCAAATGGTATAAGGAAAAATGCTGGACATTTCACACAACCTCATCATCATACATGCACATGATGTAGTTATACACTTAATTTTTATTATTTGCTTTTTTCTTAATTTTATTTGTTATAATTTTATTGCTTCATTAAGTACGCAATTATTGACGAAAAAATTTTTAGTGATCACACTTAGGTAGTTTATTATAATTCTATTAGTGAATGCCTATTATTAGCTTTCTGTGTCTATTTTAATTTCTATTGTAATTAGATAAGCTGATGGCAATCCGAATTAAATAAATAAATAAATAAAAAAATCATCATCAACCAACATCAGTCCACTGCCGGACATAGACCTCCCCTAATGAGCGCCATAGAGACTTGTCTTCCATCTGCCTGCAGTCTGTAGCTTGCCGCATCTATCTGCCTGCAGTCTTTCGCAGGTCGTCAACCCACCTGGCCGGAGGGCGTCCTACACTACGTTTAGACGTACCTACCTAAAACATCTGCCACTAATAAACTAAAAAAATAAGTGAATAGAAATTGAATTACCGCTTTGTGTCTTATTTAATAATATATTATAGCCTAAAATTTTACTTGTCTGAGTGCTATGATGTAATCCTAAATAAATAAAAGTTTCTGATTTCTGATTTTGCCGAGTCGCCGTCTCCACTCAAGAACTCGTTTAACCCCTGCGGTTATTGGTTCTGTTGGAGATAAGGCTGGCCACTGCCACTTCAGCTAGCTAATTCTTTTTCGAGAGGCTATGTTATAGGGTTGGTATGAAACCTTTCTCTCTTCTTACCTAGACAAAACCAGAGAGTATCTATGTAATAAGTAGTGCTGGACAAACTGCAGCATTATCTAGCCTCAAACTAAGCAGAACTTTATATTTCTATGGGTACCTACCTACATTTAACATAGATAGCACCCAAACACCTGGAACATATCTACAGATCATACAAATAACTTCCCGCTGCGGAGCTGCGAACCCGCTACCCCTGCGTCGCAAGCGGACCTTCGCCCCCTGCCCCACTGAGGTCGTCCATCTCGGAGCTCATGCCAAGAATCCCCCATAGTTCCTTTAATTTACAAACGTTCCTCCCGGATCCCTTAACCTTTGACAAGACCCGAGATGAATGGCACCTATGTTCAAGAGGTATGTGGTAATACATATTGACAGTGAGGCTAAGGCGAGAGGCTGCGTGAAATAGGTTATGTAAATGAGGGTTAAGCTCCGAGGTGAATAAGACTGGCTCTGATTTATGGTCTGTTGAGACATTTTAATTTTAAGATAATAGAAGCTAGACTTTTTTGTTACTTTAATTTTAAAGCTATTCGTGGTTTTTTCCATCAAGCAAAATTCACATTTTTTCTAGTGTTTGTGTCTTAGTGGTTTTCTTAAAGTTTTTAAATATCATCTATCTATCTATACTCCGTGATATCACGAAACGGCTCAGTCAGAAGACCAGCGTTGGTTGTACGCAAATACAACCAACTCATGCTGAGACAGGGACCGTTTTGTGACTTTAACAAACTGTCTATGTTCTTTTGTTCTAATTGTATGTCTGTGTTTGAGTTACAAATAAACGTTTCTATTTCTATTACACAAGTTAAATCATACATAAAAGTTAACAAATAATGGATATTTACAAAGGAGAGCTTAAAAGAGTTTTCTTAGAACAAACCTATTTCTATAAAGATAATTTATGAAACGTGATGTGAATGTGTACTACAAATAAGACAGAATGAAAATTATACAGAGTTGCTTTTAATTTTCTTCTGAGAAGTGCGTAGGTCTTGGTACCAGAGACAGAAAGAGAGAAAGAGAGAATGTAATATTATTTTTAGAGAGAAGTTTTATTTTTTGAGAGTTGAGCGACGTATTAGATAAGTATCTAATTTATTTCTCGCAGGTAGGTAGGTATTCATTTATACTTCGTATTTTAGAATTCTATGGACGTAACGATTTGAATATTGACGACCTCTGTGGCGCAGCGGGCGAAAGTCCGCCTGCGACGCAGGAGGTTGCGGGTTCGATTCCCGCCTCGGAACAAATGTTTGTCCGATCTGCAGATATTTGTTCAGGATGTTCTGGATGTTTTCTATGTAGATAATAATAAAAAATATATATCTATGTAGTGTATTGTATTAAGTATATCAGTTAACTAGTACCCATAACACAAGCTCTGCTTAGCTTGGGACTAGATAATGCTGTGTGAATTGTCCAGCATTATTTATTATTTATTATTATTATTATTATAACACAAGCTCTGCTTAGCTTTGGGCTAGATGCTGTGTGAATTGTAAAGCATTATTTAAAAAAAAATTGGTTTGTATGTTGTTTATCACAATTTTACCATTGAACAGCTTGATCAAGGCTGCACAGGTGCACAGTGCACATAATTATCCGGTCCATTGGGCATTAACGTGGCCAATTGGCCAACAACCCACCGTTTGATTCAGACCAACGACCAACCTGTTATTGTAATCCGTGATCTGATTCTCAGGCAAGGACAATGCGAAAGGAGCTGGTTCTGCGTTACATACTGGAATCATGGTTTATTTCTGATGTTTAACACTTACAATAATGCAGATCACTGATGATCGTGCCGGATCCGCAAGCGAGGAGCGAGTGCTGCAGGGGTATTCAGACTCTCTGCTACCGAGTCATCGAGATAAATAAATATATAAATCGTAAGATGTTGAAACATGGTTCATAAAAAATGTTTTATTATTCATGGAAAACTACTATTGTAGTAGGTTAATCTGGCAAAATATATGAAAAACCACTAAAATATTTGAATTCCGCGCGAATCTGTGTCACATTCCATCTGGGATAAACAGATTTTAATGCACTTGGACAAGAACACAGGCTGTATCTGGGCGAAGGACGTAGGCTACTTTAAATCCAGTAAAAACAGGCATGCAAGGTCGCGGGCAGAAGTTAGTTATAACACCGACGTATTAGGGAACGGAGTAATATTGCGTAAGCCCGCATAAGATAGGGCCCCCATGCATGCGGAACTGTGAACATAATGATAAGAGTACGAATAGGTATTGTTCGTAGATGAAACAATGGAATGTTACTACTCAAAACTCTGTGTGCTTTATTTCCTATATACCCGACAGGTTCCTTGGACGCGTACCTAATCGTGTAGGAAGTTGTATGTTTTTGCAGGAGCCACCTTCCACTTAGTGCATTAGTTTTATTAAATTTTTCTTTATTTTTCCTCGATTATGCTTCCAACCTAAAGCCACACATTACACGACAACTTATCATATAATGTGTACTATCAAACCTTAATCAAACGAAATGCGCGACATTATTTATCGATAAAAATCAGAAAAAAATACATGTTGCATTGATGAGTACAGCATCAAAATTTAATTTGCGAAAGCATCAGGAATTGCTATTCGCCAAAACTATTGTGCTGCGATTTAATATTGACTTAATTAATAGTTATAGCTGATCTCGTCTCGTCCCCGATTTTTGACTATCGTCAAAGTAAACTTGATTTAGAAGAAACCTTTAAAATTTTTCGAAAAAAAACCTACTTGACTGAGGACCATGATATAAATATCTTTTACTTTTAGTTGAGCTACCTGTAGATTGTTTGCAACAGTCATCAGTTAGCTCAATTGTTTCAAATGTAAATTCTATTTTTAATTTATTTCTATGAATTGTAATTTTCTTTTACTAAGTATACTCATTGTTCGTACTGTATACTTTTAGAGTATCTGCAGATCGAGCAACCATTGATTGGCGATTGATGAGTAAACAACCCAGTAACCCAGTTTCACATAACACATACTACCTCGCTGTCTGCAAGCTGCAGTCTGTTTACAAGCATTGTTGCGCCCGCGCACGGCTCCTATACAATAAATGCACAGGCGGATGTTAGACAATGTGGTTTCCCGTGTAAACTACCGCGTAGATACTGCTATAGCAACTTTCAATTCAATTCAATTTATTTATTCATACCATAGGATCACAAAGAACACTTAATGAAATAAAGAGTCAAAGTCAAATATGTACTTAGATTAATAACATTTCAAAGCACACAAGATCATGGAAAATAAATAAACAACAGAAAATACTGTAAGAGAGCTGCAATAGCATTGTCAAAAATGTAAATTAAAATGTTAATGTCAGATTAAATGTCAATCACCAGTTGCAAGAATATTTCATTAATTCAATATTCAATCAACAGTCGACAAAATACTTAGGTAGGTATTTTTTTATCTAAGTACCTAACTTAAGTTATCTCATTGTTGGGCAAAAGATTCTCCCAAATTCTTCCAACTTCATTTTAATTTGATGTTTCTTTACAAAGAATTACCTGAAAATCCTAAATTTTTATTGAATTCCGTCAAAAATTTTATGACACCAACTTGAGATCATTTTCTATAAAAAATCGAAAAAAATCATCGCAATATAACAATAAGTAAAAAACAACAAACAGGAAATTGAGAACTTCCTGAAGTCGGTGAAAAATATCAAAAAAACGGTTGTTTTTTATCAAAATAACCTAAAAAGGCTTAGCTGTGGGAAGCCTACGAGGTTCACAAAGAGCCTCAGTAGTTCAATAGTCATTAGGTGACGACCGTTAACCACTGCAAAGCGTTGGAACCGTCGAGATATAAAACGAAATAAGCTACACTTACAAAGATATTTGTACATATATGTCGAATCGAGATGTGTGACGCAACCAGTTGTAGATTAATTTGATTTACAACAATAAACGGTTTAGTGGTCATAGAGTAAACTTCTGAACGAAAACCTCATTTACTGTCCATACTCTTTGTACTTGTTTAAATTTGCTAACGTTACCAAGAGATGGCGCCGCCGTACGCGTGCAGTTATTCCTCATTCCTTTTAATAACATAGACAACTATGATGATATTATTTTATGCTAGCAATTCTTTACTTCTAGCATTTTGTTTTGTTAAATTGGCTATACTAATCAAACCAAGGTTAACCAATCAGATTGCAATATTAGTTCCGACATGTTGTCAGCCTTCAGTAGCTTTCAGTATCTTGTTTCGTAATGTTGCCTAAACAGATCAGTTATCCAATCAGATTCTGAAGATTAGTTTTGTTATGTTTTGCATCCCGATTATTATTATGTTTTGTAATATTGCCGAGGCTGAACAAGTGTCAAATCAGACTAAAGAATTTACTCTGATATGTTGGTAGAATCAGTAAAATGTAACTAGATATATTTGATTGGTGGAAACGCAAACGTGAAGGTGGTTGACGTTTGGACATGGCTCTTGGTAGGAGTTACCAGAGACGAGAGTTTGGAAAAGAAAGATGGAGGACTTGGGTTGTGAGAAGTATCGAGGGAGGATCGAATTCTCTTGAGTATCGTCGAGGTAACTCCTGAACGAAGGAACTTGTCTGTTCCCACCACGAAATTAACCTACGGAAAATAATAACGTTAATAGTTGGATACTATTGAAATTGCGATAGTTTTACTGATTCTCATATTATGAAAGAAAAGTGCCAATATGACTTGTGATCGTTATTTGTTTGATCGTGAATTTTATTTTCGTAAAATAAAATTGTCGTGTGCTCTTTGGAGTATTTCATTATCATCCACGCGAATCCTACATGTCCGAAACCCGAGATAGCCCACTGATTCCCGTTCCGTCCCGACCTAACACGTGAAGCGACACAGATTCCCGTTTCGACCCAATTCCTGTTTGGACACTGATTCCTATTCACACCCACTTCTAACCTCTTAATTCGACATCAGAAGCGGGGGATAATCGGACTTGAAGCAATGGATCACGTGTGGAGGAAAATCTTCTGCGCACTCTGCTGATAACCCAGAATCTGAATATGATATCTCTCATCAACGCCATGCGTCCTGTGAGTACTCAGAAAGTGATTTTATCGGTTTTTCTCCCATGTAAACCCGACGTCGACGCACGTGCATGGTGTGCTACCGCAGGCTTATACAAGAAAAGAATAAGAACAAGAAAGAAGTGCACTCATGCTGGCACTCAGTGAAGCTCACAAGGGATCGCTTCACGATGGCTATACCAAATATCATTTGCTGGCATGACATGGTGCAATTTTAAGGATCTTTTCTTGGCTCGCTATGCCTTGATCAAAACACCTGCGGCTACCTTCATCAGCATGCACAATAGCAAACTGAAGGAGAGCGAGAATATGGCATCATAAGCAGCACGACTCTCATCGACGTTGATGGCCCGCTTAAGAACATGACGGCGGAAGAGATTAACTCAGCCATGGTTCTGGTCCACGTGTCTCAATTTGATGGAAGGTTACAACATGCTGCATTTACAACGGAAATCAAGACTCGTGACCAATTGCAACGTGAACTCCAAGCATGCTCTTACCTCAAGATGAAGTCAGCCCCTTCGAGCGATAGATTGAACTTCAAGCGACCCAGACCTGCTGGAACTCTGGTCCATCCATGATGCTACGCGTGTGGAAAGTTGGGACATAGCTGTACCGACTGCCACAACAAGGATCCCAAAAGGTCATGTGATCGTTCCACTTCTTTCAGCTCTACTTCGGCAAACAGGCAACGACCAAATGCGCCTGTTCTTACTTGTTACAGGTGTGGTGGTGCTGGCCACTTGTTTGCATAAAACAAGTGCACTATAGCTCCTTCCACTACTTGAAAGCATGGCTCCAGCAACGGTGCTGCAAGCGGTTCCGACAACAATACCAGCGCGGCAGCGAGTAACAGTGCCGGCAACCAGCGTCGTGTAGACATGTACAGTATCGGCAACACCACTGGACAACTAGCCATTTCTTGTGAGCGTTTTCGTTTTAACTATGATTCGGGCACTGAATGTTTTCTCATGCAGGACTTCGTTGCATCCAAATTTTCTGGACTGCGGTTAAATAATACTTTGACTTTAAGGGAAATTGGTCAAGCACGCGTGTTCAGCACTGAACAATTTTTGTGTGAGATTGATATTGATAACCTGAATCTAGAAATTTGTTTCATGTTGTGCCCGACCAATTTCTTTGAAAGTGATATCATGGTATTTTGGTTATTATGCAAGCAAAGACTTCTGCAGCTTCTGTAGTAGTCACAACATCCAGCTGCATTTTATTACAACTGAAGCTAGTCGCGCCAACGGCCAGATTGATCCTACTATCCTAACACACGATTGTTTGAATCGAAGCCCACCTCGGCTCAACTCGGCTGCGGTCGTCGCTTCGGTTCTCCTCGATTGTCTTCGTCAAAATGTGTCTGTTCAACTCGGCTGCGGTCGTCGCATATATCCCGAACGGATGACGAGCACCTTGAAAGGTATATTGACGGCGGTAGAGTCTTCCAAGGAACGTTCTTGGCAGGATGCGTTGGGTAACGTTCAATTAGCCTTGAACTCAACCAACAATCGAGTCACAAAGACCAGTCTTTTTAAGTTGCTTGTGGGTAAGGTTGCGCGTCCACTTAATCTCATGGCCGTAGCAATGTTGACGAGATTATTGACATAGATGCATGAGATCGGGTGTCCCGTAGTATAGAGGAAAATACAAACATGCTACGACAAACAACGGTTTTATTGTAGGCATGTGTCGTTCGATCATTCACAAAGATCCATATCAATCACGACCCGTTAAGAAAATGATCCGGTTCATTTGACCCGAACATTTGAATGATTGTTTTTGCCGGCGGCCTATCATCGGCTCACTTCGATTTTTCGTTTCATTTCGATCTTTTCGATTTTGTGACTGATTGCCTGTGCGAGATCGGTTCGTTTCGTTGCGTGTCGTCGCGTCGTTTCGTTACTGACTGATTTGGTTCTGTGGTGGATCTTTTCGAATTCTCGGTCTAGGTATATCATTCATGATCCAATTATCATTAAATTATGGTGGGTGCATGGAGTGAAGGCTCGCTGCTGAGTAGGTGGATATTTGACCTGAATTGGGATAGGTACTTGCCTACTTATAACGTCTCAAGTTGGAATCTTCTAGTAGGTAGGTATATCTTCGTTAATATATCTTCCTCACAGGAGGTAGAAAGATGTGTAAATACCTACCTATCTTGCGTGCCTCCAACAACCGTCGTTTTATTATACCTAGGTAGGTGCGTCTAAAATGGTCATATTGCGAGATACCTACTACCTTGTATTGAATTGAATGAGAATTTAATTTAGGCAATTGAATAGGTAAGCTTATTAATTTGAGGTGAGGTTTGTCTGTGTCGAATGCTAATACCTAGTTACCTACCTAGGTACCTACAATAACACCTTCGTTCGTTTGATGCTTTTCTTATAAAATAAATTTTATCTTCCTAAAGGATCCCAAGGCTACTAAAAAATGGAATGATTGATGCGACGACTTTGAGGAAAGCTACTTTAGAAATAATAAGGACAACCTACCTACCTAGGTAGGTACTTACCAAAACTTTACAAAGCTTATCCGACTATTGCTAGACCATTTCAATCAGCTTTCATTTCACTTTGATTTAATACCTACCTATGCTTGATATTTTTATGAACTTGTGCAAAGCCGGGGCGGGTTTCCTTGTTGGTAAATTATTTACATAGAGGTACTTACCTAGCCTACCTAGGTAGTAGGTGCGTACAGTAGGTACCTACCTACATACCTACTTGGATGCCCAAGTACTTACATGTACCTGCCTACTCGAAAAATAATAGCCTCCTCTCTCGGGCTATCGGGTAAATCGATTACCTATGATTATTATTCGTCTGTCAGTATAAAATCGATTTGGTTGCTAACTGGTTTTCGTATGGAATGTAAATATTTTGGTAAATAGTTAAAACATTTGTAAGGAAGGTCTTTATAATTAGGGTTTCAAGTAAATTGGAACAAAAGTATCAAGTATCAGTAGTAATATTTTTACTACTATAGGAAGAAAACAGTTGTGTTATACGTAATGTTTGGTAAGGAATAAAGGAATGAATACCTAAGTACCATACTGCGACAACAGACTCTATTGTGTTACCTTAAGGTATCTACTTTTAGTCAGGCTGTGAGTAGATGAGACAGGCCACAGAATGTGTCCTATCCTACTCGCACGCACCACTTACGGACTCGCGAGAGCAAGACGCAGCGGATCTTCGCGTTATGTCGCGGCGCGCGTCTCAGTCATTCACAATGAACCGAACGTGGAAATGAGCGGGTCTTTTCGTCGTGACTGTTCGGAACAATCACGCGCGGCCCGTGATGCGAATCATATGAGCCGTTCGTTCATGATCGACACAATCCTATTTTATTGTAATAAGCCTAAAATCCGGAAATGCGTAGTTGGCGACTTTGTGCTTATTGAAAATCAGGAAAGTAATCAAATAAAATTAGATGCTAAGTTCAAATGACCGTTCAAAATCATTGAAGTACTAGACGGTGTTAGGTACTTACACTAAAATCAATAACGTCAAAAAGAACTTACAAATACCCCCATAATAGTCGGAGAGATACCAGAACAACAGGTTCCATTTGAATTAGACGTATGTAACGATGATGATGATGATGATGATGACGATGACAAAATTAACGATTGTTCATAAAATTTAAATACGCTCCTTGGATTAATAATGCATGTTTTGTGAACGTTTCAGTAGCGCCGGAGCATGTAAGAGGTGCACGTGGCCTGCTTTTTATGCGCAGGATATCCTTTGCGAGGGGTAGCACTTACGCAGCTGAGATGGTTACCTTCTGTAAACGGATCACAAACGATGACAACTTGACGGTAACAGGGCATGACCTGCCGATGGACTGGCAGGGCATGACAAGCCGATGGACTGGCTACCTGTTAATGGACGATGATCGACAGGGCATGACCAGCCGACGGACTGGCTGGGCATGACAAGCCGATGGACTGGCTACCTGTTGATGGACGACGACAGACAGGGCATGACCAGCCGATGGACTGGCTGGGCATGACAAGCCGATGGACTGGCTACCTGTGGATGGACTAGCAGTGCATGACAATCCGATGGACTGGATACCTGCCGACGGACTGGCAGGGCATGACAATCCGATGGACTGGATACCTGCTAACGACCTGACAAAACATGACAAGCCGACGGACGGGCTACGATATTTCGTTTTTTTTTTCATATTTACAATTTACGTTTTAATTTGCTTCCATTTTGTCATTTTTGTTATTATTATTATTTTATTGTTAATTCTTCTTATAAGCGCTATGAAAAATTTTACCTGTTGTTTGTTTGGTTCTGGACGACATGCTAGAATAATTTGAGCATAAATTCCTGTCTCATAAATTACCTGAAAGCCTTTGAAATTCGATTGACAAATTCACTGTCGAAGCAGTTGTTGTACGAGCCGTACAGACTTATTAGTAACACGTATTCTACGTGATCATGTCTTTGACTTAGCTTCAGCCTAGCAACGATTAAAACACTTTCTTACAAGAAGTCAACAAGCTTGGTTGTATTATTCTCTCCGGAGATCAACCACCCATCAGCTCGAAGTCAGGGGGTGCAACCCTTAACTTCCACTCAGCTCATAGCTACCTCTACCAAACAGCAACGTACTCAGCTTACTGTGAGCAAACTGCTCTAACAGTTTTTAAGATTATGGCAGGATAGCCGAGCAAAATACTTTTAGAACGTTTTTGTCTACAGACCCGACACACGAGGGCGTGTGAATGTCAAGTTGGCCGTGTCGAATCGAGATGTGTGACGCAACCAGTTGTAGATTAATTTGATTTACAACAATAAACGGTTTAGTGGTCATAGAGTAAACTTCTGAACGAAAACCTCATTTACTGTCCATACTCTTTGTACTTGTTTAAATTTGCTAACGTTACCAAGAGATGGCGCCGCCGTACGCGTGCAGTTATTCCTCATTCCTTTTAATAACATAGACAACTATGATGATATTATTTTATGCTAGCAATTCTTTACTTCTAGCATTTTGTTTTGTTAAATTGGCTATACTAATCAAACCAAGGTTAACCAATCAGATTGCAATATTAGTTCCGACATGTTGTCAGCCTTCAGTAGCTTTCAGTATCTTGTTTCGTAATGTTGCCTAAACAGATCAGTTATCCAATCAGATTCTGAAGATTAGTTTTGTTATGTTTTGCATCCCGATTATTATTATGTTTTGTAATATTGCCGAGGCTGAACAAGTGTCAAATCAGACTAAAGAATTTACTCTGATATGTTGGTAGAATCAGTAAAATGTAACTAGATATATTTGATTGGTGGAAACGCAAACGTGAAGGTGGTTGACGTTTGGACATGGCTCTTGGTAGGAGTTACCAGAGACGAGAGTTTGGAAAAGAAAGATGGAGGACTTGGGTTGTGAGAAGTATCGAGGGAGGATCGAATTCTCTTGAGTATCGTCGAGGTAACTCCTGAACGAAGGAACTTGTCTGTTCCCACCACGAAATTAACCTACGGAAAATAATAACGTTAATAGTTGGATACTATTGAAATTGCGATAGTTTTACTGATTCTCATATTATGAAAGAAAAGTGCCAATATGACTTGTGATCGTTATTTGTTTGATCGTGAATTTTATTTTCGTAAAATAAAATTGTCGTGTGCTCTTTGGAGTATTTCATTATCATCCACGCGAATCCTACATGTCCGAAACCCGAGATAGCCCACTGATTCCCGTTCCGTCCCGACCTAACACGTGAAGCGACACAGATTCCCGTTTCGACCCAATTCCTGTTTGGACACTGATTCCTATTCACACCCACTTCTAACCTCTTAATTCGACATATATATAACCACTGATACAGCTAACGATGCCTGTACCCAGCGGTGGGTACGATTCTGTGGAAAATAATGATGGTACTCGCACTTGACGAACGTTGTAGCGCGGTGGACGACGCCGACGGTCCGCCTGCGACGCAGGCGGTTGTGAGTTCGATTCCCGCCTCCGGACAAAGGTTTGTATGATTTGCAAACATTCGTTCCAGGTGTTCTGGATGTTGTCTATGCATATACATTTTTTTATCTATGTAGTGTAATGCAATAATTATATCAGTTACCTAGTACCCATAACACAAGCTCTGCTTATCTTAGGGCTAGATAACGCAGTCCAGTATTATTTACTATTATTTTATTACTTTAGCTGATGCTTCTAGAATATGCCCCTCGTCACGTTCTTCCTAGCTTATATAGATTATATGAGACACGTAGGGCGGTATCAAACTGCCGTGATTTTTTAACGAACGTGATTGATGCCGCTTATTTACCACCATGTGATATTCTGACCACATTAACATTATCTTCTACAGATTTCACATTCAGAAATCAAAACCCAAGGCCGTATTATCAAGCCTTCCTGATAACAAAGAGTACCAAAATTCACAGTGGCAACCCAGAGGCGATGTTACTCCCCCGTGCCTTGGACCATTGCTCCTGTCTCTGTAGTGTCAGTTGCTGATCCAACAAATATGAGAGTGCACCTTTGCTTGTGCACAAGGTTCTGCACTGATGTGTAGCGCACTTGGCTAGTCTCTGTTGAGACAGAAATTTGGAGATCATCTTCAAGAGCATAAGAACTACTCTCTCAAGGTCCAGTTACATTTGGCCGAGTCATGGCCAGCCTATGCTTGTCTAATCGGTCTGAAGGCCTTTCCGATGACTCAGCCAACATGGACGGACTTTAAAATGTAGTTCGCATTCGTTTTACATTCTGACAAAAGTGGAATTAATAATTTCCTTAGTACCTACCTACAGTCACCGCCTAAAATAGTGTAACAAATAAAGAATCCAAGATCCCGTGTACACATAAAACCACAGAAACCGATAAACCACACCGTTTGTTAAGCCCGCTCTCCAGAAAACGTTGAACAAATACGACGTAAATAAAAAGCAAAAAGTCTATTGAGAAATAAACAAGGCTCTCAACCCAGAATCACTTTACCTCAACAGCCTAAGGTCCCACTGCTGGACGCAGGCCTCCCCTGATAGGTGCCTTATAGGCTTTCATCTCATGGGGGTAGTGCATAGAGTCCCCACGCGCTGGGCATGCGGGTTGGGGTCACAGTTCGGTGGTACAATTATTCTGCAAGGGGCGCTGCTGCCCTCCCCCGGTGGATATCCCTTAGTCTCCTCTCACGACACCCGCGGGAAGAGATGGGGTGGTGTTAATTCTAAGGCTTCGGCACCACACAGCAGTCGTCGCAGAATCGTCTGAATGAAATCGAATGCACTCTCACCCAGGCCATTCCGTCATTACATTATTATGGTGAAACGTTCATTAGCACTCATTAATAGTTCAGCGCCATTTAAGTCGAGCGCGCTTAGCGGCTTTGGGAATAAATAAAAAAAATGCTGTACTTACCTAATTGTACAGCATTTTTTATTACGGTGATTTTTTTATTATGATGCTGTGTGGATTGTCACACAGCATCATATAGCCCAAAGCTAAGCAGAGCTTGTGTTATGGGTACTAGATAACTGATGTACATAATAAAAAAAGGATGCCTGGAAGAGATCGCTTCTAAGCGATAAGGCCGCCCATTGTACTTGTCTTATGTAATGTCTCCTCGTAATGTTATTTTTATGGTGTACAATAAAGCATTTTGTATTGTATTGTGTATTGTATAATACAATACACTACATAGATATATATTTTTTATTATGCTTAGAAAATACCCAGAACACCATTTGCAGATCGCACAAACATTTGTCACAAGCCAGGAATCAAAACCGCAACCTCCTCTGCCCGCTGCGCTACAGAAGTCGTCGAACACAACCAGAGTTTCAGGAAAAGCTTGTGAATTATAAACTCTTAGTAAATTCCTAAAACTCCCACAAAAGGTAGCACCGCGGGCAGAGCACACAAAAACTCACTCAAGCCACTCAGCCTTATGAAAGCACACAAACAATTCATATAGCAAACAAGGCCCTCGCATATTACCTACAGAAAAGCTACTATTTAGGGTTCCTTGTACACATAACGAAGCCAAAGGACTTTGTCCGTCCTGCGCCTAAGACTTTCATTATACGAAAGGTTTAGCCTCTCCCCGGTTGTGGCAGCGCGGCCTGCCGTCCCGTCGGATTATGAGAGTGAGGGAATAGCAAGTGCACTCGTGTTTGCCCACACACTTGTGCACTATAATATATCCTGCGAAATTGGCTAATCGCGGTTGAGACCGGCCGCCACGAAATTTGGCTAGGAGGACAATCATCGTCATGAAAGCTTTATCAGTCATAGATCTATGCTTGACGTTTATGCCATAGAGAAGCGTTACTCAAGCATAGAATGAGGACTGAGCAAGTTTTCTATAGGCCTTAGTTTTGCATTTGATTATTATTATTATTATGCAGAACGAAGTGGTTTAATCGGGAGCCGTCACTGTCTTTTGTTGTTGAGCCGTCTTTTGTTTTTATGGTTCTTGATAATTTTGATTTTCGAATGACGGACTAGAATGTAGGTACTCAAAACTTTGAATTCTTTCTAAACACCGCTTACTCAGCAAATTTCAACAGGCGGTACTACAAAAACCAACGTAAACACTGGTCTAACAAGCGTTTAGCTAAAGTGTCTAAACAGTTAGACATGGGTTTAACAAGAGTTTAACTCTCGTAACTACGTCTAAGCCGTGTCTAACTGTAAACCGTCGTAAAACGCAGTTTTGTGGAAACGCTTTCATTGAACACGCGCTCAACAGATGTCTAACTTTTTTGTGGTAAGTACAGCGGAAAATAGCGATTAGACTCATGCTTAAGATGACACCTGATACGACATAAAATTGAAATTGATGTTGACGCATGAAGGTGAAAATTAGGGTGTGAAAAATGAGTGATATAATAATTTTTCACTACCTGGTGAAATATTAAGTCAAATTGGCATTTCATGAAGATAAATGTTAAAACATGAACCTCAAGTAATTAGTCATATAGAGATGTATCGTTAGAAAAATACGGTAGGTCCGTAAATTATGGTGAATCATCAATGATGATGACAATAAATGTACAGAGCACTAGACACGGCTCCATTACGGTGCCGTTTGCTGCAGTCTCGATAAATGATATAATAAACTATGAACATGCTGATAAAGAATGCAGGAGTTGTGAGACGAGGAGAACTGTTTACAGACTGTTCAAGAAATATACGTATGTACTGAGGCCTTAATATGGGTTGCACATTAGTTTACGATGTCGATGAACGACCATCATCATTTAAGCCCATTGATTCGTTCAAGTGTGAGCTAGTTTTGTAGAGTTCTTTGTTTCTCAGTAACAACCATCGTCCAATGAGCCAGGTTCTCCGTCTTCCTCCGTTTACCTATCCTATACTCGGTTTTACAATCAGATATTTTTAAATGCAAGTCTCGACAGAGCACATTTGCTCCCCTTGGAGTCGAGACCCTAGGTCCGTGGGGTAGGCTCTCCAGGTTTTTAAAAAATATCTGAGCGTGTCTGGTCGAAGTGACTCGATTATATGCGTTTTTGAAGCAAGTGTTTTTCTTTTAAATGATACTGTGTTTTGTAACTGTTATACGTTTTTCTGAAGTTTTCACTGATTGCCTATGTTGATATAAAGTATCTTGAGTTTTAAAAGCGAGAATAGTATAGGCATCACGTTCACAAAACTATTGCGCGACAAAATAATACAAAATGCCCACACGGGTGCAGAACCAATCGCATCTATAAGTAACTCATGTAATTTGCCAATACATCAAACAAATCAAACCACGGAACCCTTTCACGCAAGACTTTTTCCCACTTTCCCGATAAATTGTAACCCACTCAAGTTTTATATTCCAAAACAGAATACGTTTAGGATCAACTTTCGACCCCCAAACAAGAAAAGTAGTTTGCAAATTTGCCGTAACGACAAGAACGAGGACAGAAACGAGCAGCTCTCATACGATATTCGACCCAATTTAGCCTGCAAACAAAGCTGAAAGTTGTAAATTCCGGGTTTTACTAAGTAAAGGTAGTGGTAGTAAATATAGGGTTAAGGTTCGAGCAGACTGACAACTTCGGAGTGGTTTTGTATGGTGGTTTGGAGTGGTTGGTGTGCCTGGAATAAATTGCCCTTAGCAATAAGCCCACCTTTTATACTGTTTTTTTTATTTACTTATGATATGTATGATTTTTTTTGTCATCTGTCTCATGTATATAAAGTGTTCATTCATTCATAAATTTTTTTTGTAACAGCGTCACCTTAGTCTGTCACCCTGCTGATACTGTTGATATAACTAGGTGTATTGGGGTTAAAATACTTACGGTCTTGAATTCCTCTGGTATATCTTACATAAATTTATTGTCAATCGGCAAGTTTTTCATCTTCAGCTGTTCTTTCAGCGTAGGGTTTCCTTTAAACAACCACAAAAAGTCGCTCGTATGCTCCGACACTTCTAACAGTAGGTAGTTTAAATTCAATAGATTCTGTGGTAACCTTAGAATCTTTGTATCTTAGGACTTTGGGTGTCGGAACGTGAAAGGAATTGTTTATTTTGGAAAGTTAATTGGAAATTATTTGGAGGAAGTAGATCGATATAGCAGCCGGTTTGATGCTTGGAGCCTTGGAGCTACTATAAACTCAATAATATAGATAGAGTGTTCGTTAAGCACATACGAACACTTGAAACACATAACCCACGCCTCAAGGGTAAAAAGGGCGAGGCGAAGGTATCTTCTTAACGTATGAAAAAAAATTAAAACAAATATTATTATTTAAAAAAAATTGCGAAATTTCGGATGTTTAGATGTATGGATGGGTGTTCGCGCCAAAACTACTGAACGGATCGGGCTGAAATTTTGCATATAATTGCATACTTTTAATCCCACAAATCCGTTCCCATGAGATAGAAATAACCTTACAACGTTTCCATGGAAACTACGAATTCGAAGCAGAAACTAGTCACACTAATATTATAAATGCGAAAGTTTGGATGGATGGATGTTTGTTACCTCTTCACGCCAAAACTACTGAACGGATCGGGCTGAAATTTTGTATACAGATAATTATAGTCCTGGAATCAAACATAGGCTATTTTTTATCCCATAAATCAGTTCCCATGGGATAAAAATCACCTTTTAACGTTTCCATAGAAACAACGCGTGCGAAGCCGCGGGCGGCAGCTAGTAATATTATAAATTATTATTAAGTAACTTTGTCTGTCTGTCACTTTCTCGCCTAAACGGCTGAACAGATCTTAATTAAATTCGACAGGAAGGTAAATGGTATCCCAGGACGGGCATAGCCTACTTAAAAAGCGCGCGCGCAGCCGCGGGCAGCAGCTAGTTATAAATAACAATAAATCATACCTACAGTAAAAATATCATAATCGCTTCTGGAAAATTCTGCTTCATTTACTCGAACCTACTTATGATGAAAGTAAATATTTATGGACATTACTTGAAACGTAGTCAACACTTTTATCAAAAGGTATTCGAGTACCTAGGTATTTACCTTCGGTCTAACCTGACTCATACAAGTTCAACGCAAATACAGTCGCCTCCTGGCCAGGGAGTGAATCACGCAATGTAGGTGATTTGTGTAACACAACACCAGTTCTACGATAATGCCTGCCTTCGGAACATTTCTTACTAAATGCACAGCTTCAATAACAGTTCGATGGAGATTTAGCGGAAAACGGATGGACATAATTGTGACTCATAAAAAAAATTGACGAAAATTGCAACTCAAAGCAAGCATCAACTCTACTATCTATATCTATACTAATATTATAAAGAGGAAAGATTTGATTGTTTGTTTGTTTGTTTGTTTGTATTGAATAGGCTCCGAAACTACTGGACTGATTTGAAAAATTATTTCACCGTTAGGAAGCTTACTTGACATGGGCTATATTTTATCCCGAAATTCCCACGGGAACGGGAACTACGCGGGTGAAACCGCGAGGCAATCGTCTTGTTAATTATAAATTAAACTATCAACGAAAATTGCGACTCAAACTGAAAAAATAATAATACTTTTATGCAACTCAAACTATGAAAACAACAACTATACTTTTAATTATAATTGTTTTTTTTTTCGGATTATTCACGAACGACCCGTCATCAATTTAAATCACCTACATATTTCCACTAGAGCAAGCATGTAGGTAGGTTCCAGCAAGTAATCAAATAATATTGATGAATTGATGATGATGACTCAACCGTCGCGTCGGACCGACTATGTTTACAAAATAAATCCGCGTCGAACTTGTGTTCCGTAGCTTCCGTAAGTACATGTGTTTATTAAAGGTGGTGTGTAAATGGTGTCCTTCGAGCAGAATTTTCAGCCACTTCCTAGGCCAGTCTCAACGGAGACTAGCCAGGGCTTAGGACATATTATAGTACACAAGTGTGTCCACACACAGGTTTTCTAATGCTTGAGTAATGCATATGGTAAAGCATTATATACTGCCTCGTTGGTCTAGCGGTCAGCTTGTTCAACCGCTGATTATGAGGTCCTGGGTTCAAATCCCGGGTTGGTCCAATAGTTGTTATTGAGGTTTTTTTTGCAAGAAAATAATAGCAGTAGCAGCTCGGAGCCAGGAAGTTGGCGGTGTTACACCCCCGTGCCTCGGAAAGTACGTTAATCCGTTGGTCCTCTTCCGGCCGTCCCATCGGATTATGAGGGAATAGAGAGTGCACCTGTGTTTGCGCACACACTGTTCACTATAATATGTCCCGCGCACAAGGCTAGTCTCCGATGAGACTGGCCGCCGTGGTCGGCTAATAGGATATTATTATTATGGCGAATGCGATACTCAAGCTTAAATATAGCGATTACTGAGTAAGATTTCATAATACGGGGCATAGTGTTGTGAGCAAAGTTTTTGTGCCAAATGTAGCATACTTCTATTTAAGAAGTACAAGAGAAACCACAAACAAGAAAAATGGCAGATGTCTCTGCCATTTTTCTTGTTGGTGGTTTTTCTTGTAGACAGACAACAGACACGGAATTCATAACACAGCACTTCGTATGATGAAACGATAAAGGATTAGTTAAGGCTTAAATAATATCACCAAATAAACAATTAGTTTGTTAGAAATGACCCTGAGTGAACCTTACGCACTATAATAACCAACACCTAAGTCATGGATGTTATCAAAATGAATTATCAGACAGGTTTCCCCCCACTCCCTGGGGGGGGGGGGGGGGTCACGTTCAGCAGTGGACGTGTAAGTGCTAATGTGGATAAGACACACGGTTCGAACAAAGGGTAGGTTCCGTTTGATAATTTTACAAAGGAACCCAAAAAACTGACCGAGACCTTTGTCTGACACCGCATTCAAGGGCAGACTATTAAAACATCATCCTTGTTGTATAATAATAAACTCTAGGTATTACGTATAAACAAAACTTTGTAACAGTAGGCACAATTGCAATGCATTCAATATTATATTTTCCTAGCATTAAAGAATTGTTGTCGACCCACACTACTCAAAGGTCAGCAGGTAGAGAATCGCTTATGTACAAAAAAAATGTACAATTTTAAGTGCAATAAAAAATATTACACTTTGTGTGTTGCAAATTCAATCTCATTATTCTATTGGAATTAATGTAGAGTAATGAGTTTGAATTTGGAACATCAAAATATGTATGGAAATGTTGACCAAGGAGACTCTTACTACGAGATCTACTTCTATTTGTTTGAATTTGGTTAAATCTTCGCGATTTCAGGTAACAGGGCTGTGATCGCTTGCGCTAGGTCATAAATAAGTACATGACGTTTATGGCTCGTTTTACGAGCATAAAGTGTGAAAATAATGTTCTATCCATCTAACTATCTAATGATGAGTGAGTAACTACCACTTGGTGAAGATAAAGTAGTATATTGTCATTCTTTTTTCTATTCCGAATTTAAAAAAAACATCAGAAGGCGTACAACTGTAAAATTAACTGTTATGAAATCATTTCTCGTCGACGTGGGTAACAGTTTAACGATACTATCGTTAAACTGAACTTCGAGACGACATTTTAAAGAGATAAAGATAAATTTATTTGCTTCAACATAATGTACGTTACAATTGTAGATCTTAAATATTTTAAATGTTTCAATTATGTTCTACCAAAATTAGACATGCAAATTTTTTAAATTATATTTATATTACGTAAATTATTCATGTATTATTAAATGGTCAAAGTTTCAGATTGTCAACTAAAAAGTCATTAATATTACAGTAGCACTTACTTACTAATAATTGTTTTAATTTAGTTTTAAACATAATCTCACTAAGATTAAAAAAAACTGGTTGTCTGTAAAGTCGGTCGTCATGTTTTTTCGTGCGTGCAGCCGGCTCTATCGAATTATAAGACGTTGTCACGTCAAAAGGGCTTTGGTATCTTATTATATAAATTAGGTGCCATAATAGAATATGCTTTTTTGTAACAATGCAGTTTTGCAACTAGGCATACAGAGTCTGTTGTTATCTCGTCTGTTACGGATGGCAATGTCACTCTCAGAGTCGTCGGTGGATCCTGATGTCTGACACATCAAGACTTGTTTTGTCATAATACGACAGCTGCGGTAACAGCTCATATTATGAGCTGTTACCGCAGCTGGTAACATCGAGATACGGTTTCGTTTACAGAGGGCCGTGAACTCGAGTTCACAGTTCCCAATTTCACCAAGGTCAGAAAAAAACTAGTACCTACTAAGTCAAATAATCATCTAGGGCTAGTGCGGCGGCAAATTTGGCCGAGGATCTCAAGAGGCGTAAATATGCAGGTCACGACAGAGCCTACACATTAGCTCCCTTTGGGGTCGAGACCTTAGGTCCGAGGAGTATCGAGGCTCGCTGTTTTAAAAAAAAAAAATTGGTTGTCTGTAAAGTCGGTTTACTGACGATAGTTGAACGTGACTCAAGTAGGAGAGAGACGGATGTTGAGCGCTCTCGCTTGCACTTCAAGCCTTACATGGAACGCCTCAGAGCGAGGTAACGCCTCAGAGCGAGGTAACGCCTCAGAGCGAGGTAACGCATCAGAGCGAGGTAACGCCTCAGAGCGAGGTAACGCCGATTGAGTCATGTTTTTTCGTGCGTGCAGCCGGCTCTATCGAATTATAAGACGTTGTCACGTCAAAAACAAATTGAGCGTCAGGTCGCAGCAACGCGTAGCCCGAGAGCTGGTGAGTATCTGGCGCTAATCAAATCAAATCAGAAACTCTTTATTTCATTAAATACAATGTCACTGTGCACTACACGTGTGTACAGTGACACTTCCGTCTGGTATTGATTTGGATCAGTTGAGCTAACTGTAGATTGTTTGCAGCTGTCTGCAGTTAGCTCAATTGTTTCAATTATATACTTAAACTAGTTCTAATTTGTTTAAATAATCTTTTACAATCAGCTGTAACAGAGTTCTTTGTCTCTCGAGAGTTGAGTTTAGTCACGTTCCTATAAAGTATAGATAACCACGTAATTCAGATAAAAACATTAATTTTCCCAGAAAAATACCGAGGAAGCAAGGACATCATCTAAAAGTAGTCCGAATCGGTGTGATAATCTGAACAAATGAGTTTAGTATGCAAATTAAGAGTTGGTTTCCTCGTTCAGCAAAAATGTAGCAATGACGCATTCTGCAGCTTTAAAACCACGTATTAAACGGGTTTGTGGTAAGTTTGTGCGTTTGTTACTCTGCCATGAGCATCATATGGCCTCTTTAGAAGATGCCTGGGGTTCTACATGCGCTCAAGACAAGACACAACACGAGCAAGACGTCTCCTGATCTGCCATGACGGCGAATATCTGAATATATAAATAAATAACACTGGAAAATTCACACAGCATCATCTAGCCCCAAGCTAAGCAGAGCTTGTGTTTATGGTAAACAATAGAGGACTGATATACCAAATTATTGAGTGGAGACCGCGACTCGGCAAACGTAGTGTAGGATGCCCTTCAGCCAGATAGGATGACGATCTCCGAAAGAATGCAGGCAGATGCTGGATGTGGCAAGCTGAAGACAGGGCGCTATGGCGCTCATAAGGGGAGGCATATGTCCAGCAGTGGACTAATATAGGCTCATGATGATGATGATGATGATGATGATACCTAATACATTACATGGATAAGTATTTTTTATTCTACATGAAAAATCCCGCACCCCAACGGGAACAAATATTTGCAGATTGTACAAACAATTGTCTCAAGGCGGGAATCAAACCCGCAAACATCCATGAATCCATGGTATCGATCCTCGATAGCATACAGTATCATCTTTTCTCATCTACTCAAACTGAGGACTACCACAGTCATCGTTGTAGAGCATTCATAGTGATCATCAGCCCATAACAGTTCACTGCCTCCCCATAGTCTTCAAATTACCGTATCTAGCACCTGCTAGCAGTCTTTCGCAGGTCGTCATCCCACCTAGCCCATGGTAGAGCACTAATATAGACATTAAAGGTTTTGGGTGGGCAGCTTACACCGGGAATTATCCCATCTTCATCCCGTAAATGGTAGAGAGTTGAAATGCTAAAGAAAAAACGTTAAGTGGCCAACGTCCTCACAACGTTGAATTTTTTTTTGTATTTCATTATTTCAGATAATTAAATGATCCATATTACCCTCACACAAAATAAAATTAAATTTACACAGTCAATAAATTAATAAATAGTAATATTAGAAAAATTATATTAGCTGTAAAAAACTAGTTGTTAAATTATAATTACTTAGTTGTAGTAAAATTATATGTTAAGTACCGAACACCGAAGTTAAGCAACGTCGCGAGCGGTCAGTACTTGCGTAGGTGACCGCGTCATGATGGATTCTCATCATTTTCATTTTTTTTTCGATCTAGAAAATCGGTGTATTTAAGTTCGCTTACTTATACGATGGTACAGAACTCTCCGTGTGCGAGGCGACTCGCACTTGCCGGTTTTATTAAGATGCGTCACCAGATCTTTAGAAAAATGTCAATTTGCGATTTTTATCGCTCCCGAATATATATAATTAACTGGGTGAAATAACGTAGACGTCCCACATAGCGGGCCCACAGGAGTATATCGTTGGCAATGAAAGTGATATGGGAGTAAAGAAGGGGCCAACAGAGAGTAAAGATACTGTACCTACCTACTATTAGTAAGATTATTACAGAAACCAAGTTACACATTCAGGTTAATAGCAATTGGTACATCTCTAATTGGGATATGTTTAACTGAAGTTAATGGATTAGAAACTAAGGTTTTTGTACCAATAAAGTTAACGCAAAAGTAACGGATATATAAAATTAACAATAAACTTGAGAGCAGAGAAACTAAAAATGCCACACTAATAAGTACAAATAAAGGCAAACGTTTGGATGTTACCTACTACCAAAAGTACTGAACGGACCAAGCTCAAATTTTGAACAAAATGTAGCAAATGTACCTAGTAATAAACGAATACCCTAATATTAAGGCTGGAGTACGTAGTACTATACATGTAGTTATTTTTGGCTGAAGTAAAGTAACACAGTGACTCATTTATATCTTCTAAGTTATGCCATAAATCAAATAAAGCATCAAAGTCACAAAACCATCTGAGTTGTCTTTGTCTCAGAGACAAAGGTTTTGTCTTAAAAGTTTACAATCAATACCTCACTTAAAAAATGTAAGGATCTGCCTATGGTTTCACTCGTGTGCTAACCATAACTGCAATTAAAACAAGTTTAACAACTGTCAAAGCCATTGGACTTGCGTGAATTGAATATATATTATATAATATAATCCATATGGTTGACCTGGCTCATAGTTGAGGAAATAGAAATAACTGGAAGCTCAAAGATTTTCCAAAAGTTTTTCTTGAAACAAATTCTACCGTTTTATTTTGTAGAGACGCCATGACAGGCTACAAATTAAGATCCCGTCTAGTTTTTGTGTGGATCACCTTGAAGACGAATGTCAGAAGTGCTGTGCATTAAGGATCACCTCTACATGCGTGAATCCTGCGGCTGGTCAATATTAAATTAAAGCTATGTGAATGTGAAGCCACGATCATAGAGTTGTTTTAAATATTTACAGAACGTGAGTGTTGACCCCGGTGGCGGCGTGGCAACGGGAGTTTGTTGAGAGAATTCTGTAAAGAATTCTGTAAAAACTCTCAAAGTCTAAATTGAAATGATCCAGAATTCGATTCAGTTCAAAAATCCTCGTCGACAGGGAATTTGTACAACTTTTTAAGCTCGCGATACTTTCGCCTGTGGATTTGGCCCCTTAAAATGTAGACAAGATTATATTTCAAATCACCAAGTCATATAATATCGATATCCTTATTGACTTGGAAACTTGTTACAGTTTCTTGCAATCTAATTTATGTTGGTCTGAACTTTGGCCGTGAGATGTTTTTTAACGTAAAACCGCACGAGAAAATTTAATATTATCTTCTTGACTAAATGCTTTTGGTTGGGCTTTCCACTTATATGTGAAGATAATAATAGGTATCAGGCTTTTTATAACCTCCTGGGGCCCTTCGCAACCCATTGAGACGTAATCGGAACCTTATGACCTGTCATTTCAATGATGACCTTATGATTTCTAAAGGAAGTGTAACTACATCATCGCGTATCGAAAACCGCATCCATTTGATTCGAATACTACCTATAAGGTTTGTTTAGGACTTAATTTCATTTCATTTGTTTTTTTCTGGGTCATGGACGATGGAACAAATCAGTGTAACTAATATGGCTGATGCTATAAAAACCAAACGGTGGCAAACTAATGGCCATTTTAAATCCTTAGTTATGTCACAGAATAATTATATATGTAGGTATACAGCCAGGTGTGTAGAAGTATACCTATAAGGCTATAGCAAAATCCTTGAGCAAAATGAAACAATCGAAAACATTTTATGTTTCGTTTTTGAATTACGGAACCATTGTATTGAGTTCACATAAGTACCAACATCAGATAAAAACATTCTATTCAAACACGTCAATCGAATTATTTCTATGTGGTTCCATAGACCAGAATGTTCCATTGTCTGCGTACACGCATCAGTATTCATCTCACCACACGTCATTTTAACCGCATCGCTAAACGCATACCAAACAAAAACTTCGACATTCAATAAAAAATATTTATTACAATACTGATTAAATACTTAACCTATATCACTTTAGGGTGTAACTTCGTTTAGCGCGTTGTCGCCTTGGGGGATCACATTCGAGTTTTCGGTGATCTCCTCTCGGTCTGTCTGCGGGGTCGTCGGCTCTCTTCGGTCTTCTTCGGATACGATTTCAGGTTCGGTGCTACCAGACGGTGACGAAACGTCTAACTTCTCGGTGACCTCCGCCTTCTCTGTGACTGTAGTCTCCTTCTCCGTGATCTCAGGCAGTCTTTCGGCTATTTCCACAAACTCAGGGGTGACGGGAGCTGCGATTTCCTTCTTGAGAGGAGCGCCGGTCTCAACGATGGTGACTTCTCTGTCGGTTTCCTTCGCTCGGTTGACTTTGCCGGTAATTGGAGCGTTGACGATTAGATACCCATCGTTGGTCAGCTCGGCGGTCACGTCGGATCCGCTCGAGTTGCTCGGCAGCGTGTATGTGTGGAAGAACTGGCTTGCGAACAGATCATGATCAGCCTCCTTCGCCTCATGCGTTCCCTGCACGAAGATGAAGTCTCCCTTGACCTTGACCTTCAGGTCCTTCTTAGTGTAGTCCTTGACTTGCACGATCACTTGGAACTTGTTGTCATCGCTGACGATCCTTGGGCCTAGATCCTCGAAGCTCGGGAACAGCTTCCAAAGCGGCGCGAAGATCTTCGTTATATCCCCAAAGTATGGCACGCTGAACCACGGGGCGGGCATAACAGGGATGAACTCATCGTTCGTGATTGTTGTGATGGGCTTAGGTATCGGTTTCTCTGAGGCTGGCAGCGCTACGGCTGTGGCAATAAGGGCCAAGATCGCCAAGCAACGCGTTGAGTACATGGTTCCGTGTGAACTGTACGGTGATGCAATACGAACTGAAGCGGGCGCGGGCGGCGGACGCTATATACCGGCGCGGGGGCAGGGGTGCGTAAGCGCATCGCTGGACGTGCAAATCGCATAAATAGAAAAGACTAGTCACAAACAGATATGACAAATTGATCGTTAAAATTAAGTACTGGATGAATTACAAAATCGACGACGGTGATGGATTATTGACACTTTTGTTTTATTTTCATATTGGGACTTACTTTTGTATACCTACTAAAGCAAATCTCAATATGCAAATGAAACATAATTTTATTTTATCCAGCTAATTTATTATTCAGAGCTCGTAACCTTGCTTGATTTTGATTAACGTTGAATATGATTATTAAAATTCGAAGACAAACTGATGAAAGTTCGCTAATGAAGAAAATTTGGGGAATTTAGTTCATTACTCGTACTAGCATTGTGCTCCTTAAATACTCTGGGATTGTTACAAGATGGACTTTTTGACATTGAAGGTCTCTTTCATCCAAGATAGAGTACAATCACATCAAAATTTCTATTACAGAATATAAATTGTGTTTTATTCTTCGAAATGAAATATTTAAATATTAAATTTCTGAGTTGGAAATGGGTCTAAATATTTAAATTCAACGGTGACCATGCAATCAGAGTAAAAGCTCGTTTTTTCGCATTGTTTAACAAACAAAGGTTCTGATTACGCATCGCTTCTTTTTAATTTACGGATTTTAATTAATGCTTATCAAAGAAAAAAATATTTATAATAGTTAATAAATTGTAAATTTCAAAGTGTGCAGCTTTATTGAAACCAGTTTGTGATATAATTGATTAAGCTTTGCATAATTTGTTCATATAGTATATCAGATTTTGAACAAATAATGTACGTAAAGCAAAATAATAATAACTTTTTAATAATGGATTATTTTGTGCCAGTAATTAATTAGTTTTTCACAAAATATTAATAGGCGATTGACCTGAACGTCTGATATGTTGTTAATAGCAACAAGGTTAGTACGACAGAATTGTAGGCAAATTTTCGCCGTCTCACAACGAAGTGCCTGATCTACGCATACCTAAACCAAAACATTCGCTCTATGTGAAATCGCGGTAACCTTGGAAGGCCGCTCTAGAGCTCTCCAAACAGCTCATTTCTTACTCATGACTCCAATTTCCTACATTTTCTTTCGTTTGTTTCAACATTTGTACTTTTCTTCGTGACAATTGATGTTTTGTAAATTACCTCGTTCGGTTACGGACGTGTTTGTAAAAGATAGTTAGTATAGTACTTTAACAGCACCTTTGTAGTTAATCGATGTTCCTTAAAATATTTTTTTGTAATGTGAATAATCTATTATTATTTGTAAGTTTACGTAAGGGGTAACTAGGCGACTAATTATACCATTCTAAAACCATTCATTATGAAACTCTACATGATCTAAACTTTTCCCTTGTGCTAACATGGGTCACGAAAACCAGCAGTTGATTAGTCCGTGGTGATGGCTTTACTTTTCAGAAAATGTGAACGAAGCTGCGAGCAGAAGCTACTCAAGCATTTTAGTGAGCAGGGTTGTGTGATATTATGCACCTCAGGTGTGAGACTCAATTACCAAACTGACATTTCATAATGCTTTAGAACAATTATAAGAATTTATTTGGTGTTTTGGGGTCTGTGTGATCTTTCTGTAAATAATTCTAATCTTCAATCTTTCATCTTCCAAAACTCATAAAATAACTAAAATAAAGTACCTACCTAACCCAGCAGTGGATAAAATCCAGCTGAGAATGATGATAATGAAAATTTTAAATTTAATTTGGAAATCCAGAGGGCCAGCCGACTAAAATCGTCTTCTCGTATAACCGGTCTATGTATGGTATGCCTAATTCCGTTGACTGTAAATACATTGCTTTCATAAAACACTAAGAAATTCGCGAATTCCAAAACCAATCTTTCCTTATCCGTAAAATATTTTTGGAAATAAAAATAAAGCTTGTAAAAATTCCTCTCAACCTTCGCTTTCATCCATAAACCATGTTGAACCTGGCCCATGACCATCCCGAGACAAATGCAATAAATAACGAACATTACCGAACATTGCCGAAGAACCGGTCGTGTGGAGTGCTTTTAGGTTCAAGGGCCTGCACTAGAGGGTCACCAACCCACACTGCAACCAAAAATGAACTTTGCAACTTTAAGTAAAGAGTTAATAATACATTTTCTGTTTCAGAATTATTAATGAATAATGTTACTGAAATAATAACGTAAATTATCAACCTTATATCAAGATCGTAGAGTTTAAATTGGATTGTATTTTTATGCAAAGATTGCATGTCTTGCGAAGGTTTTTGGCACTCTTTGGGGTATCATTTTCGTTTGATTTTATCGGACTTCTAATTTACATTGCATTTAAAAGAAATTTAGATATTTTTGGAATTATACAGGTTCACAGAATCAGTAGCTGTAGCGGCACAGATTATTAGGTAATGTTTCCTTGGTAGTATCATGTAGTACCTATCTACCTAGAATACCGAGGTGTATTCCGACGCAACCTACCCCTTGATTCGCTATGAATAGCTATCGCGATTGTAAATTGTCTCGCTGTCAATTAAAACATGTCATTTACACTGCACTTGCAGGCTTAGGCAATCATAAAGAGGGTGCCAAGTAACATATAACATAAGCCGAGATCAACTTGTGAGATTTCTTGAATTTCGTGTTCTTTTACACGCACTCTTGCATTATATAAGATTATAAAATATTTCACGTTTTTTGCCTGCTTTTCAGAAAATTGTTAAAAAAGTTCATAATTTAATTTAATTATCACAAAAAAATTATGTAAAAACTTTGAAATCTTGAAACAAAAATAATAATTTTTAAATTTACGTAATACAACACGAAAGTGAAGGCAAAAAGTCTCAAAGTTCAGACAAAAAATTAAATTCAATTTCGACGACCTCAGTGGCGCGGCGGGCGAATGTCCGCCTGCGACGCCGGACTTTGCGGGTTCGATTCCCGATAAGCCCGATAAGGCCTCCTCCTGATAAGCGCCTTATTGGTTTTTATCTCATGGGGGTAATGCCCACAATGCCCACGCTGGGCATGCGGGTAGGGGGTCGCAATTCAGTGGTAGAATTGTTCCGTAGGGGGCGCTGCTGTCCATCCTCGGTGGATATCCCTTAGTCGCCTCTCACGACACTCGCGGGAAGAGTTGGGGTGGTGCAAGTTCTAAGCCGGCACCACACAGTAATCTTGGCACTTGAAAACTAATATTATAATGCGAAACCGTGTTAGTTTAAAGTTTAAAGTGCCTCGTTGGTCTAGCGGTCAGCTTGTTCAACCGCTGATTATGAGGTCCTGGGTTCGAATCCCTCTTTCTAGCAAGAAAAATTCACAGCAGCCCGGAGTCAGGCAGTTGGCGGTGTTACACCCCCGTGCCTCGGAACGCACGTTAAGCCGTTGGTCCTGCGCCTGAGAGTGAGGGAGTAGAGACTAGAGAGTACACCTGTGTTTGCACACACACTTGTGCACTATAATATGTCCTGCGCATCTGGCTAGTCTCCGATGAGACTGGCCGCCGTGGTCGAAATTCGGATAGAAGGACATCATCATATAATTATGCGAAAGTTTGGATGTTTACATGGATGGATGGATGTTTGTTACCTCTTCACGCCAAAACTACTGAACGGATCGGGCTGAAACATTATATAGATGTACCTCTAAGTCAAGAACCAAACATAGGGTATCCCATAAATCAGTTCCCATGGGATAGAATCAACCTTAAGCGTTTCTATAGAAAACAAGACCCGTCAAGTGCGAGTGTAACTCGCGCGCCGAGGGTTTCGAACGTTTGTCAACAAGTAGGTATGTACCTACTAAAGGTACTGGTTAGAGACTCCGAAATTTAATGAAGACCTAAAACTAGTAGGTAACAACCTACATTTCAGATGGATCTCTCTGCATGCTTCGGTGATAGGGTGTAGCAGTAAATTTTTCGACTTTTTTCAAAATATCTCGAAAAGTATTGAACCTACAGAAATTTCAAAAACTGTTTTGAATAGTACAAACTGATACCTTTCATATGCTACCCCACTGAGAGGGGTAGCCCCCCCTTTTGAAAACTATCCCCCCCTTTTTGACCATTTTTCAAAAATTGCTCGGTTTACAGACTTCTCTATATTTTTCCTGTAAAATATAGACCTATATCTACAAACGCTTCATACATTTTGAATGGATCGCTCTGCAAACTTCGGAGATAGGGGGGGGGGAAAGGGTTAAATTTCGACTATTTTCAAAATATTTCAAAAAGTATGAAACCCACAGAAATTTTAAAAACTGTTTTGAAATGTACAAACTGATACCTTTCATATGATACCCCACTCAGTGGGGTAGCCTCCCCTTTTGAAAATTATCCCCCCTCTTTTTGACCATTTTTCAAAAAGGGTTCATGTGACAGACTTCTCTATATTTTTCCTGTAAAATATAGATTTATATCTACAAACGCTTCATACATTTTGAATCGATCGCTCTGCAAACTTCGGAGATAGGGGGGGGGGAACGGGTTAAATTTCGACTATTTTCAAAATATTTCAAAAAGTATGAAACTTACAGACATTTTAAAAACTGTTTTGAAATGTACAAACCGATACCTTTCATATGATACCCCACTCAGTGGGGTAGCCCTCCCTTTTGAAAATTATCCCCCCTCTTTTTGACCATTTTTCAAAAAGGGTTCATGTGACAGACTTCTCTATATTTTTCCTGTAAAATATAGATCTATGTCTACAAACGCTTCATACATTTTGAATCGATCGCTCTGCAAACTTCGGAGATAGGGGGGGGGGAAAGGGTAAAATTTCGACTATTTTCAAAATATTTCAAAAAGTATGAAACTTACAGAAATTTTAAAAACTGTTTTGAAATGTACAAACTGATACCTTTCATATGATACCCCACTCAGTGGGGTAGCCTCCCCTTTTGAAAATTATCCCCCCTCTTTTTGACCATTTTTCAAAAAGGGTTCATGTGACAGACTTCTCTATATTTTTCCTGTAAAATATAGATCTATATCTACAAACGCTTCATACATTTTGAATCGATCGCTCTGCAAACTTCGGAGATAGGGGGGGGGGAGCGGGTAAAATTTCGACTTTTTTCAAAATATTTCAAAAAGTATGAAACTTACAGAAATTTCAAAAACTGTTTTGAAATGTACAAACCGATACCTTTCATATGATACCCCACTCAGTGGGGTAGCCCCACCTTTTGAAAATTATCCCCCCTCTTTTTGACAATTTTTCAAAAAGGGTTCATGTGACAGACTTCTCTATATTTTTCCTGTAAAATATAGAGCTATATCTACAAACGCTCGATACATTTTGAATGAATCGCTCTGCAAACTTCGGAGATAGGGGGGGGGGAATGGGTATTTTTTCGACTATTTTCAAAATATTTCAAAAAGTATGAAACCTACAGAAATTTCAAAAACTATTTTGAAATGTACAAACTTATACCTTTCATTTGATACCCCACTTGACTCTGCAGGTCTCTTTTAAAATTTTGACATCTCAATTTGTATGGAAAATGTTCATTTTCATTTTTCATTTATTTTAATTTTTTTTTCTTAGAATCTGTACAGGCGCCCGAAATGTATTATTATTTTAAATTTCAAGTTGATAGCTGCTGTAGTTGCTGAGTTATTAAGGAGGGAAAAAAGGACAGACAAAGCGAGACCATAAGGGTTTCGAAACCGATCTTCGAAACCCTAAAAACGAGTGCGAAGCCGCAGGCAGCAGCTAGTAACTAATAAAAGTTTTGAAAGTCCCAAATTCCATGTCATGGCAAAGACGTCGTTCATTGCAAAATGTACTGAACTTTACTCCGAGTCGTAAACTCCATATGTCAGTGTCAAACCCAAACCAAATAGTGCAAAAATCTATCAGAATTGCAAGCAATCACAACTGATTACAGAGTGACTCAGAACATGTGTGCTAAAATGAAAGGGGTGATGTAGAATTTTTACTTACGTTTTTAATTACTAGCAATAGTGCCCGTAGCTTTGCACGCGTTTGTGTATATGTATACCTACACAACATAATCTTATTTACTAGTTTTTTTCTTTCTTCCAAGTAGGAAGCTCACTACACTATTTATATTCCAGGAGTAGAACTAAATTAACCTACATTTTTTGTTGGTTCCATTCAGTACTTCGCTTTAGCACGTAGAAGTAGTAATTAACAAATATCCATTATGTCATTTCACGAGACCTTTCTTTCTCAACTTATGTTATATACTAGCGGCCTATCCCGGCTTCGCACGGATGGACATTTAATTTTAAACCATATAAATAAATAAATAAATAAATAAATAATGCTGAACAATTCACACAGCATTATCTAGCCCCAAGATAAGCAGAGCTTGTGTTATGGGTACTAGATAACTGATATACATAATAATATACGAGTACATAGATAGATATTTTTTATTATACATAGAAAACGACCAGAACACCCTGAACAAATATCTGCAGATCGTACAAATATTTGTCCCGAGGCGGGAATCGAACCCGCAACCTCCTGCGTCGCAGGCGGACCTTCGCCCACCGCGCCACAGAGGTCGTCATGACTATGTTACTCAGGGATAGTGTAGCTTTCTAATGGTGAGTCAATTTTTGAAATCGGTCCACTATTTTTTGAGTTTATTCGTTACAAACATACAAAAATATAAATCTTTCCTCTTTTGATGTTAGTGTAGATTATGAATTGAATACTCGAAGTTCTACTCGAAGTTCTACGAAGTTGATCTTGTAAAAAGCAATCATCATCGTTCGCGTTTTGAAGCAGCTCGTTCGAGGCACATATGAACAAACAGAACTATTCTAACTTTGCTATATTAATTAATTTTATCTTATTGTTTGTCATGCAAGTACAGTCAGCGACAGAATGCAGTATTTTCATTCTAGATAAAGCTGCCAGTTGTACAGTGTAGACCTTTACAATAAATATTTAAAATCTTAATATCTAGCCAAATTGAAATGGAACGTCTTTTTATTTTATTTTATATCATCGCCTATGGGATATCAAAAAGTAAAATATCTGTTCAATTAAAACAAGACCCGTCAAGTGCGAGTGTAACTCGCGCGCCGAGGGTTTCGAACGTTTGTCAACAAGTAGGTATGTACCTACTAAAGGTACTGGTTAGAGACTCCGAAATTTAATGAAGACCTAAAACTAGTAGGTACCAACCTACATTTCAGATGGATCTCTCTGCATGCTTCGGTGATAGGGTGTAGCAGTAAATTTTTCGACTTTTTTCAAAATATCTCGAAAAGTATTGAACCTACAGAAATTTCAAAAACTGTTTTGAATAGTACAAACTGATACCTTTCATATGCTACCCCACTTAGAGGGGTAGCCCCCCCTTTTGAAAACTATCCCCCCCTTTTTGACCAGTTTTCAAAAATTGCTCGGTTTACAGACTTCTCTATATTTTTCCTGTAAAATATAGACCTATATCTACAAACGCTTCATACATTTTGAATGGATCGCTCTGCAAACTTCGGAGATAGGGGGGGGGGGAAAGGGTTAAATTTCGACTATTTTCAAAATATTTCAAAAAGTATGAAACCCACAGAAATTTTAAAAACTGTTTTGAAATGTACAAACTGATACCTTTCATATGATACCCCACTCAGTGGGGTAGCCTCCCCTTTTGAAAATTATCCCCCCTCTTTTTGACCATTTTTCAAAAAGGGTTCATGTGACAGACTTCTCTATATTTTTCCTGTAAAATATAGATTTATATCTACAAACGCTTCATACATTTTGAATCGATCGCTCTGCAAACTTCGGAGATAGGGGGGGGGGAACGGGTTAAATTTCGACTATTTTCAAAATATTTCAAAAAGTATGAAACTTACAGACATTTTAAAAACTGTTTTGAAATGTACAAACCGATACCTTTCATATGATACCCCACTCAGTGGGGTAGCCCCCCCTTTTGAAAATTATCCCCCCTCTTTTTGACCATTTTTCAAAAAGGGTTCATGTGACAGACTTCTCTATATTTTTCCTGTAAAATATAGATCTATGTCTACAAACGCTTCATACATTTTGAATCGATCGCTCTGCAAACTTCGGAGATAGGGGGGGGGGAAAGGGTAAAATTTCGACTATTTTCAAAATATTTCAAAAAGTATGAAACTTACAGAAATTTCAAAAACTGTTTTGAAATGTACAAACTGATACCTTTCATATGATACCCCACTCAGTGGGGTAGCCTAACCTTTTGAAAATTATCCCCCCTCTTTTTGACCATTTTTCAAAAAGGGTTCATGTGACAGACTTTTCTATATTTTTCCTGTAAAATATAGATCTATATCTACAAACGCTTCATACATTTTGAATCGATCGCTCTGCAAACTTCGGAGATAGGGGGGGGGGAGCGGGTAAAATTTCGACTTTTTTCAAAATATTTCAAAAAGTATGAAACTTTCAGAAATTTCAAAAACTGTTTTGAAATGTACAAACCGATACCTTTCATATGATACCCCACTCAGTGGGGTAGCCCCACCTTTTGAAAATTATCCCCCCTCTTTTTGACAATTTTTCAAAAAGGGTTCATGTGACAGACTTCTCTATATTTTTCCTGTAAAATATAGAGCTATATCTACAAACGCTCGATACATTTTGAATGAATCGCTCTGCAAACTTCGGAGATAGGGGGGGGGGAATGGGTATTTTTTCGACTATTTTCAAAATATTTCAAAAAGTATGAAACCTACAGAAATTTCAAAAACTATTTTGAAATGTACAAACTTATACCTTTCATTTGATACCCCATTTGACTCTGCAGGTCTCTTTTAAAATTTTGACATCTCAATTTGTATGGAAAATGTTCATTTTCATTTTTCATTTATTTTAATTTTTTTTTCTTAGAATCTGTACAGGCGCACGAAATGTATTATTATTTTAAATTTCAAGTTGATAGCTGCTGTAGTTGCTGAGTTATTAAGGAGGGAAAAAAGGACAGACAAAGCGAGACCATAAGGGTTTCGAAACCGATCTTCGAAACCCTAAAAACCCTTTTCAGTAACCAGCTTCTATTTAATCTAGGAGAAAGTGTTTGGGAAGACGAATCGAACGAACCCAAACTCGACGGGGTTACGTCGTTTCGTTCAGGAGTCCCTACCTACGGCCACCTTCTGTCTCCATCATCAGACCAGCTCGAGGGTATCATAACATTACATTGTCACCGAACTTACATAAGTTAGCCAAATTTCAGCTCAATCGGTTGAAAAGAACTGCTCTAAAATAAAATAAAATTATCGCTGGACTCTAGGTACCATGGTAAATCCTTTCATCACCGAACCTAGTGGTTATTGAAAGTAATTAATTGAAAACTCTAAAAAATCCCGCATTTTCACATGTTTTCGCAGGATTAACGGATTAGTTGCATTTCGTGCTTCGAAATTGGCCTTCAAAATATTGCTCAAACTCCCTGAATTCAGACAAGTGTTTTGATACTTCATTCATCATAATTGGTTCAGCCGTTCTGTTGCTTTAATGTTATAAATAATCCTTCCCAGCCAACTACATAGGTAACAACAATACACTCGAAAAATTAAATAAGTAACCTCGCGTATGAATAAAAAAGTTAACACAAACTTCAAACCCAAGGATCAGATGGAACATAATCATATATTATGTTCCTATTAGTCCAAAAATCCAGGAACATAATATTATTCCTATCCATATTAAAAATAAATGTACAATTTAATATTTTTCTGGCTGCGACAGTACCTACAAGACTGGAATTGTTCGATTCAGAATTAATCAGAACTTGCTAACCTTCGAACTTTGCAGGAAACACTCATATTTCTGAAACTCTGTCCCCAAACATAGAGGGTGTAACAGGAGAGCTCTGAAAATGGAGATTTAGATTCCATTTCATTATTTTAACACCGCATCAGTCAATAAAATTTCCTATAAAAAATAATTATGTTGTTTTCAGAACTCCGCAGTTTTTAATCTTTGTTTTAAAATAGAGTAAGTACCTAAGGTTCAATAGGGTTAATATGGTTTAAATAAGTTTTGTTGATTTAAAGATTATACAGGGTTACTGGTTAAGTCGACCTAGATCCTTGAGGGGGTTGTAGTTTGCATTACTACTATCTGTGTCCATTCTCCTTCATTTCATTGTTCAAAGTTTTTCCTGTAAATTCTGTCAATTTTCTAGATTGGTATAACTTGTTGGATAGCTGGACAAACGTAGATATTTTTACGTACATCTGCAATGTAATTGACATTGTTTTTTTTTAATAATACTAAAAAAATACTGTGTACAGATTTATTTCTCTTTCAACTATCAATCGTCCACTACGACCCAGTACCTATGTTTATTTACCTGCATATATTTTGGTGTTGTAAATAATAAAACAAATTATCTAGTACACAAAAATCGTTAAACGTCTAAAACTAGAAGCAAAAATTACAAAAAAGTAGTTAAATAGACAAAAAATTGGCAATTTCTCGCCAATATCTCAAAAATGGTTAAGGTTTGGAATATGGTGTTCTCATAGAGTAAAAACTCGCTGCTTTCTCAGCAGAGGGATAGTGTCATTCAACAATTTGACAATTTGTGTAACCAAAAGCCGATCCATGTGTGTTTTGACAGCTCGTAAATACAGTGCCCTCACTCACACATTCGTATGATTTAATGTTGCAAGTGAATAGCATTTTCCCTAAAAAATTGGGTAACTGAAGCAAAGTTCCCATTAAGAAAATACTTCATTATTTTTATCACCAAGGTACCTTTTTATTTTTGATATTACATTATTTCAATTTAATGAAGGTGTCAATAGTTTATTGTCAAATAGAAAAAATCTAAAAAAAAATCTATGAAAATCCATTTCCAACGTCTTGTTTTTTTTTTAATTTTACGAAATATCAGCCGGTACCTATGGTTACTATCATTCTACCTAGGTCAAACGACAAAAAGGTTTTACTCCAAGTCTGCAAAATAAGATCGGCTCCGATCATTTTCGGAACAATAATTTTAAAATAGACGGTCAAGTGCGTGTTCGGCCACGTGCAGTGTAAGTAATTGCACGGTTCATGGCCTATCTAAACCAACTTATTTACCTGTTTTACACATACCTATCAAAGTACATTTTTTAAGTTGATTAGGATGACTATTAGGTACTCAACTAGTAAAGCATACTAAAGCTGTGTAACTTTTCCTTTTAAAATCACTCCACCTACTACTAGCATTTTTTTCACAAATAATAATGCCCAACTTAGACAAATTACAGCATTCTAGTACTAATAGTCTCTGGACTAAGCTGCGGACGGATCGACAAACGTGGTGAACTATAAGGGTTCCTTGTTGACTATGGAACCCTAAAAAAGAACATGTGCACGTGCAAGTATTGCTACAGTTATGGTGATGGGATGGATTGCAATTTTAAATTTGAGTTTATTGCATTTGCTCCCCTTGGAGCCGAGAGAGGTCTAGGTCCGTGCGGTATCGAGGTTTTCCGGAATTTTAAAAATATCTGAGCGTCTGGTCAAAGCGGCGGCGCGGGACCCGAGAGCTGGTGAGTATTTGGCGCAGCGCACCAGCATTGCCATACAGCGGGGCAATGCAACCAGCGTAACGAGGACGCGACAACTGGTATTGATATCGATAAGTTGAGCTGCCTCTAGATTGTTTGCTATAGGCTGCAGTTAGCTCAATTGCTCAATTGTATAATTCTGTAAATACTAGTTCTAATTGTTTCCATTCATTGATTGTAATTTTCTTTGTAAAATAGTAATTTGAGTTTACATCTTGAATCTACTCAGAATATCGTCGAGTGCCTGAAAATTCTAAAACTGTGATATTCCGCATAGTTTGATTCCTAAGTCCTAACTTGAGGGAATTCCACCCTCTCCTCTATTATTTTTATATACCTAAGTACTAAGTAACAAAACGTGGGTATTTTTTTCCCAGTGCATAGCAACATTTTCACGAAAATGGTGGACGAAATTTTTAAATTTATTTATGAGTTTTGATGACTGTTTTAGGCAAAATTACAAACGGAATATTAGTATTTACCGGTGGAATGAGATATTTGCGATATTATTTTTCCGGTTACTGGTGTTTAAACATCCTTGCACCGCACAACACATCATTTTTATATTTTTATGTGAGAGCTGCTTTCCGTCTCATTTGAAGTATTGTACTAACGGCTCAAAATCAAGATTCCGACGGTCCGTCGCAATTTTTTAGACTTACCTCGTTTGTGTCAACTATCATTCTAAGTCTTCTTCTTCTAAGGGTGTTCTATTGTCAAATCAGTCAGTAATGATGGAAACTACAACGCCCTCAAGGAACAAGGTCGCCTTAACCAGTAACCCTGTATAGCTGCAATTTTACAATCTAGCATTCGAATGCTTGCTGCATGAGTAAACAAATGATAAAACTTAGATTTCTAGAAATTTCACGAACCTTATTGAAATTACGTGTTATGATTCCTCGCATACCTACCATTCATGCTACTAGTGTTAACAATATAACCATGTCGGAATGAATAGCTACGTGCCATTCTAGAAGTTTATTTTACCTACGACGTGTGTCACACTAATATCGTAAATGTGATAGTTTGCATGAATGGATTAATGTTTCTAACTTCCTCACGCTAAAACAACTGAACGGACCGAGCTGAAATTTTGGATAGTTGTAGGTCTGGAATGGGAATAACATAATTTGAGGGTTCCGTTTTCAAAAGAAAAATAGGAACCCTTAAAGGATCACTTAAATTTCCGTCTGTCTGTCTGTCTGTCTGTCCGTCTGTCAAACCCCTTTTCTGTTGAAATTAACATCAATTCCTCCAGTCTTTAACTTCTTGTAGTCTTGATATAAATAAAATTTCAAGTCACTGCAATGGGCAAGAAGAAAGATCTTACAATCTGTTGGCTGCTTGTTCTTTCAAAAACAACACGGACGAAGCCGCGGGCAGAAACTAGTAATATTACACGTGGAAAAACCAATGAGCAAGGTAGGTAAATTGTGGTCATTTACTTATCAAGTTATCACTTAACACGTTCAAATCGTTCAATTGGTCTGCATTTGTCAAGGCATGCTCTTTGGTATTCTGTGGCTAAAAGACAGTTCGATAACCCATCAAGTGCCGACGGAGACCTTATAATTTCTGACTGTAATATTTTTGTAACAAATTACTCACTTATATCTGATCTGTTAGTACATTTTTCATCTTTCTTGAGAATGAGTAATTTTTTTTTCTTTTTCTAAGAATCGAGTAGGACATTATTGTTTGTTTCATCAAATTTTTATAATAATTTCGTAAAAATTGTGAGGCATAAATTTAAAAATGATTAAAGTTGAATAAAATTAAACGTAATTTTAATTTATAATTATAAAAGAGCATGACGAGCGCGTTGGAATCTTTTGTACGAAAATTTAATAGTTTTTCAGTTGTTCTAATGGCACTGCAGAGTTAGCTAGTTTGCAAAACGTTATATTATCCCATAAACAAGTAGATACGTCATCCGTTTTAAATATTTCTAGCTAGCTACTTCAATTATAAATTCATATAACGAGCAATGAAATCGTGAAATAATCTGCATACGGTTTAATGCTATAAATAAGTGCTATAATATAAATAAATATAAATAATGCTGGACAATTCACACAGCATCATATAGCCCCGTGCTAAGCAGAGCTTGTGTTATGGGTAGGTACTAGATAACTGATATACATAATACTATACACTACATAGATAGACATTTTTTATTATACATAGAAAAACATCCAGAACCCCTGAACAAATATCTGCAGATCGTACAAACATTTGTCCCGAGGCGGGAATCGAACCCGCAACCTCATGCGTCGCAGGCGGACCTTCGCCCGCTGCGCCACAGAGGTCGTCTATAACTCTTGCATATAAATATGTAGATAAATAACAAAGGAGTAGGTAATAAAGTGCTATTAGAAATGAGTGTGAAACTTGATACCTACTTCTAAGAATCCTAGTTTCTTACCACGTAACTGATGCTAGATTATTATCTCTGATCTTTCAGTGCTAAATAACCTACGCATTTTCTTACTTTGTACAAATGGTGGTTGTACTTACAAGAAGAATGTTCACATAAATCTGTAATCTAAATAAGTATCTCCTATCAAAATCAAAATCTCTTTAATTCCTTAAATACAATAAATGTACACTTAGTAAAGGTCAAATTATAAAATTTTACACTGACACGGAAATAAAGTGATATTTTTGACATCTGTCGCTTCGGTATGTAGAGTAAAGTAAAGAAGCGACAAAGAAACCTTTAGCCTGTTAGTTGTTATTTTTCCAGTTGGAGCAAAACCCGTCTCAAGCTCATTTATCCTCTACATAATCTGATATTTTTAGTAAGCATTTTTGTACAGCAAGATTTTGACAATTTGTTTGAATTTATGTACCTACTGATATTTTTTGCAACTCACTAGGAGTTTTGTTGTAGAAGCGTATCCTACACTAATAAGACATACGACAAAATACTCAAACGCAACTCAGACTTAGGCACGTCATCTTCAGTCGCGATTTTATAACAATTTTCACTGAAAATCAGTCAAAAATTCGTCACTTGAGACGGGCTGATCTGAGTCGCGTTTGAGTATTCGGGTGTTAGTTTTATGTTTTACCTAGACTCCGAAAAACGTCGAATTAAATAAAAACATTTAAATTATAACAGCACTAAAATAAAACTAAAGTTAGTTACTAATTAATAATCTCTAGAAACCTTACTTAAGGTAGGTACAAATCAACTTATTGTTTAAAATCTACAATAACTTTTACATCGCGCTCCATAGAATACAACTTTTGAGTACTTAATAGAAGTACCTAATAAGGATCATTTACGTAGATAATCTTGAAGGCAATTCATACTTGACTAACTATTTTGTGTGTGACACGGCAGTGCCTACATATAACTTAAAAGCAATTTTACTAATTTGCAAACTTTAAATCACAGGCGTTCCGTGACTTTCTAAACTGAATGTCAATGGAGACTTTAGAGAAGCTGATATTTTAAAAGTCTGTTTAATGAACCATAATACGTATGTAGTTACTAACTTCGCCTCGCGTTGTTACTCGCGGTGATTCCACGGGAACCCTGCAATGTTCCGGGATCAATAGAAGCCTTTGTATAATTTTATTGATAATCAAGTATAAGCTATCCTGGTACCTTTCATTCCAATCCGTTCAGCTGCTTTAGCGTGAAGGAGTAACAAACATAGGTACCTACACAGAACTTCTGTATGTATGTACATATACAAACTTTTTCATTTACAATATTATATTAATGTGATGCCCTTGAAGTTTATTCATCGTCTTAATAAATTTATTTCGGTCAATCGGTGAGAAAAACACGTCTAGAGGTGAAAAGTTAGTAAAACTTCAATACTTGTGTGTTGTACTATCTACGCTAATTTGATTCGTAAAACTGTCGTCTGAAAAGTTTGTGCGTTGTTTGGGTAAAGTTTGAAAAACGACCCGTCTTGCCCCCTTGCCCCTGTATGTTGAAGGCAAGTTTCTTGATTGTGGTGGAGAATATTTGTCTTCTTGAGTTTATGAAGTCTGAAATTAATTTCAGGCTAAGTTGATAGGTCATAAATACTAAGACATCTGAAAAGTTCGAAAACTTGTAGTTATGAATTGACTTTTATAGTTTCGTCGAAGATATTTTTTGGTTTTGAAAACTAAGAGATTTTAGATTCGGACGAGATGTACCCCTACTCAAAAGTGAAGTGGACATCTCGTCCGTGGATCAGTTTGAGATTCGGCCCAGATGTACCCTAACCCAAGCTTTCAGTCATCCGATTTAGAATTTATCCATTTCGCTGCGTTGCTGGTGCAATTACGCGTTCTTCAAGTTGTTTTTTTATTTTTTAGTGATTACCGTTGTTTTCTGTTTTAGAAACTGATAGTTTGGCTGACAACATCCGCCTCCACCAGTTGGAGGGTAACGTGAGCCTACGGGATGTAAACGTTACTTCAGAACGTGACTCGTTTGTATTCTATAAATAAACAGAATCTACGTTTTCTCGAATTTTGGGAAATCGACACGCACAGAGAAGTTACCTACACAAATAAGGTAAGCCCCATAATGGTACAGACTTCGGGACAACATCTAGATACCTACAGCCGATAGGTACCTACTGGGACACTGCTGCACGCAGGCCTCCCCCTGATAAGCGCATTGTTTTTTTATAAATGGGTAAAATGTCCATATTTTCCAAGCTGCTGGGCATGCGGGTTGGGAATCCCTCAGTGGTAGAATTGTTCTGCAGGGTGCGCTGCTGCCCGCCCCCAGTGGATATCCCTTAGTTGCCTTTTACGACACCCGCGGTCAGAGTTGGGGTGGTGCAAATAATTGTAACACTAAAGTCCAGTGCCACACGGCACTAGACTTTAGCGACTAACAAATCGCCAAGTATGAGTTCGCACAATACCTCAACGGGAACGTTTACTAAAATACTAACGCTGACTTGTCAATTTGGTACTGCTAAATGCAACAAATCAGTCGAAAACTACGATCGCGTTCATATGAAACTATTGGATAGCTATCATACTGTGAAAAGTAGTTCCTTTCGGTATCCACTGTATCGAAAGGAACTACTTTTCATCGATTCAAATGTAGCACGGTATCCTTACCGAGCTAAATTTATGGAAGGAAACGAAAACTTTCCTATTTTTCGTAAACTATGCAATTCAGCATTCACTCATCAGTAGGCCTATAAAAATTGATAAAGGAAGCATTTATGTTTATTTATTTAATTATTGCATGGAAAACCAGCAGCACACACATACAACTTTTAGCCAGGACTACGTCTTCTTCTAAGATGTTCAAATAGAAAATCCATAAATGATTATTGTCTACTAGATTTTCTAAACAATATGCAAATTCCATTAAAAGAAGAACAAACACAATTTTGTAAGTTTTGCTCACCTAGGTTCCTATTAACCCAAACAAGGCACGCCTTATCATACCACTATCGCTCCTGTTTCAATGGGATAGGACATAAATTACGGCCATGCTATTTCGGATAGTGGTCAGCCTGCTGGTATCTTGCTTTACTTAGATGCTAGATTTATTACTTAGTGCTGAGGTATAGGCTGACAGCGACTTATTTTAGGCGGCTTTAAGGGCCTAAGGGCCCGGGTTTGGCTGTCGAACTGGGCCTTGATCTTAGTACTCACGGGATCCTCGTGGTAAAACAACTCGAAAGAGGACCAGACAGAGAGGAGTACACAGAGGAACCAAAGAAATAATGTTGAATATTATGCACTTAAACATAATATTCAACATTATTTCTTTGGTTCCTCTAATGTGATAACACGATTGAAAAAACGCGTTAAAATATACATGTAAAACCAGATAGTTTAGAAAGGTTGGTACTAACTGGCGTCACGCGGCGTAATGGAACGTATCCAACAGCGAGCGTTCGTGCAGTCAGTAGGTATGGGGAAAAAAAGCGCTCGCAAAGAGCAACGAGATGGATGTTTGACGTTTCATGCTCGCTGCAAATGGTACATTAGGTACACCCCGTAACACCGCTTAGTACCGGATTTAAAAGAGTTCTAAGAAAAAATCGCTTCCGTCCATAACTTGTCCACCTTCGTTATTGATACATTGGCGTCGGTGTAAAACAAACCCGAATTTCATGACCTTTGGCTTTGAGCAAATAGTTTCCAATGAATATGCAAACGAACGCGCTTTGCAAAATAAATGTCTTTCCGATCTCTGATAAATTGTCGGAAAAGCGATTCTGTTCCGATTCTCCGGTGCGGTGCGGATACCGTGGATTTATCAAAGGGATGAAACCCCTTTAACTATGGGATTTTCGGTAAGTACTAACGGTGGTATTTTAAAACGAAGGAATCTAGTAATAAAATTGAGTTTTCACCCTGATTTATAATAATGAGCTATAATTATTTAAACCAGTGCAGTGAGGTTACTTTTTTACAAAATTGAGAAAATTATTTTGTAGAGCACAAAAACATTTTGTCGTGTGACCATTATCGCACTTGCAACCTTTCGTTTTTCTAGTGGACCGTCACAAACTGCGCCAGATAAGTCGTCATTAGGTACCTAATATCGTAGCTAAAATAACAAATGTGCGCTCAGAATGTTTTTGTTGTCCTTGATGCATATCACAAAGTAGAAACATATTAAAATAATAATAAATATAATAATAAATAATGCAGAACAATTCACACAGCATTATCTAGCCCCAAGCTAAGCGGAGCTTGTGTTAAGAGTCCTAGATAACTGATATACTTAATACAATACACTACATAGATAAATATTTATTATACATAGAAACATCCAGAACACCCTGAACAAATATCTGCAGATCGTACAAACATTTGTCCCGAGGCGGGAATCGAACCCGCGAACTCTTGCGTCGCAGGCGGACCTTCGCCCGCTGCGCCACTGAGGTCGTCAATTAGAACTAGTATTTACAATCGTAACAATTGAGCTAACTGCAGACTGTTGCAAACAGTCTATCCTATATAAAAATTATTTGAGCGTCTGGTCGAAGCGACGCGTGACCCGAGAGCTGGTGAGTATCTGGCGCAGCGCATCAGCATTGCCAGACAGCGGGGCAATGGAGCCGGCGTATCGGGGACGCGACGACTGGTATTGATATGGATCAGTTGAGCTACCTGTAGATTGATTGCAACAGTCTGCAGTTAGTTCAATTGTTTCAATGGTAAATACTAATTCTAATTTATTTCTATTATTTGAGTCTATCCTTATATTTATATTTTTTGTGAGTCCAAATGATAATAGGAAATTAACATTTTGACGGACACGGAATGCAGACTCGATGGAGCGTCTCGTGGTCCAGGGTGGAATCGATGGCAAAATGTCTAGTGGTCGCTCTCCGACAAAATGGTCGGACGTCATTATCTACTCTGACACAGTCCACCACGCAGCACGACCGACCACTCTCACAATGCAACCAATAGGGAACTACAGCGGCTCATTGCACGAGCAGGCGTCCATCAGGACCCCATCATAACCACGACCACGCCAAGAGTGAACGACCAAGAAGAAGATAATCACTCTCCACCTGTAGATAAGTGGAACTACACCGGAACTCTATCTTCTATACGCTTAGTAAAATTAGGCACAAATACTTACAGTACCTAAACACATCGCTGAGCTGGGCTGTTCCCACGCGCAGACAACACAACAAAGCAGAGAGCTCGCCGTATATTCCAACTAATTCCTCCATTATTGCTAAAACAATGGACTGTGTACTCTCTCTTGTGTTTTGCATTCATCCTTCACTTACCTACTTAGTGCTTTCCTGTTTATAAAGCCTTGCAAGAGGAAATATAAATACACGCGTTGTTTCTATGGAGAGTTTAACCCGTCGCGTGCTTAGCGAACACCCGGGTGTTCACTAACTTTTAAGGCCCGCGTGCCTAAGGAACACACGGGTGTACACTAACTTTTCACTCCGATTGGCGGTTGTATCGTTCAAATAATGCGCTTAGCGCGCCTTAAAGAATTTTTCTATCCCATGAGTGCTATTCTAGGTCAGCCTGTACCTGTCCACTGGTAGACGAAGGCTGGTGATAGGCTTGCGTAGGCTATCGATAATCGCCATATCGGCTCTTAACTCATGTAATACACAAATATCATAAATATGAAAGTTTGTATGGATAGATGTATGTTTGTTATTTCTTCATAAAACTACTGAACGGATCGTGCACTAATTTTGCATAATAATAATCATTTATTACAGGCAACGTAAGAAAAGTACAGATGCTAAAAACTAATTCCAGGCAGATATTATTTTATGTAGGTATATTAGTCTATATGGTAAGTTTTTTAACCTTTTAGACTAGCATACATAAAATTAAAAAAAGATTAGGTACCTACCTACACGTTAAATATATACCTGGAATAACAATCACTTAGGTTACTGTACTTTTAAATTTATGAAAAAACGTGCGAAGCCGCACGCAGCCGCTAGTTTACTATAACTTTTAATTGGTAAGTAAAATAACCGAACAGAACGAACATTTGTCATTCTCATTGGTGGTAGTCGTAACAATACACCTGACGATTCACCTTGTCGTCTATTCTATTCTATTCTTGTAAGATATCGCGCACGAGAGACGGCTTAGAGAACCTCTAAGCCGGGGAATCCTGGCACAAAGCATCCGAGATATCTTCAATTTGTCTTCCGGAGGTTTGCTAAATCCACGTCATTAGTACTCATGAGATTATCCCTCAAAATAATGTGATTTATCTCATTATGCTTACAACAAAGGCGTTGGTATAGCTAGCATTGTGTGGAGGACAAATGTGGGGTCTATCATGGATTAGTGGCTCTTTATCACTGAGCAAAGTTCCAAGAAGGCATAAAGTCACTTTATAGCCACGATTAGGTTCCTAACTTCTTGGTAAGTACTAGTATTAGGTTTATTTTAAGTTATTTTACCTTCGTTCTTTGGCTTTGTAGTATAAGAGGCCTTTTAAACCGACTTCAAAAAAAGGAGTTTCTCAATCTGGCTGAAGTTTACAGAGAAATCCGTAAAGGGAAAAATCCGTACTAAATATTTGATATTTATTCACTAAAAAAAATACTTATAATGCTTGCCATGGACCAAAACCTATAGGGTACTTCCCGTAGACCTAGAATTATGAAATTTGGCAAGAAGCAATGCCTTTCAGCACAAATAAAGGATAAAATCCGAAAACAGTAAAGTTGTAGTTTATTAACAAAAAAAAAAATACTTTTGATTCTCGCCAATGACCAAAACCTTTAGGGTACCCGCTGACGTAGAATCATAAAATTTGGCAAAAAGCAAGGTCTTATGGCACAAGCAAAGGAAAAATCAGAAAGCCGTAAATTTGTAGTTTATAAACAAAAAAATTATAATTTTTGATTTTCTCCCTCGACTAAAATATACAGGGTACATACTAATTCATGTTGACCTAGAATCATGATAAGAATCAAGGTCTTACAATTAAATGGAAGCCTCAGTGCGCGAGTCCAACTCACACTTGATGTTTTTTTTGTGTAATAATTTCGTGACAAAATAATTGTTTGACAGAAGAACAAACAAAAAACTTTTGTAAAATGTTTTGTTATTTCTAAGTTATGTGAACAACGCAAGAGTTGGCGAGAACACGAACAGGAATAAAAAAAGTTTAATAAACTTTTTTTGCAAAACAATTAAAAAAATCCTTCTTCAAAATTGATCCCGTTGCGTCGGCGTCTAGAATCACCCCCTTTCAGCTTAGACTACGCCCTTTTCGTGGCACCTATAACCGCATTTCGTGCTCTCGGTAAATCTGGTATACATTTAATTTTTTGTATAATTTTAATGTTCTTATTATCAACTAGCTGCATTTTTACTACCCGTTTTCCCGTAGGAATGAAGCATTTTCCCGCTGTAAAAAGTAGCCTATGTTTATCAGGAATAATGTGGGCTTCTAATGGTAAAATAATTTTTCAAATCGGTCCAGTAGTTTCGGAGCCTATTCAATACAAACAATCAAATCTTTCCTCTTTATAATATTAAGTATAGATGACCCTACCTAAAGAATTAAATAGCACTACCCATGTTCTGTGGTTACTCAAACTTTGATAATAAACGATTGAAATCGATGTGTGACGAATAAAACAACTGAAACTTCTATATTTCAACGGTAAGCCCCCATTTATAAAATTACTAGCTTCTGCCCGCGGCTTCGCACGAGAATTTTCGCTATAATAAGTAGCCAATAAAATTGTTTAAGTTTTACGTTCTACGTTCTAAGTGTATGCCAAATTTCATCTTGATCTGTTCCGTAGTTTTGGAGATCCTTGTTACCTAATAAAAATTTAACATTTCACAAGCTTTCGCATTTATAATATTAGTAGGATAGGATAGGATTGAAATCTCTAAAAGTATCTATTATTTTATTTATTTTCATCAAGAAGTTAGTGATACCCGGTTTACCAAGAGCTCATAATGGTTTCCATACAATCTCACCTATAAACAATTAGCCCGAACTATCGCTTGGCTACCGCCACATTTTAGCTCAAACAGCTCCTAACCATCTCAACCTCGATCAGGCTTTCAAACTTGACGGACTTAGACTTTACTGATTTAGGATATGGAGCTGGAAATCAGTCAGATTTGTTAAAATAGCTGTTTTGTTCCATGACAGAGACGTAGATTGTTTAGAAACGGCGACAGACCTCTTTTCTCAGAAACGCGTGGAGTTTTCAAGTTGAAATTAACATTGAATATTCACCTCGCAAACTCTTGGAGCCATAAATAATACTGCTATGTCAATACAATCAAAACTTACAGCCGTTTATATCCGAATATTTTGAAATTTCCAAGGAAATCACATGTACACAAAACCTATAGAGTAGGTACTTTCCGTAGACCTAGAATCATGAAACTTGGCGAGAAGGTCTTATAACAGTTATAACACAAGTAATGGGGAAAATAGAAAACCGAGCAATTGTAGTTTATTCACAAAAAAGAATTTTTGATTCTCGCCATGTACCGAAGTATATACTTCGCATTGACCAAGAATCATAAAATTTGGCAAAATGCAAAATCTTATAAATGGAACCCCTGATGCGCTAGTCCAACTCGCACTTGACGTTTTAATTCAGAGGTACCAAGTATCTTATAAGTACTTATTTACATTAATTATTTCTATGGGCTAAAGAATTTGTCGTACTCTATTGAAGTATGCAGGTATTCCAAGATCGAGCTCCATCTACCTCCGGAATAATATCTGCTCCCTGTGGTCGGGCACTATCTCCGCAGTGTAGGTTGGATTACAAAGTGCCAAATTGGGTGCTCTTGTACACCAGTAGTTAATTAAACACAGTGAAAAGCACCGCTGCAACACACCACAAAAATGTACATTCAAATGAAATATGGGCTTTAACTCCATTGATATAAGTAAAATTCTGTAGATACGGTACGTTCTCCCAGCGTTATCTCAACAAATGGCCTGTGCTGTGTTACCTACAACTAAACGCAAAGACACGCTATTTCCAATCCATTGCAATATACCTACCTATTGAACAAAAATGATGGAAAAACGTATCCAGACCGAAGTTTGATCGAGACAAGAATACACGCGAAACACGTACGCCGGCACCGCCGGTCCGACTGTGACTGAGGTGCGTGGACCTAATTGGACTCAATTTGAGCGTTCCACTTTCGAGAAGCTACTGCCCAATCTCCCGAAATTTACTCACATCGATGTTTAACTCGCAACAATTAGATGAATTTTATATTGATGGCATTAGAAGACAGCTCGCGGACACTTGCTTGAAGCTTGAGGGAAGCCATTTGTTCACTGTTAAATGTATCTAAAGATAACGAGTATAAGCCCTTTTTGAATGAACTAAGTGAGCGTAAAATAACTCATGAGTCAAATTTCGCAAAAAAATGTGCATGACAAGTTCAAAGCTAGTGTGTGCCAGCCAAGTGGGTGTACCTAAGTATTCAAAATCAAAATCAAAATCAAAATCTCTTTATTTCCATAAATACAATATATACCTACACTTAGAAAAGGTCACATTATAAAACTAAGCACTGACACGGAAATAAAGTGATATTTTTGATTTCTGTCGCTTCGATATTTAGAATAAAGTAAAGAAACGACGAAGAAACCGTTAGCCTGTTATTTGTTATTTTTCGAGTTGGAGCAAAATCTGTCCCAAGCTTTTTGACGTGACAACGTCTTATAATTCGATAGAGCCGGCTGCACGCACGAAAAAACATGACGTCATGCGGCGTTACCTCGTCATGCGGCGTTACCTCGTCATGCGGCGTTCCATGTAAGGCTTGAAGTGCAAGCGAGAGCGCTCGACATCCGTCTCTCTCCTACTTGAGTGAGCGATGCGTCTGCGTTGTCACGTTCAACTATCGTCAGTAAACCGACTTTACAGACAACCAATTTTTTTTGCCTCTAGATAATCTGATATTTTGTAGTAAGCCTTTTTGCACAGCAAGGTTTTGACAATTTGTTTGAATTTGTTTACTGATAATATTAGCAACTCACTCCTAGTGAGTTGCTAAAATTATCAGTAAATAAATTTAGTTTTGTTGCAGAAGCGTATAACATTGCTCTTTAAAAAATACATTTATTTTAATTTTATTATTGTGCTGCTGTATAACGGCTGACTAATATTATAATGCTACGGCTCCACTTGCGTCCGAACGCGTTAATTAGGGCGTTACGCAGATGTGGCCAAGGTTTCAACGTGTTCTTTTATTAACGGCGTTACTAATGGCATTAGACGCTAATCCTACTTCCTAGGAAATTGTACCTCTCGACGGCGTTGTTACCTAAATGTAGCCAAAGTGCATTTTTAGCGCTTAATTAACGCGTTCGTGGACATTAACACTAACGTCAACACTAGAGCAGGTGGAGCTGTAGCATAATGGTGAAAGTTTGTGCTGTTGTGAAAGGTTTGACCTTGGACAACGCCAAAACAACTGCATGGATCGAGCTGCTGAAATTTTGTACACAATAAAGTTCTGGACTTAAAATCTACTTTTTACTTCGAAAAACGCGTGCGAAGCCGCGGGCGGAAGTTAGTAATACAATTTTTTAAAAGAAGATAGAGGTTATAAGTCCCTTTTATTGTAGTGTAGTATACAAATGCAAGGTCTTTGTCAATCGTATAAAATCGTCTACGACAAAGCACCTTTCAGAGCACACATTGAGAATGATATGTATCCCACGATGCCCCATATTCCTTTGTTTCCAATAGTAATTCATATCGCTCCTCTGGGGCCCTATTCTTTTAAACTAATCGCTTGACTAGGACAATGGTGTCGTCACAAAATGACACAGTTTGGCATTCTACCTTATTTGAAGGAAACTACAGATGTAGGGACGCGCGTCAAAAATCTCAAGGTTGAAACCATACCATCAATCTCTCCGTGCAAGTAATACCGTACGCACTATCTTGAGTTTCATTCATCTATGGATTCTGCGGCGATACCTGTCGCGCGTCACATAGAATCATGTAAAGCGATTGGTTTACCAGAATAAGGTCCCTGGTTATTGACATGTCACGGTTGTTCCAGTTTGCTCACACCCACATCAAAACAGACAGTCGGACAAACTTTATCAATATAGTAGTAGGTACCAAACATGCCACCTCAGACTTTGCAACAACCGGGGAACCAAAACGGAACTAATCGACAAACTGGTACACATACACATAAGGTCCATACTAATGCGAAACTAACTCGGGCTGTTTCCAGGATTGTTCTGTACTAGCAGAGAATCCCCAACGCAGCAACCCTCACACTGTGCTGTGTGAGACCTATTATATAAAACTACATTTAAATTTCCGAAATCTAGAGACCCCTCTCTAGATTTCTGCAAAATAAGTCGGAATTTGCCCTAGGTCTCCTCGACCCCCGTCGAATATCAAAAAGTCCGAATTTGCCCTAGGTCTCCACCTAGGGCAAATTCCGACTTTTTTATATTTGCCCCCTGGAACTCCCGCTTCCCAGGGGGACTCATATACTACGGGCAATAAATATAATACAAATGACTCATTTTTCATAAAATGATAAAACACGTAAGTGTAAGTAACAATAATTTTAAGACTATTTTATTTCACTTTTAATCATAATATATAGGTAGATAACTAATGTAATTGGTTAACATAATATTAGTTGTTTTTTACATGGCAGATGCCTTTATTCATAAAGAAAATTACACTAGTATTTGCAATTGAAACAACTGAGCTAACTGCAGACTGTTGCAAACAATCTACAGGCAGCTCAACTGATCCATATCAATACCAGTCGGAAGCTTCCCCAAGAGGCTGGCTGCATTGCCACGCTGTATAGCAATGCTGATGCGCTATGCCAGATATTCACCAGCTCTCGGGTCACGCGTCGCTTCGACCAGACGCTCAGATAATTTTTTAATTAGTTTCAAGTACTCTGGTAACCTGTAAAAACCGTTATTTATGGAAATAAATACTTTTATTATTATAATACTAACGTACACTCGTACACGTAACACGTATTATATGGACAAGACACTCCTCGCCCTCCGCCTGACCGAGCTACCCCACCCGCCGGCCCCTAGGCGAGTTCGGTTTGTACCAAATGCACGGGGTGCACGGCGCACGCGCATGGTGCAGGCATGGTTAATGATTTTGACAGACGACGCCGATGGTGTTTTATTTTTAACCCCCGACGCAAAAAGATTGTTACAAGTTTGACGTGTCTGTAGTCTGTCTGTGTATCTGTCTGTGGTATCGTAGCTCCCAAACGGATGAACCGATTTTCGTTTAGTTTTTTTTTGTGTCATAGATAATTTTGTCCCGAGTGTTCTTAGCTATGTTTCATGAAAATTTGTTCAGCCAATAAACATCAGCGGGTTTTTTAAACTTTTAATTTTGTCTTGTAGATATGGTGTTTAATGTTTTATTTGTTTGATTATATGTACATAATTTTTTTCTCAAACTCTTTATTTTCATAAATACAGTAACAATCAAAATCAAAATCAAAAACTCTTTATTTCCATAAATACAATAAATTTCATTTTATATATTTATTAAAAATATTGTACACCTATCACTACAGGCACACCTAATGCGATAAGAAATGTACACTTAGAAAAGGTCAAATTAAAAAACTAAATACTGACACAGAAATAAAGTGATATTATTTCTGTCGCTTCTGTATGTAGATTAAAGTAAAGAAGCGACGAAGAAACCTTTAGCCTAGTTGTTATTTTTCGAGTTGGAGCAAAACCCGTCCCAAGCTTTTTTATCCAATAGATAATGAGTGTACAACAAACACAACTTTTTTACTGTTGTAGGTAGTAAGTAAGTAAACTTGTATTTTGTGAGTTGATACATTCGTCTAAATTTGGATTGAGGTTGATAATGTAGCCGATCTTCTTTAGAATGAAAAATTCAATTATCGCCGTTGACAAAATCCACTCATTCCGGATTTTCCGTCAGGTTTTCCTTATTCACTTTTAACGACATCCACCAAATAAAATAAATCTCTAAGGAAGCCTCTAATAAAAAGTAGGTAATTAAAATCTTTATTTATGCGGGTAATTTGGAAGGCTCCCAAAGCCTTATTAGGTTTAAATTAATTTCCTAATGACTCATCTGTTATGATTTCATTTTCCTTTGTTAGTAAGGAATAACTGTAATAAGGCAAAAGTTTCAACAAATTCGACATTTATTTAAGGCGCTGCCTCCTCACACTAGCGCCGCCACCTATTTTATCTAATTATTTCGTTTAATAAAAGAAATTCCAAAAATTACGTTAGCCAGTTTGTGATACCTATTATAATCTTTTTTTAATGCCTCTTTATTAATTTTATTTTGTATAGTTTAGACAGAGATGCGAAAATAGAGTTTGGTGACCACCAAGGGCAACTTCGTATCTCTGCCTAAACTATTAGATAAAATAGGTGGCGGCGCTAGTGTGAGGGTACTTCAAGGAGCTGGGCTGGTTAGGGCCTGTTTAGGCTGGGGGATAATGCACAATACACTCCCATGCGAGATGTCCGTGCAGATCTCAGTTCCCCCCAAACAGAATTAGAATTAGTGTGAGGGTAGGCAGCGCCTTAATACTCACTATTAAATGATGATGACGAGGAGGTCCTTCTAGCTAATTTTCGGCAACGGCACGTCGGCTAATTTAACAGAGACTAGCAGTTGCGCATCACTTATCATAGTGCACAAGTGTGTGCACAAACACAGGTGCACTCTCAATTCTTTCAATCTCTTATTTCGATGGGATGGCAGACCGACACGACCAGGTAGAGGTCAGGTGTAGGACCAACGGCTAAGCGTGCTTTTCGAATCACGGGGGTGTAATGTAACAGCGCCTACTTCCGGCTGTTACTGTGAATTTTTCTTGCAAGAAAAATTAATATTGTCTCATTAGGTAACTTCTTAGATGTGTAGGTCGTACTTAAATGAGGAGGGACATGCATGAACTTTTTAAAGTCGTGGCGTTTTCGGGTACGAAAGAAACTAAGTAGAAAATAAGGGACAGCCTAATATGCTACTTAGTTTAAACATATTACCCTTTCAATTAAACTACTTAAATAAAATAAATAGAATAAATCCGACTAATTCACATAGCGTTACTAGAATAAAAATTTTAGATTTTATTCTTCACGAAGGCCGAAGAGTAGTTTTAAGATAAAAGTAAGTTGTAGAAAAAAGAATACGTGGAATATTTTTTTAAACTTTATAAAGCTAATGTAAACATAAGATTTTGAAAATAAATGGACTATAACATTCTTATTTAGATTTTTATAATTTAAAGACTAATTGTTATTGGGGTACAAAAGGTTCACTATTAAGCTTATTTTAGATGAAGAGACAGGATCACAGACCTAACAGTTTAGCTACAATTGCGAAGTTCAGGCTGAAATCTGATTTTGTCAATAAATTTACCAAACTCCAAATAACTTTTGTACTGCTGAATATCACATTATAAACGGGGTAGTTGAATCGATAGTTACTGAGGTCCGCCACCCCCAGTCACCGATGATCCACCCCTCTTGTTGTAACCAAAAGTTTGTAAAAGTAAAGTTATGGCAATGCTAGAGTTCTATCTTACCATAAACCCTGGATCTGTGCATAAAACCATGTAAGTGGCAGTACATTCCGCCGATTAGTGTCCACTATACTTTACGGTCGCGTATAAACCCGGGCAGCTGATCGCGTCGCTCCGCCTAGCGCCTGTAAAACGGGGCATTAGCACAAAGTGCACGTGTATCCTACAGCTACCGGGTTATGTCCATCCATTAGGTAGCTGCGGCAATGAACCTGGCCTGAAGTGAACCTACATTATTTAGCATCCTAAAATAAACATACTTTACATATTTTAGTAGGTACCGTATTCTTTGCATGACCCATGGACGAACGAAATCAATTTCCCATATCGAGGTATGTACCATAGATCTAAGTAAAATCTGTAGATTTAAATTTTCTCCCTCAATTTGGTTTGTGGGTCCTAATTTCAATAATTTGTATTAAAATCCATATAAATGATACCTCTAAAGTAAGAACAATAACTAGGCATGTTTTTAAAAAGGCACTAAAGAAATATCCTCCGTACTGAGAGTGGAGGTGGACCGGGTTTCTTTAAGAATCTCTAGTAAGGTTTTAGCAGAAAAATAATAATTCAATAACTATGTTTTAGTTATTATGTACGTTTTTATATAATATTGTATAGGTAGCAATTTGATAACGCATTTAAATTTGTTAATTTGTTTTTATTTTATATTGCTATTAGTTAAGTACCTAGTCCTAGTTTATGAATACGTTCTGTATAATGTAGTAGTTATCGTATTATCCGTTTAATAAAACTGATGATGATGATGTTGTCCTCCTTGCCGATTTCGGCTACGGCGACATTATTTCTGCTAAAATTTTATTTTATTTTCTCCACTGTGCCCCGAGATAAGATTAACCATCTCCAAAGATTTGTAATTTTCTAATTTTCTCTTCGCAAAATATCCTAAAAAGAAAACTCATTTTGAAAAACGGCTTAGCGCTTTCTTCTGACTGTGTATAGGTTCAGTGCTGGACAAGCCTTATTAAATATTCTGATCTAAGTCAGCCGCTTGCTATTACCTTTCTTTGTGCATTTAATGGAACCGGTAAGTACTATTGGATATTTAGATTAGCAGGAAATAGGTGAAGGAAGAGGGTCCAGTTATGGCTTAGCTATTATGGCCCTAATGGCTGAGGTAATAGGTGCCTTTATGCACTTTGAATTGCTTATTTGATGGCTAGCTTGAACATACTCAAGGCAAAATATTTTTTTAACCTTTCATTCATATTTCATCGTTAAAATCAAATCGCAAAAGATTATAAAGTTTTATTTCAAATCTAAGAGTTTTTGAACCCTCTTTTAGCTCCATTTTTGCCCCAAATGTCCTAATCCCCTCGAAGCCGATCCTTTAAATGGATCCCATTCATTCTCTTTTTGTCATAAGAAACCTCATTTCAAAATGAATATACAGATGAAAGGAAAATATAGATAAAATCTCTTTTTTCATTGACAAAATATGACAGTAAGGTTAGGTAAAGCCCAAAGATTAAAATATAAAACACAATTAGAATTTTAAAATAAAGATATTTAAATTATAATGGAAGACGTTTTCACCCTTGATTTAGAATACAAACGGTATTTGCAGATCCTGAGACCATACCTTGGGCAGCTGACGAACGAGAATGTAATAAACATTTGCAACGCCTGGATCCAGAGGCTCTCTGAATGCAGCGAGGCAGAGAAAGTAATGCGCAACAAGTATGTATTCTCCATGTGCTATCAACTCGCGAAGGGCGTTCTCGAAGACCCCTTTCTCAGCGCACCACCTCTCAACCTCCTCGTCCCGATACCTGAGAGCGTTAACAGTGACGACTCCTCGACAGAAATAGAATGCGCCGTAGTAAATCCCGATGATAGCCACACTGAAGTCATCTATAACAGAAACACACCATTAGAATCAGTTACTGAAATAATCTCGCAAGAAAAGGAATACTGTAAAGTAGAGAACGTATCTGACAGTGATAACAGTTTTACGAAGAGCGGCCGATCTCGGAAACAAACAGTTTTATGCTACGCGTGCCCAACAATAGGCAACTTCAACAGTAATTGTGAAGATTTATTTGGATATAAAGCAAAAAACCTAATAAAAAAGCTTAGGGACATCAAAAATGAGAATTGTATGTTACAATGCGAGCTTTTGTCATTGAAAGGTGAAACTCAAATGAAAAATCAAAATTTTATTGATGAAAACGATAAAATAGACAGTGCTACCAGAGTTGTACACAGAAAAGAAAGTAATGCAACAATTAAATCTCTTAAATCTAGACTTAATGAAGTGCAAGAAGCTAGAAATGCTCTTATTGAAAAGATATCAACATTACAAGAGCAACTTGACAACTATGACAGCGTTAAAGCTCATGAGATTGAAGAAATTGAAGCCAAACATAAGCTGGAAATAATAGAAATCAAAACGTTAATCAAAGATGAAGTCAAGGATGTTTATGAAAAGAAAATAGATACCATTAAAACAAACTTTGAGGTAAAAATCAAAGAGATCGAAGATAATTCATCATCTAATATTGAAGAACTTATACTATCCAGAGAGAGAGATGTTAAAGCCATGCAAAACACAATATCTGCCAAAAACGCAGAAATTGAGCACCTAAAGGTTCAGACAGATGACCTAAAAAAACATCTTCACAGTGTTTTAGAAAAATATATTGATAAGCCTCTTGATTGCTGCAGCGAAGAAACTGCAAAATTTAAAACAGAGCAGCTAGAAAAACGTCTTGCCAAAATGGAAAAGAACAAAATAAAGAGTACTCGAGTTTACGAAGCTAGGATAGCGCAGTTACAAAGAGAGAAACACATGTCAGAATGCACGCTACAGCTACAGATGGTCAAGCAAAGAGCCCACGTAGTAAATGAAGTGACCGATGAAAACCAAGCCGAGCTTACCACGGCACTAGACAAGCTTGAAGGCAAATACAAAGATATCGTCGCAAATATGCAAGCAACCGCTATACAACGGCGTATTCAAGACCAGAGAGCCATAGAGTCCATACTCCAAGCCGCATGTGCGCTCCCACCAGAAAACACACAAGCCAACAGGCAATTTCCCAAAACTATGCGCCACAACCAGATTTATGATAACGAAATTTCACCTCTACTGCACTGTAATAACGGTAATAAATCTTTCGGCGAGGATAGTCTCACAGGGGGGTACTGCCTGAGCGGGGAAAGAATGGGCGAACTATTTGAGCGGCTGTACATTCCGCAGAGAGACAACTCAGAGGGACCGAAGTAGTACCAACACAACTATTCGAATACCTATCGCAAACACCGTGTTTGACAACTTGTGCGAGTAAAATTTTAAATAACAATTCGTCGTTTTTTTGAAAGTTTATTTTACAAGGAATAAGTATGTAGTCAATCTAGTTTAAAAGCCGTAGTTCCCGTACTTGGCATTTTAAAGTGTTGCAAATGTAAATTCAGTGAAACGACTGTAGTTTCACAAGGAATTAATTACACGGAAGAGGATTTTCTTTAGCTTATTTCTTTAGAAACAGTAAGTAAGTAGGTAGTTAATTTAGCTTTGTGTAATGCTTTCTATTCTGTTCTTATGTCTCGAAGTTCTAGAGACAATTACAATAAAACAAGTAGGTTCATATAAGAGGCTTGAAATGAAAATAAACGGAAATAAGGGGCTAAGAAATTTCTAATGCCTAAAACTATGAAACGTACATTGGTGTACTAACATTTGGGTGCATTTTCAGTGAGCAACAGAAGCGGGAACGAGAGTTTAAGTGGAATTTTGGCAGAACTAATAGACCATTTTCCTGTTGCCCGCGATATTCGCCTTCTATGCCCGCGAATAGAATTTTGACTAGACAGACGATCTATAACTTGCCTTCTAATACTGACAAAAACCGCTGCTGTTTTCTACTGAAAATGCAGACTTATATATTATAGCAATTCAATCCAGGCTTAAAGTTTGTTAATTCTGTTCGTTTAGTTTCGGAATTCAGACATGAAAGGGGTTGAATGAACTGTTCATTTGACTGGGACATTGGACCTCTCAATGGACTAGTTTGGCTTTATAAACTATACCTTCTTAGTCAATTGTTAGGTTTCTTTGCGTGATTTTAGCCAATTTGAATAAAACGTTTCCAAAGTACATAGCCACATGGTTGACATCAACGAAAGATTGACATAGAATTTTACTAAAACAGTTGAGGTAGTTTAAAAACTTTAAAGTAGGGTAACTAAATAGTTCGTACAGCTTAAAGTTGCGACTTCACTTTAGAATCACTTTTTCACTACTTATGAATCGGTTGAGCTACCTGTAGATTGTTTGCAACAGTCTGCAGTTAGCCCAATTATTTCAATTGTTTGTTTCTATTATTTGATTGTAATTTGCTTTGAAAAAGATTAACGCATTCACTGCCCAGCCTCGGCGGTGCGACCCGCAGGAGCGTGCCGCCTACACAGGGCTGAGGGAGATCATCTGCGTCTTAGGCTATGAAAGTATTAGAGCTTTATTTTTATGAAACTTAAATTAAAATGAAGTCATTGAAATGCGACACATAAAGCTTTACGAGAGCTTTGCCATACACACAGCTTTTAATGGTTAGCAGGTCAATTCAAGTCAGTTTTGATCGGTAGGTTATAACAATAATAGGCCCTTGCATCTGTGAAAGACGATTTAACACGTTCTCTGTCCCAAACAAAAATGCAAAATTGAATGACAAGTCCAACATACTTTTTTTTTGATTGTATTAGCACGTCCCAAGCATATTTAGTACAGTACCAGCGCGTCCAGTAGAAATAATCGCTATAGAAGTTGTATGTGTCCCCTGACACACATATGGCTCAGGAACGTATTAGTGCCTTCCAAGGGCAAGTTTCCTGAGCCATATGAGGTTCAGCGGACAGGGAACGTGAACGCAGCTTCGGGACGGCACTTGCGTTCGTGACTGTACAAACCAACACGAAAGAGGATCCTCGTAGCGTAGGTAATAGATACCTATGTAAATAGCCAAGTCCAGACTGGGCGAGCATCCTCCGGGGCAGCCTGAAAATTATAAAGCTCGTGGCCTTGTCTGGATACCAATCCGGGCCCGGCCAATTAGGCATTAATAAGCCAATAAGATAATAACGAGGCATAGAACTCGTCCACTATCTACTTCACAGTTCCTTCGAAGCCTTGGGCTTTCCTAGTATTTAGCGTCGTAATAGTACAATGCTGACGGTTTGTTACTTCGTGATTGCGAACGGCCGGTTAACGTTACACGCAGTAAGGTAATTAACTAATTAAAATGGCAGATTGCGCGCACTTTAGACTAGACAGACTATACCTTGCCTTGGTTGCTATCAGTTTTATGAGGTACTAAACGCTCCCCGTAAAGATATCACGACAAGAGAGTTCGCGTAAATCTACAGCGATTTGACAAACTTATTCATGCGTTTAAAATGTCGCTTCAAAGAAATTGGGGAAAAATCCTAAGAATGCCTATTATAGGAACGCAATTAAGGTGGAATGCCACTATACAAATAGGCTGTGCACGCTTTGTCCGAGCAGACTCTGATTGTATCAACGCGGCTCTAAGAAAACCTTAAAATGTGCACACTAAACTATACTTAGTTTAGTGTTTACAAAGACGTTTAGTTTACAAAGACTTGGTTTTATGTGCACATTTTAAGGTTTTCTTAGAGCCGCGTTGATACGATCAGAGTCTGCTCGGACAAAGCTCGGACTGAAAGGACTGGTAGGAGTAGCTTCAAACGAGTGTACTAGGATAGTTGTTGATATTAACATAGTTCACTCGGATCATTTTCTTAGTCAACATCGAAAAAAGTTAGTAGGTTGTTGTTACTAGACGCTAATTTATTTTCCTACTTGTATAGGAGCTAGTTCGGAAAAGTAGAACGTGGTCCGAGTCTACTTAGATCGGACGCCGTCGTCCGAGTGCGTTTGGATTAGGGGTTGCCACAGTACGAGCATCCGAGTGGATATCCGAGTGCACTCGGACTCTGATCGTGTCAAAGGTTTTTAGCAAAAAGATTCCATCAATGGTAATCTTTGTCACTCTTTTTTTAATCAGAGGGAATCTCTATATTTGAGCTTGGTATATAGGTAAATTCGTCAATGATTTGAAAGAGAACTAGTTAACTGTTTCTCAGAACAATAGTAACCGTTCCACCTTAAGGGTCGGAGGTCGGACTCGTGGCCGAGTCCTACGACTAATTGAACCGCCTTATCGGACCTCTTGTAATGGGAAGGGGAATCGAAGTAGGTAACGATTTGTGGGGAGGCGATCCTAAGGACTTCGGGGCTGATTTGAAGCTGAGTTGACGTTATGCCTATCTTCATTGCCAGCCGAGGACAGAAGTGATACAAGGACAATGTGCAGACGGTCGCTGATTATAAGTTTAGCGAAATGGTAACGCAGTCAAGGATATAGCCCTTCCTGTGTAAAAGTATAGATGTGAAGAGAAACAAATGTTTTTAAATTTCTAGGTATTTATTAGTTTAAAAAATATTACACTCTAATCTAAAACTTCCTAGTATATACGGTCTTTTGCAAATAAATGTTATTGATTCCTGATTCTTCATGGGCTCGTGGATATTTGCATTTTCTTATTTCATATCGCAGAAGATACCTTCTTTCATTAACATTGGCAGTGAATTTTAAATTTTTGCCATTATAGCTTCGCTGTAGAGAGATTCGCTAGCTCTCCCACTTTTACTCCCACCGGAAACTAATCTTTGGCCTTGCAAAGCAATTAATCTACTACACTTACTTTCACTTAATAACAACAGAACCTCATAACAGCGAAATGCACTATAGAAGTAGAACTCTAATAAAGCGTTTCAACGGCAATAGATTTTTTTTTAGATCTTTCGCTGAACATGATTCCAGTTATTCGAATGTTGATAGATGGGATAGATGCAGTGGATTTCTTGCCATGTCTGTTTTTATAACATGTATTTTTTTTTACGCAATCAGCGGAGTAAACTCACCACAAAACAATCACTCATAGAGCGAAACCTGTAACACAAGGTCAGAGTTCAATATCTATGCCTATTTCAATAGAAAAAGTAATATCCTGAGCTTTGCAATGGACCGGAAGACAATCATGTTAGACCGTTGTCGGATATTAACGGCTTGCGATAGAAGTGGGAGCGACCGAGTCGGCTGTTTTCGGATTAACCTTTCTGAGCCTAACCGAGTTATTGGGGAAATAGGTAGACGTACTCGTACCTATACGACCTTAGTGGCGCAGCGACCGATGTTCCAATCTGCTGTGGATGGCGGAATCTTTACACAATCGGCAAATATTTGTTACGGGTGTTCTGGGTGTTTTTAACCCCCAACACAAAAAGAGATGGGTATTATATGTTTAACGTGTCTGTCTATGTATCTGTGTATCTGTCTGTGGACTTGTAGTGGCTTCAATGTATTTATGTAAATAGGCGCTGGAATCACATTTAGATAAAGCTAAGCTACAATGCACTTCGTCTAAAGGTCAAAAAAGCAGCAAAGGCACTCGCTGGCTCAGGTTAGACTTCACAAATAGCTCAAGCTACAAAAAGTACAATCAACCCATCAAATCGCTGAATGGAGACCACCATTCAAAACGTTTGATTCTTCGGTTGATCAGAGGTGTTACTGTCAAAACTCGCGGCAGGGACATTTCTGTAACAGAATTGTTCCTGCTCCGAGTTTTGAAGTTGACATTTCACCAGTAACCATACCGTCCAATCCCAAACTTGGCTGATTGCCTCTACTTGGCCAATTTCTATGGACAGTCGGTCACTTCAGAGTGTATCACTCATATTCGCCGCTCATTGGCTGCATTTGCATACGAATAAAAAACAAAAGAAAATAAATGAACCAGCGGCGAAAATAAATGAAATGAAAATTATTTATCCTACTTCCTATCCTGCTAATAAAGCCGAAAGTTTGTGAAATCTGAATTTTTGTTACATAATATCTCTAAAACTACTGAACAGATCAAGATGAAGTTTGAGAGCTAAGCCTTACTTAGATAATAGGCTACTTATTGTACCGAAAATACGCGTGCGAAGCAGCGGGCAGAAGCTAGTTTCTCATAAAGAATAAAACAAAAACGTAATGACGTGAGTCTATGTGATATACTCACGAATAGATCTGAATTGGTGGGCTGGTGAGAGTACACTACACATACACACCAAGGAATTTTAATACTTGAAATTGCCTATATAAATTACTAGACGATCGCCTCGCGGTTTCACCCGCGTAGTTCCCGTTCCCGTGGGAATTCCGGGATAAAATATAGCCTATGTCACTCCCTGAAAAGTAAGCTTCCTAACGGTGAAAGAATTTTTCAAATCGGTCCAGTAGTTTCGGAGCCTATTCAATTCATACAAACAAACAAACAAACAAAAAATCAAACCTTTCCTCTTTATAATATTAGTATAGATAAATTCCCTGGTACATATACCTTATAAAATATTGCAGAGGCATCAACCTTCATTACAGCTCACCTGCAATGTAAATCGGTTGATGCGAATTGAACGGACTAGTGGCGTGATGAATTGAACCAATTTGGAAGGTAGCCAGTTCAATACCTGCCCGGATTGAAGTTTTCGATTCGTTTTCAATGTGACTGATTGAGCTTAGAGGATCGGTTCCGCTACAATGTCCGTGACAAAGTTTTTGTTTATGAGTGACCTAGCTGCTCTGTCTTCGGGTTTTATTTATCTTAAAGGGCCTACTTAATATAGCAAAATCATTTTTTATTAGGCATCATAACAATTTTACATTGTAAACACACAATAATAGGCACTTGAAAAAGCAAACTTTATTATTTGTCAGTATTCACAAATTACGAATAACTCGAAAGCATCGCGAGGATAAAACATTGATTAAATCTGCAAATTTTCTTTGCGTTTCATTCAAGGGAATAAAAAGGTCGTCACATCCCGTATTTAATTGGCGAGCGCAGTGAGCTAAAGTTTTATCAAATCAATCACCGCGGTTGCACGCGTTATTAAATAGTTACTCGAAGTCGTTACTCAACAGTAATTACCCCGCCTGGATATCCAATCCGCAGGGTAATTTGTTACTTGGTTACCCTTATTACGTCTAGTAAAAGGTAAAAATAGTCACACTCTCTCTATACTCTACGCGTTAAAATATTTTATATTTTCAGATTTTAAGCTTGATAGTCCAACATTTTGTGGGCATAGAAAGGATTTCCTGTTTAATAGGATCCAGTGACACAAGGTAAAAGGGGCGGATATGGTGGTCCAAGCTAAGCCTAGATCTCTGTAGGTAACTCCCTGCGCCCTCTTAAGTACTATTGAAATACCCTAGTAGTGAATACTCTAAATTAGTTCTGTGGTGGTTACCCCATCTCGACTGGAGATGTACATGGATATGTGCCGAGCTGTGCGAGGTTATTTGACACCGTCCGGTTTACGTTAGCGTTGTAGTAAGAACTAGACGCATTTACACAGAAGAGGCTTATTTTTCTAGGATCAAAAGTAGCCTCTGTTCTTTCCTAAATTTAATTAAATCTGTCATTAATTAATATCTGTAAGCCGTTTTCGATAAGATTCGATAAGGCGCTTATCAGGCCAAGCCCATGGCCAGTAGTAGATTAGTAAAGGCTTTTGATGTGTGTGTCGCTTAGTCGTGGAAAAGTAAAAGACAAAATAAAAATCAAAAACTCTTTATTTCCATAAATACAATAAATATACACTTAGAAATGGTCAAAATATAAAACTAAACACTGACACGGAAATAAAGTGATATTTTTTGATTTCTGTCGCTTCGGTATGTAGACTAAAGTAAAGAAGCGACGAAGAAACCTTTAGCCTGTTAGTTGTTATTTTTCGAGTTGGAGCAAAACCCGTCCCAAGCATTTTTGTCCTCTAGATAATCTGATATTTTATAGTAAGCCTTTTTGCACAGCAAGGTTTTAACAATTTGTTTGAATTTATTTACTGATAATTTTTGCAACTCACTAGGAGTTTTGTTGTAGAAGCGTATACATTGCCCTCTAAAATATATTTTAATTTTGTGTAGCCTAGTTGTGGGCACAGCGAGCTAATGTTTGTTTCTGGTATTCAAATTATGTTTATCTCTATTTTTAGTTAACTGACTTATATTTTTACTAGACGATCGCCTCGCGGTTTCACCCGCGTAGTTCCCGTTCCCGTGGGAATTCCGGGATAAAATATAGCCTATGTCACTCCCTGAAAAGTAAGCTTCCTAACGGTGAAAGAATTTTTCAAATCGGTTCAGTAGTTTCGGAGCCTATTCAATTCATACAAACAAACAAACAAACAAAAAATCAAACCTTTCCTCTTTATAATATTATTAGTATATTAGTATAGATGAGTGTACAACAAGTTTTCATAAATATATTGACATGGTACTGTCATTATGTTTATTTCTTTGAATTTATCACGCAGAGATTCTCTGGGACCCATATTATAGATTGCACGAACAGCCCTCTTCTGCAGCACAAATACGGTGTTAATATCTGCAGCGTTCCCCCACAGCAGTATACCATAAGACATAATACTATGGAAGTAGCTGAAATAAACAAGTCTAGATGTGTCCACGTCTGTAAGATGACGGATTTTTTTGACTGCATACGCTGCAGAACTAAGTCTCTTCGATAGCTTATCTATGTGTGGGCCCCATTGAAGTTTATTACCTGGTGATTCCTAGGAATACAGTACTTTCTACTATTTCTAACGTTTCTCCTTTAACGTTTACATCAGCCTTCACTTGTTTAACATTAGGTAGGATAAATCTAATACATTTTGTTTTGGTTTCGTTTAGCAAAAGATTATTGAATTGTAGATCCAAAGAGGTGTTTGTTATTCCATAGTGATGTAGTTTCCTGATTAATGTTTCATGGTGTACGCAATCGAACGCTTTTGATAAGTCGCAAAAAACGCCCAAAGCGTCTTGCGACTTCTCCCAAGCATCGAAAATATGCGATACTAACTCTACACCGGCATCAGTAGTTGACCTGCCGCGAGTAAACCCAAATTGCTTACAATGCAGCAGGTCATTGCCATTGAAATGCCTAAGCAATTGATGTAAAATAAGTTTTTCAAAAACTTTGCTGAATGTTGGCAGTACTGATATTGGTCTAAAGTTAGTGGGGTCAGACCTACTACCCGATTTAAACAGTGGGATTATTTTACTACATTTCATTAGATCAGGAAATACGCCACAATCAATGTATTCATTAGATATCAAAGCCAGATCTGTTGCAATGGTATCAATCAATGGTTTAATAATCGTAACGGAAATGCCCCAGAGATCTGCAGTTTTCTTTGTATTTAAAAGTTTGAAGGGTTTTTTTAATATCTTTTTCATCAACATGGGTGAAATTAAATTTATTTTTACATTTAGTTTTATTTTGATTTTGATTTTGACTTTTTATTATATTCCAAGTTGATTTTATTACATTATCACTGTTTCTAATTTTCGAGCTAATATAATTTGATTTTGCTATTTGACAAACTTTTCTAAATATTTTTGAGTAATTTTTTACTTTTTCTTTGAACTCCTGGGTAAAATTGTATTGTTTTTCACTATACAGTTCATATAACTTTTGTCTACTTTTATGTATACCCACTGTTGCCCACTCACTAAAGGTAAGTTTTTCTGAGACCATAATCGATTTGGGTGTGAATATTGAATGGAATGCATTGGTGAACTTGTTAAAAAAATTGCAGTACTACTCATTTGGGTTGTTAAGAAGAGACATAATTAATTTAGATAAATAAAATAACAACACAATCCACACAGCATCATCAAGTTGGGGCTTGATGATGCTGTGTGGATTGTGGATGACTAATATCCTTAATACAATACATAACATCGATATATATTTTTATCATTCATAGAAAATACCCAGAACACCAGAATTTGCAGATCGTACAAACATTTGTCCCAAGGTGAGAATCAAACCCGCAACCTCCTGCATCGTAGGTGAACCTTCGAGGCGGGTCATGCAGGTGTAATTAAATACCTATCGAGTATTTCAGGTGGATTAGTAACTGTATTGTGATTACCACACTGTAGAAAAATAGAGCATGAAAGAGCTCATCAAAAGTTTCGCTTACGAGGGTACTTGAACCCGCACTGCAGCCTAGAGCCGGTATGCAGTACGATAAGAGTCCAGCTCATCAAAACTTTCGAGCCGATGTACTGTGCTCCCGAAAGTTCAACTAGCACTCAAACTTTTGAAGTCTTGAACTGTAGAAAGTAGACAGCGTAGGTACAGAGAGCTCCATAGTAGCCAGATAGTAGCTACGCCCCCTGATATGTTTCAAGCTTAGGAGATAAGAAGGTTAAGTTTCAAGTCATGGTAATTAATTACGTTTGGTTTAGTTCTTAATACCTAATACAGGGTGTAACAAAAAGTAAGGGTCAAACTTTCAGGAGTGGTTCAGACTCGGTTCCAGAACCGCAAACAAATATTTTGAAATTTTCCCGGCTATATGTATTCGATAAAATAAATAAAAACGAAATGACCACTAGACAAGACAATGACTGATGCATGTGCATCATTTATTGTCATCACACTGATATTATACATGCGAAAGTTTGCATGTTTAGATGTATAGATGGATGAACGTATGTCACCGTTTCAGTTTCACATCAAAACTCCTAAACGAATGGGGCTGAAATTTTGCATACAGGTAATTCTAATCCTCACCGCCAATATGGATCCGTAACGTTTTTAGTTAAGAATACAGATATATAGAGCTAAGAAATCCATAACACACAGTGCAAAAAAAATATTCGAAGTTATGACCAAATTACTAGCGAAGTTCACTGAGTGACCGCCGCCGCGGGCGCGTGTGACGTCACTGGGTCGCTCGCCGCCCGTTAAGGCGGTACCCTACCTCGTTATTGTGTGAAGAGGATAGGCATAGGATTTCGCGTTCACAGGAGACGGACAGAGCAAAGCGGCGTAAGCCCAAAAATCAAGTTTTTAGTAGTTATTTGCTCCCCACAAACATTAGAATTGAAAAAAAGGCAACATTTCAACATTCAAAATGTTCTTTATACTTAGCTCAATTACTATGCTTAATCTCAAGATATCGTCTGTATTTATTGAGAAATTAGGGTTTTAGTAAAAAATAAGAGGTAACTTTGCGATTTTTTTCTATCGAGAAAATTTTATGGAATCGTGTTTTCGAAACATATGATCGATAGTATAAGTCCTGAAATTTACCATATATAAATTTCAAAGTTAAATATTCAGTAGTTTGGAAGATATGGAGGTCCGACGGAGTTGAAAATAAGCAATTTGAGGGTAGGTACCCCCTTAACCGTAGGCAGATATCAGTTTTAAGTGATTTTGCTCTCATCATTCATTTTACCAACATAATTCTAGGAACTTGTCGTCAAACTTGTCAGAGTGGTTACCCACCGAAGGAACTGCGTATTACATAATTATGCTGTAATTTCTGACATTTTCTGACTTTTTGACATTTGCTGTCATTTCTGACATATTTTGCTAACATTTTTGACATTACTTTAAGATAGATACCACACCATAATAACTGGATCTAAGGATAAATCATCAATAATTGTAAGTACCTACTAGTTCAAATTTGTTTTTATGTTAATCTTTTGATTGTAATTTTCCTGTGAAAAAATGAGAAATACAAATCTCGATAGATCTGGATCTACTGAGAAATAAAATTCGCGATAGATCCTATCGTGGACCTAGTCAATGGATCTAACGAGAATTATCCATCTATACAGTGCAAATGCAACCATGCAGTGTAATCAAAGAGATGAGTCGCAGGACGCTGCAGCTCACTGTTAATTGGATACCAGCTCAGCTGCCTCACTCAGACAATGTAGATACCGAAGTAGTATACGCACTTGCTTATATAATTTGTTGATTTTCTAAGAAATTTTGCAGATGAAAATACTGCCATTACCTACAGTTATTTCTACTTATATCAAAAAGCATAATTACCTATTTAAGTTTTTACTACAGCTACTTTACTAGGTTTTTTGATCATATAATAGTCTAAAACGACGTGTTCAATAGTGTTGGCGTGAAAAGATTTTGTCTAAACATCCTAACATTGAATCATCCAAACTTGCGCATTTATGAGTGTTAGTGTATGCGATCTCTGTAAAATCTGAAAGAAAGAAGTAAAGTCTGTCACGTCGAGACTGTTATTGAGACCCAATAGGTAATCGTCCCACAATCGTTTTGTCACAGTCGTAACTAAATTGCAACTTGACCACAAGCATGTGGGCGTAAGCTCGGCGAGGTGGAGGACTTCCGGCGGAAGTGTGCTAATGCGAGCCTGACCGGAAGCCATGTCACTGGACAGGGGGAAAGTGTGAAAGCCTTGTCGTTCCTACTAAACATTGTTTTAGAAACGCTTCTGTGTGACAAACGTGTGTGTCTGTCACATTTTGACACATTGACGACCTCAGTGGCGCAGCGGGCGAAGGTCCGCCTGCGACGTAGGAGGTTGCGGGTTCGATTCCCGCCTCGGGACAAATGTTTGTACAATCTGCAGATATTTGAACAGGGTGTTCTGGATGTTTTCTATGTATAATAAAAAATATATACCTATGTAGTGTATTGTATTAAGTATATCAGTTATCTAGTACCTACCCATAACACAAGCTGTGCTTAGCTTGGGGCTAGATAATGCTGTGTGAATTGTCCTGCATTATTTATATATTTATACATAGTGGGTTTCAATAATTCTGGACTACTACACCTTTTGTTATGCAAGGCGGCCAATTTCACCGTTCGATGTTTATAATTCAAATTCGATTGCTGTCGGGGTTGTTCAGTTGGAGAAGTCGCGATTGCAGTCAATATTTTTTTTGAATAAAGGTAGGTACTAGATGAACCCGCGAACTTTTTATCGCCTACATTTTTTTCCTTTTTTTATTTTCGTATAAGATACCTCTGTATAAGAGCAAACCAAACAAAAATAATGTCCAAATCGGTCAAGACGTTTTTAGATTTTAGCAAAACTAATGAACAGCAATTGATTTTTATTTATACCTACATTATTTTATAACACGAATCGTAATTTTTGTCATAGGACAAGAAACGCGAAGACTGAATCCTTCCTGAATAAATGCAGATAAAACTTTATTTATTACTAGTATCTGTCCGCAGCTTTGCACGCGTCGTTTTTATGGAAACGATTAAAACTAGCTATGTCCCACTTCGCATTAAAAAAAACCAAAATCACTCAAGCCTCTTTATTTCCATAAATACAATAAGTGTACACTTAGAAAAGGTCAAATTATAAAACTAAACACGGACACGGAAATAAAGTATACGTTTGATTTCTGTCGCTTCGTTAAGTAGACTGAAGTAAAGAAGCGACGAAGAAACATTTAGCCTGTTAGTTGTTATTTTTCGAGTTGGATAAAACCCATCCCAATCTTTTTTATCCTCTAGATAATCTGATATTTTGTAGTAAGCCTTTTTGCACAGCAAGGTTTTGACAATTTGTTTGAATTTATTTACTGATATTTTTTGCAACTCACTAGGAGTTTTGTTGTAGAAGCGTATACATTGCCCTTTAAGATACACTAAGTTTGTGTAGCCTAGTTCTGGGCACAGCGAGCTAATTTTTATAAAAATTAAATTATGTTTATCGCTATTTATAGGGAACCGACTTATATTTCTATGAGTCTAGAATAAGTTTTCTTAAATATAATTGACATGGTACTGTCAATATGTTTATTTCTTTGAATTTATCACGTAGGGATTCGCATTATGATGTCATGTGATTTAAAAATTATTTAGCTCAAATGATTTAAAATTGACTTGTCTAAGAGCGTTTTATAATTGTAAAGAAATAAAAGCTTTTGATTTCTGAAATCTGAGACTTGAACAGAAACGTGCCCTGTCCATTTAGTTGGTTAATACAATTATGTGGCAAAGTGCTAAACTGGCACCTTATGTCTGGCGAGTGGCGAGTGCCCCAAAGTAGTTCAGTTCCTTGACCTCTGAAGGTCAATGCCTCACTAACCGGCTGCACTGGCAGCGTTCTGAATGCCGAAAGAAGGTCAACCTTATTGGTAGACCCTAGCACCAGGGGTAAGATTTGTAGGTGGCAAATAACAACTTTGGATAGTTCATTTAATATTCGTCTAAACAAATTATTTAATCCTCCAATGTGCTAAAGCTCAAATCACACCGGGATGGCAGCGGCCGTCAGTGACGCGACAGGTTCATTATTACGGACTCAAGTTGTATATTATATTTTTATGCCATAGAAAAGCCTTACTCAAGTTTTAATTCAATTTTCAATTTCGAAATTCTTTATTAAATACTTAATTAACATTTGTCTGCTACAATTTACTGGTGTAAATTTAATGCTAGAATGTTCGGACATACTTAAATAAATAAAAAAGGTTTTAGAAGTTAGGGCGGGCGCTTATTAAAACTTACGAAGGTATTATTAAACTTCGCGTTACAAAACATAAATACTTAGTCATAATTATGTAGATGGACTTTTAAAATATAAAAATAAAGATGTAGAAACATTCCTACGAAATATGCAAGCTTTAGAGGAGCAAATTATTTTGAGTAAATTATTAGATAGTATTTTCACGAATTTTATTAATATCAATGTAAGCACTTTTTATAATAACAGTACAAGTTGAAAACAATGGAAAAACTAACAAAAGAACGTCTCATAAAATTGATCGAAATTGGTCTCTAAAGACCGGGTCCCTGCGGGATCGGGGCCCTTAGGGACTAACCCGGTATTTTAATTTAAAGTTTTTAAGGGTACCATCCGCTTGCAGAAGAATGTGCCATTCTGCCATCCTGGTGTGATTTATTGAATTATTCCATCAATTATTGCCGACGAGCCTATGACTTATCTGGAATAGCAGGGTCTCAAAGCATACGCAATCTCCTTGATGAGACTGCTTGTATGGAGGGACTCTCTAAAACTTCAGTTTTACTTGCTTTATATTCACCTGCATGTGCTTAGTCCAATTTCCAGACTATTTGAAAAGTACAGTCGACTGCTCTGAAATATGCACTTTAGCACCATGTCAAAATAATGTAAACTCATTGCGATGGGGCGCTCCGTGGCTCCGTGAAACGAAGCAGTTTATTTTATAGTGACGTAATGATGTCCTCTTAAAGCCGAATTTACGGGTACGGCGGTGGCCGCCAGTCTGAACGAAGACTAGCCATGTGCGCAGGGATAATGTAGAGCATAAAGTGTGTGCGCAAACACAGGTGCACTTTCTATTCTCTCACTCTCACAATCCGATGGGACGGCAGACCGACACGACCAGTGAGAGGTCAGGCTCAAGACCAACGGCTTAATGTGCTTACCGAAGCATGGGAGTCTCCGCCAACTGACTGACTCGGGACTGCTACTAGTTAGTTTTCTTGGTATTAAATCCCAGGAACAATTTTTGGTCCCACCCGAGAGTTGAAGGGTCATGGTACTTAGGTAGAGTCACTTAAAGTGTCAGCATATCTCCTATGGCATAACGTCGTATCTATTGTTCCCACCTCCCGGTTCCCTCTATAGCAGTGCACAGATGGCTCTCGCACTCCGCGAGCTCGTAAACAATTATATCTCTCGTCGCTTATGTCAGCTTTATGGAGAATCTCTTCCCAATTTACCACGAAAATGGGTTTGTTGATATGTTAAAGTAATTGTTGACGGGGTAGCGGTACAGTATACAACTGATGCCAGGAATCTGGGACTCAGTATGGATAATCATCTCAGATTTGAAAAACATATATCAGAGTGTGTGCGGAACTGTCTGTATAGGTTAAAGTTGCTTTACAAAATACGGCCATACCTCAGTGAAGATATTAGGATCATGCTCTGTGAGTCTCTTATCCTCTCCAGGCTCAACTATTCAGATGTGGTGTATGGCCCTTGTCTTCTGAGTAGAACCAAAAACTTGATACAGCGTGTCCAAAATGCTTGTGGGCGTTTCTGTTTCCATGTTCCACCTAGATCTCATATAACACCATTTTTGAATTCTTCAAATTTGTTGAAGATGTCAGCAAGAAGGAAATTACATCTTTCAGTTCTCTTATTCGGAATCATAAACAGCAAAACTCCAAGGTACTTGTACGATAAACTTGTTTGGGCATGTTTTCAAACTAGGTATCCTAGTAGGGCCTGTACTTTCGTGTTTGTCACACCGGGACATAGAACCATGGCTTTTCGCGGATCTTTCAGGTTTGCCGCGTCCCGGTGTTGGAATGATCTGCCTCCGCCAACGAGGGCCCTGAAAACAGTTAGTACCTTTAGAATTCATGTGAAAAAAGAGCTTCTAGCATTGCAAAAGCAAGGTATTCTCAAGTAGGTCTCTTTCGGAAAAACTCCACTTACCCACCGTTTTATTTATTTTTCACTTTGTGTTGCAGGAGCACATAAGTTTCACGGTTACACACTAGATCTTTTTGTTTTCAAATTAATATGCCATGAACAATAGTACTCCTCGTTGACCTATTGTTTTTCAGTTTGTATTCTCTTCTTTCTAAACTTAATGTATCGCATTTTTCACTCCGAGTTTATCAGTGCCATAATCATATCCGACGACATCTCGTCTGTCTGTCAGTCAACGTTTCAGAGCGAAATGTCAATTGTCAATGACACTCCAAAGCTGCTTGGACGAAAGAAATCACAGTCTGTATGTGTGGACTTGTTTGATAGTTCTGTGTTGAGATTGGGGTCCCGTGTTGAACAGGCAAATAATTTATTCATACACTTCATATCATTGTTAGACAAGTAACTTTTTTGTACCTATTTTTATTTAGTAGTGTTGTGTTATTTTTTGTCTGTGGTCTGCCACCCGTGTTGACACGAGCCAAAGGTCCTGTCAGAAAACCAGCGTTACTCTACTTCTTGTGGAGCAACATTATGCTGAGATAGGACCTTTTGGTTCGCTGCATTGCTTGCTACTGTTAGGTACTATATTTTTTATTATTGTTAATGTAATATTCTTAAGTAAGTTTAGGTATTGTAATAGTTGCAAGCTTTCTAGTGAACTAATAAATAAATTTTCTTTCTTTCTTTTCTTTCTTTCTTTATATCCTGAATGTCTAGGTTAACAAAGATTTTTGACTGAAATTATGGTTTTTAAAGCTTTATGACGCAAACAAGCGGTTAACGAGAGAGTAGGTACCCCACTCAATGAGGTTTGTGAAAAAATTATAAACACGTCTCCCCAAATACGCCTTTTTGGCGTATTAGGAGTATACGTATTTTTATAACTTTTCGGTTTCTAAAATGGCTGTGTAAGGTGAACAGAAAAAAACATAAAATTTTGTTATTTGCAATTTGACACCGGAAATATAAAAAAATTGCAGGTTGTATGAACGAAGAAATATATTATATGTAGACATTTTGACTTTGATATACATCCCCGTGTTTGCCCTTTAATTATAAACTACAGTTTCCGTTGTATTGTCAGTTCTATGAGCGCCGCATATTTCCCCGATGTGCCATAACTGCAGCCAGCGTGCCAAATTGAATGTGTTCTTGTTCACTATTAAATTCTGAAACAACTTTAGATTACAAGCTACCTACTGCATGCGGCTTGGCTCGCAGTTTAACAGGAATATGTTAGCAATAAGCACGTAGGGTAATGCGCCTTATGAGAGACCAACACACCCTCCTTTCAAGGTTCTACGCACAGCGCCAGCGGCTTGGCCCGTTTGGCCAGTCTTCCACACCAACACCTTAAAGGTGTAGGTACTACACATTTCCATACAAATATTATAAATTCAAACGTAACGTAGTCTGTCTCTTCGTCTGTCTGTCTGTTACATTTTCACGGCTTAACGGATTTAAATGAAATTTGTCAGGGAGACAGATAATATAATGACGACCTTGGTGGCGGCGCGGCGGGCGATGGTCCGCCTGCGGCACAGGAGGTTGCGGGTTTGATTCCCGTCTTGGGACAAATGTTTGTACGATCTACAAATATTAGTTCCGGGTGTTCTGGTCGCTTCTATGTATAATAAAAAAATATTTATCTATGTAATGTATTATATTATAGATTATTCCAGTTTTCCCCCTTAAAATCCCCCTTAAGGGGGAAAACTAGACTTAAAAAAAAACAGTTTTCCCCCTTGAAGATTATCCATTTAAGGGGGTAAACTGGACTTAATTTTTTTTTTGTCCAGTTTTCCCACTTAAAAATCCCCCTTAAGGGGAAAACTGGAATTCATGTACATCAGTCATCTAGGACCCATACATAACACAAACTCTGCTTAGCTTGGGGCTAGATGATGCTGTGAATATTGTCCAGCATTGTTTATTATTATTATATCTCGGAGACTTTTCTCCCGAAAAACTGCGTGCGATGCTGCGGGCAAAAACTAGTAGACTATAATTTACTCTCACCTAGTCACTAAGCTTGACACGTATAACTGCAATAAATACTGAAATACCGAACATTTTCGTCGAAGCTAAATCATAACAAATACGATAAATCTAGTTTATCATTCTAACTGTTCAATATAAATGTTTGCATTCAGATCTAATGTTTGATCTCTATGATGTGAACAGTTTGAGTAAACAGCTGAAATGAAAAGCTTTCAGCTTTCGAATTGAAAACGCTAAATTTATGTTTTGATAGCGCTGTGTAAAAGCAAATTCGGCTGATTAAAAATATTGGTCTATACCAAAACTTATTACACTGTATTACTTATGTACGTGGCTCTCGCCTATCTGGATCAAACTTAGTTTTAAGAACACATTAAAAACGTAGAACTAGAAACTAAGGAGAATAAAGTTTGATATTTTTATTAAATTAATGCCTTGTTCCGTAGGTTAGGTACCCATTACAAACAGACCAACAATGTGGTTACGAGATAGTTTTTCAGCAAACAGTGGAATTTAACCAATTTGGCACTATTTGAACATCTGTTCGTTAATTATGGTACCTACACCTTGGAAATTGGTTATAATAAGTTCTTAGTTATCAAAATTGAACTTTACCCCTTCCATAACATGCTCTCATGGGGTTCCGACAGTAATTATGATATTTTGGAACAACGTATTAAAATTTACGTAGTTCTATAATTTCATGATTTTAATACGTAATTTGATGGAACCAGCAATACGCAAACCAATAAAGCGAAATGCATCATTTTCCTCGATGCAAAGAACCTTTCACAATATTATTACTTTCACCAATGATTCATGGAGAAGGTACTGATTGCCTCAAATGGAAGCAAATTGACGATTTAAAATACACTACTAGAGTACTACGTGATGTCTGAAAATTGACAGTTTTCGAATTGTTCGTCAAGCTGTTCATTTCCGTATCATTAGCTCGATTTCCTTGTCGCCTGTAGGGAAAACATCCTTTGTTTAGTTTAGTAGGACCAGAAAATACATACTAATATTATAAAATCAAAAGTAATTCTGTTAAACGGCTAAACGGATCTTAATGAAATTCGGCAGGGTGGTAAACGGGGACGTACATAGGCTACTTAAAATCGCGTACAAGCCGCGGGCAGAAGCTAGTATAAAATAATTCTAAAGTACTTCGTTAACGCTTTTGCTAGACACATGTGAGTTGCTGCATGGTACAAATAAACAAGGTATGCTACTCCGAGAAACAGCGGTCACGTGGGTTTTCCCAAGCGCACGTCATATCCGCTACGGTGGTTCTCAAACTTTTTAGTTATGGGAGATTCGAGATCTAGATCTAGGTTTTAGGTTTTCCATGAAATTTTTCAAACTTAGTTTCCATAAGTAACGCTAAAATGAGCTCTGCACATGGATAAATCAATTTTTCGCTTGAAATGAAATTTATTTAATCGCAGGAACATTTTTCAGCCACAGATTCTCTTTTCGGGAATTTAAAGAACCTTATTTCACCGCCCTTCACACTTACAGTTACGGATAGAGTAACCGCCCATTTTATTTTAAAGATTTATCCGATCAAAAACACGAGTGATTCACCGGCGTCAATAAAAGTTTGATAGTCACCGGCAAATGAACGTAACCTCCCATTTTTGTGGCACGTGGACAGTGACGTAGGCTTGGGAAGATATCGGAGAAGCATACCTTGTTTATTTGTACCATGAGTTGCTGTGTGGTGCCAATAAGAGTATGCAGCCAATAAGAGGAAGGAGAAAATCGTTTGAATGATACACGCACTCTTATATTTGAATAGACCAGCTGGAATTCACGTGAGTATATGCAGCAATCGATTCACTTTAAGTGCTGTACGTGGTAGACCGATTCGAAAATTTAGCATCTAGATGCTTTTAATTTTAATTTAAATTGCTATTTTAATTTCCCAAAATTTGCAGTGCTAGCACTGCAAATTTTGGGAAATTAAAATAGGTATCCAGACCTATTTTAATTCCCCAAAATACGCAATCGTTAATTTTGTTTAAGGTTCCGTACCTCAAAAGGAAAAAGGAACCTTTATAGGATCACTTTGTTTTCCATCTGTCTGTCTGTCTATCAATATTTTCTTCCCTTTTATCAGGAATGCCTGAAGGTATCAAGTTAAAATTAACAGCAAATACTCAAGTCCGTAACCTCTTGAAGCCACGATATAAATAAAACTTCTAGGTCAACGCAATCAAAAGTGTCCAAATATTTTAAAATTTCCAAGGAAATAACAGGCACACAAAACTATAGGAAATAAATAGAAAATAAAAAATATAGGAAGCCGTCATTTTAGTTTGTATTTTATTAACAAAATAGAATATTTTTTGATACTCTCCCTGGACCAAAATATACAGAGTACTTACCTACTTCCCGTTGACCTAGAATTATGATATTTGGCAACAAACAAGGTCTTTCAATTATACGGAACCCTTAGTACGCGAGTCCGACTCGCACCTGACGTTTTATTTTTGTATAAATTGGAACTCTAATTCGGTGTATTAGAGGACATCAATTGGTTGAAACGAATTTTATGTTGGAGAATTAAATAAGGCCTCCTGCTACAAAGTCGTTTTGCAATCCCGACTGTACCAAAGGACTCACTTTGATAGACGTCGCGATTGAAGAACCTAGGACACGAGCGCTTGATAGACCCGAGAGCTGGTGAGTATCTGGCACAGCGCATCAGCATTGCCATACAGCGTGGCAATGCAGCCAGCGAAGCAGTGACGCGACGACTGGTATTGATATGGATCAGTTGAGCTACCTGTAGATTGTTTGCAACAGTCTGCAGTTAGCTCAATTGTTTCAATTGTAAATACTAGTTCTAATTTATTTCTATTATTTAATAGATAGATAGGTACCTATTTAATATGTAGGTAGACAGTGCAATACTTTCCATAAGAAACACACGTCAGTATTGGGTATGGGAATAGATAGATAACTCTTTATATAATTTTTATATACCACACAAACACAAAATACAATACAGAAGAAAATGCTGAGAATCAAGCAAGTATAAAAGGCGACCTTATCGCTTTGAACGATCTCTTCCATGCAACCTGGGGATGGACTGGACTGGACATAAGAGACAAGACGGAAGCGTCTGAAAAACTTAAGGAAATGAAAACAGTTATAATTATACCTATACTACGTACCTACCATAATACCTAACATGCCATAAATAACGATTAACTAACAAACACATAAAAATAAAATTGTTTAAATTTTTTTACGGATAAAAATAATGATGATGAAGCAGGTTGTAGTAGCAATAGTATTGGGTTGGTTTTAAATATTTAGAACACCTGAGCTTCAAAATGACAACATCCTTCCTGACACCCAACGCAGCGATAGTTTAGAAATCCGCTTCAGTTTCCGCTCCCTCCGTCTACCGAAAACGTACCCAATAGATCACCAGCTATATGTATACATGGTCCTTCCAAGTCAGAGAAAGGTGACAATTTTGTCGTTAATTTTGTTGGCATCAACGATCAAACACTAATCCTACCCAATAACCTTTACAAAAACACATGTCAAAACTCAAATCTTTCCTGATAATCTATCCATAAATTGCCATCATAAATTTGTATTGCATATGACAAAAGATTTTTAAAAGTCACAAAAAATGCATGTAATTTATTAGTTAGGTATCACTTTCACTTCCAATAGTAAGTTGTATTTGTTTCTTTGCTTATTTCCTTTCGCGAACGTTTAGAGTTGAATTGAAAGCGTATTGTGAGCCGTAATAGTCGACAATGAGGTCCCGGGTAGGCACATCGCTATGTAGATCTAACAGAGATGGAAAAACAGAGAGAAGGAAATGTTTATTATGTACCTTCATCTGGGTAAAACGGGGTCAATAGGGATGCAGGGGTCAATAGGGATAAAATCGATGAACAAAATTGAAGCGGAAACACTATCAGAAATCTACCGATAATCGTCTGATTTTTTATGAGTTTTATAGTAGAATATTGATTTTTTATACTGGTAACACTTTTTTCACGTGAAGATGGTCACAAGTCAGAAAAAAATACATCTGAAGTTCGCCGTTCAGCAGGACGTGATTTTGTCCCTCAAAAACTTTGAAAAACAAGCAGGAAAAAGTGATTTCTATTAAATGAATCGTGCTGAGTAACAAAAGTTAGTGTGTTCTCCATCCAAATCAAGTATGTTACTACAATTTTCTTGTTTAATTTTAGTTTAAATCGAAAATTTATGAGTGCCGGTAAATTTTGCAAAAAAAGAGGGTAATAGAGACGCCTACAGGATATTATCGGGATGTCTGTGGGGTGAATAGGGACGAGAGTCCTACAAACTAAGGACGTGGTTGTATGAAAAGGGACACTAAAGCATGGATAGGGACAGGGGTGTCACTCACCAATATCGCTAGTATTTGTCTATAATAATATTATTATTCGTTATTACCTAATGATGGGTGGTTTGGTTAGGCTTATTTATTTAGGTACTTAGGGACTTTTGCTTTTTGCAGGCACAATACCACGAAAATATAAGCCCAGCCAAAAGAAGAATTATAAAAAATATGACCCGACCCGGTTTGTGACAACCCTGACCATATTTCTCTATTGTTCTCAATGCCGTCCCTATTAACCCCTATACGTGTATGAATAGGGATAGCATATATTTTAAGTATTTACATAAAAGAGGCTCACTATCAATGAGTTTCGCATACAATTTCATAATATACAAGTTAAGACTAAACTTTTAATGTAGTAAACTAATAGTTGTTGATACAAAATTCATTAGAAAAGGGCACTCAAAGTTGAAAACCATCCCCATTCACCCCATTTTACAAAACTACTGTTCTAGAATCGGAGTACAACATCTTGAAGAGAAATGAGAAAGGAATGTTATCACAGTTCAAGTTTATCAAAGAGCAAATTCACAATTTATCATTAGCAGAAAATCGAGTAAAGTACGACAGCAGTACTGGCCTTCTTATCACTTCATCAGCATTAACAGCAAATGGTACCGGGTACTCTGGTATGAGCAAGCTCTACTATTTTCAGATTTTTTGGGGTGACTTTTAGGGGTAGATCGGGCTATTTACATAGGTAATTTTTTATGAAAAATCTAAAACTGACATCGAATAGGTACTTTTAAATTCACACTGTTTTATTTTTTTACAGGAATAAACTTATGGGACCATCAGAGTCTCGTCATCATATAGTGTCCAAAACCAAAAGAAAAATTGGAGAAGTCGTTGAACATCCATATTCAAAGTCGTTTAAAAATGACCAGCGTTATTCCATTCGGTAGCGCATGCTTCCGTTTGAAGAGACTCAGATACAGTAGTTTTTGAATAATTGGTGTACGGTCACAATGTTTCTCGACGACATGCTTTTGTCTTCTTTTGTTTTTCTTCCCTCTTTCGAGATTAATTAAAAGATCCGACAAATAGACATTTTTATAAAAACAAGCATAAAACCTTTTCGTTGCCCATTTAGAGCGAGTTTGCGAACTATCTCCCTAGTCTCCTCATCAGCACGCATACGTCTGATGAGAAGACTGCTGAACATGCATCCCCCAAACAAGGGAGATTATGACTTAATCACCACGCTTGGCAGGCGCGTTGGTGCTCGCAGTAGAGGTGTTAAAATACAGAAGAAAACTGCTGCCTCTGATAATTAAGTTCGCTTATATGACTCCTACGACATATACAGGATGAGTTGGAGGGGCAATTCTATGAGTTTCCATACTATGAAGTACTTAGTTGTAGTACGAGAGTTATAGTTCGAGCTGTAGTATAAGAAAGGTTTTAATTTCCCCAGCTTTACCATTTACTACCGATACCAAACTAAGCATAACCTGGTGAAGCATGTATCAAAACTGAAAATTCACCAATCCTTCCCCCACTCGGTGGCGGAAATAATTAAACATAAAATTTCTCGAAAAAAATAACATAGGTATTCGAAACCAAACTTAAAGAGATGCCTAGATGCTCATAATTTATTTTTACGAACTTGACGAATTCTTCAACGATACTTTTACGCCCGTAGCACACCTCCGCTGAACAGCGGAAACGGAGTAATTTCGCCATGTCTTGTCCGTATGTAGGAGAAGCGGAACACTAGCGAAACTGCCTGTCATAGATTTAACTATAGTTCTATCTCATTCCCCGCGCAGTTCCGCCGATCTGCTCCGACGTCAGCCACCTCCGCTATAGTTCCGCAACTCAAACTACACTTGATCGCCGCGGAATTCATCCAGCGGTTCCGCTACTCGTATTCCGCAGCGGAGGTATGCTACGGGCGTTAGGGACTCGTAAATTAAATTGTAAATTAGTATAGGAACCAAATAGTAAGTAAGTTCGTATTTAGTAGAGAGGCACGATACCTGCCAGTTTTCCATCGCAACAACTTAAATGATACTGATGCTAATTAAGATGTCGCCAAAACGAACTAAACGAATTTGACAGGCCTAGAACTGTTGTCGTCCCTTTCTTAGCTATCGAAATAAAAAGGAAGTCATCATTTTTAGTGCAGTCAAATAAGTTAAGTTTAGTTTTGGCGACACCTGAATTGACACCCCTTATGATCACAGTAGGTATAAATTTAAACTCACATATTCTCTTAGACCTTATTTATGAATGCACACACTAAATAAAATACTGAAATACCATTTATTATCGAGCCAAAAACCTCTCTCTCTGAATCTGATCTAAGTTTTTACGTGCTAACTGTAACGAATCGGCTATTGGACGGGGATGAGCGAAACTTTGCAGTTTATTTTGAACTCACTTCCTTTACTCCAGCAGCTCATTATTCAACGGCTGATTGAAACAGATCTTTAGTTTACTTCTTGTATTATTTTTCTTTGCCAGCATAATTTTCACTAAACAAAATATCTAGTTATTTTAAGTTATCGGACAGAATAAATGAAAAACACAAAATAAGACCTTTGTTAGAGTACAAAAATTACAACTAATAGATATAAGCGGGTTAGGTTCGTAAGGACTAGATTGCATAACGACTATCAGTTCATTATGAATGTAAGCGGGTTAACTACGAACCTATTTTGCGTTGGAAGAACACCAACGTTTCATCCCTTAACGAGGGACTCCATCAGGGTGAGTGCGGTTCGCGTCGCGCCTGTACCGCGTCCTGTTCTTCCAACACAAAATAGGTTCGTAGTTAACCCACTTACATTCATAATGAATTCGTCAAACTACGGAAGTTGTATAGTAAAATAGATATAAGCAGTATACGTAGTAATATCAATCGGAAGCGTCCCGAAGTCCCGCTGATTGACTGCTGCTGTGCTGATGCGCTGCGCCGGTACTCCAGCCGTCGGATCACGTGTTAGTAACCTTTGTGCATTACCTACCCACGTCTACAAAATACACTGTGGTTAAGTCCCGACACTTCCTGTTATTGCGTTTTAGCATTGAGATATAGAATCCTGATTATTTTCAACCCTATTGCAACAGTATAAAGTATAATATATTCGTTTGGATGCCCATATTTTTCCACACTTTATTGCAATGTCGCAATCATTCAATTGTTTCATCTCCAGAGAGGGGCCCTGGGGCCTGATAGCAAACGGAAAATGTGTTCTAACTCATTGCTTTCAAGGTCTAGATTTCCGAGGTAGCAATGACAGTGTTTTTCTACATAATATCCCCGATGTATTATGGTCTATTATCCTTCTCGCACAATATGAATCTCAACATATAAGATCCAACTCTTAGAAGAAGTGGGTAAAGTACCCGGTCGGTGCCAATTGTTTGTGGTATACAAACAATTGGCACCGGGCCACACGGTACCTATATAGGTAACCTACGTTGATTATGATTAGGTACCTAAAGCGATAAAATTACCAAATTCATATTTTTCTCTCATAGATAGCAAAATTCTGTAGAAGGTACGTTTTCACAATCTCCCGTCTTTCTTTGTAAAACAACTAAACACAAAGACATTCGACATGCTATTTCCAATCTTTTGCAATATACCTACCCAATGAACAACAAAGATGGAAAGACGTACCAAGACCGAAGTGCGACCGAGACAATAATACGCACGCGAAACACGAACGCCGCGCCGCGGCGCCGCCTCCGCCTTACTATGACTGAGGTGGGTGGACATGATTGGACCTAATTTGAGCCTTCCACTTTCGAGAAGCTAGTAGCTACCCAATCTCCCGAATCTTACTTAGATCGATGTTTTCGCCAAAACATTATTACTGCAGAAAAACATACTCTAGAATAGAGTATGTTTTTAACTAGCGTTATTACTTAGTACCTAGTACTTATCTTGCTGTGCCCTAGCCGGGTCCATATTTGAGACTGATTAACTTTAATAACAATGTACAATAATGGTCGCAATAAAAAATTTGAATTTGAGTATTCGATATTTTTCGGGTAAAGAAGGCACTTAGTATAAATTATTTTCTATACAAAAGACGACGTTGTTTGTATTATAAACTTTATCGTAATTGTTAAGAGTTGAAAACTTGTCATTCAAGTTTACCGTTTTGTTTACATTTCGACGTTCTCTGCTACTCTATACCCTAGCTTGCCATTCTAAAAACAACTTTACGGTCCCTGATATAATACACAAATTACGGCTATTAACTTATAGCAAACATGATTCATTGAACAGCTGATTTGTTCTAGAACACTTTAAAATTTATTGCGACTCGGATAACAACATCGGAAATTAGTCCCTTTAAGGTGTTGTAATATGGGTGAAAATTCTTTGAACTATTGCATACGTGTAGGCTTCGTAGCTGGCACAAAAATGTACACACGCAATAGGTGGCGGGTAACGTCGGCACAACAAGCGTTAATTATGCCTTCACCAAGTTAGGCAATAAAGTTTAAATCTAAGCATTGTACCTACTATATAAATTTTTTTAAATAACTGCCTACTTATTTCTATTCCATGGGAACTGATTTATGAGAAAAAAGTAGCCTATATTTTATTCCAGGCCTAGAACTACCTGTGTACAATTTCAGCAGTAGTGCAATTTCACTAGTTTTGGCGTGAAGAAGTAACAAACATCCATCCTTACATCTAAACATCCAAACTTTCGCATTTATTATATTAGTGTGATTCTACACGTTTGACTTAGCAACTGATAGCAACTTCTAACAATTACCTGCAATAAAATACAATGCAATAAACATAATCACTTCACACTACCATGCATTAAACTTGGCAAAAGTTAGGATTTTCCCACACGCCGACACTACAGAACGGATCGAGGTGAAATGTTGCCCTTAATAGGTCTAGAATCTAGATCTGGTCAATAGTCTTCGAACAGATCTAGACCTCTTAGGGCACCTCATTTAGTAGCTCTGGAAAGGACGTGTACTACGCAGTACGTAATACGTATGGGTAATAGTACTACTTTTCTAGCAAAAATTGTATTAGCTTGACGACCGATGTGGCGCGGTGGGCGAAGGTCCGCCTGCAACACAAGAGGTTGTAGGTTCGATTCCCGCCGTGGGAAAATTGTTTCTACGATCTGCAAATATTTGTTCCAGGTGTTCTGGGTATTTTCTATGTATAGTATATTTTCTATGTGTAGTAAAAATATGTATGTAATGTACTATATTATGTATATCAGTCATCTAGTCCCATAACACAAGCTCTTCTTGGGGCTAGATGATGCAGTGTGGATTGTCCAGCACTATTTATTAAAAGCTTACTTTCCACGAACGTGTCTAAATATTTATTAAATTCATGAAGTAAATTATAATATAGATACAAAATACAATTAATAGAAAGCAATGCAAAATAAGTGACAGGCATGTTAAACATATAAAACCGCGAGCACACGCTAGTAACAATAATAAACACTTTCTTCCGTGAGCATAACAAAACAAGCGCTAGGCATTGTAACGCGACCTACAAACGTGCACTATACTTACGTCGCCTCTCTGATTTGCTAACGGTACCCGCACACAGGTTCAACGGCCGTGTGTGTAAATGCGCAGGAGTTGACAACATAGTGTATGGACACTATTTTTGTGTACAGTCGGTACCGATCGATCTTGGTGCCGGTTAGATTTTGTGGCCTAGATTTATATTGATGTTAATCTAGGTATCAGCTTACCTACTTACAACGAACCAGCCTATGGCAGTCCCATGCTGGTCCTAGGCCTTCCTTAACAAACCAACAAAACCATATCAAATTTAGAAGCCTTTTCATGCCAATTGCAAACAGTATTTTTAAACAAGATACCAAAAATTCACCTTGGTTTAATCACTTTTTCAATATTTTTGGTTTATTGGAATAGTAAGCATTAAAACTAATGAGTTTAATAACTTAGTTACTATAATACAGTCAATGAATGACTAAAGAGCTGTGTATTTCGTTAACTTAATACATTCAGTCATCAATCATCTTCCAAAACATTATTTTAACATGGCATAAAGTTTTCCAACTAATGGCAATTTAAAAATCCATAAAACAAATAATAAAAGCTTGCCGAAGCGAAGCTGAAGCAAGCCACATAAAAATAAGAGGACAGACTTCAGAAGTTTTACGGGTTGCAATTTATCGTCGGTTCTCGCTAGTGTGTGTTTCTAGTTGATAAAGTTTCAATAAGCGGTCCGCCTCCGGGAACGCTCAATTCTCATGCTAGTTTTTAAGTTTGTCTTCCAGTCTACTGGTTTCGCAAACTATTCGCTGGAAATTACCAGTTTGCAGGAATCGGCACTTTTGTTTGTATGTTCTATATAGTTCAATAGACTGCTCCATTGGACAGATTTTACAGATTTGATGGTTCAATAGATGTTGTTTTTTTCTCCATCATCCTCATTATCTGCCGAGAACAGCCTTGTTTACCGCTTCTTACATAAAATATTAACAACAATGACTCAACGCCTTTCCCAGAACGTGGAACTAGAAGTCAAAACAAACACACGTGTGCTTTCCAATGAGTCACATTCACATTCAACTTTCACACAACTGTTGACGGCTTCTGGCACCGCGCTCAATGGAGAGCATTCTCGAACCAGCCGCTCGACCACCAAGACTATATAAGCCCGGCGCCGCGTGGAACCGGCACAAGTTATTGTGCAACCAAGCGGCAAACATGATCACACACGCGTGCATTCTCATCGCTCTCGCTGCGACAATATCCTGCCACGACATCCAGACACCCAAACAGCACTCCGATGATCCCTTCACCCTGATGGACCGCCTCGTCCACTACGTCTTCCCCCCACGCATGAAGCTCTGGCCGTGGCACGACATCTTCCAAGAGAACCCCTTCGAAGACCCCAAGCTCGTCTCGAACCGAAACAAGTGCGAAATTGACCTGTACGTGAAACGATTCGATCCCGAAGACCTGAAAGTGAAAGTGAAGAACCGGTTTATCATCGTGGAAGGGCGCAAGAAGGCGAGCGACGATGATCTGTTCATGGTCAATAGATTCGTTCAGAACTTCGCACTTCCGCCGGGCTGCAAGGAAGACGAAGTCACAGCAATTTACGAGAACGGAGTCCTATCTGTCTCTGCCCCCAAACACGACCTACCACCGCCACCACCGGAAAGAAACATCCCAATCGAAATCAGAAAGCCGGTCGTCATCGAAATCACCACAGAAAAGAAAGTTGAAGAAGAGAGCAAAGAGGAAATAACTACATCAACAGCGCTACCTCTGGAACAACTAGAAGAAGAAGCAACAACACACGGTAAAATAAGGAAGAAGGAGCTGAAAACCACCACCAAAGTTACGAAAGACAACGAAGTGACGAAAGGCGAGGGCAACGGGTTAGACTACGCAATAGTCGACGACTTCGAGTGATTCCCATGGAAGTTAGACATAACAAGACTGACTAGTTTTTCCAACGTAAGCTAAGTGATGATTGTGTGATACGACATAATTTTAGAATATTAGTAAGAAGACCATAAAGTTAATCTATTAAGTACATTTTAAACTGTCTTCGATGTTAGGTTATTTAAGTATTTAAGTTAATACCATGTTGTTTTTCGAATAAACGTTATTTATTGTAAGAGATAAGTTTTCATTTCGGTGCGTTCGTGTAGTCATTACATGTCGTAATATTTCGGCTTTATGTCACTGTTCTTTATGTTAATGTGGGGTGTAAATAATGTTTATGCTGTGTGGATACCGCTATCGTTGTGGTCTCGGAAATAACACACGAGCAATTTCTTAGAAAAAGTCGCTTTAAAATCATTTTCTCAATTTTCTAGTAACTAACTGATGCCTATAATGGAAAATAAATAATTCTGGACTATTCAGGCAGCATACTCAGCCCCAAAGTATGCAGAGCTTGTGATAAAGGTAACTAATACAACTGAATACCAATATACTGCTCCCCTTGGAGTCGAGACCCTAGGTCCGTGGGGTACCTACCGAGGCTCTACGGGTTTTGGAAAAATTATCTGAGCGTCAGGTCTCAGCGACGCGTGACCCGAGAGCTGGTGAGTATCTGGCACAGCGCATCAGCATTGCCATACAGCCAGCGGGGCAATGCAGCCATCGTCTTGGGGACGCTTCGGACTGGTATTGATATGGATCAGTTGAGCTACCTGTAGACTGTTTGCAACAGTCTGCATATTTTAGCTTAGTTGTTTTAATTGTAAATACTAGTGTAATTTTCTTTGTGTATAAAGGCATCAGTAAAATACTGAATACAATAGATAGATATTTTTTATTACAAGTGCACAGAAAACACGCAGATCGCCCGAAACAAATATCAGTCGATAATAAATACAATCTTGTAAAAGGTCTAGGACGAAAAACGTGTCTTGCACCTACTTCGAAACACAGTAAGATTCGACATGCTTACAATTGAGGAATTTAATTTACCCCCTTTTAGTTTAGTTTAGTGTATCGCATTCACTGCCCAGTCTCGGCAGTGCGACCCGCAGGGGCGCGCCGCCGCCACACGAGGGTCGAGAGGCTCGTCTGCGTCTTGGGCCATGAAAGTGTTAAACTCTGACCTTGACTTGCAAAGGAACTTCTCTATGTAAGGCTATACTGCGTCGCAAGCAATATAGTTAAAATAATATGTAAGCCGTAGCTAAATAGCGTTGAAATTACAACTTATGTACCATAATCTGAAATAATTTGTACCGAAGCGTAAAAAGTCATCTGTACCGATTTCAATTGATTCAGGTATTGCGCGTTTGGAAACGTAGTTCAAACACTGAAACAAAAATCCGGCAATTTTAATAACTGTTGCATCAACGGTTGCTCGAATATCGCCGATCCAACGAATTTGCTTTCTTGACATCAGCATGTTCTGAACACGTCGTCGGGGATTGTCTCCGTATTTCCCCTCCAGCATTTCTCTTATCATCAGCGGCGAAATGTTCAGACATTTTTTAAAAGTAAAATCTTCAACAAGTTCGTGATTCGGGGTGAAATAAAATCTCGCGGAAGTAGAAGGTGTCGGTCTTTGCCAAGATTTTATCTGAAGTTAGGATAAACTATAAATTGCGTCCGGAATTTTTCCCCAAGTTTCAAACTAGCCATTTTATGAAACTGCGTTTTTGTGAAGTCAATAATTTAATTGGAAATGAAATGTCAGTTTCAGAAAGTTGCGGGTTGCAGGTCTTGGTGGCTTTCTCTTGAGATGCTGACGAGGTTTTGAAGTGGGCAGGCACTTCATCTACGCGGATGTGTTAAGCTTTTTGCTGTATTTGCATTGGACAGCGGCAGATGCATTATACCAACTGTCAAATAAATATTTCCATCGAGAATTTGTGAACTATTAATAATCCTCTCTCACTCTAACCGCCTATCGAAACGCACTCTTGAAGATGTTATTTACCGTCCATCTACCAAAGATGAAATTGTTACCAATATTTATAGCATATTAGATGTCAAATCTGCAAGAACTGGAAATCTCATCACATCACATCACACTAATAAATATTATAAATGCGAAAGTTTGGATGGATGGATAAATGTTTGTTACTTATTCACGCCAAAACTACTGAACGGATCGGGCTTAAATTTTGCATAGATGTAGGTGGAATGACCTGGAATAACACGGCCTACTTTTTATTCTAAAAATTAGTTCCCCTAGGATGAACCTGTAAACGTTTCCAAAGAAACTACGATTTTGTAGCGTCTCGGGCAGAAACTAGTTGTGTATAAATGAACATCAAGGAATTTTAATTTTTTTTCAGTGATTTTTAAAATTTATTACAATACCCTTGTATATTTGTAGGTAGCTTTCCCTCCAGTCATAAAGACCAACTGTTTTCAGTAATCACAACGATCAAAGCAATTACGATTTTAACGTCCAGTTTGAGTTCGTGTCTAGAAACATTTCGCGAGAAGTAAACCTGCAATAAGACGAAACGAACCGTTACATCGATAACAGACTTTGTTAGGTGGAGGATGTACAGTGCTACCACGATCTCTGTGAACTGAAAGGTGTTGTGTTTTCTCTGAGCCTCTATGTTATGGGCCAGTTTGAACGGTGAAAAGCGAGGGCTTAATTAATAAATAAATAATAAATAATGCTGGACAATTCACACAGCATTATCTAGCCCCAAGGTAAGCAGAGCTTGTGTTATGGGTACTAGATAACTGATATACATAACAATATACGAGTACATAGATAGATATTTTTTATTATACATAGAAAACGACCAGAACACCCTGAACAAATATCTGCAGATCGTACAAATATTTGTCCCGAGGCGGGAATCGAACCCGCAACCTCCTGCGTCGCAGGCGGACCTTCGCCCACCGCGCCACAGAGGTCGTCGAATTAATGCCACCACGATGTTTAAGAACTAACTGAAAGACACTGTGTTTTTTCTGACCCAGGGATAAAAAATAAATCCACAATTACCACTGCAACTACTATAATATTTTAGTGCAAAACCATGTAGTTTTTTTTTTTGTCAATAGGTACCTAGTCTACTTACATCTACAAAAAACACGTATATGTACTACATAGCCGGGCAGGAAGTAGAAGGTTCCTAGGATTAATATTGTTTTCGTACAGTCGTAACTTTTTTAAATATTCATGATCACGATCACACTAATGTCACTAATGCGAAAGTTTGGATGGATGTTTGCTATCTTATCTTCAGAACCAATAGGGCTGAAATTTATCAGGAATCAAACATAAACTACTTTTTATGCCATAAAACATTTACCATGGGATAGAAATAAGCTCCGTTCCATAGAAACAACGCATACGAAGCCGCGGGCGGAAACTAGTTATAGTATAAAATATTCGTGATTAAATAAGAGCACAGTTCACCACACCTTTTACACACATTTAATACAGGCCGTGAATATTTTAATTCTGTCGTGAAAATAAGTGAAAAGTTGGGCCGTTAAGCGGCTCTTCAGTTTACTGGACTTTTCGTAGCAAATCACGCCTTGCCAATAAAATACATTGTCTTCAAAGTTTTGATGTAACTGGAATACTTGAGAACTGCTGTGCAGCTGTGTTCTATGCATCATTGATCGTTTCGTGTAAGTAGGTACAATGTTGCCAAACGATAATGTGGTTAGTTTTACAGCTATTCGTTTTTAAACGATTGTGTTTGCAACCATCTTGTAGAGACCAATCTTAAGATACGACTCTATAAAACAACTTTGTATCGTAAATGTATTGTAATGAGATTTTTAATGAAATTAAGACACTTTTCATGACTACTACATACTACTATTAATTAGAAAAATTTGTGACCAACACAATGTCACAGTTGTCTGAAATACATAATTATTTATTCAAAAAGAACATTGTAATCAACTAATAGAAATAAATTACAACTAGTATTTACAATTGAAGCAATTTAGCTAACTGCAGACTGATGCAAACAATCTACAGGTAGCTCAACTGATCTATATCAATACCAGTCGTGAGCGTCCCCAAGACGCTGACTGAAATAAATGAATTTTATTTATTTATTTTACTTACCATCTTAATCATTTCCGTGATTTAAAATTACAGGTGAGCGCTATGGTCTATTATACTGTTTTACATAAACAAATAATAACGGTTTTCGGTGTTTTAGAGTAGGTAGAGATACAGTTTAATAGACGGCCTTATTGCCATTGTGTTGTGTTGTGGTAAGAGATGACGGATATACAGGGTTATTGGTAGTTCACTGACACTATATTGTTAACTGCAGGTTCTGCCCATAATCATGAACACGTCCCCGAAGACGCCAGGTCTCGATTCTTAAAATTGGTGGAAATGGAATTATATTAGTATGTACCCCACTCCATTCAAAAATCGTTCATTATAGGGGTTTTCTTTGAAACTAAACCTAAAAACGGCTCTGCCTTGAATTATCAGTGGGTGTGCGTGTGCTCGTGTGTTCGGCTGTCTCCCAGCCAGGCTAATGCCACTTAAATCATGTTGCGTTGATGTAAAATAAGCCAATGATGATGATGTGGATTTAAATAGGAGTGGGAGATTGGTACTCAGTAATTGATTAGGTTTCGGACATTATTTTGTATATGAGGCGATTCTCAAAAAAATTAAAAATTAAGACCTGGCGTCTTCGCTAACGTGTACATTGTCAGTGAATTACCAATATCCCTGTATACAGTGTGTTTTTTTTACTGGCATAGTACGGGGGCATCCATAACCAGACGAGATACAGGTGCAGTTTCTTTTGAAACATTAGCTCTCTTGTTATGGGTGCCCCCGTACTGTCCCAGTTAAAAAAAAATCTCTGTATAGGTAGGTAGTAGGCTCTTAATACGTACATTTTGTAAATATCCCCAAAACCAGGAACCCATCTATAATGATGATCACACACTCATTCCCGCTATAATCCCCAGGTAGGTTAGTTTAAGAAGATTAATCCCGTTAGGTGAACTATAATAAACAGGCTCGTAAATAAGATTATCATTTGTAAGGTTTCACACAAAACGACGTACTAATTTTCCCTAACCACCTAAGCTTGTTAGTTCAGAGAGTACCACAGAAGTGGCTCTAGGTTACAGTAATTTCGTTCTTCTCGTTCTTCAGTGCGTCCCTGTTTATAATAGGGTTCTTCAACAGGACAATATTTTTATTATAATAGGTAGGAAGCCGAATTGGATTTCAGCCACTGTTGGATAGCAGGCCTCTCGAACTTTTCGCGATCCACCACAGCCTTACTTGCAATAAATTACTTGCCCATAATAGCCCATTTGCTTTGATAAATAATGGTGGACAATCCACACAGCATCATCTAGCCCCAAGCTAAGCAGAGCTTGGTGGTTATGGGTACTAGATGACTGATATACATAACATAATATATTACATAGATAGATATTTTTATTATACATAGAAACGACCAGAACACCCGGAACTAATATTTACAAATGTTTGTACGATCTGAAGACATTTGTCCAGGGCGTTCTGGATGTTTTCTATGTATAATAAAAAATATATATCTATGTATTATATTAATTATATAAGTTACCTAGTACCCATAACACAAGCTCTGCTTAGCTTGGGGCTAAATAATGCTGTGTGAATTGTCCAGCACTATTTATTTATTTATTTGTCCCAAGGCGGGAATTGAACCCGCAACCTCCTGCGCCGCAGGCTGACCTCCACCCGCCACGCTACCGAGGTCATCGAATGTGTTATCTTTTTGAGCTCAAGTCAGTAGTTTTATGAATTTTCCGTGACCACGATCGCTGCGATACCACGAATAGAACTACTAGAAGAAAGAACCTACTTTGGAGTAGAAGTAGAAAACATGGACGATGAAAATTATTTGTCATTGTCGTAAGAATGCGATAAAAACCGGAATATATGTATTTCTAGGCCTGGATTAAAATAATAAAAATAACTAAAAAATTCAACACGAGATGTCAGTGTTGATTCTCTTCGAAATCTATGGGTCCCACGAAAATCAACGCTAACCTTTCCATTGCGAGCCAAGGTCTATGGGACCCTCGCGAGTTGATCTAGCGAGTTGATCTATATTTAGTCCCCCTACCCAGGGGATTAGCTCTCATCTGCCAACCAACTGGCAGGTACTACGTCAGTAAGGTGGCTGACGGTCAAAAGGTTAACAGGCTCGACCCGTGGACTGAAAAGCAGAATCAATAACGTTAATTTCCTATAACTGATATCCAAAGTAACAGTCGTAAATGCGGAAGTACGAAACTTTGCCTTTTACGAAACTTTGTCTTATGGTTATGAAGCCTTTTCACAACTGAACAGCTGAACGGAATCTTGTGAAATTTCAAAGAAAATAGATTGTATCCTAAGGAAAGGACTATGCTACTTATTCGTTTACATCTTAGTACAGGTGCCTCCACGGTATCATGAATCGAGTAGGTTTAATTTTGGATAGATATAAATAAAAAACTTTAAACATTACTTAGGTATAAAATAACTGTTAGGTATTTATTTTGATAAATTACTATGAGGTTATAACTTTACTATAACTAAATCGTTTCATAACAATAATTTGATTATAAAATGTCACAACTATATTTTGATCTATTTATTTTAAAAATTATCATTTAAGACTAGGTTTTTCGTGACTACTTTGGCCATATTCTACATAAGTAGGTACTACTAAGATTTGTTGTTTAAATAAAATCATTTTTTTACAGAATAAGACCCATCTGCATCATAGGCTTTCTTACTATCATGTCTCTTTTGATCAAACGCATACGAATTATAACTGTCAGAGACATAATCTTGACCATAATTGTCTGGTTCATAATGTTCATGTCCATAATGATCGTGGCCGTAATGTTCATGCCCATAATGATGATGTCCATAATTATGACCATAACTAACATGGTCATAAGGCACGTATGGCTTATGTTTCTTTTCTTTGAGGTAGTGGATGAACCAGGATACAAAATGCCACCCTTTTATGATGAGAGCGTAGAATATGGCACCATAGACGATCTTCAATACGAACAGTTTTGTGGCGACGACGTAGAAGAAATGCACTGAAACAAAAAAAAGTAATTCAGTTGAAAGAAAACGACTCACATTATTAACCAGCTCAAAATAGAAGAATGTTATGAATATGTTAACAACGTGTAATAATGTTTTATATATTATTGTTATGTATATCTTAACAATACAGGTATTAATTTGAGCATGTCTGAATTTGGTGACATAGAAATATTGTTGAATTTGAATTAAGTTAGATGCAAACGGGCTGAGGTAAAACGATAATTAATAAGTTAACATTTTCACCTATTTTAGTGTAGGTAGCTTGAAGAATTTCCATATTGAATTAATCATATTTTCATTTTCCGAATCCTGGCCAATCTTCAAATTTACCCTAGAGCCATAATCAGTCGCGATTCGATCAAATCCATAATGACCATAGCTAGTTTGTTCAAAACCATAATGACCTTGTCCATTGCGATCATAGCCAAAATGATTGTGTCTATAATGATCGTGGTCAAAGGGATTATAGTCTAAATGAAGAGGGGTCCGTCGATACTCCTGAGAGTTATAATAAATGTATGGGTCTGGGACGTATTTGAATATAGCCAGGGCCCACGCTAGGACAATTAGAAACTTCAGGCTCCCTATGACCAGGGCTATTCCTACCACTATCTTGACCAGACCGACTTTGGCAGCCAACAGTATCGCGAGGTTGGCTGCAACAAAAAAAATACTAGTTTTAAAATCGATGTTCTGTAACTTGCTGGATCGGGCCTAGCAGACACTCGCGGACTTTATTCATGAATGAATGGACGTTGAAATTTAACTCGACTTTATTTGTAGTGTGTAGGAAAAATAATAACTTACTTGTAACATAAGTCAATTAAATTCAAACTACCTGTAGATTGTTTGCAACAGTCTGCCGTTAGCTCAACTGTTTCAATTGTAAATACTAGTTCTAATTTGTTTTTGTAATGTTATTGTAATTATTTTCTTTGCCATTAAATTCATAGTCGTAAGTCGAAAATGTCTTGCACATTCTTATGAATATAAAATAAAATGTAATTTTGAACGCGAAATGTATGAGCCTAATAAGAAAGCCTCATATTTTCGTGTTATTTATAGAATGATCCAATTTTCCATGGAGCTACATCAAATTGCTTTTACGGATATTTTATTCAGCGACGACGATGCGAATCTTTTGAAATTCAATCTTCGAATCAGTCCAATGGTTTCAGATCACGAAATCCTCAAGGAACTCTAAATGAAAGCTAATAAAACTCCAGACCAGAAGAAAGCTCCGAAGCTGGGACAGCATGAGCTAGTGAAGTTGACGTTGCGACCATCTTTCTTTTAATTTTAATATTTATTGAATTTTTAGTATTGTTATTATAGCGGCCAGAGAAATACACATTCTGTGAAAGTTTCAGCTGTCTAGTTCTTACAGTTCGAGATAGAGCCCTCTGACAGACGCACAGACAACGGAGACTTAGTAATAGTGTTTCGTTTGCACCATTCGAGTACGGATCCCTAAAAATGTTAAAAGCGATAAATCTGAGCTTAACAGAAAACTATTTTAAATAGTAGTTCTAATTTGTTTTTGATATTTTTATTGTATTTTATTTGTCAATAAAGGTACATATCAGCTTAACCCAACAAAAACAACTTCAAATAATATCATGAACAATAATTGACCATTGTTGACTTGATTCATAGCTTTTTCCTGAACATAAACTATTACTTTGACCCACCCGCTGGTAAAGTGATTTACAACAAGTGGTTTTCTTTATTGTATGGTATTGAAGTAAAACTAAATAAATATGGAGCATGAAAAAACCTACATCAGATCAGATGTAGACATACATCTGTGTTTGCGCACACATGACTCTTGCAATGTAAATGTTCTGCTCACACGGCTTGGCTAGTCTCCGTTTTTATATTAGTTACCTACATATAACAAGACAAATTTAAAATTAAAAAAAAGCCGCCGACGTTTATTGGCTGAACAGATTTTCATGAAACATGGCTAAGAACACTCGGGATAAAATTATCAAGGTCACAAAAAAAAACGAAAATAGGTTCATCCGTTTGGGAGCTACGATACCACAGACAGATACACAGACAGACACGTCAAACTCATAACACCCCTCTTTTTGCGTCGGAGTTAAAAAAAGCTTGTAAGACTGGCCACTATGGCTGAAAATTCGGGTATCTAATGGACCACATAAATATTTATAGTATATCCAAGAAGCCTACTAGCTAAGATACTATCTGTTCACTTACTCAAAGATACTTATTGCCACACACACTACAGTGTTTATACACTGTAAAGTGTTTAAGTCGCCTCGTGCTTAGTGCACAGTAAATTGAAACTGCAGTGGTCGAATCCTTTTATCAGCTGCAAAAGCTACTGAATAGCGATGAAACGAGTTTGTCGCTGCTAATCAGGATTGTGCTATGTATTTGCAGTGATAGTTATTTGTTTAACAAAGAATGTTGCTTTTTGTTGAATGTGCTGATATTAAATAAAAAAAATAAAAATCGGCGGTGAGCAAAAGTAGTATTTCTTTTCACTTTTCTAAATTATAATCACAGTTTTTGTATTATTCCCACTATCCAGAACTTTAAGAAAACTAAGATTCACTTGATATTTAAATTCATAATACATATCTTGCACTTGTACAGATAAAAAGAAAAAATAAATGAAAATTAAAGAAAAATATCTTTGTTTTGGAAATCTATTTTTTAGATGAATAATACAGGATGTTGGTATCGGGACCGGCATAAGTTTTTGGAAAGTTTAAGAGGTCATGAGCTTTATTTCCCCGGTAGACTCGATGTCCTTAACTAATGCAGACAGCATCATGGGGACGCTTACAACTGGTATTGTTAAGGATCAGTTGATCTACCCGTAGATTGTTTGCAACAGTCTGCAGTTATCTCAATTGTTTCAATTGTAAACATTCGTTCTCATTTGTTTCTAGTATTTGATGTAATTTTCTTTGTTAATTTACGAAACAAAAAAAAAACAACTTATATCACGTGAAATTTGACAGTCTTATCGCTGAAGGGCCACCTCTACCAGACAGCCCTTCACCAAAAGCTATGTATTGACTAGGAAACGATATGAAATCGAGTGATTTACCTGTTTGTCAGTCAGTACGTATTGTATTGCAGCTTTGAAAGCTTTTGCACGACTTTTGCCTTGCCTTTTAAAACTTCCAATTGTTATTTAGAGTATTGAAACGAAGCACTGCTCTCGCCTTACAGTATACATAGATAATAGATTTACTCACGAACAATGTGCGTACGTGTCGAAATATATATCGTTTTCTTTTAATTTAACAAGCAAGCGGTAAAAACCTCGCCATGAGCTCATCATATCAATTATATCGATGTGACATCTATCTCATTTTTTCGCTTTATGCAGGGCTGCGGCTTTCGTCTTGATGGAAACAAAAGTTTTTGTGATCAATTCAATTAATAAACACTCACACTTGATCTGTCAAGTGCGAGTGTAACTCGCGCGACGAGGGTTTCGAACGTTTGTCAGTTATACAAATATGTACTAAAGGTGGACAAAATGAGCAAATTTGGTATTTCTATATAATGCAGAAGCACCATATGTAAAAAAGTGTCAAATATCTCTTAGTTTGACCATCTAATAAATAATTCATTACGTCATTTAGCATAACGTTGGAAAGGAAAATAAATGAAGAACTTTTTAAAAGTTAAATTTTTATTAGAAAGTTAAATTTTATATGACGTATAGTTTTATCTCAATGAATTCAGAAGTTGTCTATTTATACATTTTACACAGATTTTGGACTTAGATTCTCGACATTTTTTACATACATTGAAAAAAAAGCGCATTATATTTTGTGGCATTATAACCACAAACAAAAAAGATATGGCGATTGAAAGGCAAAATTTTGAGCGATATTCAAAAAAACTTAAAAATGATATCTCAACAACCGTGACACCAAGGAGTTAAAGTGAAGCATCATGAGGCCCGGAGCGGGCCGAAACATTTTTTATTATGGATTAGTTTATCAACTTCTAGATTGTTTGCAACTTTCTTCGCCGCTTCTTTACTTTAGTCTACATACCGAAGCGACAGAAATCAACAACACTTATCACCTTATTTCCAGTTCTATAATTCAGTGTATAATTTTATAATTTGACCATTTCGTAAATTTCATTGTATTTACTATGGAAATAAAGAGTGCTTTTGATAACAGTCTGCAGTGAGCTCAACTCTGTCAATTGATAATGCTAGTTCTAATTTCATTCTATAGTATAATATGTATATATTTCAAACTAAATTTTTGTCAAATAACAGTCCAAAGCTTTTGCTTTTATTGTGTAAACTCTTTAGCGCACCAACATTGGAACAGCGTATTCATTACATATTCGCGGCGAGACGATGCATATGATTTCAGAAGCTTACAATGAAGGTAAAGCAAAAGCATGAGTTTGCACGTGCAGAAAACATTTTGCAGTGGATGTCTAGCGTACCTTGTGCATTTTTATAAAAAGGAACGCAAGTGAAGGATCGAGTTATAGTAAAAGTAATGCCACTGCGGAAAGTTTTCTTATCTCGACACATGCCAGTGCCATTTTGTCCCAAACTATAGTGGCTCAGAGTGGGACAAAGTGGCAACAATGTGTCGTTGCATTTACGGACCATTGTGACTCACCTTGTATATTAGACATTATGTAAATCTACAAACTTGCAATTTTAACCCGCCAGTACTCGCGCCTCAAGAAATTACATCAGCACTCGCGTGTAGAGCATTTTGCTCACGTTTATGAATGTCAATAAATGCAAGTTTTACCAAAAAATATGAATAAAAAAATATTTTATTATATAAAATACACATTATTTATTCTACAAAATATATATTCAAAAAGTTAACAATGTTAATCTTTTTTATTTTAATGAACAATCATAGGAACTAATTTGCCAGTCTTGTAAGGCAATCTTAGGGAAAAAACTAAAAAAAAACTTTTCAAGAATTCCTTTTAAACTAAGTATGAATAACTAATCTTAGTCATATACGCGAGTTTTACACATATCATATAGTGTACGAATATGCTCGGTACATAAAAAAATTTGACAGTAAATGCAGCTCTTTTTGGTCTTGCGATTTTTGCGTCTTGGGCAAACCGCGCAGATACCACTTGGTTTTTCTTCTTCTGGTAACTCAGATTCTGGTACAAAACGTTTCATCACTTGCTGAAGAGGATATGAAATATTTTGGAAGGTGCTTCTTCTTTGGATATGTGGCTGTGTTCGTTGAAGAGCTAGTTGTTTCAATGTCTTCTAAATCTTTCTCCATCAACCATGCCAAAACATGTTCATCCCTTCGATCACGATCCATCTATAATAGAAATACATAATATATTACTATTTCAGTAATGTAAAATCATAATATTACATAAAAGTAGCAGTAAAACTGTCGCTAACATGAAAAAATATTAAATCATGAGTAAAAAAAAAGTACTTACGTCGATACCCGCGCGATGAGCAAAACGCCGCCTGATGGTACAAGGCGCAACAAACCACCTCCCTCGTCCAAGTGACTGGCGCACACTGGCGCGAAGTGAACTGCATACAACAGGGGTGGGGGACGGAACAAAACTCAGCTTCCGAATGAACGATGTACGTACGAATAATTTTGACAAAATGGCGCGTGTTTTAAATTTACTGTGAGCAAAATGCTCATGGCGCGAGTGCTCGCGGGTTAAGGGCTGGTGCGGCGGCAGATTTGGCTCAAGAGATGCAAATGCGTAGGCTCTTTCGAGATCTTCATGTCTCGACAGAGCCTACGCATTAGAGTCGAGAACCTAAGTCCGTGGGGTGCCAAGGCAAATTGAATTTTTCCCTCTATAAATAAATAAATAATGCTGAACAATTCACACAGCATCATCTGGCCCCAAACTAAGCAGAGCTTATGTTATGGGTACTAGATAACTGATATACATAATACAATACCTACATAAATAGATATTTTTTATTATACATAGAAAAACATCAAGAACACCCTGAACAAATATCTGCAGATCGTACAAACATTCATCCCGAGGCGGAAATTGAACCCGCAACCTCCTGCGTCGCAGGCGGACCATCGCCCGCTGCGCCACAGAGTCACGTTTGTCTATGACGCTGGCACTGCGTCGTCGAGGGAAAATTTGAGAATCGCCAAGCATCTGCCCAACAATAATTTTAATTTTCGGCAGTGGCCTCACTCTGAGACCTAGTAGCATGGTAATACGTACTCAACAGGGCGTACTTCGCCTTCCCTCGCCCTTCCACCCGCGCGTCGTCGCTCGCCAGGACGCCCGTCATCGCCAACAATATGCAGAGTACCACCTTCATCCTCGCCACATGTACTTTTAAAACTTTCTCTCTTATTTATTCTGTAACTGGATTCAGTTTTGCAGGTTTTCGGCGTTATTTTTGTTTGTTAATCTGTAGTCGAATATGTGTTCTGTTTTTCACGGTACGGTAAATGTAAAATAAAACCTTCCTTTCTTTTCGTAACCGTATTGGAAATGCTTTAAAAATATTTTGAATCCACTTTTGTGTGGGTAATTTTTTTACTCTGCACTATTGTTTTATCTTTTAAAAAATATGTTTTTTTCTTTTTGCTTTGTTATGTTGCACTGTTCAATGTTTATGGACTAATGGCGAGCTCCCTACCCGGGTTGGGTAAGGTTACTTAACATCGTCGTGTAAATTAAGACGATAAATACTTCGGTTTCGTGAAAGTTCGTGAATTATTACACATTTTCGGCGAGAGTTTGTTTGTGTTGGGTGAAAAGTTACGTGTTGGCTGTTAGTTGAAGCTGTAATGTGCATGATGTTTTCATTATTTCCTTTTTAGTGTATAGTGAGTAAGTTAGTGCTAAATACACTTTAGTGACTGGTTTTTTGATTCAGATATTGTAGAATCTAGGGCGTGGTAATACATCATTTGGCGTGTCTTAAAAAATTATAAACCACCTTCAAATTCTTCTAGTGGCGACATCTAGTTAAAAATCGAGTCCAATTTAGATGTGGTATGATTCAAAAAATGTAGGTACCTATTATGCCGGGAAGTTACTGACCGTTGTTAAGGAGAGATTTTATAAATTTGTACCAATTAATATTCTTATCATAATAAACATTAGGTATATTATTCTCTCAAAGACAGTTACTGTTGTATACAACAGGATCTTTGTATTCTCTTATGATACGTTATACGTGTGCTAAAATCCGTCTAGTTTCTCATTGCAAGCGCCTTCTTTCCCCGTACTGACCAGGAGACTGTACGAACGGTCGAGTAACATTACGGCCCGTAACGCCGATCATGACCCATCTTTAGACTACTTACTAGATTAGATACAAGAAAAGCTAAAGATTTGAATGGTGAATATTAACCCTACACTAGTGTGCTTGGTTGGGCAATGCTGTTTGCATTACCTAGCAAAGGTGCTGAGTTAAGCGTTGGTTTATGTATTACTTATCTGTACCTTCGCAAGTAAGTATGAAGAAGCTGATAAGGCATAGGGTAGAGTCCGGATTGATGCCCCAGGACGGGTATCCGACAGTTAGTGGTTTGGCAATGGCGCACTACCACTGAGACGACTAACTGTGTGTGGTGCCGGTTTTGAAATTCCATCACCACAAGACTTCCCGCGGGTGTCGTAAGAGGGGACTAAGGAATATCCACGGGGGGCGGACAGCAGCGCCCCCTGCAGAACTATTCTACCACCGAACTGCGATTCCCAACCCGCATGCCCAGCGTGGGGATTATGGGCACTACCCCCATAAGATGAAAGCCACATCAAGGTGGCCTGTGTCAAGCAGTGGACCAACATAGTCTGTTGAGGTGAGGTGAGGTGAAATAAGCGAGATAATTAACTTATCTATATTTACGAGTTTCAGATGTTAGATTATTGACAATGGGACACCACCACTGAGGCACACTGAGGCGACTATCCCTGATTTACCCTACAGCACAGAATTAGTACAGGTACACTTTATAAGCTTTGAAAGTTTGAGCGACGTGAATTAAAATGAAGTTCTGAAGCAACCTGGTTGGTTTACACTTTTGAACAAGATATGCATCTGAAACTTATTATGTATACTCATTAAACTTATTAGGTTAGGGAAAAAGTCTTTTCGCATTATACTATGTATGAACTTGTAATAAAATCTCTTTGGCCTATTTGTATCTGGCTGGTTTTGGTACCATTAAAAGTTTAAATTTTAAAGAAGATAATTCCAAATTCAAATTAGGAAAATATGTGATTTTTATTCGTTTTTCGTACTGTCAAAATGAATGAATCTAATGAAGAAATTCGATACATTTTAAAATTTTACTACAAAAACGTTAAAAATGCAACGCAAGCCGCGAAAAAAATTGCGATGTTTATGGACCTAGTGCAGTGTCTGTGAGAGTAGCACCAATTTGGTTTTCACTCCGGAAATGTTGGTGTCAAAGATGCACGTCGCTCTGGTCCGCCCTATTACGGATAAAATGGATGCCATTTTTGAAAAAGTGGAGCAAGATCGGCATATCAGTAGTTACGACGTAGCTGAAGAACTGGGAATTGACCACAAAACAGTTTTGGCGCATTTGAAAAAAACTGGGTAAGAAGCTCGATATTTGGGTACCTCACGAGCTCACTGAAAGAAACCTAATGAACCGTGTACTCAATTATAATTCTTCATTACGACGTAATGAAACCAAACCATATTTGAAGAAGCTGATAACTGTTGATGGATCACGTACCTACGACAAGAACGTGCAAAAAAGGTCGTGGTCAAAGGCCGGTCAGGCTTCACAAACTGAGGTGAAACCCGGGTTAACTCGCAACAAGGTGATGCTGTGTGTGGTGGGATTGGAAGGGCATTATTCATTATGAGCTGTTACCACCAGGCAGGACCATCGATTCTGAACTCTACTGCAAACAACTGATGAGATTAAAGCAAGAAGTTGAGAGAAAGCGGCCGGAATTAATCAACAGAAAGGGTGTGGTTTTTCATCATGATAACGCTAGACCTCGCACATCTTTAGCCACTCAGCAAAAATTAAGAGAGTTTGGCTGGGAGGTGTTAATGCATCCGCCGTATAGTCCTGACCTTGCACCTTCAGATTTCCACCTGTTTCGGTCTCTTCAGAATTCTTTAGGCAGTATCAGGGTAACATCACGAGAGGACTGCCAAAACCACTTGTCGCGGTAAGTATTTTGATCAGAAGCCCCAAAATTTCTATAGCAATGGGATCATGTCCTACAAGATGGCAAAAATTTATCGAACAAAATGGTACATACATACTTTAGTTAAATGTAAATAAAATATATTAAAAATGTTTTGAATTTTCTTAAAAAATGCGAAGAAGTTTTTCCCCAACCTATAATGTTATGTAAGAGTCAATATTCAAAAAGAAAATTACGGGCGGCGAGCGACCCAGTGACGTCACACACGCCCGCGGCGGTCACTCGGTGAACCTCGCTATTAATTTGGTCATAACTTCGTCAATTTTTGTCGTAGAACAATTAAATAATCGATTTTAGGGATCCATATCTTAAAGGGAAAATAGGAACCCTTATTAGTTTAGCATACTTTTATTACAGGATCACTTTGTTGTCCGTCTGTCTGTCTGTCCTTCCGTCTGTCAAACCCCTTTTCTCAGGAACGCGTGGAGGTATCGAGTTGAAATTAACATCAAATACATATTCAAGTCCATAACCTCCTCCGCAATATAAATAAAACTTCTTAGTCAACACACTCAAAAGTAATAGCTGTTTATGTCCGAATATTTTAAAATTTCCAAGGGAATCACATGCACGCAAAACCTATAGGGTACCTACTTCCCGTAGACCTAGAATCGTAAAATTTGGTGAGCAGCATGGTAAAGGAAAAAATCCGAAAACCATAAATTTATTATTTATTCACTAAAAAAATTAGTTTTAATGCTCGCCATGGACCAAAACCTATCGGATACTTCCCGTTGACGTAGAATCATAAATTCAGCTTTTTTATCACCAGAAACTGAGTGCAGTTTTACTTTTTGTTCTTTACCATAACATCTTAAAAAAGTGGGGTGGGGGGGCTGTTATATTTTTTTCGGTGATGTATTAACCTAAATAATCGATTAAAAAAATAAGGAAATTCTATGCATATACCCTATTACATACAGGTATTGTTGCGGGTTCGATTCCCGCCTTGGGACAAATGTTTGTACGATCTACAAATATTTGTTCTAGGTGTTCTGGTCGTTTCTATGCATAATAAAAAATATATATCTATGTAATGTACTTATTATTTATTATGTATATCAGTCATCTAGTACCACAACACAAGCTCTGCTTAGCTTGGGGCTAGATGATGTTGTGTGGATTGTCCAGCATTATTTATTTATTATTATTATTTATTTATTGTGATCAAAAGCCTTCATTAAGCGCCAGTCCAATTATTGAGACACAACGTACCTACTGTTGACATGGGATTAAGTATACTTGTAGTAAACGTCATTGCGATCATAATTACGTAGTTTACCATAATTTATCGCTGACGTATCGCGCCAATTATACGACAATTGATCCGTATAATTTAACAGGTATCAGGTATTTCGTATGTTAAAATTTTAATAAAAGCCCATTAAGCCGCATTAAGCATCTGTCTCCAGTATTTTGCAGGTCATCATCCTACTTGACTGGAGGGCAGCCTACACTACGTTTGCCGAGTCGCGGTCTCTACTCAAAAACACGTTTACCCCAGCGGTGGTCGTTTCTTCGCGAGATATGGCAGTGGGCTTGCCATTTCGCATGTTTCGCCAAAATTAAGACGAATAATCATGAAAAGAGAACGTCGCAAGATATTGGCCGGTGGCCACCAATCAGTTGTTGCTTTGCTCCACCTATGGAGCAAAGCAACAACTGATTGGTGGCTAAGAACGAGCAAAAGAAACGTCGCGTCGGACGCCCAGAGGGGTGGCCCAGGTGGGTCGACAAAGTACGCGTCGCGGGGCGCCAGCAGAGACGGCTAGCAGAGGACCGTGGTGGATGCCACGAACTTCGGGAGGCCTGACCCAGCTGTCGGTAAATGATGATGAAAGCCGAAAATGGAAACTATGCGACAGCCGAAAGTGGAAGAGAACAATGAATTAAAGCTGCCTGTCCACTAACGCGGAGCGAGGCAGCGGAGCAGAGATTTAAGCAATACTAGCTGCTGCCCGCGGCTTAGCACGCGCTTTTGAAGTAGCTTTGGTCCGTTCCCGGGATAGGATTTACCTCCCTGCCAAGTTTCATTAAGACACGTTCAGCCGTTTAGGCGTGAAAAGATAACAGACATACAGACAGAGTTACTTACGAATTTGTAATATTATAGTATGGATTAACAAATCAAAATGCGTTTAATCTTTGCTCTGTTCCATTGGACCAATAAATCTTTGGGACCAATGGAATTGCTTAAAATCCGCTCCGCTACCTCACTCCGCGTCAATGGACAGGCAGCTTAAAGCTCACATTATGAGCTTAAGCTTCTAGAAGTATTCGTATCAGGTGCCCGTAGCTGTAGATGGAGATGGGTTATTCTAGTTTCCCCCCCTGAAATCCCCCCTAAGGAGAAAATTGGACTTTAAAAAATGAATTCTAGTTTTCTCCATTGAAAATTATTCACAAGAAAGTATCTCAAACCCACTATCTACCACTATATTTCAACCGGACTATTTGTCTAAATTGTGTACAAAAATCAAAAAAGGTTTCTTTGTAAATCTAGGTAAGTAGGTATGGTATTAAGTAAACAGCAACTTAAGCTGTGCGTCCACTGTATTGGAATCGAAGCGTACGCAGCGTAAGGATTTGTTTTTGATTTCTATGGTACAGCGTGCTCTGGATCAGCATTATCTGATCTGCCGATACCGATGCCAGGCATATTATAAACTAGTTGTAACCCGCGACTTCGTACGCGTAATGCATACAAGCCTTTAGAACCAGTGGTTCGGGCTGTGTACTCCTATTACGGAAAACAACTTTCGAATTTCTGAAGACGATGCATGAAATATGTGTTTTTTTTGTAAGGAAAGTCTACATGTAAAATTTTGAAGTTATATTGCAAACGGTTGCTAAGATACAGAGCGTTTTCATTAAAACTTTTCCTTTAAACTTAGTTATAGGAAAACGCCGTGGTAGAACATTTTCGCCGTTGCAGAACACAGAACATTTTCGTTACGACTTTTCAAGATCAAATGTATGATCGTTATCAAAGGGGAATCTACATGTAAAATTTTGAACATCCATTGCTAATGGTTGCTGAGATAGTACAGAGAATTTGCGATTAAACTTTAGTTTTTTTTGTTATTTTTTGGATATAGGAAAACACCGTCATAATTTCAGTAAACAATAAATTAAACGGTTGATAAGGGGAATCTACAGGTAAAATTTTGTATTTCTATTGCTTTCGGTTACTGAAATACAGAGCATTTTTGTTTCAACTTTCCTCTCCTATTTTGAAACTCTTAGAGTGCGAAATTTTCAATTCCTTTCGTAATACAACCCTACACCCTAAAAGGAACAAACACTCCGAATTCCAAGCCTTTAGAACGAGTGATTCGGGCAGTGCGTTGTCTGTCAGTGAGTCAGGTACTTTTATAATATGTAATATTGATATCAACGCCACGTTCGCTGCGTACGCGTCGATTCGGATCTGGTGGACTCGCAGCTTTAGTTTTAGGTTAAACGTGCGAAGGTTTTGTTATCCTGTTTTGCAGTGATTTATAAAATTGAGCACAGCACATAGCTCTCGCATGATTCAGAGTTTCCATTTTACCTTATTATTGTGAGAGTAGTAAAATTGAGGTAACGGAATGAACTCGTAAACAGAAATAACGTAGTAACGGAGATAAGTTTACAAAGTATAATTACGTCTTCAAGTCGTTACGTTAATGGTTGAGATAAGTAATTTGTTGTTTTACTATCTGGATTCAGTCCTTGTTCAAAGTTACATAGTAAGATAGAAGCATCAACATTACATGGGAAGTTTACTTTAGCTAATATTATGAAAAGTTTGGGTGGATTGGTGGATGTTTGTTACTTCTTGACGCCACTACTAAACGGATCTGGCTGAAACTTAGCATTGATGTAAGTATGTACCAGGAATAAAAAAGCTACTTTTAATCCCGTAAATCTATTCCTACGGGATAAGAATATTATAGAAATGTAGGTTATTTCTATATTATTCTTATCCCGTGGAAACGTTTCCATACAAACAACGCGTGCGAATCCTCGGGCAGAAACTAAGCTATATTATTATGTAATTTTTAAATCGTTTATTTTGGCTTATTTTATTTCGAATAATCATCATTTACTTTTAAGAACTCGGAAAGCTACTTGATGAATAAAAGAGACACATAATGGGTAATTTACGTCACTCTACTGGCCAGTATAAAAAATATTTTACTGATGTTTAGCTACCTTACAAGCTGTGTTTTCTCCAGGTACCACGGTAAGTAAAACCCGCTTCTTCCTCGTGCTCCTACTAAATGCTCCTACTGCAAAAGGAAATTGTAAAACGCTAAGTAGGAGCATCGAGACATAACTAAAATAAATTTCCTTATAGGCATACTCTGATTCAAGTACCTACAGGTGAACAGTCACCTCACTATTTTGTGTCATCATATTATGGCTATGGGTGCAATTATACATACACACACCCTTTCAGTCACAGAGTCGCCACGAACCCGCTCCCCCCCCCGCTTCGCGGGGGTTGGACGGGCTTCGTTAGGAGTAAGTTAATGATGACCCCCCCCCCGCTTCGCGGGGGTGGGAGGCCTACAAGGGAAAACATTAGTGTTTAGGTATAAGTAGTTATTATTTGTTTATTAGTTGCTTAAAGTAGTTGACTGTTCAATATGTTATGTGATAGGAGCAGGAGGAATTAAATTTAGAATATTACATTATTCCCCGTGGTTTTTATGTTCAGTAGGAGCATCAGGACATGGGTGTCCCGGTGCTCCTACCAGTAGGAGAATTTAGTAGGAGCACGAGGAAGAAGCTGTAAAACCTAAGGCAGAAACAAGTTGAGAAAAAGATAAAAAGTTTTAGAAACGAAATATTGTTGTACCATAAAATATGGCATGAAATAATGATCTTTTTTTTCTCCTTGTGAACCTTTCCTCAAAACTTTAAATAATTCCCCTATCCTTTGTAGAACAGTTGGCAAAAGCTGGCAACTCCAAGTGGTTTACCGTAGCTACAAAGGGTTCAACACTTAAAAGTTTCCAACTAAGGCGAACTAAGTCAGGGTGTGTTGTAGTGTTCAAAGTAGTTCTTATGAAACGGCTCTTTTCAAGTGACTTTTTTACAATTTACCGAGCAGGCTCTGCCAAGTTAAGAATTGGTTGGTGGAGTTGAATATGTACCACAATCAAGTGATTTAATTTACTTAATTCATTCAAAAATGGATAGACCTTTGCCATACAGGATGACAGAATGATCTTTAAAAAACAATAGCTGTTCTTTATCATCATCATCATCAGCCTATATTAGTCCACTGCTGGACATAGGCCTCCCTCAAAGAGCGCCATTATACCCTGTTATGCCCATAATCCCCACGCTGGGCATGCGGGTTGGGGATCACAGTTTGGATGAAATCGTTCTGCAGGGGGCGCTGCTGCCCGCCCTCGGTGGATATCCCTTAGTCGCCTCTTACGACACCCGCGGGAAGAATTGGGTGGTGCAAGTTCTAGCCGTGTGGTGCTGGCACAGAATTTGCACTACTTAGTTATTAGTTATCAGTATGTACCAGATGAAAGGTGCTAATTACCTATTGTTGCATACCCACTGACTTCACAAAGTTTCACTATATCCGTTCAGCAATTTTTGTCATCCGAAATAACAACGTCCTTTCAATACGAACCAACCGTCTCCTTTTTAGTTAAATAACTTTCTCGCAATTAGAAAAACCTTTATTTTCCATATATTCCTTTGCTGGAAATAATTTATTTAACAATGAATTGATTTTATTTATCTCTGCTCCACAACGCACATGGCCTTATCCCGTAATATGGGGATCAGCATTGCGGGATCCTAGTCGTCTGTCTTATTAGGGTTCCTTGCTCCTTGCTGTGAACGGAACTCTGAACTTGGGCGACGTCCGACACTTAATCACGGCTCTAGAACGTTGAATTAACTTGAATTGTTTACTCGAATGTCAAACAGTTTACAGTAGCTTTAGATCCTTCTTTAGGATACAATCTTTCTCCTTGGCAAGTGTCATTGTAAATTGCACAGAAAGAATTGAAACAGTAACTATCGTACAGAATTGCTCTTGCATTTACAATATTTATTCGAAATTGAACATGAAATCGAAAGACTTATTCTTTCCTTGCTAAAATCAATCCAATAACCCAATAGTCATCTTCACGTGGAATCCTAATTTACCATAATTGATTTAAAGAGTTCCCTCGCGCCAATTAACTTGGCGGCCGGCCAGCGGCTGGACCGCTAGTAATTAGGTTTTGTTCTGCACGGCAGGTTAGGCGCTACATTGAGTATTATGTGGGTCATTTATGTAGGTAAAAACTATTTAGCCTAAAGACTATATTTCGGTGCTTACCTACATTGTGAATAAACACTTATTTAACGAATTAAACAGATATTTAAATACAACTATTACTATAGAAAATAGTCAAATTCTTCTAATAATACAATACACGTGTCGAAAAAACTTTAGTAATTAATCATAATCGGAGAATACACGCTTGAGATTAGTTGAGATATCCACGAAATAGGTGAATAAATAACTACTAAGAACTAAAGAGAAACTAAAAAATAAACGATACAAAAGTGTACTATATCTAAATACAATGTAACAATCAATGTAAAGCAATTGTAAGTCTGAACTAGCCATAATAACAGTATTAAAAATCTGCATTTTTCTCAATTCGGTAAACATCAAGTTTACTGGGAGTCGAGTTGCCTGGATATTGGCATAATGTACTGTTGTGCAAACGGACGTTTACTTTACTGAACTCTGAACTACCTGAGCTGATAGTAATGAAACTTCTGATTAGAAAATAGTTCTGATTACAAAGGCTACCTTTTATCTGGGTATCACTGCAAGAGGAAGATTTGTTTTGTTTTACTTGTCTATCCAAAGGTCAGACAATGTAGGTACGGAACACTGGTCTTTTTACTAATGTGCAACGTCAAGGCACTAAAGTAACATTTAGACGAAACTTAATTATGAGAAGAGGGGTGAGTCTATTTGATGTTGGTAACGAGACGTGACGTAACGTCTCCTATTTCCATACAACTAAGTACAGCGCCTCACGACTCGGCAAACGTAGTGTAGGACGCCCTCCGGCCAGGTGGGATGACGATCTGAGAAAGACTGCAGGCAGATGCTGGATGCGGCAAGCTGAAGACATGGCGCTATGGCGCTCATTAAGGGAGGCCTATGTCCAGCAGTGGACTAATATAGGCTGATGATGATGATGAAGTACAGCGCCTCTATCGTGCGGACCTCTCAGTTATTCATATTAATTTAATACTCGCAAAAATAGAGTAAAACCTTACATAAATTGATGCGATAAAAAATATACCATAATAATTTTACCTTCAACTATTTTATACGGAACCCACAACTATTTTTAATTTATAAAAGCACATTTCATGCCCTATCACATGCCTGCGAGCGTGAGATGGTAATTGGGTTCGTTTTATGAAAAACGCAGCGCTGAAGGGGTGAAGGGGTGCAAAGGGGTGCAAGGGGTGCTGATGGGTGCAGCTGTAAGAATGTGACAAAGGCGATTGTCTTTTTATTGCGTCCCCTGTGGTCGGCTGCTGGAGATTTTGCAATTTGAATAGAGAATGTAGCTATTAATTTGCGGGTTGAATAAAATTCATTTTGAGAATTTTTCTTATGGAAAGTTTCTTTTGTTTGAGATACTAGAAAGTAGTTAAAAGTGGACGTTTCACACGGCATCTATGAAGTTATTTCGTAAAGCCAAAATAAAAGTTTTTGATTTCTGACTATCTGGACATGTAGATAAGTACCTAGTCCAAAAGATACGGCCCAATTTCACCACTAGATAGGTACATATTATGTAGAGGTATATATATTTATAAAATAGGTATCCTTATCAATTGTTCCGGGATTGAGACACCGGAACAAATAATAACATTTGAATATCGAATGGAACCCGCAACCTTCTGCACCCCAAGCCTTCACCCACTCCACCACAGAGGTTGTCTCATCAATCCATAACTTTGCCAGTATGTAAACTTTTGATAATCATAAAGCTAATTATTGAACAATTTGTACATCTGTAGTTATATTTTTCGAAAAAAACAGCGAGTGACAGTTTATTTCCCTTATGGCATAGAAACGTTCTGCCGTCAGCCTCCTTCCCACGGATGAGGTCATGGAGCTTAAGGTTGTACTCGTCGCCCGCCGCGCCGCCGCCGCGCCGCCACCGCACCGCCTCCGCGCCGCCTCCGAGCCGCCGTCTGCCGCCTCCAACTATAGCCAATTAGCTATGTAGCCTCGTCGCGCGTAACACTTTATTATAATGTCCTGCTAAGTACCATCTGGTTTCAAAAAAGCTAACTTAAACTTATAAGCTACACTTGATAGTAAATCCTAGTTAGGAACTTTGCTCGGTGCATAGGTAAGAGGGTTAAGAACCGTTTTATTTTCTTGGCAGTGGAGACACACGAGTATCTGTAACATTTTTAAAGCCTCCTCGCCCCTGAAAGCTCGCTTAGCCGTTGATTCTGCGCCTGACTTCTACCCGCCCGTGTCGGTTCGTCCTGTAACTGCCGAGTACGCAAACTCAAATCACTTGAAAACGTCTCATTTTGCGATTTTTAGACAGATTTCTATTGTAAACCTGTATAAAAAAAGATATGAGACCATCTCTATTATGAATACCACTTGAAAATTCGAGGGTAACTAATAAAATTATCTAGGTTAACAGATGCGGAGAACTCCGCGATCCCTCTACGTATGTTTCCTGAGTAGCAGCCTGTTTTGCTCACCGCTAGGAACAGGCGCGCTCTAATTTATGGCCTCATTTTGCTTCAGCTACAGGGTGACCAGATTTACATAAACCACCCGTTTCGAGTTTTTGCGAAGAGGATTAAATAGGATGGACTAGTTTTGAAGTTAATTTCTATTTATTTTGGATGTCTTCAATAAGTAGAGCTGGTCCAGCCAGTAAGTACTTAACATTAAGTATGCCTTGCGCTATATTATTCTCTACCATCAAACTGAGCAGCAGTTTTTTGTCCGTTGCCAGTAAACATTTTTATTTATTTATTTTCCGGAGGTTGTCTGCAGACCAAGAAGTTTGGAAGGGTGCGAGGGGGGCCTTTGCCCAGCAGTGGGAAGAAATAGGCTAAATAAAGCCAAAAAATATTCAGAAAAGTACGCTATTTTTACACGAGCACCTAATGCAGTAGTGTACCTAGTCTTATTAATATCGCTTGCTCCGGGGAACAAAGTCGTAAAGCACTAAATTACGACTGCTTCAGTGTTTTCTCTATTTTGACATCCTTAGGTGCTTGCAATAAATCTGAAAAACATTACAGCTTAATGTATACCTAGCTGGGTTTTTTTTCCAGATTTCTTGCAAAACAATAAGAATTCCTCGAATAAAATAAAAATTATCAATGATTGTGGAGCATGTTCCGAATAACATGTTCGAACACATCGTCACAATAAAGCAGTTGTGAGAACTAATAACCTATTTTTATATCTATCTATAAAACGTTGTTGAGACTCACACACAAGGTTTAGTAGACTGCAGATATCCTTTTATTTTAATTGTATTGCGGGATATCTTCTTTTTTTTCGATTATTTGAATAATTTTTCTTCATTTTGTCTTGACTTGATGGCGGCGTAATGGAGAAGAATGAATTTTTTTGAAGGCTTGGAGTGAATGGTTATTGCACGAACTGGTTTTGTTTTACTTTTACGTTCGGATACTTATTTACCTAAACAAATGTATTGTATTAAGTATATCAGTCATCTAGTACCCATAACTCAAGCTCTGCTTAGCTTGGGGCTAGATGATGCTGTGTGTGTAGTGTGCCCACAACTGAGCTACACAAAATTAAAATATCTTTTAAAGGGCAATGTATACGCTTCTACAACAAAACTCCTAGTGAGTTGCAAAAATTATCAGTAAATAAATTCAAACAAATTGTTAAAACTTTACTGTGCAAAAAGGCTTACTATAAAATATCAGATTATCTAGAGGACAAAAAAGCTTGGGACGGGTTTTGCTCCAACTCGAAAAATTACAACTAACAGGCTAAAGGTTTCTTCGTCGCTTCTTTACTTTAGTCTACATACCGAAGCGACAGAAATAAAAAAATATCACTTTATTTCCGTGTCAGTGTTTAGTTTTATATTTTGACCTTTTCTAAGTGTACATTTATTGTATTTATGGAAATAAAGAGTTTTTGATTTTGATTTTGAGATCGTCCAGCATTATTTATTTATTTGTATGCAATATCCTTTTATGTACTTGGTTACAGAACTTGGTTGTTTAGACGATCTTTTACTCTATCTTCTAACTGTTGAAGCCAATAACTTATGTGAACTTGCCAAACAAAGGTTTTTCTTACCAACTTTTGTATTCCTTGTTTCCAAAACTGTATTATTTATTCCATAGACCCATCGAGTCGGTGCGTGCTAGATGTAACAAACGTGCAGCTTTCAACCTATATCTTTGTTTCTTATTGTGTTGTCTAGTACAGGCCTTGCGGGAAAGCTAGTTGCCTCCTGCGTTACGCAAGCAAGAAAAAAATACTGGTCGCTAAGGATTACCTAGGTCCTAGGTCCTGTAGTACCCAGGTCCTGTAGTACCTAGATCCATTTTTTACCAAGGGGAACAAGTGACCGATTACTAACGAGTGTGCTATTTAAGGCCTGAGTGAACATGAAAACCATTTGTTACCATGAAAAGTATAAACTTTTTCTTCCGCTTAGTGCAATAGAAATGGATTTCTTTGAAATTTCCATAAGCTTTTCACTATCGCTCAGCACGTCAGAAATAGATTTGCAAACACTTTTGCGCCTACTTTTTAAAAAGTAGGCGCGTTTTATTTTTCCTATACTAGAGGCCTTAGATTTGTGACGTCGGCGTGGATAATTGTATAAAAAACTAAAGACAAATCTATCGCCAGCTTTTCAAAGATTACCTTAGGTTAAGGATTACGAGGCCCGGAGCGGGCCCAAAATTTTTTTACCGTCAGGGATTACGCGGCCCGCTCCGGGCCAGACGACGCGGGCCGATATAAACCTCATTTCATGATAATAGTCACATTGGTTTGAGATATTTGCATACGGTCGCAAAACAGCCAGTATTCTTGTTTCCTTTCTCTAGCAGCTCGTATACTTCTTCCGCCTGGGAGATGACTAGCTCTGTTGCGAAGGCTGTAAAGGCACACACAGCTATTTACATGTGCTTGAATATGAATGAATGCAAAGTGCCGTGCGTGCTAAGCTGTGCTAGATGACGTTTCATGACACAGATGAGTTTTTGTTTTTATGACGTAGAAAAGGAGCATCGTAACCTCTTTATGGAAACTAGGAAAAGTAAGTTGTTAGTTTAAAATTACAAGGATGTAAAGTTTTAAATATCGAAGGAGAAACTTGAAAAGTTTAAGTCAGCGTGACAAACAATATTACTTTTGGAAAGTGGAACCTTCTTTGATTATGGAGAAGTACCTTTTTTTTTTTTTTTATCCTGAGGGAAATGCGCACGCATATCGTACTGCCACGGGGAGACAGTACGATGATGTGGGACTCTAACACCACTAAAACCCTCAGGGTGCTTCCGCCTCTGCCGCTTGTGGTAGGAACGTGGGAACGCTTACTCATCCACGAAGCCACCGCGGCTGCCCGATATCGGGCCCCTCACTGGGGGTGTGCAGCACCCCCTCTTCGCGACGCGCCAGAAACACATGACGCGCCACGACCACCTCGGGGACCTTAACCGCCAATTGGGCGACGGATGACCCCGTGTCCGAACGCCCAAGGTCCCCCTGCGACGGGTCAGTCGAGTGGCCCCGCCGCCTGCCACACGGTCGCAGAGGATAGGGAGAGCGACCATCGCCTTACCGACAGACCTCCTCCCCTGCGACCCCACCGCGTCCGCCATCATACGGTGGCGACCCCGCCAAGGCCGCGGAAGGCAGGGAGAGCGGCGTACCTAAATACTGGCACTCCTCTCCCGCCGCGGCCTCCACCTCACTGCGGCCATGCTGCCCATACAGCACAGCCGCCCGCCTCAGTTGCGGTGCCTCCCATACGACACCGCAACCTACTACCGCTCCAACTGGGCTTAGAGCGCAAAACCCAGAGGAGCGGTCCGTCCAGGGGCCAGCCGTGTCGCCGTCTGCGTTGGCACGGCCCCATGGGTTCCTTAAGAGGAACCTTAGCTTCATCGCGGGTGACTAGGCCGCGATTACTAAGCCCCCCCGCCTCGACAAGGCGGGAACCCTTCGGGGGGGATGGAGAAGTACCTACCTACTTAATTTGATCATCCATGGGTATTTCTTGATACAAGATTGTTTTCCTCTTATTTGACACTTGTTCAGCACTTGCACAGCTGCTGCCCGCGGCTTCGCGCGCGCTTTTAAAGTAGCCTATGTCTGCCCCCGGGATACTAATCACCTCCCTGACTAATTTCACTGAAAGTTGAAAGTAACGAATTTATAATAATATTAGTTTCTGCCGCAGTAACCTCGCTCGCGTTGTTTCTATGGAGACATTTTTATCCCATGGGAACTGATTTATTGGATGAAATGCCTAGGCCAAAGCAGCTGGAATCTAGCTAGTCCTGGAATCAAACATAGCCTTTATAGTATACATAAGTGTAATGATTATAGATCGGTCGTGTGGTGAATCCAAATAATTGCATGCAAATCGAAAAACCCGTCATTAAAAACTCGAATGTACACACTAAAACGCTTCTAGATGGTTAACCCTATGCAACGATTTTTGTCGATGACTGTACCTACCTATTAAAAGTTGCGTCGGAGACCAAGATCCACTTTGGGTCATAAAGCGTCTACAACAACACCAGCTTAAATCTTAAAGCGAACTAATAAAAGAAGTAGATAGTTAATTATAATCATAAACCAACTGAAATAACATTCACTAAATCAGATAAGTTCATGAAGAAGGTCAGGCAGCTGCACCTTCATCAACCAAACATCAAAGCACCCCACAATTACTCACAGGAAATCCCTTTACACTACAAAACACCATATCTCATAACCATGGGACGCGCCAAAATTAGTAAGCCATAACCGTAAAGGGCCGACCATAGGCATTGTATGAGTCTCTAAGGGGTCATAAGGGCCCTAAGTGGCGATAAGGGAATCCGACATGTTGGCGGGCGGGCGCAGGTTATCCCGTAATGATATGAGAATACGGCGATCTATTCACAGCGATTTTGGGCGGTTTGCACGTTCATGGCCTTGTTATATTGAGCTTTATTTATTAATATTGTTGTATTTGTATCGCTGTGTGGTGCCGGCTTAGAATTTGCAAGACCACAACTCTTCCCGCGGTTGTCGTAAGAGGCGACTAAGGGATATCCACCGGGGCGGGCAGCAGCACCCCTGCAGAACAATTCTACCACCGAACTGCGATCCCTAACCCCCATGCCCAGCGTGGGGATTATGGACATTACCCCCATGTCATAAAAGCCAATAGGGCGCTTATCAGGGGAGGCCTGCGTCCAGTCGTGGACCAATACAGGCATTACAACTATTACTTTTAGAAACCAATTTCAACTAGTATTTATTATTGAAACTGTTGCGCTAGCTGTAGACTGTTTCAAACAATCTATAGGCTACTCAACTGATCCAAATCTGTAGCAATCGAAATCATCCCCAAGACGCTGGCTGCATTGCCATAAAGCAATCAGTATCTGAATACTCACCACAATCACCCTCATCAGCTCTGGATCACGCATGGCTTCGAACAGTAGTTCTCATAAAATGTAACGGACGTCAAAAAAAATATTTAAGTGTTAATACAAGTTGGAATTTGTTTTTTTTTTGTCTCTATTTTGTATATTCAGAGCCCATATTTAATTATTGCTTTCATATTCTGATGATATCCATTTTAAATGCTTAAAAATACCATATTTTGATCTGTTTCAACAAATAATCTCTAATTAATTAAATTCCTTGTTACAAAAGCAGAAACTAGTGTAAGAGAGTGCTTTTACTTACTCTAAGTAAATTAACTTCGCAAATAATGTTAACCCAAGTTCCCCTAAGACTTTGGTTTGACTCATTACCGAGCTACTTACCTACAGTAAATAAGATACAGTAAACTTGTGTATGGTGCTAAAGTTGTCTAGCTTCATACATTTTAATGCCAAAAACTAATTACTTATGTTGTAAAATAATTTAATAAATATGCCCGAAACTTAACTAGAATAAAATTATTAACATAATTCTACAATATTTTACCGTAAAAACTATTGTCGTTTGACGAATTCATTAAGATGATAATATAATAAATTCCAAAATAGCCTAACTGCCTACTTTCTTGTTCAAAAGTAGGAAAGTATCCAGCCCTATTTTATGACTTTAGCATGCAACTTAAATCCTTTAACTATAACAAAATTCACTGCTTCCCCGATAACCAATTAAACGCACCTCCCAAATTCCCCAAATTACCCACAAAATTTCCCCCAAAGCTCCCAAAATCGGCAATACTCGGGAACTCATTGGTCGACTCGTGGTCAGGAGGGCCGTAGCTGTACCCCACCGTGTTATACTCTAAAGGTGCACCGTACATGGTCAGAGGCTGGGATACAGGACCTGGACCTTGCTGGTTCTTCATCATGTAAGTTAGGAGTACTCCGCCAAGAGCGAAGAGCTTCTGGAAGAACGCCATGAAGAAGAAGAAAGTCGCCACTTTGAAGATTGCCACTTTTGAGAAGAGGAATAGGAGAACCAGTGCTGTAACAAAGAAAAATAACATGAAATATATAGAAACGATATATACGATTACTTATATACTTAATTTTGAAAAACGTTGTCCCATCGGATTATGAAAGTGAAAGAATAAATACAATACTTCACATCAGTGTTTGCATGATATTATAGTACACACACTTATGCACGTGGCCAGTCTCAATTGAGGATGGCCGCCGTAGCGAAAGTTGGGCTAGGAGGATATCATTTATGAAAAAAAATTGTTAAGTATGAAAAACCATTGAGATGAGAGTAGTGGCAGCCATTGTGTAGTCGTCGGCTTAGAGCACAAGTTTAAAGTTCTGCATAAGAGAACAAAATCTAACTTTTTATAGAGCCATTCCCTCAACTTATTTATATTCTCTACACTATTTTTCCGAACGACAAAATGTATAATCCTATAGTCCAATTTATTTTCTGAAGGCTGTTTTCCAAATCCATAAATAAATCATACAACGCCTCTTGTTCGTCTCATCCAGTTGTCATGGCTACGTCCGGCGGGAGATAAAGTAATAAGGGATCTTCTACCTTGGTAGCATCTGGACCAATATTTCTTTTGAACTAAAAACGGTCTTCAAAATATGTTACCTATAATAAGTGTCGTATCACAAACTATTTTCTGAAGAATGCTACCTCCTACAGGAATTATTGAAGATAGTGGATTGTAAGAAGATAGGAAATTACAATAACTTGTCTTGTATAATTTTAAAAAAACCTGTCGATGGGGAATTTTGGACTGTTTATTGATCTGTTAGACACTTACTGGCCTGGACTGTTAAACTTTAGAGTCTAGTTTCCCCTTTATGGGGGAATTTTCAAGGGAGATAACTATAACAACCCTTTTTGAAGGTTAACAAATGTGAATTTTACAATGTATCACTGCATGTGATTTAAAATCCAATTACAAAAACTTTGTACGATCGAAAAAGTAGATTATGTAGACAGAAACCTATATTTAAAGTGCTGATGTATTACTTACAATCACAATGAATAGGTTTCAAAAGGTTGAATATTTACTGCATTTTTCATTTCTAAGCTGAGTTGTATTTTATTCTGAGTTTATTTCACGAAAAAACAATTTAAGCTAACAAAATAGGTAATAAGCCTTCCTGTCTTTCTGCTGTGAAAAACAAACCCATAACTCCAGGTCATTTTGTCCCAAGAGAATGCAGGCTGAAGATTAATGAGTGCTTGAAACTAATTATTGTTATCTCTCTCGGCTATTCAACATTGTGCTTCGTGTTTATACAAATTTAACTTCCTGCTTACCTACTAGACATCTAGCATTTCTGGAATCTAAAAGCTTTACGCTCGCCTACGTTTTATATAAGGTAACCCAGAATGTATAGTTAAATTTTAGAAACATTCATAGGCAAATCTCTCAACTTTAAATTAAACAGAGGCGTGAAGTGTTTTCTGACTTATATCAACAGAAGAAAACTTAAGGCTACAGTATACTGGACTGTGGTCAAATGAAGACTACAAAAAATCTAGGTGCTTTTTTAAGATTTAATACTCAATCAGAACATTGTAAGTAGATAGAGTAAAAATTATCGAGTAGCTATTTCTCGATATAAAACTTTTATTTTCTTGCCGTTTCAGCAGGGTTTCTCTACCTTGGTCACGGGATATCTCTGGCTTTTATAATGAAATTTGTGCTGATATTATTTCTTACGTAAACATCCATTTATCCGATGCACCATGCATCCATCAGGGTTATTCCAGTTTTCCCCCTTGACAAATCCCCCTTAAGGGGGAAAACTGGAATTCATTTTTTTTGCGTTCCAGTTTTCCCCCTTGAGAAAAATTTTTCAAGGGGGAAAACTGATCATACCTGTCCGTGAAAGTAGTCTGTTAAAATTCTGACATGAAATTGTTTTCGCAATTTCTTTTATGAAGAGCACAGACTATTTTCCAATAAACCAATTTATGTTATACCTAGACCTTTTAGCCCAATGTTACAACATTTATCTTTGTCTCCGTTTTGACATCATATCCGTTTTGACATCTCATGAGAATTAAAACCATTTATTTTTGTAAGCTAACAAAACAAGCACTTCTCTTATACCAAATTTAATGAAATAGAAAAAGCGATAATTGATTTTCTTCAGTTATCTTTTTCTTCTCTTTTAGCAGAAATACCGACATTGCCCGACATTACCTTCATCAGAATACTACAACTACACCACGTATAGCGTGCAGGGCGATTCTACCTTGTAATTATAATTTTTTGTTCTCTCTCCTATTTTTATAGTGAAAGCTTTGGAAAGCTTTTGTCCGGGTAGTACACAATTAAATATTAAGTTCACCATGGCCCTCACACCAAATCAGCCACAAATAGCCTCATGCATCGACTCCCTGCGTCGTTTACCTAGCTTTAACCAAATTCACAACCTAAACCACCGTATCGACTCATCCGAAGAATAAAGTCCGATCTGTACCTAGAGTTGATAGTTTTCAGTAGACGCTAGAGAAGTTGTTGACTTGTGTAACTCTTAAACGGTGAGACTTGTAATTGAGACTTTTTGGTATGTTGCTACAATTCCCCAGCCTCGTTAAACGCTTTGTAGTCCATATTTATTATCCTTTTATTTCTGGAGATAGTGAGTTCCATATTATTATAGGACGTTTTATGGCGAAAGAGCGGGGGTCCGTTGTGAACATTATGTATACGTTGTTCTAGGGAAATGTCTTAAATAAATGACGTTTATATTGACATGGGTCGTGTTTTGTTGGAATTATCTATCCCATAAGAGCCCTATGTGAATACCTACCCTAAAATAATGTTAGTGGAATTATGACTATCCTCCATTATAATTAAATATAAATATTGTTATTATTTAAAATCGTTTATTAAGTAAAAATATCTCATAAATTGTTAACAATTTTGATAATCATATCCTGGAGCTCCCTCTGCATGGAGAGACGAAGACTGCCTTCCGAAGTAGGTATCAGCGACCCGCATTTCTCGCCTGAACTCGTGCCGCGGCGCGGTGAGCCCACAAACTTTAGCTACTTCACTTTTAAGCATTTAATCTTGGTAAACAGCTGGTTTCCTTCAAAAGTAACTATATGTATTAGTATTATAATTCATAAATTATTAAATTAAGTACTCGTACTAACATTAAGATAATCATAATATATTCTGGGTGATAATGGAGCGTTAACGGGAGGGGCTAGTCTATTTAACGTTAGTAACGAGACGTGATCGTGACGTCTTTTTTCCATAAAATTTGATACAGGCGCTTCTATCGTGCGGAGAGGGAACTACGCAAATTCCCATACTAAAAGTTCACGTCACGATCACATTTCGTGCCTATCGTCAACTAAACTCACCCCTCTGGTAAATTTCGTGAGAAACAGCTGGATGCGGTCTGAGCATTGTGGCGATCTTTTTGCTATGTCCAGCAGTAAACGTTTTTTGGCAGAAACGATGATGTTCTCGTTTGTTATAAATCTTTTATAATAAAATGTACAAATGAAGACACTTTTTCGTTTAATAATATCCATCATGGAATAATCATAGGAACATTAGTGTCGATTCTGTTAAAGAATTAAATCTTACTTAACGTAAATTTAACTTACAATTAACCAACCGAATGCTAACCGGATCTATGTATATTTTGACTTATATAAAAATGTTGACCTCTTTTTCATTTTGATCTAACACAAGTGCTACCATTCTCCTTCAAAGTGTTTCAGCTAAAAATGTTATTTAGCTGTGACAGCTCTGGTTTATCGCGGCTTAAATTAAAGTTCATAACTTTAAGTTAAAACTACTTAGGTTAAGTCAAATAAATTAAATAATTAAATTTTGAAATAAACATTTATTTATAATTTATGTGAACTTAATGATTCAACTTTTTAAGGCTTCAGCTCTTTCAGGCAGACGGAAAGTCCACTATAGTAAACCTACTTTTTCTTTTTCTCTTTTTACGTACTCTTGTGAGTACTTTTACCGGTTCGTTTTACTCGAGCTTTAACAAAACAACTTATTTTACAAACGTTCACTTAAACGTTTCTAAAATATCTACAAATAACTTGCAATTAGGCGTTTTCTTAATAAATTAATTGGTCAAAAGTAGTTCGACGAGACTAAAAGGAGGCGCCGTCTCATTAAAATTACTCATTGGATTTAACATACATTTTGGTACACCCTGTTAGTATCCTATTCCACGTTATACTCTCAAAATAACCAAATCCCTACAGTGCTGATTAGAAGTAACTTACGGGATCTAATTAAGTTTTACGGATGTAGGTCTATAGAATCCCTACGGAATAGGAGTCGGTTACAGTTAAGGTCGGAGCTAACTTATCAACTCGGAACCGTTTTTCACTAAACAGGGCTGATAATGATAACACTCGATGACTTCGTACAATTTTTTTTTATAAAAATCGGCTAAACTGATTTCAAGTAACGAAACCACCGGACAGACACTTGACACTTGCCGCCGACATCATCACTTGTAATACGGAGTTTAATTCTAAGGTCGAACTACGTACTATACTTTTTACTTCCATAATATGCACGGCCAAAGAGTGGAATGAGCTTCCTGCGTCTGTTTTCTCGCTAGAGCACAATGTTGGAGTTTTCAAATCTAGGGTAAATAAGTTATTTCTGATAAAGCGTGCTCCATCTTAGGCCACATCTTCATTTATAAAGTGAATTGATGGCCAAAAGCTTGACCATCATCAATAAAAAAACCGTATTCCGAAAGCTTACTCAATCATCGTTATGGTTGAGTACAGATACACATGCTCACGCCGAAGAAAAGCCTTACTCAAGCGCAACTGAGAAAGTTTTCATAATACGGGCATGTACTGAACGGCGGCAAAGTTGAGGAAGTGATGTTGCGTGCTGTCACACGAGTGTTCCCCTAACTGTATAATACGCATGAGTCGAGACGTTTTGGCAACATTAGAATTCACCTCTAAAACCAGCGGTTGAACATTATTAGTTTAAAGTTTCTATAATCCAGGCAAATTACAAAGTAAATAACAATAATTTGAATTTGCCTGGGATTTAGTTCATATTTCAGACGATAATTGAAATTATTTGGGTAATTTGGTTCGCTAATTTCAATGTAGTTAGTGGGTGGCCATTCAATTTTGTTAATTTGAAACTTGAGAAGAGAAATTCACAGAACCTTATTTTAATAAGACCTGCTTTGTATTTTTAGTTTTAAATCTAATATTGCCTTTTGTCTTAATAATAAATGGAAATAAACATTAACTATTTACTTTATCCTGAGCCATAATTGAAGTACTTAAACTTTTTATACGTATAATTAGGTAGTTCGTCAACTTATATTCAAGTTGAAATGTAGGAAGCAATCAGAAAACGATCCCTAAGCTTAACAATGTAGTTTGATGATTTTTCTTATGTTAATCGTGATACGATATCAAAAGATGTAGATACTTTTCCTAATAATAAATCATAAAATATATTTACTCACCAACCAAACGAATCAACTTCTTTTTGCTTTTCTTTGCCCTTGTCTCTTCTTCCATAACGTCAACATCAGCACAATAGTAGCAAGCTAGCAGCATCGAGAACACTATCATTCGTCTAAGCATCTTCAACGTTGGATGTGCTGGCCGGGAAATAGTAAATAATAAAAAACAAATCTACTTCTTAGAAAGAAGGATTGCGAAAAAGTTTGTAAAAGTTTTAAATTTGGAATGGTCAGTTGTGATAAAACAATATTTTCAGCAGCCGGTTTCGAAATCAGAACGCTGCGTTCGTTTGTTTTTATGCCTCTCTTTTCGCGTCAAAGTTATTTCACGAGTTTGTTTTTAATTCCGAGAAAAAATATGGCCACTGAACCTCTCTGTCGGGGCTCTAGTTAATAAATAAGTATTTGTTATCGATACCGCACTGTAAATTCTAAGTAAGGAGGAAAGTTCTTTTGTTTTCGGAAGTCAAACAATTCAGTGACGAGTTTCCCTCGCTGTGACTAATTTACGCGTTAAAATAATAATTTTCTTTGTTTAACTTTCTCGTTACGGCATTCAAATTTTTACATTTACAATGTCACTACTGTGTATACTTTGCATAAGAATGTAGGCATGTGGAATATTCTAATGAGGTTTAGAAAAAGTTTTGGGTAGGTAAGTACTTATATATCCACTTTCTGCCGTAGGCAATCGTTTTCTCAAATCTGAATAAAACTTCTTTATTCCCAGTTTAATCTGTTTACTTTGCTAAATCTAAGCGAGTATTCAAAGTTTTGAGAACATTTCTAAGAGATACTCTCCGATAATCTGGAACACAAAGATTGGAATCGGAAAATCCTTTGAAAAAAGTTAGAACGATTTTGCTAAAGAATAGAGCATTTGGATTTGTAAACGCAGATGCTCACGTTCTTTTTATTTGGCTAATTCTAGAATCAGTGTAAAATTAAAAAGGACATTTTGAAACATTACCCACCCCTTAAAATTATCAGAACGTAATATTTTCATAAATTCATTCAACGATCATTCCATTCTCTTTGGTCGAGCGGAGTGGTTTTCACATAAAAAAATCTGACTTGAAAACGAAACGTTAATATGAAATTCTCGTTTGATTAACGTTTAAACTGGAAATATTAAATTAGTGGGTAAGTAGGCACCCTCAGCCAGTTGGAGCTCGCTACTTTGAAATTGAAACCAAGTAGCTAGTCATACCGGGTGATTCCAACGCATGGGCCCTGAAGGTAATGCAGTTTCCATTCCCGATTTCCCAAGCCCAAGGTACCCAACTAAAATGATAATGTAATTACATGTGTGCCAGTTTTGTAAACAAAACAGTATGATGATCTTATATTTTCATTACCTTAATTATCTAGAATTTTCTTCAATCAGCATCATGATGTTCAGTGATCTTTTCAATTTAGGAAAAAACGGGTTTCTTCACGATCACACTAATTTTAAATTCAAAATCCAAAATTATACAATATGTCAGATCTTATAACTAGTTTAGTTATTGTATTCAGCCTGCACGCAGGCGTGCAAATATTATGCGAGTCATAGTATTATATTTATATTAAATTATATTAGTCATGTAAGTTACAATTCAAATTTCCAAATATTCGTTCACCGTATAAAAACACTTTTCAAGTAGCCATCCTCCTTAAATACGAAAGTTTATATAGATGTTTTGTTAAATACCTCTTTACACCAAAACACACAACAGATCGAACTTAAAGACGGGAATGTAGACTTAGACTAGATTCGGGCAGAAACCAATTTTCAATAATGTTTTATCAATTTATCATTCGGGTACATACAAAAATCATGTAACTCTATTTTGGAACAAAAATTGACTGAAACCTGTCAAATTTCGTTCCAAAACAGCCAAAAAATTACCTGTGTCTTCCCACTGCAGGGCCAAGAGCTTTAAAAAGCTCAGCATTCGTAATGAGTCACCCTGTAGGCAGTGGTAATGCGCGGAATGAGTGCGAAACGAGGTGGAATCCAATAACAACCTGAAATGCGACTCTCTCTGGCAATTATTAATATTGCATTTTGCATTTTAACGTTGCGGGGTGGCGCAATTGCATTATTTCAGTAACTGATATTAATATTTTTATGCGAAAGAAAGATTTTGTGCAACTAATTGCACAAAATTTTACAGCAGAATTGATAAGGACTTCACTACATATTAGGTATAATACTGGCTACTGCCCGCGGCTTTGCACGGGTTTTTTGGAATAAAAAGTAGCCTTTAAGTTTTTTCAGATCCAGAATCCTTTATGTGTGAATGCGATCCATTCAGTAGTTTATGCAATAACTTTCACCTTTATAATAAACCGCGACTTAGTTCACGATTGCCATTCTTACCTGCCGACTAATGTAGTTCATATTAACCACAGTTTCTCACAAATTATGGAACGCCGTGCAATATTTCGCGTTGCAAAATTTGTGTGCGTTAGTGTAAAGAAGTGTCACACTCGTTTCACTTCTTACTCATGGTTCCGTTCAGCTGGGGCCCTATTCTGCTAAACTACTCACTTCACTATGACGACAGTGGTATCGTCACAGAGTGACACGTTTTGGTATTCTACCTCAGATGAAAGAAATTATGATGAATGCAGATGGAGAGACGCGCGTCAAAGTGTCAAGTTTGTAACTATTAATTTATTTTGCGCGCACTATCTGGAGTTTCAGTAATCTAAGGATTCTACGTGTGATTCTGCGATGATTCCACTGTCATAGTGAAGCAATTTTTTTGCAGAATTGGGCCCCTGATCCCTTTGGATGGAACACCGCCTTTTTTTTAAGTAGGTAGTAGGTTGGTAGTTGATTGTAAACAACAGTAAAAAATATTTTTGTATGGTCTAGTTAGTTTAATTGGACCACTTACTCTAACCAAACTTCGGTGGTACAATTAACTGGACCAGCTAAACCACCAAATATCATGTTCATGAAGATCGCATGGACCATTTGTACATTTTACTTTGGTTGAAATAGATATTGGGTAGGAGGTGGGAACCTAAATAATGGGTGCATCTTGGAAAACAAGACCCGTCAAGTGCGAGTGTACCTAACTCGCGCGCCGAGGGTTTCGAACGTTTGTCAACAAGTAGTTATGTACTAAAGGTACAGGTTAGAGACATCAAAATTTAATAAATACCTAAAATTAGTAGTCACCAACTTACATTTCAGATGGATCTCTCTGCATGCTTCGGTGATAGGGTGTAGCGGTAAATTTTCGACTTTTTTCAAATATTTCGAAAAGTATGAAACCTACAGATATTTGAAAGACTGTTTTGAAATGTACAAGCCGATACCTTTCATATGATACCCCACTGAGTGGGGTAGCCCCCCCTTTTGTAAATTATCCCCCCCGTTTTTGACCATTTTTCAAAAAGTGTACGTTTTACAGAGTTCTCTATAATTTTCCTGTAAAATATAGATCTATATCTACAAACGCTCCATACATTTTGAATGAATCGCTCTGCAAACTTCGGAGATTGGGTATGGGTATTTTTTCGACTATGGATGGGAGTGTTGATTATTTTTTGCTTAGATCTCAAATTTAGTGCCGACTGGCTTATACTAGAGGCGTTACTACGAGGTAAGTTCCTATCTCCTTTTTAGGGTTTCGAAGATCGGTTTCGAAACCCTTATGGTCTCGCTTTGTTTGTCCTTTTTTCCCTCCCTAATAACTCGGCAAGTACCGCAGCTATCAACTTGAAATTTAAAATAATAATACATTTCGTGCACCTGTATAGATTTTATCTACTGATTTTTTCTTCAGTCTACAGATTTTTCATTAATCTACTGATTTTCTACTCGACTTTCTACTGATTAAGTCAAATTCGATCTTGCAACACTGTTTCTAACAAAAAAGAATGCATGAAATTGGACAACGCGTAAATGAATTACAACTAAGTAACACATTTTGACTTTTATCCCCTCTCCCGAGGGAACCGTGCCTACTGAAATCCCAGATAAAATGTATTCCATGTCCTTGTAGTATGAACTCAAATCGTGCCAAGTTTCATTCCAACTCATTTAGCAGTTTCGGCGTGATGCACGGTAAAGGAATTTGACTTTCATCCCCTTTCCCAGGGGCACCTTATTGAATTCCGGGATATAAAGTATCCTATGTCCTACCTCTTAGTATGACCTCAAATCATGTGGAGTTTCATTTCAATACATTCAGGAGAAACAGACAGATAGGACAGACAGACAGACGGAGGGACACGAATGAAAACAAATACAGTTTTGGCTTCAGTATCGATATTAGACTGCCCTCCAAAAAAAAAATTAGAAAATATCTTCAATGTACAGAATTGGACGGATTGGATTTTATTAAAAGTATAGATTGCCGATTTATTCTTAGACCATTGACAGATCATATTTTAGTCGCAAATCTTAGCGATATTTTTCCGCATCTAACACATCGTAAACTACCAAATAATCACATTTAATTCGTAATAAATTCTTTATTTAAGAGTGATTAATTTAATTAGGATCCAAAAAAACTTGCAGCGGATTTCAGTCTCACATTGGCTACAACTTTTTTGTAGCTATTTCTGATAACTGAGGCTGTCTTATTATAGGAAAATTTCCAATTTTAAGGAAATGTTGGAATAATTACAAACACAAAAGTTGAGGTTGTGTTTATCATTAAAAAAGGCAAAAATGTTAGTATGAAAAGTCCACATTGCGTAAAAATCTCCATACAAAACGGTAATTTCATTGGTAAAGACCTAATTTTTTTTTCAAATCTCATTTTTTTTTTTATCTTGTCTCCTACTTGATGCCCGCAGCATGGTTCCGACGGAAGACCAGCGTTGTGGTAGCCTACGGCTATTACAACATTTAGTGAGGCGGACGCCATTTTGTAGCTTTAAGTTTCATTAATGTAAGTCGAAGTCGAAGTAGTGTGTAGGTAATTTTTTTAAGTTCTTAATTTATAAGTTAAAATATACCTATCTTCTATGGTAATGGTGTCAGTTGGTAGTAATTATGACTGTATCATACTAAATGCATATCTACCGCAAAATGCTGTATATTAGCTACAAATAAAGATGTTCTTATTCTTATTCTAATATTGTAGGATCGCGTCTGTCTGAACGCGATAAACTCAGAAACAAATTAACAAATTATTTTCATACGGTGAAACGCGTATTAATTCATTTTACTATAAAAACTATCGTAGTTTGACGGATTCATTGTGCACGCAGGGAGGCGGAATGCGCGCGACTTGAGCCGCAATCACTGTGTCTTCAATCTCCAATGTCCTGGAGAATAATGCTCCAAGTCCCTCGTTAAGGGGTAAAACGTTGGTGTTCCTCCAACACAAATAATATTCGTTGTTAACCCGCTTACACCCGCAATGTATTATTTCATTATGTTTTCGTGTTAATTGGCTGAAATATGACGAAGATAAAGAATAATGTTTGTAAAATATGAAGATGTCATGTTATGTGGATGTGAAACATGTCGGAAAAAATCATGCCGACTACGAGCTTTGGCGGTTTGTGAAAATGATTTTTTTGCCTGTAATAAACAAATTATATTTAGTTGAGAAAACGATTCTTTTAAAAAGATTTTTATACCACTCTGACATTCATAAAATACATTTGCATCACGGTAAGGTCCCTACCAAATTTTGAACAATAAACAGCTGACACTTATAAAGCACACAGACAGACAATACGAATTATAATAATTTGAAGACAAAGACGCTTCGGTTGCATATCGATATCAAAACCCTGGCACGTTCACATGGCAGGTACAGTCCACCGTTCCATAATAACCAGGAAAGGTTTGTTCAAAATGAATGTTAAAACTGTGGATAAATTTAAAATGTTTTAATGTACCTCCGAAAATCATCACTCTAATAAATTATAAATGCGAAAGTTTGTATGTTTAGTTAAATTGATGTTTGGATAGATGTTTGTGACCTTTTCGCGCCAAAACAATTAAACGAAATTTTGCATTTCGGTGGTTTTGCGCTTGGGGTAAAACATAGGCTACTTTGTATCCCATAAGTCAGTTCCCATGGGACATAAATAAACTTCAAACGTTTCCATCCTCCGCAGGCAAAAAATAGAAAAATAGTAATACTAAAAATAGTAATTTGAATGTGTATGTTTGTTACTCCTTTACTCTCAAACAGCTGAACAGATTTCTATGAAATTTAGTAATAAGACAGCTCACATCTTCTGTCATCTCAAAAGTGCAGTGGGATGATCAAATCATTAAAATATGTTGGGTACATCTTCACGTCAAAAGTACTGAACGGTAACTGGGACCGCGGTCCTAGTTATGTATGGGCCCAGTCGCCTGTATCCTCAACGGATCGGACTATAATTTTGCGTAAATGTATGTATGTAAGTCTGGCCTAAAATTAGCACCTGGGCTACCTTTTATATCCACAAATTAATTCCTATGGAAAAAAAATAAACAAGACGCATACGCTGACGAAGACGCAACAAGTGCGAAGCCGCGGGCATATTATATTAGTAAATTCTTAAATGAAACAGTTTCAGTAGTTTTGCTATTGACGACGCAACGTGTTGCCAATAATAAGCATCAACTTTTCAAGAACATCACAAACGTCACCCTTGTCTATGTGTTCTATCTACGCTTCTATAAACCTGTTTTCTATGTAAATTCAGCCAGGCAGAAAGCATTCACAATATTAGAAACTGCAATATTCTAATTCTAGGCATTAAATAACATCTTTGCTATTACATTTAATGAGCGTTGTTTGCAGACATGCGCAGTTGTGAATAGTGCTGGGTTCATTTCACGTTCGGCCTTAAGTTGGCCGAAACCGAAAAAACTTATATCTAGAAAAACTAAATGACGAGAATGCGATTCAATTCAATTTAAATTTCAAAAATTCTTCATTAAAACCATAATTAACTTTAGTCTGGTACATTTACTAGTATGTATAAATTGAATCCTAGAATCTTCGGTCAAGGTTATATTTGATCGAAGCCTAGAATGCACAAACATACTCAAATAAAACAAACGTTTTAAAAGCTAGGGCTTGGGCTTATCAAAACTTACGTAGATATTTTTAAACTACGCATTACAAAACATAATTACTGAGTCTTATGTAGATGTAGTTTTAAAATAAATAAATAAAGATGTCGAAACATTCCTAATAAATATTTATTTATTGATTTTAGGAAAAGTTACGGCTACGAATAAATTTTAAGTATAAATATACGGACGACCAATTACAAGTTTTAAAAAATAATATAAATAAATAAATAATGCTGGACAATTCACACAGCATTATCTAGCCCCAAGCTAAGCAGAGGTTATGTTATGGGTACTAGATAAATGATATACATAATAGGTACAATACACTACGTAGATAGATATTTTTAATTGTACATAGAAAAACATCTAGAACACCCTGAACAAATATCTGCAGATCGTACAAACATTTGTCCCGAGGCGGATATAAAAGAATATTGAAGAGAATAAGTGGTGGACAAACAAAGTAGGTATAATGTGAGGTTAGGAAACAAAGAAGTTGCTTGAAGTTACTGGGAGAAGTGCTAAACAAATCAACTTCTTTTGCCATAGCATTCAAGTATCTGCTCGCACGTAGAATTTATTGAGTTCTGTTTAAATCGTAAATTAGATGAGGAAATATGTAGAAGATTATTATACTTGACCAGACGAGCCGCGCACGCTGCTATCGAACTAAACACGAATGCGATTGGATCAAGGCCCATATGAGTGGCAGAGGAGGAGGCCTACATCCCGCAGTGGGCAGACATTTAGACATGGACTTGGTAATTTCAAACAGCATCATCTAGGCTTTAAAAGTCAGAGCAGCATGTTTTATAGAAATTAGATGAGCAAAGAACTTCACTGTGACAAAATAAAATGAAGACCTGGCGTCCTCACAAACGTGTTTCGTGGTGATATGTAGAACCTGCAATCCACAGAGTGTCAGTGGTTGACCAATAAATCAGTTTAAGCCGAAACCACAGAATAATTATATAGTACTAACCCGAAACTAAGAAGTAAAAGAATTCCATGACTAGTTCTGTTTTAATACCTACAAGTTGTTACAGTCATATTAACGTCGACAGTTTTTACGTTGTCATCTACGGAAATATATTATTATGTACATATTTTTTTTCTGATAAAAAGCATCAAGAAACATTTAACTGTAACTAGGAGTTTCAATGTTACAACTTATTTTATTACTTATTTTATTAAGTACTTAGATAAAGGACATTTGCTTTTATGATATAACGCCTTATCTTCTTGGCGCCTTATCCCTATAAAAGTTAGCCGATTATAACAAGATCTGGAACCCTGCGGTCTATAGAAAAGATTTTTATTCTCATTTCTGCACATTGTATTGTATTGTGTACTCTATTTTCCGCACTTAGACTCGGTTTGGTCCGTTGTGCGTGTTTTGTTCTGCTAGTGTAACCAGCCTAGCTCCGTCCAGAAGCGCAGAATCTTCCTGGGATCTTCGCAGGCTTCGCGGAGTGACCTCGGGTGGTCGAGGATTTCGTGTCGTTGCGCTGTTACTCCCTCGCATTCCAGGACTACGTGAGCAGCTGATTCTTCGTCACTGAGACACCCCCTGCAGAGAGGGCTGTCTGTCGCTCCGATGGTGAAGAGATGTTTATTTAGTGGGCAGTGTCCTGTGAGTGTCCCCACTAGGACGCGTAGGTCCATTCTGGTCAGGTTCAGTAGGCGCTTAGTTAGCCTTGGTGATGCAGCTGGAAGGGCTGCTCTTGCCTGGCGGCACTCTTGTAGGTGTGTCCATCGTTCGGTGTGTTGTTCTCTAGTTTTAAGCCTTATCCATGTTCGTATTTGGGAGAATGGTAGGGGAAGGAGCGGAGGTGGGCCTATTATCGGCGTCTCCGAACCTTTCCGTGCCAACTCATCGGCGGCGTCGTTACCGAGTGATCCGCTATGCCCCTTGATCCATTGAAGGGTTATCCTGTTTCTGCAGGAAATTCTCTCAAGTGCCAAGTGACATTCGTACACGATCTTGGAGTTGCAGCTGTGTTCTGCCAAGGCCGAGAGTGTAGCAGCACTGTCAGATAGGATACGCACGCACTGGTTGTCTATATCCCTTCTTAGCACAGCTGTGGCTGCCTCGGTTATAGCTGCGCATTCACATTGGAAAATGGAGCTGTGTTTGCCTAAGGTCATCGATACATTGATATTGAGATCCATTGAGTGAATCCCTGCTCCCGTGCCCGTGTCGGTCTTGGAGCCGTCCGTGTATATTCTTACTTCGTGTGGGCCTGATTCATCTGTTTGATTTTCATGTAGTTGTATCTGGTAGTGTTTGTTTTGTATTGGTTTGCTGGGAATTCTGTCACAAGGGGCCGCTAGAAGAGGTTCGTAGGCTAAAGCCCTGTCCAGGATCTGGGCGTGCGGACTATCTGTGGTCCCCCAGTGTCCCATATTTTGTAGTCGCAAAGCCGACATAGTAGCCTCTTGTTGTATATATAAGTCTAGTGGCGCTAGGTCCAAAATCACCTCTAGGGCGGCGCCCGGTGTGGTTCTCATGCAGCCTGTTATCGCCGAGCACACTAATCTTTGGAATCGTTGCAATTTAGTTATTACCGTGTTCAGCTCGGTTCTGGTCCACCATACGATGGCTCCGTATGTTAGTATCGGTCTGATGACAGCAGTGTATAGCCACATGGTTATCTTTGGAGAGAGACCCCATGTTTTCCCCAGCATCCTGCTGCATTGGTAGAAGGCTGCTGTGCCTCGTTGTAGTTTATAGTCAAGGTGCTTGTTCCACAAGAGTTTACTGTCTAGTATAACCCCTAGATACTTGACTTCGTTTTTCAGGGTTATTTCGGTGTTGAATAGTTTTGGTAGTCTCAGGTTTACCAAGTTTCGTTTGTTGGTAAACATTATCAGTTCTGTTTTTGTGGGATTGACTGATAGTTCATGATCAGTGCACCATGTTTCGATAGTTTTGAAGGCGGTTCTTATTAAGTCACATAGTGTGCTCTCGAAGCATCCGGTTGCTAGGATCGCGAGGTCATCCGCATATCCCACGGTCACTAGTCCGTGGCCGTTGAGCTTACGGATGAGCTCGTCAACAACTATGTTCCATAGTAGGGGCGAGAGGACGCCGCCTTGGGGGCAGCCTCTGGCTACTACACCTCTTGTGGTTTCATTAATGGTGACTTGTATTGCTCTATATCTGAGCATGTTGTTTATCCACTCTGCTAGGGTCGGCGCGACACCATATTTAGTGAGTGCTCTGTAGATGCTGGTGAATTTGGTCTTGTCAAAGGCTCCTTCGATGTCAATGAAGGCCGCCAGGGTTGGTTGTTTTAGCGTTAGTCCGCTTCCTATCCGTGATACTACGCTGTGTAGAGCGGATTCTGTTGATTTGCCCTTGCTGTAGGCATGTTGATACCGATGTAGTGGGTTTTGTGAGAGTGTGTTGTTTCTTATCTCTCTGTCACATAGCCTTTCCAGTGTTTTGAGAAGAAATGATGTCAGGCTTATGGGTCTAAAAGATTTTGGTAGGGTGTAGTCACTTCTTCCAGGTTTGGGTATAAATACCACCTTCACCTCCCTCCATTGGTGCGGTATGTACTTGTGGGCAATACACGCTCTGAAGATTCGGACGAGGTGGTCCGCGAGTATGTTACTGCACCATATGAGCATACCTGGGAAGATTTCTGCACATACGGACCGTTCCAAAAACGTATGCTCCGTCCCGCTCCAATGAACGTGAAATCTGTTGTAAAGATTGATATCCAAATACCATAGAGACATCTGTTGTCTATCGTTTATTGTTCAAACTGTCAATGTCATGTCAAGCTCATTATAAGAAAATTAAGAAATAAAGTTAGTCGATATCCTGCAAAACGTGTTTCATTATAGGTTATGGGCCCAGTCCCAAATAATTCGTTATAAAGAAGTTATTGTGGTATTTTTCGTGTTGAAAGATAAATAAAAATGAGTTCCAGCTATCTCGCTAACGTGCCAAAGTTAAAAGGCCGCGAAAACTTTGACGATTGGGCGTTCGCAGTTGAGAACTTGCTAATTTTGGAGGGCGCGGACAAGTATCTGAAGCAAGAAGGAACGGGTGATGCAGTGGAGGCCGATGCAAAGGCACGCGCAAAAATAATTTTGACTATTGATTCATCGCTATTTGTGCACATAAAGGACACAACGACCGCGAAGCAATTGTGGACAAAACTACGGTCTTTGTTCGACGATTCAGGATTTTCTCGGAGGATTACGTTGCTTCGTCATCTGATTTCTATAAGGTTAGAAAACTGTGAGAACATGACGAATTATGTGACACAAATTGTGGAAACGTCTCAACGGTTGAGCGGAACAGGCTTCAATATTAATGATGAATGGGTTGGTTCATTGTTACTTGCCGGATTACCTGAGCAATTTATGCCTATGATTATGGCTATAGAACATTCCGGAATTCAAATAACCACTGATTCGATCAAGTCGAAATTACTTGATATGGAAGTGGCAAATACAAGTGAATCGGAACGTAACTCAGCACTAGCAGCGAAATGGCATAGACAAACGAGCAAAGGGGGCAGCACAAGTAAACATGGCGGACAGACTCCGAATACGTCAAAATCGAATGTAAACAACACGAAAACAATAACTTGTTATCGTTGTAAGGAAATTGGTCATTATCGGAACCAGTGTCCACTTTTGAAGGAGAAAACAGAAAATAAGAAGCAAAGTAATGCTTTCAGCGTTGTTTTTCTCAGTGGCGGATTCAGTAAAAGTGAATTTTATATCGACTCGGGTGCAAGCATGCATATGACGCCGAACGAATGTTGGTTGAAAAATCTTAAATACTCATCAATTTTACCAGAAATAATTGTCGCTAATAAGACGAAAGTTCCCGTTTTATGTTCTGGTGACATGGAAATAACGACAAGCTACAATTACGATATTACGGTGCAGAATGTGTTATGTGTACCAAGTCTTACGACTAACCTATTGTCGGTGAGCGAGTTAATTAAAAATGGAAACAGCGTCGTATTTGAGCTCAATAAGTGTCTCATTAGAAACAAATTGGGCGAATTAGTTGCAGAAGCAGATCTGGTTGGTGGAGTATATAAGTTGAAAGTACAAACACAGAATTGTTTATTGACAGCAGTCAGTGGAGATACATGGCACAGACGGCTTGGCCATATTAATAGCACGGATATGAACAAGATGAAGTCATGTGGACTGGTGGAAGGTCTAGATTATCCTGATGCGTTCATTATTAGCAAATCCAGCTGTCAAACATGCTGCGAAGGAAAGCAATCAAGATTACCTTTTAGTTCCGGATCACGTGCCACAGAGACTCTTCAGATCATTCATTCAGATGTCTGTGGACCCATGGAGACAGTGTCAATAGGCGGTGCACGTTATTTTTTAATATTTGTTGATGACTACACCAGGATGACTTTTATTTACTTCCTAAAGGCTAAAAGTGAAGTGTTAAGTCATTTCAAAGAATTCAAATCTATGGCTGAGAATATTCAGAATAAGAAAATTAAAATCCTGCGTACAGATAATGGCTGTGAGTATTGCAGTAATGATTTTGAAGATTTCTTAAAGAAAGAGGGAATCGTACACCAGAAAACGAACCCTTACACACCTGAGCAGAACGGACTGAGTGAACGGTCAAACAGAACCATAGTGGAGAGAGCGAGATGCTTACTATTCGAAGCAGATCTGGAGAAAATTTTTTGGGCAGAAGCTGCTAACACAGCTGTCTATTTGAAAAACAGATCAGTAGCTTCAGGTATTGAAAAAACTCCATATGAGGCTTGGACCAAGAAGAAGCCAAATTTACAGCATATACGTATATTTGGAAGTCCCGTAATGGTGCATGTACCAAAAGAAAAAAGGACTAAGTGGGATAAGAAATCAAAAATGCATATACTGGTTGGTTTCAGTGAAAACATCAAGGGTTACAGAATTTATGATCCCATTAAAAGGAAAGTAACTACAAGCAGAGATGTTGTGATTATGGAGAAGCCAAGAAGTGTTGAAACTGTAACTGTTCCAGTAGAGACCACAGATACAGTGGGGGAATTGTTGGAGGAATCTGGGGTAAAGATAGAACTTCCTCATGATCAATCAAGTTCCAGTGAGTGTGAATACTCGGAAAGCTTAGATGATTTTTTCCATGGAGAAAAAGAACCTAATGTAGACAAAGAGAGTCACAGGAAAGATCAAGAAGAAGAAGCAAGGAATGTACCTCAGGAAAACTTTGAACAACCAAAGAAAAGGCAAATAAGAAAACCAGAAAGATACGGAGTTGCAAATATGAGTACTACATGTATAGGAGACAATGAACTGACTTATGCAGAGGCCATCAGTGGTCTTGAGAAACAACAGTGGTTGCAGGCGATGGCAGAAGAGCTACAGTCATTCGACGACAACCAAGTGTGGGAGATTGTCGATGCTCCAGATAATGCTAGTGTAGTACAGTGCAAATGGGTCTTAAAAAAGAAAATTGATTGTGATAATAAAGTGCGATATCGTGCCAGACTTGTAGCAAAGGGCTTCACCCAGAAGGCTGGAGTGGACTATGATGAAACTTTTTCACCTGTGATTAGGCACTCAACCTTGCGGTTACTGTTTGCTTTAGGTGTGCAATTAGATATGAATGTTACTCACTTAGACGTCACAACTGCCTTTCTTAATGGTTATTTGAAAGAAAGCATCTATATGCACTTGCCAGAAGGTTTTCCTGTTAAAGAGTCTAATAAAGTATTAAAATTAAAAAAGGCTGTTTATGGCTTGAAACAGTCATCCTTGGCTTGGTACCAAAGAGTAAACGAAACATTGTGTAATCTAGGGTACAGTAGATGTAAACTTGAACCTTGTGTTTTTATAAAAAGTCATAACAACAATAAGAAAACTATTGTTGGTATTTATGTTGATGATTTTATAATTTTTTCAAATAATGAGATAGAAACAAAGTCCCTGATAGAAGTGTTGAGTAAAAAATTTAAGATTAAAAATTTGGGTCAAGTTAAACAGTATTTGGGCATGAGAATTAATATAAGTAAAAATGTTATTACAATAAATCAGGAGAATTATATTGAACAGTTAGCAAATAAGTTTAATATGACTGATTGTAATTTGGCAAACACACCCATAGAATGTAAATTGAACCTTGAGAAATCCAATGAGTGTAATAATAACTTACCTTATCAGAGACTAATAGGCAGCTTGATGTATTTAGCGGTCTTGACACGACCAGATATTGCATACGCAGTAAGTTACCTTAGTCAATTTAATAATTGTTATTCAGAGTTGCATTGGAATTATGCCAAAAGAATTTTAAAATATCTGTTAAAAACAAAAAATTATTGCCTAAGATATTCCAGAGAGGAAGCAGATCTAGTTGGCTTTGTAGATGCAGATTGGGCAAGCGATGCCATTGATAGACGTTCATATACAGGATTCTGTTTTATGAAGTCTGGATCTGCTATTTCTTGGGAAAGTAAAAAGCAAAGAACGGTAGCTCTCAGTAGTTGTGAGGCAGAGTACATGGCTCTGTCAGAAGCATGCAGAGAAGCCTTATATTTACAGAATCTAGAGTGTGAATTGATAGGTTGTTGCAATAAGATTGTTCTGTATAATGATAATCAGAGTGCATTGAAGATGGCAAGCAACCATTACTCTCATAAACGTTCCAAACATATCGATGTACGATACAATTTTATCAAAGATGTAATTGATAATGATAAGGTTGAGACGAAATACTTGCCAACTTCTAGTATGCCTGCAGATTTGTTAACTAAGGGATTGTCAGGAATAAAACACTATGAGTTTATGCAAACACTTGGTATTGTTAAAAAATAAGTTAATTATTATTTTCTTGTTTGTATAAATTGTGAGATATATGTATGTATGGCTGTGTAGTATTTATGGGTTTAAACATATGTATGTAGTGCAAAAGACATCAGTTTATTTGTTATTTTGATATAGTGGGGGTGTTGTAAAGATTGATATCCAAATACCATAGAGACATCTGTTGTCTATCGTTTATTGTTCAAACTGTCAATGTCATGTCAAGCTCATTATAAGAAATAAAGTTAGTCGATATCCTGCAAAACGTGTTTCATTATAAAATCCTACGGCTATCCTTTTCACTAAATGGCGCGCAATGCGCCCTCTTAAAATAATTCGATAGGTAACTATCTGGCGCAGCGCATCAGCATTGCCATAAAGCGTGGCAATGCAGCCAGCGTAGCGGGGACGCGACGACTGGTATATGAATCAGTTGAGCTACCTGTTTGAGCTGATTGTTTGCAACAGTCTGCAGTTAGCTCAATTGTTTCAATTGTAAATGCTAGGTAGTGAATTTATTTCCATTATATAATTTATATATATAATTTATTTCTATAGGGTATTGTAATTTTCTTTGTTAATAAAGATTTATTATTATTCGAAAACTACATTCGTGTTCGTTTAAAACAGTTGCATCGCTGTTAAAGATACTTTGAAAAGTAGTTCCTCTCAGTATCCGGTATGGCCGGAAAACGTAAGTTTTCGTAAACCATACAAAACGCATCCTAACCATCTCTGTTTAATAAAAGTCTATGACGCGCACAATCTTTGTCTGCACATGAAACTTGCGAACTATTGATTGCTTTTGATTGTTTCCAATTTTAAACTTTCCCTGGAAAGTTGCCGCCACAAATCACGATCGCATGAATTTATGGAAAACTTTATTTTAATTTACTAGTTGGAAGTTTTATCGCTCTGTTGTACGATTTGTTTGTGATTATGTATAAAGTACTGATTTAATGTTTGATCGGTGAATATAACTTTTCGATTAGAAATACATAGACAATTTCAAAGTTTCTAACGACTTTACACAACTATTACAAACCTAAATTGAAAGGTTCGTGCTATACCGAATTGATATTTATTTTGATTTGATTTTTAGGATTTCGAAACCCTTATGGCCTCGCTATGTCTATCCTATTTTTCCTCCCTAATAACTCAGCAACTAACGCAGCTATCAACTTGAAATTTAAAATTACAATACATTTCGTGCACCTGTACAGATTTTAAGAAAATATAAATAAAAATAAATGAAAAATGAAAATGAACATTTTCCATACAAATTGAGATGTCGAAATTTTAAAAGATACCTACAGAGTCACGTTGGGTATGAAATGACAGGTATCAGTTTGTACATTTCAAAACCGTTTTTGAAATTTCTGTGGGTTTCTTATTTTTCTAAATATTTTTAAAAAAGTCGAAAAAAATACCCTTCCCCCAGATTGCAGAGCGATCCATCCAAAATGTATGTATGTAGATATGGATCTATATTTTACAGGAAAAATATAAAGAAGTTTATAAAACAAACACTTTTTGAAAAATGGTCATTAAGGGGGGGAATTATTTTCACAAGGGGGGGGGGGGGGCTACCTCACTGAGTGGGGTATCAAATATTACCGTTTTGCACAAAAACAAAACGGATATTATGTGAGTGGAGAAACGGACAGCATGGTTTGAAGAACTGCATTTGAAATATGGATGTATATATATGTCTCTATGGTAGTTTTCTTGGGAATAATGCCTTAGTTCCTCCGTCAAAGTCATAGCAGCAAGTGTCTGTCATTGTGACTGTCAATGTCAACTCATAGTGTCATCAACACCAGCAAGTACCTTGCTGATGCTGTCCGTTTCTCCACTCACATAATATCCGTTTTGTTTTTGTGCAAAACGGTAATATTATATGTGTTTCGAAACGGACAGCATGGTTTGAAGACCTGTTTGTTATCTGCTGGTGAAAGACGGACAAACGCTATGTGAAAATAAAATGTATGACATGTAACTAAGTAGGTACTAACATGTAATACATAAATAACAAAGTCAAAGATCTTAGGACATAACTTCTAAGACTTTAAAGTTGTGTAAAACAAAATATTGAGTATTTATCAAATCTAATTGATCAGAAATCAACGATACTTAGCATCACACAAAGTGCCCCTGAAGCACATTTATGTACACTTGGATGTGGATAGTGGCAGCCGGCGAGGCGACGCCGTTCTGCAGTTGTATTGTGCGCCGTCATGCAGGTCACTTCGTTGGGGCTTAGGTCTGGATAGTGGCAGCCGGTGACGCCGCAGTTCTGTCGCTGTACAGCAGATCGCTTCGTGGGGCCGGACAATGTTTAAAACTGTCATAAACTGGGTAAAAGGCAGTGATCTAAGTATGAAAATATTGTATGTATAGGTAATATAGGTATTTCATTATTTAAATGAGTAAAGTTCTGGTTTCTATTTGAAACTTTACTATGGACCATTTAGATTCATCAATTTATTAAATAGGATTATGGTATTCATAAAATCTTGCTGATTTAAAATGCAAGCTCTAAAATGCAAGGTCTAATATTTCAATGAATGGAATTCTGCTTAGTAGAATATTTTCAGTTTGAATGTGATAGTTTTAATTTTATCTAATTCAGGATTTATTTGTTGATCACATGCTTGGTAATGTGCTCATTTTTAGAATCAATAAATTTAATTGATCTTGCTATTATGAGATCTGGGATTCACATAAACATACTTCATAAGTATATCTTTAATTAACTGTCCATACTAATTGCATTTAGTTCAAATAGGACTTTTAACATTATTACATTACAAATATAAAATAAAATATGTTATGGTATGGATAACTTATTTACAAGGGGTTATTTCGCTATAACCCTTGCTGTGTAATTATCGGTATTTCTATGTAATATAAAGATGGTAGTTAATGATATCTACATATAGCTTTTTAGTTCTCTGAACTGAACAACATAAGTACTTGAATCAGGTCCAGTTGCAGAAAACACCAAAACAGGTGTCTGCTTGGGTATGTTATTGTTTTCATGAAAAATACTTGGTTATGAGTCCACTGACACCATAACTCCATGGTGTTCCCGCTAGACGATATATATCTAATTGCGGAGAACCACGTCATATCCGACGGTAAAGGGTAATGGTACCTTGGTTGGTGATAATGATGGACAATCTGATACAGGACAGTGGGTGACGTGCCTAGTCTTACCACTTGTCTACTTCACCGTACCGTCTAACCCCCCTTCCCCCCACACTTTTTTACCAAAAGTTCCAGTGTCTCCATCTGAGGGGGGACTTCACTGGGGAGAGAACATTAAAGGAGCTCAGACAGAACCTCAATACAAGATTTAAAATGTATAAGCCAGAAGCATTATCATAGATTGTGTGCTATCCTCTCAGGCTCGAATATATTGGCAAAATGTCGGTCACTTTGTTGGGGCGTAAATCGCCTGGTATGTATGCCCCATTATCCGGATACAGTCTCCGAGGGCGACGTGTATATTCAGACAAGACTGATCACACTTCGACTGAAGGTGTTATAAAAGTTAGTGAAAAATCAGCTCTTGTTCTGATATATTCTCTGTACTCTGTCTGCCAGTAACAATGAAATATGTAGCAAAATTCTGATTCTTCAAAATAAAGTGGTGATTCTGCCCCTAACAGTACAAACCGAACCTGGGGACTTATTATTATGATTATTATTATTGTGCTAAGGTTTAATCTTCTCTGTGAAAAACCGGTAAAAAACAAAGCACATGGGCCTCAGGCAAGTGCACTTCAGGTGCTAGGTCGTTCATTTTGCAGGATTTTTCTGACAATCCTACAAGTGTTTAGTATGACAGCTTTTAGCATTAATGTGTCAACTTTTTATTTACCAAACCAGGTAGGTAGGTACTACCAGGTAGCCTACGAAGATTTCGATATGTTATTTATGTAGGCATTTGTATGTCTTGCCCTGCCAAACTTTGGTGTCAATGATGTTTTTATTTCAAGCAATTATTTCATACCTATTACATGCACATAAATCTGTTTATAATAGTAGTCATGTTACTAAATCATCATCTTTTCATCAAAAGTATGTTTGTAACACTCAATTAGAGATTGCAAAATGATTTAACATGATCTTTATAGGGTGCTAAAAGGTGCCACCGCACCTTCCGTCTATACCTAGGTTATGTACTTCAACCTGGGTTATTATCGCAATAACTTGATAAGACAAACTGTACTAGAGGATCACACTCGTGCGTGTACCGGCCGGCCTGATGGTGCCGGCGACATGAATAAACAAAGTATTAGGTACCATCCGATGGGAACTTTGTGCCAGGCTCGTGATTGAGTTTTCCACGCTTACCTCATAGCCAGTGGTCGGGATTATAACTCGGAGAGATGGGCACGAATTTTGCACAAAGTAAATGCTTGTACTTCACCATAAACATCGTTTTTTCACCAAAAAAACCATAAAAACACAAAATTTTCCGCATACACCGCTGAAAATTTCAAACGCTATGAGTTGACATTGACAGTCACAATGACAGACACTTGCTGCTATGACTTTGACGGAGGAACTAAGGCATTATTCCCAAGAAAACTACCATAGAGACATATATATACATCCATATTTCAAATGCAGTTCTTCAAACCATGCTGTCCGTTTCGAAACACATATAATAAAAGGTATTGATTTGTACATTTTTAAAATCAGTTTTTAAAATTGTTCTAGATTGCATACAATAATAATATTTTGAAAAAGGTGAAAAAAATTACCTAATCTTCGAGGTATGTACCTATGCAGAGCCATCTAAAATGCAATATCTAAAATGTAGTTTGGTGCCTACTATTTTTAGGTATTCATCAAATAGCGATATCTCTTACCCGGTACCTTTTGTACATATATGTATAATTGGCAAACGTTCGAAACCCTCGGCGCGCGAGTTACACTCGCACTTGACGGATCTTGTTATTATTGTCAATGGAATTATTTTATATTTTTAGTATGCAATCATTTTAAAAAACGTGAATCAATTGTAAATTAAACAACTTTAATGTAAACAATAAATTTATTTACAACAATAAGTAAAGACTTAGTAGTTTGACGAATTGATTATGAATGTTAGCGTGTTAACTACGAACTTAGTTTGTGACTGATTGTTCTTCCAACACAAACTAGGTTCGTAGATAACCCGCTTACATTTATAGTAAACATTACATAAATTACCCTTAAACTTTTTGGCATTCTTCTTATAAAATAACTTCATCTTCTATTACCCTCTCCATGCCTTCTATACGGGCCAGATGACGCATACCCGTATTCCGGGGGGCCATAAGACCCGTACTGTGGGGGGCCGTATTGCGGAGGCCCGTAGACAGGTTGTGGCTGGTGGAACTCGTGTTTCTTCTCCTTCAGATAGCTGGCGAACCAGCCGAGGAAGTACCCAGCCTTGTGGATGACCAGCCAGAAGACAAAGGCGTAGATTAGCTTTAGAACGAAAATCTTCTTTATTATTATGTCCGCGAAGTAAACTGGAAGGAAATAAAAATGTATTACAAACGGAATTTAGTTACTCCTTGTTTGTATGGACGGATCAAGCCGTCATTTGAATTGTCTTGTTTGACTTAGCTCATGTTTCGTCCATATTCTAATAAAGCTTGTCACACTTCGTCTTGCTCTAACGAGTCAACGAAAAATCAGACGAGATGACGACGACTCGACAAGGTTGGATGACATGGAACGAGTTTTGTGTAGCAATGAGATTTGCTATAATGTTTTTTTGCATTCACAACATAGACTCACAAAGTAAGCCGGAAATAGTAGGTAATAGTAGGAAATAGGGTTATTGTACATTTATGGGCGTTATTAAAGGTAGTTTTAGTTAGGTACCTATTTTCTTTTATTTTCATCGTGTTAAATATCTAAGTAGGTAGGTAAATACATATTTTATCAAACCTCTACCCAAGTAAGAAAAAATACCATTTTCCACCGTCATTTCGGCGAAAAATGCTTTCATTTATTCACGGCGGGTATTTTCAGATCTAACTAAAGGCCTTTTGAACTACCAGAAAATTGGAAAATTCACCGGTGAATTCAATTGAAAGCGATTTCAAAACATCACAACCAAAAATATTTACCCAGCAGAGTTCTATCTATATGTGAATAGAATTTAAAAGAGTCGTGTTTAAATGTCTCGCGCTGCATTCAATAAATTCAAATGTGAACGTCGATTGAAAAGCCATTATCGAATGCCACTTTTCCATTCCGGTGGCTCTGCGCCGAGGGTACAGGGATGTATTAAGGGTTTGTTGGTCACGAAAATAGGGGTACTAACCAAAATTATTTTTGTTTACAATTTTTGGTCGATCGTCCAAACTCTTCCGGATAAAATCTTCATTCAGCAGCGGATTATGCTACTTAGGAATGTTTTAAAGTGGTATAATTTATTATCACTTTTTGGATTTAAGTTATTGGCAACCATCATCGCATACCAGAACCACGCACTAGCACGTGCATTAGAATGATTTGGGTACCTACCTAAAAAATGGTTGTGACGTGATCTGTCTTTGGCCAGCACTGAAAACCAGCGCTGGGTAGACATACCGGTCTACTCAGCACAATACTCAGCATTGTGCTGGGTAGGCCATATTTTCCCTAAACCCTGCTACCCACAAAATAGAGCAGTTTAGTCAAATTTAGTGGATTAATCGTTTTAAGTTACTTATCATGTTGTGTAGTAAATTTAAGGCAAATAAAATTATTTTCTCTCCTTTTTTTCTATTCAGTTTCAAAATTAACCATAATCACAATATTATGTACTTAGAGATCTTTAGAAGTGAGACGCACAGTACAGCACATAGGTAAGTAAAACTTTTAAACTGTTTTTATTACACACTCTCTATTTTACCCCCGACGCAAAAAGAGAAAGGGTGTTATAAGTTTAAAGTGTCTGTCTGTGTATCTGTCTGTGGTATCGTAGCTCCCAAACGGATGAATTGATTTTCGTTTAGTTTTTTTTTGTGTCATAGATAATTTTATCCCGAGTGTTCTTAGCCATGTTTCATGAAAATCTGTTCAGCCAATAAACGTCGGCGAGTTTTTTAAAATTGTGCTTTGTTTTTCAAGATGCACCCATTACTTAAGTTCCTACCTCCTCGGTTTTTAAAAATTTTAATTTCTTGTTTTATTTCGCTTATTGCCAAGAAAATGGAAAGCAGAGAGCGCTTTGGAAGTCCGTAATGGCTCAGAGTCGAACTCAGGGTCAAAATGGGGGCATGATGTTTTAAGGTTCTGAATTAGAGTAAGTAATAAAAGCTAACAAGACAAAATTAAAAATTCATAAACCCGCCGACGTTTATTGGCTGAACAGATTTTCATGAAACATGGCCAAGAACACTCGGGATAAAATCATCTATGACGCAAAAAAAACTAAATGAAAATCGTGGGAGCTACGACACTACAGACTGATACACAAATACACAGACAGACACCTTAAACTTATAACACCCCTCTCTTTTTGCGACGGGGGATAAAAATAATAAGCTAGCTACTATTAGTCAGTAGTTGGCGGAAGCAAGTGCCTATGAAATCAAAATTATGAGGTTGTTAATTGCATAATTCTCAGTGTTGCCACGCAGGGTATGGTCGTTAAGTTCAGGCATGCTTATGACCCACTCGCAAATTAAAATATGAAATTGTTGCTAGCTATTGCTTTATTTTTACCCCTTGCAAAAGTAGTTAATTTAATTATGTGGGTGGTTAGCAGTGATTGTAAAACTGCCTTACGTTCTTTAAAATAATAAAAAAGTCGTTCTGTATTTAATAAACAAACAGTTCGAATGACAATCGTATTTGATTACAAGTACAGTCAGCGTCAAATTGATATGATTGTCTAGAGTAGTCAAAATGATCTGAAAAACATAAAAGCAATTTGATATACGCAGTTCGAATCACCATATTGTTGCAAGCACCCAAGCTGTTCAAAATATCTTACTACTCCTTGTTTCACATTTATATTATAAGAGCAGTCAGGGTGACTGACTACTCAAATAAGATGCTCATATAAGATTCGAAGGGCGTATATAAATAAATAAATAATGCTGGACAATCCACACAGCATTATCTAGCCCCAAGCTAAGCAGAGCTTGTGTTATGGGTACTAGATGACTGATATACATAATACAATACATTACATCTATAATATAAAAATGAATCGCAAAATGTGTTGGTAAGCGCATAACTCAACAACGCCTGGACCGATTTCGCTAATTCTTTCTTTGTTGTGTTTGTTATTGTCAGGAGAAGGTTCTTATGAAAGAAAAAATTAAGAAAGTTGGAAACATAAATTTCCACGGGGGCGAAGCCGCGGGGCGCAGCTAGTAGATAGATATATTTTATTAAACATAAAAACGACCACAACACCCGGAACCAATATTTGTAGATCGTACAAACATTTGTCCTAAGGCGGGAATCGAACCCGCAACCTCCCGCGCCGCAGGCGGACCTTCGCTCGCCGCGTCACCGAGGTCATCGATAACAAATTGTTTTTATGTTTTTCAGATCATTTTGACTACTCTAGACGCTCATATCAATTGGACGCTGGCTGTACCTACCCATTTGAAAACTAAGTAATCTCCGGTTGAACTGAAGCCGAATATCTTACAAAGTCAAAGTAGGTACAAAATAAAAGAACAGAAAACACTCGATTTACTCACCGAATAAAGCAATTTTCTTTTTCTTCCCCCTCGCCTCGACTCCATTTTGTTCGTTCAGAAAGGCGTTGCAAGTCACGACGGCCCACAGGAATATAAAAAGCACTGTTATTTCACGCATTTTAAAAAGTTTACTTAATAATTCGAATGCCGGATGCAGAATAAATTTTAAAATACTTTCCTTATATAAACTTTAGTTGAAAAAAGAATAGGTACTCGGATGAAGTTCAGTTTAGTTTACGGATTTTACGGTGGATATTTTTTACGTTATTTTAGATTATTTATTTGGTTAGATTTTTTTATATAGTGTTCTATTGTGTTTCGTGTTCTTGACAGTGACATAATGAAGGCTATTGTAGTGAATCGTGGCTTTGGTTACCTCTCGCCAAACATCATAAGTGAGGTGTTAAATAACTGAAAGTTTTCTGCAGTAACACAGCCACTTTCCAGCGCTAAGTGAACTTGGCAGAGAAAATAAACGGATGTACAGTTATGAAAGAAATATAGTTTATAGGTACCGCAAATTAACAAACAACAAATACAAATAAAATTCACACAACATTATCTAGCCCCAAGCTAAGCAGAGCTTGTGTTATGGGTACTAGATTACTGATATACATAATACAATACACTACATAGATAGATATTTTTTATTATACATAGAAAAACATTCAGAACCCCTGAACAAATATCTGCAGATCGTACAAACATTTGTCCCGAGGCGGGAATCGAACCCGCAACCTCCTGCGTCGCAGGCGGATCTTCGCCCGCTGCGCCACAAAGGTCGTTTAATTAGGCAATTATATATTTTTTTATGTCTTAAGTAAGCAGGTACCTAGTACTTTTATTCCCTTATATTGAAATCGCTGTCGAGGAAACTCAATAATAATCTAAGATTTATTTTTATATTAATTTTATTTTATTTTTAAAGAGTGGCCTAGTAGTATTAAGGTTTAAGTCCCTTAAACTTGTATAGAAATAAAAGTTTTTTCTTTGCCCTTATGAACCTCACAGTACGAATTCTATACTTCGCAATTCATTTTTGGTGGTTTTCTTCTAATAGATTAATCGAATGATTTTAACCAGAGGAGCAGGATCTATGTTCGGTTGTCTAGCAAAGTAAAAACAAAACACATGTGTGTTTTGTTTTTACTTTTTAGGGCTTCGAGATCGGTTTCGAAACCCTTAAGGTCTCGCATTGTCTGTCCTTTCATAACTCAGCAACTACCGCAGCTGTCAACTTAAATTTTAAATAATAATACATTCTGACGCCTGTACAGACCATAAAGAAAAAAACATGAAAAATGAAAATGGACATTTTCCATACAAATTGTAATGCCGAAATTTTAAAAGACAACAGGGTCATGTGGGTTATTACCGAATTTCCGAAGTATGTACAGCGATTCATCTAAAATATAGACTGATACCTACTATTTTTAGGTATTCATTAAATCGTGAAGTCTCTAACCGGTCAATGTATAACTGACAAACGTTCGCAACCCTCGGCGCAGGAATTTTATACTCGCACTTGACGGACGGGCTCTTGTTTTTATGTATGTTTGTCGAATACTCCATCAATTGTGGACCGATTTGGATGATTCTTTTGCTATTGTATAGAAATTGATTTTAAAATGGTCGAAAACTTCAAAAACAATGTAAGTATATACATAATTATGGAATTTGAAGTCCGTTCTAAGATTTTTAAACAATCAAACTATATGCAGAAGTTTTTGGAACGAAGTTCCTTATCGCGCGTTGTGAAAGGGGGCTACACGGAAAAAGTTGTCACGAAAAGTTGTGACGACACACTTTGACGAAGAGAACCGAAGCGACCCGAAGCGACGACCGCAGCCGAGTTGAGCCGAGGTGCGCTTCGATTCGAACGTTTTCGACTAATATGGGGGTAAGGATTACGAATTTGATGACGGTACGTGTGTGTCGGATTGCGTGACCCCCGCGTGCCCCCCGGAACCCCCTCCCCTGAACCCGGGGGGGAGCATTGCGGCGAGCGCAGCGAGCCGCAATGCGACATAGGGGGAAGAGCACGGCGAGCGAAGCGAGCCTTGCTGTGACCCCCACGCCCCTAGCCCCCGGAACCCCCTCCCCCACCAAAAATTCTGAGCAGCTGAAATTATGAGCAGAGCATGCATTATATTTTGACCAGGATAAAGATAAACATAGCCCTGTTAATATAGAGTATAGACATACTCGTATAGGGAAAATATAGAGTAGGCTTAATTGCTCATACACATAAAAGCACTTAGCAGGAAAAATTGGTACGCTTAGACTATAAAAGTGTATAGTAAAATTCCTAGTAATATAAGAGATTTCATTCCATTTCATAAAAGACAAAACTCCGTATGCGGCTCATAGAGAAATGTTTTTATAAAATCAAAGAATTATTTTAATCTTCAATAATATTATTTTATCCCTACAAGTTAACTCATAGCAACTCTAACTGCTAACTCTCGTACAAAGATAAAAATCTCTTCATATCGTAAAACTCGGGGCAAATGGAAAACATCTTAATTTCCCGCGCCACTCTTGGGAGGCACATTAAATGTTAATGCCAATAAATGTTAAGAACAAAACCTACGCGAAGCGAAATAACAAGAATGAGCTGAAATATCACTGGGCCTCAGAGGTCAACATCACATCGCACTAATATAAGAAATGTGAATATTAGATGTTGTATTATTGTATTGAATCTTTTTTAATTTTTAGGTTTCTTTGGCAAAACAATGTTTTTTAAAAAGCTTCTGTGTAGAGTTTTTCCCATGAGTACCTACCAGTTTTTAAGGAACTATCGGTTGTTTTCTCGATTTGTTTGAATTTGGTAAAACCTACACCTTTTTAGGTACAAGGGTTATAATCATTTGCTTAATTACTTGGTGACGGTTACACGATGTGTAAAGTGCGTTTTGCGAGCATGATATCTGATAGACCCAATAAATAAATAAATATTTATTCGGATGCCACACAGGAGAAGTCGCGGGCAGAGGCTAGTGCTCTAAAAATATGCGATCACTTCTGCAATTGAAAATTCAAAATTAAATTAGCATCCAACGTTTCGTATCCATCCAATAGTACATATTCCGAATGTCCGCCATTTTCGAGGATGTTCGCAACCCGCGCTTTGACGATTTATTTGGTGCACAGGATCATTGGTTTTCCTGTTAGCCTGAAGCCAGCTCCACACTCTCGGCAACACGGGATTTTCATTAGAGAGTCTGCTTCTAAGAGAGAGGATAGAGAAATTCATCTACCTGTGTGGCACAGCGGGCGAAGGTTTACCTGCGACGCAGGAGGTTGCGGGTTAAATTACCGTTTGAGGACAAATGTTTGTACGATCTGCAGACATTTGTTCAGGGCGTTCTGGATGTTTTCTATGTATAATAAAAAATATCTATCTATGTAGTGTATTGTATTAAGTAGGTACCTATATCAGTTATCTAGTACCCATAACACAAGCTCTGCTTAGCTTGGGGCTAGATAATGCTGTGTGAATTGTACAGCATTATTTATTTTATTTATTTATTTTTCAATATTTCTTTATGTCCTCTTTTTCTCATGTCCTTATTTTGTTGTGATGTCATACATAAGTAGCGCATTGCAAGCGATTTTTTTATTTTTTTGTATTTATATATTTATTCCATCGTAGGTACACTTGATGTTACACTTGATGTCGTTACATTCCATATTTATGTACTATTTTAATAATTACATGTACTTACTTGTAGGTATTTCGTTATACACCATAAGATACAAAGGTAAAAAGAAACAGACAGACATGACTGAAAATTAAATGAAATAAATAATTAATTAATTGTATGTCAAAGTATGCTGCTGTATAAGGGTGTGAATATTTAATATATAATATGATAAAATTATAAAATATAATAAAAAGAGAATATTTAATATAATAATACTGACGCATTACTTTAATGCAGCGTTAGATCGCGAAGAGTGAAAGAGAGAAAATGCAGGCCTTTGCGCAGCAGCGGGACAACAATGTTAAATAATGGCCATAGGTTTTTTTTATTTGAATCAAAAGAAATGCATCACTTTGTCCGTTTCCTTGTTCTGCACAAAGGAAACAAGAAGGCGAGACTGAGTGGGCCACTCTTCTTTTGTCCCGGTGAGACGTGCCGGGAATGTAGACCCGGCATTACTGATGAAGCAACTTTACATCGGGAAGCAGAAAACGAACTGTTTGATCACGTGTGGAACGCTCGATTCCAAATTCAAACACCGCGTATAGAGTCAATAACTGAAAATACCCGCGAAAGTGTTCGGAATTAAGAAAGCCTTGCCAAACATGACATGTGGATTTAACTTTATGTAGTGTTTAGTTTGGGTTATTCCAGTTTTCCCCCTTGACAAATCCCCCTTAAGGGGAAATACATTGTTTCGGAACAAATATGATTGAGACTACATAATGAAGAATTTTACTTTGATTTGTTGGCGGAGTAGTGTTTTGGGCAACGTTTAACGCTTTGAGTAGTTTTTCCAGTACGAAAATAATATTCAGCTTAGTTTTTGGGGTTCCGTACCGCAAAAGGAAAAAGGAACCCTTATAGGATCACTTTGTTGCATGTCTGTCTGTCTATCTGTCTGGCTGTCAACCCTCTTTTCTCAGGAACGCGTAGAGGTATCGAGTTGAAATTAACATCAAATACTCATGTCCGTAATTTCTTTGATCACAGATTGTTTATAGAATCAAGAAAGGATCAAGTTCTGAGCGTCTGTTCGAAGCGACGCGTAACCCGAGAGCTGGTGCAGAGCCATACAGCGGGGCAATGCAGCCAGCCTCTTGAAGACGCGACGACTGGCATTGATATGGATCCGTTGAGCTACCTGTAGATTGTTTGCAACAGTCCGCAATTAGCTCAATAGTTTCAATTGTAGGTAAATACTAGTTCTAATTTATTTATATTATTTGATTGTAATTTTCTTTGTGAATAATGATATAAAAAAATAAGAAAGGTTCAAGGAAACCTTTCTTGCTAGGACACTAGGTATGAATGGATGAGTGAGTACCAACAAAGCCAGTAACATTTCTCAAACGCTTAGCTTCTGGAGTAAATGTTTTGCAAACAAGTAGGTAAGCTACCGAGTCAGGTACTTAGTGAGCAGCTCCGTGAAGTTTACGGCACGAACTACGCCGGAGAACAAACTTAGTCAAGCGGCGACAATGTGCTTGCTGATCCTGACTCTGAAGCTTAGCTCTATGGATGGGAGCGAGCGGAAACCAAAGAGGTTTACTTACCTTTTAGGACGCCATTTTGAAAGAGGAAAAGGTTTGCAACCAATGAGATGTACTTTCCTTTTGGATGCCGTTTTGGAAGAGAAAAAGTTTTCCCATGTCAGCCAATAAAAAAATCCATGAACAAGTTCAACTTTCTGGAAGGATTTAAATAATTCCAGCTTAAATTTGAACCTAAAATCTGTATTTGGGTAGTTAAGAAAATACGAATAATATACGAAAAAAAAGAACATAACAATTAAATGAGATATAAACTTGATTATATTTCATAGTTCCATTAGTAGAAGATAATTTTACACAGGTAGTTACTTGATCCATGCGGTAGCACGCACGTTTCAGAGAATCGATTTAAATCGATGCACAACTAAAACACCGTCCCAACCCTACCACGCCAGCAGAATGTCATTCTTTTTCCGTGCGCGGTAGCATAAGCACACTACAAAATACATTTTGTGAATCTACGAAAAATTACAAAAGGAAAAGTGAAGACCAAAGCAATTCAGCGGTATCAAGTAGAAATCAAAAAGCTTGAACAAAAACAAGTGAGTTGATATCGTCGAATTATTGAATTCTCGAACAATGAAGGTAAGTTTATTTTTGAATTCATGACTAGATGTTGCAAATCTTTAGAATTTAACCATACCATACCATCATAAAGTCTGCTTGGAGGGTTTACTGTAGGTACTCCACGAAGGCTAGACATGATGAGTTAAAACCTTGGGGTTTGACTGTAGGTCACCCACGAAGGTTATAAAAGCAAGTAGACTATCTAGAATAATCTAGATGTTGTTTTCTTTACAATTCAATCATACCATACCATCTTAAAGTCTGCCTGGAGGATTTACTGCAGGTACTTCACGAAGGCTAGACAGGATGAGCCAAACACCTGGGGGTTTGACTGTAGGTCACTCACGAAGGTTATAATAGCGCAAATAAACATCTAATTTGCACATCAAGGGTTTGTACATCACAAGAACTCATAAAAATGTAAAGATGCTTAGGTACCAGTTAAAACCTAGCGGTTTGTCTGTAGGTCATTCACAGAGACCATAAAGCAAGTAAGTAGGAAGTCATCAACTTTGCATACCATTGGATTTTACATCCCTAGAACTAACAATTTCGTACCTAATGTTGTTTCGATGACAAAAAATTGACAGTAAAATACCTGGAGGTTTGACTGTAGGTCATCCACGAAGGTCATAATCATAAAGCATGTAGGTTGTCAACTAAACTACTCCGCATATCATTGAGTTCAATATTCATAAAACACAATATTTCCTAAGATTGAGTTGATAAAAACATTTTGCACTACCCGCAAAAATATTTGAAGTGGAATTGGGTTCTTCTTTACAGAAATCGAAGCCAAATTAATTAACGAGCTCCTATTTGCTAATATCTCTGTAGATAATGAAGCAGGTATAAAATAATAATAATATAATACATTATAATGTATCCCCAATAATGAAAAATCTAGAAACCATCGAAACTGATACTGGGATATTGACGGACACCATGTCAAAATTGGTAATCCTGTCTTGATAATATGTTGTGCATGTAGTCGTGCACTAGGTGACTCAACTGAAGAGATTCCAGTTGTTTACGGTAAGAATATACACTCGGATGTCACGAAACGAACATTCAATCGAGACGAAAACGCGCAATAGGCCAATATCTAGATAAATCGTCCCTGAACATCATTCAAGACGAAACTCGAGATGACACCCGTTTTGGCTCAAAATTGTCAGAAAAATCAAAACTGCTAAAGCAATTGAAAAACAAGGGTCGTCAAAACCCACCCCGCAAGCTTCAAACGGGACGCCCTGCGCGTTGACCCGCGGTGAACAAAGGGGGGGCGGGGGAGGTACAGGTAAGTACATGGCGCACCGCCAGGCACAGAGTACGTACCAGTCGAAATCAAACTCAAGCGCCGCCGCCGGCGTCAGCTGCGCCCCTAGCGTCAGCGCAACACAACCGACCGAATACGAACCGACGTCCTCCACTGCGACAGTAGATCAGGTACTACATGAAGGCATTATTATAACTGTTGGTTATCTATATACATATATAGAACAATTTGTTTTAAACACCGATTTGAACGGTTACCAATTTTCGCTGACTAGCAATAATACCCAGTCATACATGCCTAAAGATATCCTAGCTCAAGTTGATAAGTCTATCACTTAAAATAACAATAAAGAATTTAGTACATTTTGGTGCAATATCATAGTGTAAAATGAATACTGCTAGCACCATACATTACAATCATAATAACCAACAATGTTGACACCTAACCCCAATGAGATTTTACCAATAGAGACGTCATACTCATTAAAAAGAAATAAAAACATGGCGATATTTTACTATAGCTACCTGCATAGGACTATGGAACTTTATTTGTATCACTAAGTAGGTTAAAAGATCACAGAGATATATAGGACCCCGTTGTCAGAAAGAGATGAACATACTGTTCTCACTTTACACGAGCGGCCAGCGGGCTGACGGCCAATGACAGCCTATGACGTCATCAGCTAGCAGCTAACGAACGAACTAGGGGAAACTGGGGTAACGAGGCAGCACTAAGAAAATAAACAGTATTTTTTTAAATATTTTTTTTTTATTTACAAATTATTATTGTATTACGTACCTACCTAGTGAACTGATCTACTGTAAAATATTTTTTCTTCTTGAGCTTTGAGACGATTTTTTGTAAATTATCACACTGTTCTCTGAAATTATAATTCTTCATTTGTAACTTTTTTTTCTTGATTTAATCTTGAAATTTCTTCTAGTAAGTAAGGTTTTCTTGGAGAGTCAAATATTGAGTCACGGTCCGAAATATAAACATCTTTTAATGAGTCGTCGTCAGAAATAATTTCTTCTCCCAAATTTTCGGTATGCTAAAATAAAATCAATAGATAAATCAATAGAAGTCTTATACATTCTAAAATTATATCAACCTGTTCATTATAAAAAAAGTTATACCAAACGAACGTTATTGAAATGAAATTAGTTTTTTTTTTGTTATTCGACCAATAGTGGGACAACCGAATATTAAAAGTAGTTTTTTTTCTTTTTTACCTTAATTACTGGCACTGCATTCTTTATCAGTTTGCGAACTTTTTTTTTCGCGCTGTTCTTGTCAGTATCCACAAAGTGTTTGAAACATATTGTGGAGCATGCTGTTGGCACCCTATCATTGTCCCCTCTTTGGGTTCTAACAACTCGTACCCATTTCTCACTAATTAATACGTCTTTAGGAAATCTAAAACCAAATAGAAATAAATGTTGAAAAACTTTTTAAACTTTCGCGATTTGTTAACATAGTTAATGATTTTATCGGGTATTTATCGCGTAACTTTTGTTATTATTTCCTCTACGTATCTACCGCGTTACAACGATCGTGGTCTCGTGGCGACTGGTGGTCAGTCGCCCCGTGACCACGATCACGTAGGGGAAATAATAACAAAAGGTACGCGATAAATACCCGATAAAATCATTAACTAAAGGTTGAAAGTCAAATATATCTTTATTATTATCCTACTATGAAAAATAATTGGATAGCAGAGTGGTGAAAAATAATATTGTTGCATTGCTTGATCATATTACCCATATAACCCTAACCTCTCTTAGCGTCGGTCGAACCGACAACACCGCACGCCATTATCTCGTTCTCTCTGTCACTCATGAATGCAACGCACTACGTTTTGTCTCGTTCGTGTAAATGGCAAAGCGGCAACACCCCCAGTGATTTATTTAATATAAAATTAATGATTTTCCATTTTAAATAGACTAAACAATACTTACAAATGAAAAGAGACATCCTGCCTGTTTTTTACAGCCGTTTCAGTATACGTGCAGCATTTTCTAAACACACAACAAGACATTTTCGTTTTTATTTCTGTCTTTTAAAATCCCGCAACGTACGTTCGTATCGCGGCGCGATGCAGAACGGACTGAGTTCACTCGTGATAATTAACCTGTGTTTGTCTTGCTGCGCAGACCTCGGTAAAACGCATCTACCTCAGTTTATATATAATATCATTGCCTAACCCTAACAGTACCCATACGTTTATTTTAAATTTAAAATAATTTGAAAGTTCTTAAGAACACAATTAAAATTGAAGATTATGCGACCTCTTGTAATCTTCAAAACAAGGCTATCTTCGTGTACAACAATGATCACAAGGATCCATACTTATTGGTAGGTATCATTCATCAAAATTATTAAAGAGAACTTTTTAGTTAACGCATTCACTGCCCAGCCTCGGAGGTGCGACCTGCAAAAGGGCGCGCCGCCGCCGCCTTGCCGCCGCCGCCTCGCGCGCCGGGCGCCGTCGGTCGGTCGCCTAACGGCGGCGATGGAGGCGAACATGTATCTCATGGGCCATTTAAGTGACGCATTCACTGCCCAGTCGTAGCGGTGCGATCCGCAGGGGCGCGCCGCCGCCGCCTTACGGCGATGGAGATGGACATGTGTTGCGTGGGCCATAAAAGTGTTAGTTATATTATATCGCATTCACTGCCCAGCCTCGGTGGTGCGACCCGCAGGGACGCGCCGCAGCCGTCTCACGGCGCGATGGACCTGGACATGGTCGTGGACCATGAAAGTATTAAGGTTTCGACTAGAATCTACAGTTCAGTCTCATATTTAGATGATAGTAGCCAACTATGAAAAATGCTTTAGTAACAATTTACTGAAACAATATAACGATTTAATTATTTATTATAAACAAAATACACTTGCACCTAAACAAACATGAAAGCTGCAAGTTTTAAGGCTTCATATCTAATACCTCATCAGACATATTGAGTTTAGCCTTACCTGAGGAAAAACGTGAACCATTATACAGTTGTCACAAAAATATTTGAAATTACCACGATCCGAGTTTTGCACAAATTTTACACAATGGTTTTGAAGACAAAAAAAAAAAAAAAAAAAAAAATCGCGCTTCAAAATAATATTAATGGCCATCATTACAAAACAAAAATAATAATTAACTGATAACAGACAAAAATTCGATTTATGCTGGTGACAGGATGGATAATATTACAAAGACTAAGAAATCCTTAATTTCTAACACCCACTATGACCCATTAAATGTTTACTGATGACTATCGGGGTGCTGCTTGCACTGGCATCGGCGCAAATGGTCACCTGAAAGAATGGGACCTTCGATCAAATATAATGGGACCTACAATTTCACATTAATAACTTATAACAAGCGGTTTTTTTTCTAGGCCCTAAGAGTATGCCCATAATATTGCGCAAAACTAATGCTCACAGTTAAGACTACGGCAATAAGCTAATAGAATAGAAATGGGAAAAATTAACCCAGACACTGAATTAGAACGAAACTCACACGACTGTATTAACTTTGGTAGTTCACTCAGTACATCACTTTGGTCTACCTTACATTGATCGTAGCGCATCTCGCTCCAACGCCAAATGTGACACTTTTGTTGAATGGAACCCCGATTCGGTTTTCACGTTTACTGGTTTCGCCTTTCTCAAATGATTCTAAAGTGTTTACCAAAATTAATAACGAACAATCAACAGGAATGATTGTAATCCCTAACTAGCCTTCTCAGGCTTAGTTCCCTCTATTGAATCGTTGGTATCCAAAATCACATACTTATACAAAGTTTTCATAGACTTAGAGACCCTTAGCGGGCTGCGATTGTCTCCGGGAAGCGTTTTCACTGCGACCTGTTTCTCAGCAATCACTATAATCGTAGTCATAAAATTTAGATGTCATGATTGCTTCCTTTTCTGAAGGACCTTAAAACACTAGTTATAAGAAGGTTATAAGCTATGGTGGAATTATTGATAGCAAAATAACATTATTGATTATATCGATTATTTAAATGCCCCAATCATAGCTGTGGTAGAAGTATATTTTAACAGAACAATTCCAAAAAAGTGATTTATAATATTGTTCACTTAGTATGTAGTCAAGTCACCGATCGGCTCCTTTTAGGCCACAAAATTAGTTCTGACAAACACATTATCTCGCCTCTTATAAGAAGTTTATACTCGTAAGCAGCGGCCGAGTGTATCTTAATACAGTTTTGCAAGGGACCCTTAAACAGTTCTAGATTTCATCAATAATTGATATCTTATGATTTTTCTTTGGATAAATTAACTAAAAAACTAGCGTTATTAAATTGTTATATACCTCTATATATCAGCATTATTATAAACCTCTGCAGCAGCTCGCGAGCAACCAAATATGACTATACTTACCACATTTTACAAAAAAAAAAAAAAAAAAAGTTAATGTTTACTAGATTATAATGATGTCTGCCCCGAGTAACTTATGAAGTGAAATTAGTAGTAATTTATTGATCGTCCGATTAACGTCGGCATAAGCGAGCATAGTCGCAAAGTAATGCTCGGTACACTGTTACGAGAGCAAGCGGAATCGGGGCGTTGCAACTTTCGGCGCACATTGCAGCGGCATGCTGCAACGTGGAGCGCACACGCTGCTGGCCTTTCAATCGAGGAAGGCACAGAACTGGCTAGACACAGAGCTCGCAAGCCTTTGCCCAAATTATAACCATCCAATTTCATCGGAAATTTTTTGCTAGGTCGGCTGATAGACAATGGTAACAGAGACTTCATTAATACTTTATGCATAAGAAGTTATGATTGTATTGACTGATAAGAAGTTAAGTACTTACATACATCATTATTTTTCTTTAATATTTTGTGTTATAGTTATCGACATACTCGTACGATAATAATCTAAAAACACCTATTTGTTTTATATTTATAAAATCTGCTACAAATTAAGCAGAAAAGATAACTGCTCTGAAATACCAAACACTTAAGCAGATAGTTAGACTCTAAACATCTACCTGTGTAAAATTATCTTCTACTAATGGAACTATGAAATATAATAGATGATTAAAAGAACTTAACAAGTGAAGTTCAATCTCTATTATATGAATAAGTTCCATTAGTAGAAGATACAAGAACCCACCCACCACATCCCAGCTCAAGTTTTGGTTGCTATCCTCTAAAAAGAATGACATTCTGCTGGCGTGGTAGGGTTGGGACGGTGTTTTAGTTGTGCATCGATTTAAATCGATTCTCTGAAACGTGCGTGCTACCGAATGGATCAAGTACTGTGTAAAATTATCTTCTACTAATGGAACTTATTCATATAATAGAGATTGAACTTCACTTGTTAAGTTCTTTTAATCACCTATTATATTAGAATCTAAGCTAGACTAGTAGCAGATTCACATAACTATCTATTTCCTTCTTTATGTTTCTGTTCATTCAATTTATCAAATAAGTATTCATAATGTCTGTTATAGAAGAGCGAAACCTTCTAACACAAGTATTTATACTGAAATGAAAGTCTCCACTACAGAAACAATTATAAATAAATGATATTTCATTTCTTATTTACTTACCTAGTTTAGACAAAAGCTTATGTATAGGTATCAATCTGCACCTTATAAACTGCTAAGAAAACCATTCGTCGTTGACTTTTCTTTATTAGCATAAGTACCTAAGTAGGTTGTACTACCGCTGGGGGAAACGTGTTCTTGAGTGGAGACCACGACTCGGCAAACGTAGTGTAGGACGCCCTCCGGCAAGGTGGGATGTCGACCTGCGAAAGACTGCGGCAGATACTGGATGCGGCAAGCTAAAGACAGGGCGCTACAGCGGCGCTCGTTAGGGGAGGCCTATGTCCAGCCAGACTTACAAATGCTGATAATTGTAAGCAATATTTATTGAAAGAAGGATCTCAAATTGACAAGTTATGTAAATTGCGTACTCATAAAAAGACGCGGCAACATAGTGAATTTTAGGGATGGAATATAATTTAATAATAATTTAAGTATGAGCAATTCGTTTACAAACATTCTACATATATTCAGTAATGATTACAAAACCATAAATGAACTAAACTAAAACCAATTCGTCGTTGACTACAGCTCCTGCTCATAAAATCACCTGAAAAAATATTCTTCAAAGAATCTGTCCAAATGCTGAAAAGAATATTTAAAACGTAGGCCAGGCTGAAACTAGGTTCAAATAAGTATCGCAGTTATTATAATCAAAGAGTTGGTGTACCGTGAGCGGAAGCGCACGAGCAACAACACTGAGGGTCATTCGCAACGGTCGGAATTCATTTATAGTTTAATTAAATTTCAGAGTGGGAACAGTCGCCATGGAGTACTAAGGTATGCCACCGGACGAGGCGTAGGCGGAAGCGATTTCAACAAAAGAAGTAAATCGTACTTGGACACTTTTATCGACGAGACGTCGACGCCTAGGCATCTCGGTAAATGCAAAAGTATTATGAATCTACCTAAGAGCTCTTCGGAACTCAAACGAGTGTATTATTAAGAAATTTAATAATATTCCAAAAATGAAAAAGTGTATGGATACCTATAGTTATCTAGAGGTATCTGTAAAACTTATATTACCACGTCAACCCTATGTGAAAACGTGTTTTTGGTCGGCAGGTAGAAAATGCATCGCCATTAAGCCCACCCTATGTACTTCAGTGAAATAAAGGTTTAAAAAAATATAAAAAATAACTTATTTAGTAAATTCGCTTATGTTGTTTATCCCACATATCTACGTATGTTATCCAACATGATATTTCTTTGTTATAGTTATATTTGTTACATTGATTGGTTGAGCAGTCACCTCTACCTTGCGCCCTCACTAGGCTTGATTACTAGTGCGAGTGGCCACTGTTGCCGCCGCCATCTTATTAATTAATGAAAAGTATTTTCTTTCTGCGCCCAGAATAGCGTTCTCGACATTTTCGACGCCATTTTTAATTTAACGTCAACTTCTATCTATGGCGTTAAAAGGTTGCTAGATGGAAAGGTTGTCAAATGGGAAGTAGCCGAGTATTCGCTTGAAATTAACATCAAATACTCAACTCCGAAACCTCTGGAAGCCTCAATATAAATAAAACTTCTAGATCAACGCAAAAGTTACTTCGTTGTAGCAGTTGTTATGTAGGTACTAGTAGTTTATTGACAAAAAAAATTTTTGATTCTCTCCCTGGACCGAAATAGGGTACCTATTTCCCGTTGACCTAGAAATCATGATACATATTTGGCAAGAAACTAGGTCTTACAGTTATACGGAACCCTTAGTGTGTGCGAGTCTGACTCGCACTTGACGTTTTGTTAAATGCTATATTACAATAGATTGGTTTCGTTTCGGCCGTCATTAATTTACATTCTACCCATCAGTCTAACGGGAGTTTATTAGTCAGGTGGGTAGTTCGACTACAGGTGATATACTTTAATTACGTCATATTTTGCTAAAATGTAAATATTTCAGGACCATAATTCTGAATTATTTCATTCAGCATAGGCATGGGTTGAGTTGGTGCATACATCGATTGGACAATTTAGTGCTGACAATGTAGGTAGTTTAGTTTTTGTGCCACCAGCCATCATGCCGTCATTGTGCTGAAATGACACCACTGGGACCAAGACATGACATGTTTTGTTTACTTTGTGATTTGTCATAAACTCCGTCTGTTATCCCAGTGTTTACGCAATTTAATTATATTTTTTTATTCGAAAAAAGGAGATCAAGTTATGTACTTATGTTGTTTTTATGTAGGGATGGTCGCCGCTTTCGCCGTCAATTTTGGACCGATGTTAAGATGACTGTTTTGGTTTTGAATAGATGATATTCCGGGCTGGTCTCATAAAAAATCCAGAGGGATCACTATTTGTCCCACGAAACTTAAAAAACAATGTTGATTTTAAGGAATTCGAAGTCGTATATGTAGCTGTGTGGTGCCGGCTTAGAATTTGCACCATCCCAACTCTTCCCGCGGGTGTCGTAAGAGGCGACTAAGGGATATCCACCGGGGGCGGGCAGCAGAACATTCTACAACCGAACTGCGATCCCCAACCCGCATGCCCAGCGTGGGGATTATGGGCATTACCCCCCATGAGATAAAAGCCAATAAGGCGTTTATCAGGGGGAGGCCTGCGTCCAGCAGTGGACCAACACAGGCTGTTGAGGTTGAGGGAAGTCGTATATTGGTTTTTGTAAAAAATATTATATTATCATTTTTCGGTGGAATCTGAAAGTACATAGGGTAGGTATAAGGTAGATTACCGTGCTCACCCTTTAGATGAAATAGCACAGAAGCAGTATTTTATAGTAGCAGTTGCTACTGGCAATGCGCCTCGCGCCTGACGGAAGATTGGAGGTTGCCGTGAATATTTAGATGCAATTTTTAGAAGTAAACATATAAAAATTTCAGTAGAACTGGCCAACAAAATATTTCATGGTTGAATGTTTATTTTATTGTGTGCCACAAATATTTTTGTGAACTTGTGTAATTTTGTACTTATTTTAGTCGCGATGATTATTATTTCAGGCGGGTCCGGTTGATACCCTAGCTATAAGTTACATCATCACATCAGCAGCTTTTGCCAGCCCACAGCTGGACATACCCTCCTATAACAAGCGCCTCAATAAAATAAATAAAATAAAAATAGCCTTTATTTATTACCCATGTTTAAAATACAATTAAACAACATTTTACTTTTTTTCCGACTGGTATTGATATGGATCAGTTGAGCTACCTGTAGACTGTATGCAACAGTCTGCAGTTAGCTCAATTATTTCAATCGTAAATACTAGTATAATTTCCTTTGTGAATAAATGCTATATAACAATAACTTTATACTTTTAAACCAATGTGTTTTTATGATTAATTTACGAATTATTATATTTTATTATTAATTATAAAAATAATAGATTCTAAATATATAGTGTCACTCATAAAATTTTTATAGGTTTTATCCATTTCTGGATAAAGGCCTCCTCCATCTCTTGCCTGTTTGCTCTATTTTGAGTCGCTCTTATCCACTGTCTTCCTGCTACCAATATGATATCATCCTTCCAGCGGCGAGGCGGTCGGCTCGGGTTTCTTTTTCCATCTCGTGCCTACCAAAGCAGAACTCTTTCGCTCTATCTGTTGTCGCTGATTCTCGCGATGAGCACCTTATTGGCTATTATCATTAAGGCTACTATTATCTACCTAGCTACTATTATCTACCTACTCTTATTTACCTTTGTCCCCCACGCTGGGCATGCGTGCTGGGAATCACAGTTCGCGCGCTGCACCACAACATTTCTATCACCTGAAAAAACGGTGTACAAAATCGAACAAAATCTTTGTATAAAAATCAACAAAAATATTTAAAGCTTCATTAAACCTCCCTAAAATTTGTAAAATACTACCTACTCTACTACCATTTCTGTCTCTAGAGTTAGCAAAGTTGGCGCAGAAGCTCCAGATTTTTCTTCCATATTTCTCCTATTCGGCACAATTCACTAAATGCCACTACGGTATAAGAAATTTACAAGGATTTACATCGCAATCTAATAAAATCTTTGCCGTCCCCGTCGGCGTAAATATTCCAAACAAGACAGGGTGAACTAGATCTGAAAACAATTTGAACTATTGCATAAATGTTTTTTTTTAAACTACGTTTAGTAAAAAACATTTCTATGTGGGCATCAAAAGTGTCTGAAATACGGAGAGTCAAAAGTCAGTACCTGCCCTGGTTTGAAATGTATTGTAAGCAGTGACTGGATGCTGTCGAATGTGATGTTCTCGGTTCAGCGTTTTGAACCCTCGGGTACAAAGGTTTTTGGGTGTAAAGTAAAATATAATTCGTTTTCTTGAAAACTTACAACCATTTGGAATTCTTACGCCTGTTCCTTATTCAAAATTGTATATCTTGACCATAAACATCCGGGTCTTGAAAATACACTCGAAAAAACAATATCTGCCTATTCTGGCACACAGTATAAAAATATTTCCGGCAAATGAAGTTCTCGAAATGGGTCTCAGAGATTCTTCTTAGATATTATTTATGGGCGAGACCGCGACGGTATTAAATATTGCTCAGCACTAGAGCGGGCCGGGTTACAGAACCCTGCATATTTGACATCCCCACATTCCCCACAGAGGTTCGCAGCTCGCGATGAATTAGCAAATGGAACCCTAAAAGTTGCCAAATAAAGTTTATTCTAAATTATAACGACATGTCTTATTTACTGTAAGAGGATATTTAAGTGGAAAAGGTTTTAGGTTGTTCCAGACCGTGATTAGGCTAATTCAGACGGATTTGAAACTTTTATTTACTTAACATAAATGTTAATGTGCGCATAGTAAAATACTTACCTACATCTTAAATTAAAAAGGCTAGGTGATACTGCGTGAACAAAATGAGCTTATAGCTTAGATTTCATTATAGCTATGCCGGGAGATCGGGGAGAGGAGAAGATGTCATGTCAAAATAAGCACGGTCTATTGTCTTATTTCACGACCATGAATAAAAAGCGCCCACTTTTCAGTCAAGTTGAACATTTTCTGCTTGCAGGCGAGCTGGCAAGCGAGCTGAAGAGAGGGCGCTATGGCACTCATTAGGGGAGGCCTATGTCCAGCATTGGACTATTACAGGTTGATGATGATGATGATGAATTATTTATACAATTTTAAAGTTGTCTTTTTTATGAAATGCCTCTTTGATTGCCAAACGTTGCGGTCAAAGTCAAAAATACGCGCAAGCCCCCGCTTCCACTGCTCACCAAAACGCACCCTAATTTTACACCCCGTCATGTTCAGTACAAAACGCATTAATCGGCTGTCAGCCAGCACACCACTAATCCACTTGATACTCTAGATTTGTCAACATGACCCCGCGCATTCGTCTTGTCTGTCTGTCGGTCACAGCTTGCGACAGGTAACATCTACATATCGGAGTATTGTCGACATGCTTGGAGAAACTATAGTATTACAGGTATACGAATAAATATAAAGCAAAGTAAGTACTTACCTATAGGTACTAGATACTACTGTTAATCATTTCTAGAATCGCCGTCATCGAAATCGATGTGGAGGACTTTAAATAATACTACCTGCATTCTTACTACCCGTTGTCCTATTGTCAGTTTTCCCGTAGGAATGAAGCATTTTCCCGCGGTAAAATGTAGCCTATGTTCATCAGGAATAATGTAAGCTTTTAATGGTAAAAGAATTTTTTAAATCGGTCCAGTAGTTTCGGAGCCTATTCAATACAAACAAACAAACAATCAAATCTTTCCTATTTATAATATTACTAGCTTCTGCCCGCGGCTTCACGCACGTTGTTTCTATGGAAACGTTTTGACGTTATTTCTATCCCATGGGAACTGATTTACGGGATAAAAAGTCACCTATGTTTGATTCCAGGGTTAGACTTACCTGTATGCAAAATTTCAGCCTGATCCGTTCAGTACTTTTGGCGTGAAAAGGTAACAAACATCCATCCATCCATACATCTATCCATCCAAACTTTCGCATTTATAATATTTTTGTGATAGTATAGATATATTATATACAGTTATCAGTACCTACTTCAATTATAGTTACATCTTTCTTAGTACGTTAAGAAAAAACCTAAAAAATTTCAACCATGAGCCTTGTTAAAGTCAAGAAATGTAAAAAATTTGCTGCTTATATTTAAAGCCGGCTACAGACCTACAGACCGATGTTACGGGGCGCAACGTCACGTGTTACACAGCGAGCGGTTCGTTCAGTCAGTCGGGGGAAACGAGACGGATTTTAGAACACGGCGGGCGTTTCATGTTCGCTGCGAATGGTACATTAATACGCCCCGCAACACTGCACCGGTCAGTATCCGGCTTGAGAACTGGGTATTCAGCTCATTTCAGAAGTGCTGAGGTGTAGATACCTACTCTTATACATTGAACTAGGTACTTACGTAAAGTTACCTAACAACAGTGTTTTTGTCAGATATCAAAATAACTACATTAGATAGATAGCATTTTATCTAACAGCTGTCTTATTAGACAATATTTTCTTAAACTTGACTTCTATGACCCAAGTGATAGCCCCAGCCTAATCGAAACACGTTCATGTCCGAAATAAACAATTTGAGCCCAAAATACTTAGATACAAAATAAAATAAGATGAAAAACTTAGCTTCAGGGCAACATACAGTAGGACAGTAAAAATAGTTTACAGCCCTATGAATGCTGCAACAGATAGACTCAGCGAAACATGATTTACTAGAGTTTTCTATAGTCAAGGCACAAGCGTTAGCGATTGAGGTAGGTACTTTTTCTTCAGATTCGGTAAGTCACTTCTGCCGAGTGTAGGTAACATTAGAGCAGACTGCTATAGGTAGGACAGGCAAAGAACAAAGCTCACTCAATGAACACCTCTTTACTATTGGAGCAACAGGAAACATTCTGTCCTGCTTGCTTCCGGAAAACCAGTTTTCCACGTGATCTTATAACACGAGGGAGTTAAATCACCAGCGACAAGAAAGGCTGAGACGAAAAAAGATCTTAAAAACAGTGCGCTCTTGTCGGTCAGACTTAGGCTAGATGTTGCATAATAATCATGCATTTTACAGTCTTAAAATCCAGAGTGAGTAAGTTCCTTCTCGGAAAGCGTGCTCAATCGTAGGCCACATCTTCACTTACTTAAGTGAGATGGTGGCCAAACGCCACCACTAGTGCCTTCTGACAGCCACCGGTGGCTGTGGTCGGTGGTCCGTTTGCGCCAAGCCTAATGCGCATGTACGATTGCTTTCACGTACTGGCATAATTTGTATACAACTCGCCACCGGGTACCCGGCACCGGCTACCCGGCGACAAAGAGCAAAAATAGTCTTGAAGCGGATAAGAAGACGGAGACTGCACACTTAAAAAAAACTTCAGATTACCGAGTTTTTTACAGGCACTGAGTGTGCTTGTTGACTGAAAACCTTTTACCCCTGGCGCAAGGGAGAAGGCATGTGCGATTAGGGACTTTGTTTCTCTAAGCACTCCGAACGGATAAACTGATTTGGATCTAGATTTAGCACGAAAGACTTTGTAAGAAACTAATATTTCTGGAAGTGTCTTTAGGTATGTTTGATAAAAATCGATTGACCCGTTCAAATGTCATGATGGTGTAAAGTAAAATTGTCGTGGTTTTAAATTATTTTCTTAAAAATTCTCCTCACAATTTTCGAGAAAACTCATAATAATGATGCAGATCCGCTTGTAACATAATCCTCGCCCACCCCTGTACGATAGCCGAGATCTTTACAGCGCCCCCTGGTGCCCTCTCAAACAAACCCAGCATTGTTTCTCTTCCGATTGATTCATACAGATAATGGATGGGCTAAAAATTACTTTGTCCCGAGAAAACAACGGTTTGATTGAAGTAGATGGGATATCAATCAGTTTTATTACTGGTTTTGTCTCGGCTGAAAGCTGAAAGGCAAATCAAAGCATAAAAATATGTTATAAAAGAACTTTTTATTTTTCAGCTGGTATTATAGAAATAGAAACGTTTGTCTGCTACTCAAAAACATACAATAAAAAGAAAAGAAGACAGTTTGCTAGTGTTACAAAACGGTCCTCTTAGCATGAGTTGGTTGTTTTTGCGTTCAAGCAACGCTGGTCTCCCGACTGAAGCGTTTCGTGACGGAGTATAGTAAGATAGTAATGGTCTCAGAGACTCCCTACGTGATAAATCCAAAGAAATAAACATAATGACAGTAGGTACCATGTCAATATATTTATGAAAACTTGTTACACTCATAGAAATATCCGTCGGTTCCCTTTTTTTGTATTTTTTTTATTTGCTTTTGGTGATTTTCGTATCACTGCGGCCATGATAGGCCTATTGTGATCGCCACTTTGTGTGTTCAGCCTCACAGCAGCGGCGTTCACAGTTCACCACTAACCCTTGCAGCTGCTGGGAACTGTAGGATTTTCTTTGGGGTGGAGCTGGGGTGGAGTTGGGGCGGAGGGTTAAGCAGGTGCTTGCCCAGATGGATGCTACGTTTTTGCATCAGTGCTCCGCACTCTCCTAGAAGATGGAGAGGCGTTCCCTCCTCACAGAACCTACAGGATTGTATGTCCCTTAGCCCCAGTTTGATCATGTGCTTGTTGAGGCGACAGTGTCCTGTTAGGGTATTAGTTTAACTTATCTTCCTTTTTGGATAGTTTTTCACTTTAATAAGCGTAGGCTCGAATGGTTTCTGTAGTCTAAGTAACTCAAAACTCAAAGTGCTTTATATTCTTTATACCTTACAGACTACAGTAAATCGATATTTGAAATTACCTGCATAGGTAACACAAAGGAATAAAGTGATCACTTTGATTTTTAGCCGACTTAAAGAAAGAGGAGGAGGTTCTATGTTCGGCTATTCCTTTTATGTATGTACGTAGTTTTTTCCTTCAATTACGAACCATTTTTGAAAATGATTGCGCTATATTGTATGTGAGATTGCGAGGTGGTCCCATAAAATCCATAAGTAAATAAGTATTTGTCCCACAATACTTAAACAAGATCCGTCAAGTGCGAGTGTAACTCGCGCCGATGGTTTCGAATGTTTGTCAACAAATATGAACTAAAGATACTGGTTAGAGACTTCGTAATTTAATGAATACGGTATCACATTTTGGTATGGAATATTTTCAATATTTTTTTTTTTCTTCAAATCTGTACAAGCGCACGAAATGTATTATTATTTCACATTTCGAGTTAATAGATGCGGTGGTCGCTGAATTATTGAGGAGGGCAAAATGGACAGACAGAGCGAGACCATAATGGTTTCGAAACCGATCATCGATCTAAAAACAATGTAAATAATAAAGATTTTCAAGTCGGTTTTTAGTTCTCTCACATTTATCAAATTATTTGTGCACTTCAATCTAGGTAAAGTAAAGGCTACTTGCTTCTGCCCGAGGCTACTATTACACACGTTTTTCCGTGTAAAAAAGTAAAACATTGAGATACTGTGGTAAACGTTAATTTTTTGGTTGCGTTGATCACTTGTCACTTTCCGGCTCCCACTATGTCAGCTCGATAAAAATCGAAACTTTCGTAAGTCCCCTTATATTACGAGTAGACAGATTCACATCTCTATCTGTCAAAATTAACGTGTCAAAATTTAGTGTCTGCGAAATACTTCATTCTGTCATTTACTCAACTGTCAATAAGTAGGAAACTCATAGTTGTGCATATACCAAAAAGAAAATAAATTCGTGGAAGGGGTATAAAGAGTAAAGTAAGTGACTGTGACACAAAATTACAAGTACCTAAAGTTGCAACAAATAAAGTGCATGATGCACAGTAACTACGGCGCTACTGTGCGCTGGTTTTATGCGACACCTAGAGAGCGCAGCAGCAGCAGCTGTGTCACGCGCGTAAAACAAGGACAATGAAGGTAAGTACACAAAAATTAAAAATATTTACAAAACAAAACAAAAATAAGGTAAAATTATAATTACTGAGGAGGAAAATAAAATTACTTACTAATAATTAAAGAGGAACTTGGGATTCGGTACAACAGACAGATTTGACTCTTAGACGAGACTTAGAAATTAATTCTTAGCAATCCCAGAGTAGAAGCTTGTCACACTTAGTTCTCTGGATAAGACTAAAGAGAATACTGTGAAGGCTCCAAAAGATAAAGCGGTACACGTAGAAAATTTATTTCCTCCTGCTGGCCTCAAGTTACATAAATACTGGAAGGGAACTTCAAGGAATTCTCTGTAAGTGGTCGTTTAGCTAGCACTGCACCTCCTCACTAGCATCCATTCTGACGTGGCAGCGAAGCTGATTGGCATAGAAGTGGAACCCGTTTTCTTAAGAACCACCACGTTTACCAAGACAAGTTCTGCCTACTTCGGGGCCAGAAGATGATGTGTGAAAATGTGCAGAATATTTTTATAAGGAGAAAGCAGCATAAGTGTACGAAAAAACAGTCTAGTTTTCAGAATCAGGGAAGAATCCTAGATGTGTCTGGATTCTTGTTCTTACACATTACATTGCTTTCCCTTTTTCTAGTGGTCAAGATGTACAAAGTACAATGTTAACACATTGGTCAGGCCGAAAATTTAAATCACCTGCATTTCTAAATTTTATGTAATGTCTACTTGCAATACGTGATGTTTGTTGTTTCGCATTAAACCTTCATGTTAATTTAAATCTAATAAGATAAGATAATTTTATTGGTTCACAACCATAGAAATCTAAATAACAAATTTAGATTTCTATGTTCACAACACAATGGTTCACAACCATAGAAATCTAAATAACAAATTTAGATTTCTATGTTCACAACACAATAAAAGACTAGTTGCTAATTACCATCGTTGGAGTTATCATTTCGCGATACCTCTAGCAATAAGATAATGTAATACTCGTAAAACATACGTGAGTTACAAAATAGAAAAACAGTGTCTCAATCATTGGGATTTTTTTAAGAAGCATTCATAATCAAATAATATAAATAAATTAGAACTAACAGCAGACTGTTGCAAACAATCTACAGGTAGCTCAACTGATCCATATCAACGCAGTCGGACGCTGGCGGAATTGCCCCGCTGTATGGCAATGCTGATGCGCTGCGCCAGATACTCACCAGCCTCGGTACCCCACGGACCTAGGTTCTCGACTCCAAGGGGAGTAAATGTGTAAGCTCTATCGAGACCTTCATTATTTGCGCCTTTTGAGATCCTCGGCCAAATTTGCGGCCGCACCCGCCCTCACGGATGTCCTCGAAGATGGGAAGGCGCAAGTGTGTCGCACTTGCGCCTTCTCATGTTCCGAGGACGCATGTAGCATCCCACACAAGGGGCCTCCCCAACTCCCATGGGAGAAGCATTATTAGATAATATATTATATTATCTAATAATGCTTCTCCCTTAGATATTATACATATTTTTCTTTTGTTCTACGGTTTTTTGTTGTTGAATTTATAGCTGACTAGCTGCGCCCCACGGCTTCGCACGCGTTGTTTCTATGGAAAAGTATAAAGGTGATTTCTATCCCACGGGAACTGATTTATTTGATAAAAAGTAGAGGAAAGTAACCAAATATGGAATACCGTTTTGTTTTTTACGCACATATGAATCAAATATAAAAAATCAAAAACTTTTAATGGTAATTATAAACAACCATACCTATATTTGGTTTTTACATGGTAACAGTCTTGTGTCATCATTATTAATTATGAGTACTATAATTTCTAAAAACAAAATCAACAAAAAGGTATCTAATAATGTAATAGGTACCCCAAATATGGAACACCAGAAATACTATCAAAAACCAATCTTAACTTATATGAAACTTCTTAGGAACTTTGGTCAAATATAAAATTAACTTTAACTATTTGTAAATATCACAAATCCAGGAGTCAAACTCTGGACTAGTGCATTCAATATGTGCCCAGAGCCCGCACATGTGACATTTGATCCAGGATTTGGCATTTTTAACTAATTTAAACTTATATTCATACATTTATACCTAATTGACTAATCCTATAAAATTGCTCTAACACTTTCAAACAAACATGTATACAATACATAGAAGCAATAAACACAATACTTTTTGCGATAACTTTACGAAAAATAATTATTATTTACGTAACTGAGAAAGTTTTCTCTCAGTGACAAAACAAAACGCTCTCACCACGGACAAAGGACTCGCTCGACTGATACGTCAAAACTTGTACGTGCGTGTGATTGAATGAGATAGACGATCACAGCTCCTGGCGTTTTGGAATATTTGTTTGCGAGAAATACCGGTATTCCAAATTAGGGATACTATTCCATTTTTGGTGACTTTCCTCTTCTATATTTTATTCCAGGATTACAATCACCTGTATAAAAAATTTCAGCCCGATCCGTTCAGTAGTTTTTACGTGAAAGAGTAACAAACATCCATCCATACTTACAAACTTTCGCGTTTATAATATTAGTAGGATATTGTAGGTATTTGATTCTTACATTACTGAACATGCCTTGTTCTCATCGAGTTACACTTCTATAGACTTTACTTGTTTGTCCGTCGGCCAGGCTGTTTGAGACCATTGATCTTGTCGGCTTAAAAACCTATTTCTTTTGGACGTTCCTTCTATTTTATAGCACGTGGATCTAATTTGCTGGTTTTATTTTGAGCTAATTCATTTTTATGGGATAGTAACGTTCAGTTTAGATGTAAGAGATGGGAATCAGGTACAATACCGAGTAGAAATGGACTGGGCTTTGAAATAAGGTTTATTTTTTGAATTCGATATAGGATTTTATTGTGTTCTGAAACAGGGTTATAGTACATTATGGTACTAGTGTGTAACATTGGTGATTACCGCCGAGGCGCCATTGAGTCTTAAGAGAGTCATTGGGTCTTAACAGAGCCGAGGACGGTAATCATCTATACACACGTGTATCATACGACGTTTTTCAACACACTTGTGAATAAAATAACAATAAAACTCATTTTATTTTAGATAAAAATTAATCAGTTTTCCTATGCGCGCGCATTGCGATCGGCCACAGACTAAAGAGATGAGGTTTTTTTTTATTTTCCGCGCATAGGGTTTGCGCCTATTCTGCCACGTACAAAATGGGGAATTTAAAGTTTTCTTTTAGTACAGAGAAAACAAAAGTTATATTTGAGTGAAAGTTTTATTTAATAAACACGTACGAGTTAAAATTATCTATTTAAATAAGAAGTTGCATTGAATGAGCAAGCAATAAGAACATTAATTTATTTGTTCTATTGAACACGATCTTTGATTTTTGAATGAACACTTTTTTAAGAACAAAGCAACTTAACCAATAAATTTTTAAAAAAATCTATAACTCACTAGTGAGTTATAGCAATGAAAAAGTCACAGTTTGATTATGGGTGTCATTCTGTGCCTAATTAATTGCGGTGACCATAGAGCCACTTTATGAGCAAGTGTGTTGAAAAGTATTTTTTTAGTTTCGTGGAATTAATTGGCTGTTATTGGTAAACTTAGCCACAGAATAAGAATAAAAATCATTTATTGATCAAACTGTGTACAGAATAAATAACAATAAACACAGAATAAATAAAAAAATAACAAACAACTTGACCGCCAGCGTTCATTTTACATGACGCGAACTATACCTAAGTACTTTAATTCTGTTTTTAAGATAATTCAATGAACTCGTACACTTAACATGTAAATTAGAAAGTGATGTTAATCCAAAGAGAAGTTCTTTGGCTCCGTCTAATTTGGATCCTCTCAAGTCAGACAGCCAAGTTCATTTAGTTCATAATAGCGTGGGTGATCAGTAGATTAGCAGCTGAAAAAGTAACCTACGGCGTCATTCAGATGACCTAGGTCCAAGTCCATAGGACGTAAGGGCATTTGTGTAGTACAATTCAGCACTAACCTCTAAATCAATTACTTTATATGGACAGTTATTTTTTATTACAAATAGAAAATACCTACAACATGTAGAATAAATATCTGCAGATCGTACAAACATTTGTCTTGAGGTGGGAATCGAACCCGCAAACTATTGCGTCGCAGGCGGATCTTCGCCCGCTGCGCCAGAGAGGTTGTCAATAATACTACGCCCCGTAACGCCAGTCAGTGCGTTACGGGCCGTAATGTGACGACCGTAATGAGACGACCTCTGTGGCGCGGCGGGCGAAGGTCTGCCTGCGACGCAGGAGGTTGCGGGTTCGATTCCCGCCTCGGGACAATTGTTTGTACGATCTGCAGACATTTGTTCAGGGCGTTCTGGATGTTTTCTATGTATAATAAAAAATATCTATCTATGTAGTGTATTGTATTAAGTATATCAGTACTCTAGTACCCATAACACAAGCACTGCTTAGCTTGGGGCTAGATAATGCTGTGTGAATTGTCCAGCATTATTTATTTATTTATTTATTTAATGTCACGTGTTACACAGACGGACTTTTGACGTTTCATGTCCCGTAACACCGGTCAATACCCGGCTTAATATTTTTCTGTTCACTAGTTTCTGCTCGCAGGTGTTCCGGGACAAAGAGATCCCAGCTTAAAAATGGATCTTAATCAAGCTTGTTTGTGAGGATTGCATTCTAGAATTTAGAACAGTGTATAACGCCGTTTTGTCCGCGACCAAATCGACTTCGATACTCTTTTGTTCAAATTTACTTAGAATGTGACTCTTAGATTCTTTTAATTTGTTCTAAAAGACTTGTTTGTTTACTGAGAGACTGGAAACTCTATTGTCATCTATTCCGAAATAGTTCAGTAAACAGTTATTGTGGAGTGAAATGCTTCTCGACAGGGGAAAGCACTTAAGTACCACTTAGTAACGTTTAATATTTTAGTTGGTATCAGTAAATTAGGATAAACTTAGATTTAATTGGGCTTAATTTTAATTGAATTATCCTGTAACTTTGAGTGAGCTTTCCTGCTAACGCTAAGTCATTTTGATTTGCTATGGAAGGTATCTACCTATTAGAGTCTCCACATCCAAGTTGGTGGCCGCCGACAAGTTGACAAAACACTATCGGCTGCTTACAATATTCATACATGTCGTATCAACCTGCCAGCATGCCGGCGACTTGTGTGTGGGTAGATCACACATATCTTCATTCACAAAAAAAAATTACAATCCTACTAATATTATAAACGCGAAAGTTTGTAAGTATGGATGGATGGATGTTTGTTACTCTTTCACGTTAAAACTACTGAACGGATCGGGCTGAAATTTTGCATAAGTACAGGTAATTGTAATCCTAGAATCAAGCATAGGCTACATTTTATCCCATATATCAGTTCCCGTGGGATAGAAATCACCTTTAAACGTTTCCATAGAAACAGCGAATCCATTATTATACTATTATCTACACCTAGCTAAATAGCGACATACGACGACGTCAGTCAGATGACTTCTGTACTCCAAAGCAGGATATAGCGGGTTCGGTACCCGTCAAAAATATTGAATTTTTTTCAGTTTATTTTTATGTTCTTGCGAGATTTAGTTTTTTATTGTTGTTTTGAGTTTCAATTCTGACCTTAGCTCCGATTAGGTGAGTAAAACTTTTAGTATTACGTGTTTAGTTAACCCAGCTTAACTAATTAATTGGTAACAACCCCAGTGTTTTAGTACTAAGTGGTTCCTTGTTAATATTGTTATTGGCCGCCATTATGTTTATTGCACACAAAATATAACAATTGGTGCCGTTAATGCTAAGTGTGGCGCGGCGACACAGATGAATAAACTTTTATTTAGAGGACTTCGAAATATTGCAAGATATATCTGAAAGGCGTAGGTACAAACACAAAAGTAATTAACCTAGCTTGTCGCACACCTGGAAAGGACCGCAGCAGCAAACCACAAAAATGTGCATTCAACTATTGTCTTTAACTCGCAACATTTAGATGAATTTTATATTGACGGCTTCAGATGACGGACTGCTCGCGGCCCTCGCGGGCCACTCGTATGATGCTTGTAGGAAGACATTGTTACATTGTAAAATGTACTTAAGGGTAACGATATTAAGCCCATATTTGTCCCCATATATGCGCCTGTATATGCAACGTGGTAACGGTATAGGATTAATGAGCGCATGGTTTTATTCTTCTTTTAACCGTTTGTTTCTAGGTATGGTTGACGAAGGGCTGACTCCACCAAACACAAAAGCATCTAAGCAGACACCCATCAAAACGTAAATGGATTTTCACCTCGCCTCGTCAATGCATTAGACTGGAGAAAGATAAAGACTCTGATACTAATCAGTGTGTTGTTATTTTTATACCTAACTGGTTTATGCCCGCGGCTTCACACGCGTTGTTTTTATTAACGTTTAAAGGTGATTTATATCCCAGGAGAACTGATTTATGGAGTAAAGGGTAGCCTATGTTTGATTCCAGGATTAGAATTATCTGTATGCAAAATTTCAGCCCGATCCCCGATCCGTTCAGTAGTTTTGCTACTGCATCCATCCATCTATACATCCATCCATCCATCCAAATTTTCGCTTTTATAATATTAGTGTGAAGTGTAATTAGTGTGATTCAATTAAGACTGAGCCTAGAGAGAACTGACTCTAGATAAAGCAGTTATGAGTTTGTTTGAGTTGCCGAGTTGCTATGTGAGCTCAAAGTGCCCATTTTGATGTCAGTTCATCGCTTAATCTGAGTTTAGCGCTCCGATTGCTTTGATGGAGATCAAGTAAAGTTTAAAATGACCTGTGCAAAACCTACAATAGATCAATAGTTATTCTCTTAGAGTTTTCGTGTGAAAAAGACAGTAACATAACATTTGACGACTCGACGTCGATAAAACAAAAAATAATGAAAATATATTCAGTTATAGTTCCGCGTGACCTTGCCACACTTTTTAGTCAGGTGTGATGTTACTAGCCCTAGCGAACATACCTGAGAGGCTGAGACCCTGCGGCAAAACAGCTGCCACGTGGCACTTACAACGGCTTTTATTTCGACCCTCGTTGACGAGTATGTCAATAGTTATTTTTGCCACTCTTGCTCGAGAACGATGGTTTGCTGCCCAAAAACAGTGCGCTACGAGTAAATGCATGTTTGCTTTGATGATAATGTTTTCATATATGAACATTAATTTTGTCGCTCACTCCCAAAATGCCACACGCACGCAAAACTTTTAACAAGTTCCCGAACAAAAAAGAAGTCATTACGACCTCCTTTGAATTCTTAATAATCTATCACAAGTTCTGTTTTAGAATCGGAGAAAGTTTTGTAGGCAGGTATCGTATACGAACAGCATTTAAAAAGTTATTTATTTTCACTGCTTGTCGGTTTTACCATTTTACCCGTTATTAACATAAATAAAATTCCATTTTATTTTATGAATATTTACTTACACACTGCTGTAATTAATTTCTCCTTAAACTTGAAATTATATTGTATTTACTCTGCAAAGCCAGTATTCGTGATCTTTTCTTGCTATATTTTCATTTTAATAAAAAACCCATCACTCATTTTATTTTCAGTTCAATATTTCAGTAAAATTAATAAGCTTCTTATCAAAAGATCGAATTATAATGGTGGAATTTTTCAGAACGTCGACCCATTTTTTTGTCGGACCAGTTTACATCTTCTGTATTGCATTGCATGCTTGTATTCATGTTGAATAACGATATTTTCTAGTGTAGGTACATACTACAGAGAATTGACATTGGTCCACCTAATAATTAGTCCACCTTGGTCTAAGTTGGCGCTTGACTTCACTGAAACGGACGAAAACTTGTATAAGGCACAGGTCTTAAAAATAACAGCGTAGATTTGACTGTTCAGAACTACGTGATTTTTGCTATCCAGTGCGGAAGCGGTAGGTACCTAAGTTTCGCTTGGATTTCGCTCCTAATGGTTTCGCGCTAGTCTACTCATTTAGTATTTTAGTGACTCACTCGGATTTCGCTACCGTTACTGAGCAGTGAGTGCCGTGTATGTATGAACAGGCCTTTGGATAAAAATCCACGGAATTATTCACTTACGTTACGTGATGCTCGATTAAATCTTAGACAATAAATCCTAAACTGTCACGAACAATGTAACTGCAAAGTAGTGAAATAATGTACAGAATTGAATCAGTAACTCCGCAGTTTACCCCTTAAAAAGGAAACTACCCACTCTGTCTTAATAATTTAAGCATACAAAGCCAACTAAAAATAGATAAAAAGTCTGTAGAATCCCTGCTGAATTTCACGCGGACCCTCGTAAATCATGAACAAACAGACGACGCGTGGAAAGACTGGGCGGGAACTGAACCCTAAATAAATCGGCGAACTTTTTGTTTGCTTAGAGCTTGCAGGGTCTTGGGGGGAAACATATTGTTAACTTAATATGTTGACAAGCTGAAGAGGTTTTGGCAACTTGAAGGGTTTGTTACGGTTTAATGCGGCATGGAGGTATTATTTTTCGAGGGCTGACGTAAAAGTTTGCTACAAGTTTTGTAACGTAAGGGACTGTAGGTCCTTCGTACAAGTTATTTGAGATCCTTATAATTATTATTTAAGAAACGGAAAGAGACAATTTATAATATAAGGGTTAAAGTATGAAATTGCCATTTTATTGTAATAGGCACTTCGAATTGACATAGAACCTTCATAGTTTGAGATTTTTGAGCGAAACTTTTTTCACGTGGTACCTATGAGGTTCTTCTTTTAAAAAATGTGCAACATTCGATTATCTTTCGACTTTCAGTTATTTTTTTATTCAGCTTATACAAAAAAGATGGTTACTTTGAAAATTCGAGTGATTTTTGAATACGAGTTCCGACCCGGCACTAACACGGCAGAAATAGCTCGCAATATCAATGTTGCGTTTGGCGAGGGGACTGCTAATGAACGTTCCGTGCGATTTTGGTTTAAACGCTTTCGTGATGGAAACTTTGATTTGAAGAACGAACTACGTGAAAGACCCACACAGGTGAATAAATGGTGAATAACAATGAATTGAAAGAGATGGTGGCAGCCGATCCGAGCCAAACTACCCAGGAATTAGCGGCATGGTTTAACGTTACCTTATGTACCAACAAAAATTATTCATTTGCGTCAAATCAAAAGAATTAAAAAATATGACTCTACTCTACTCTCTCTCTACAACTCTACAGGAACTGCAATTAGACACCATTCGTCACCCTCCGTATTCGCCAGACCTTCTTCCAACGGACTACCATTTTTTTCGTGAATTGGACAATTATCTACGTGATAAAAGGTTTTCTTCCCAGGAGGCAGTACAAAATGCTTTTACACAGTTTGTCGAATCTAGATCAACAGAGTTCTATCGCAAAGGCTTAGATTACATTCCTATTAGATGGCAGCAATGTATAGATAATAATGGTAATTATTTTGATTAAATAAATTCGGCGTAACGATAAATTTCCACGGCCAACTTTTACTTATGCTATAATACCTTGCTTCTTGCCAAATTCATTCTAGTTCAACGGGAAGTATAGGTTTTGTGTCAAAATCAAAATCAAAAACTCTTTATTTCCATAAATACAATAAATGTACACTTAGAAAAGGTCAAATTATAAAATTAAACACTGTTAAGTACGGAAATAAAGTGATATTTTTGATTTCTGTCGCTTCGATATGTAGACTATGTGTGCATGTGATTCCCTTGGAAATTTCAAAATATTCGGGCATAAGCGTCTGTAACTTTTGATTTCGTTGACTTCAAAGTTTGATTGCATCACGGCTTCAAGAGGTTACGGACTTGAGTATATGATGTTAATTTCAACTCGATACCTTCACGTGTTCCTGAGAAAAGAGGGTTCACAGACGGACCACAAAGTGATCCTCTAAGGCTCCTTCTTCCTTTTCAGGTACGGAACCCTAAAAAAGATTCTATTTTGATGATACGATTTATTTTGCTGACATCACTCTGGCACTTTACCTACGTGCCAGCACACAAAACAGTTTCATGTCAATTCAAATAGCACTACAACCTCAGCACAACCTACAAAATTATCTCAAAATCCCAAAATACCCAGAAGCAGTCAGAAATTAGCCTCAGCCAGAATTAACAAATGAGGAGCCCGAGGCGTGATTCAAGCAATCCGCCGCTATCGGATCCCTGAATCATCAGGCTGGAAGGGCTTCATTACCCCGGGTCAAGGGACTGACTTATTGCTGACAACCTCGCTTTTAAAAGTGGCCATATCCCCAGGCTAAAAGGCTTACCGTCTGCTTTCATATGAAAATAATTGCGCATAGGCTTACAATAATGGCTTCCATAGTTCACTCACGACAGGTGTTCAACTCAGATGTATTACTCATAGTACTATTGTTCAATTTGTTTTGTTTTTATTCGTATTTAAATGCAGCCTATGAGCGGCGAAAATAGGAGAAGTGGTACACTAATGAATACATCTGAATAGACCAGCTCGACTTGACGGTTGGAACGTGCCCCTTGAAGCATGGCCTGTGCCTGTCAGCTTAAGGCATATAAATTAGCCTTAAGTGCCTGTTATTGTACTGGCATAGCTTCCAAACCAAAACAGCAATAGCAATGCTGTTTGTCAACAGCAACATAAAGACACGCATGCCCTTTTTCTTTTTAACCGACGAAAAAACAGAGGAGGTTCTCAATTCGACGCGTATATTTTTTTATGTATGACCATGACCACTCATAACTTTTTACAGAGAAGTCCGATTTTGATAATTCCTTTTTATTAACCTGGTACTGCAAATATTCTAACGTACTAAACTGAAAAAGAACAACATAAGGTATGTTGCATAACACTTTCACTGCCCATGACGCACATGGAATGTTTTCTCTGCTGTACCTAGAAACCTGCGGCGCGGCTTTTCGGGTTGCACCGCAGAGACTGGGCAGTGAATGGGATATACTTATTAAAGTTAATTTAATCATTATGGTTCCGTACCTCAAAAGGAAAAAGTACTTAACTCTTATAGGATCACTTTGTTGTTCGTCTATCCGTCTGTTCGTCTGTCCGTCTGTCCCCCTTTTCTCAGGAACGTGTGAAGGTATCGAGTTAAACTTAACATCAAATACTGAAATCCGTAACCTCTTGGAGCCGTGATATAAATAATTATTCAAAGTCAACGCACGCTCAACGCAATCACCAGTTGCAGCCATTTATGTCAGAATATTTTTAAATTTGTAAGGAAATTACAAGCACACAAAACTTTATAGGATACTTCCCGTTGACATAGAATCACAAAATTGTATAAAAAGCAAGGTCTTATACAGAACCCTCGGTGCGCGAGTCCTACTCGCACTTAATGTTTTATTTTTCTAATTTTTAATAAAGGCTCTTTTGATAATTTGCTCTAACTGCACGTTTTGAACGTACCTCTTCTAAGCGATATAGATAATTTTGTTAAAACGTTTTATAACTTGCACCAAACAAGGTCACCCTTTTCTTGCAAACTCTCTGGATGAAAAGTTCTTCGCTGACAAGCATTTTTCTGGATAATGGCATTAAAGTTACCGCTCTGACTAAAAAGGGCTTTCGGTCCGAGTTGATAAGGTCGGAGTCTGTTTACTTCTATGTTGCAGCCGTCTAAATGGAGCTATTTATTTATATTTATATTATTTGGCAGAACCTGCCAACTATGGCTTTTGAATCAAATGCCATGGGTTAAAAACCCAAGATATTACAAAATATGAAAGCGAGACCTTATTTCTCTATGAAACGCTCTGAAAGCGTAACGATAACTGCTCTAATGAATTTCTTGAACTGAATGGCTATTCAACACGTTCTAAATGAACACATTTGTGAACACAGTAGAGAAACGAAGGACAAATGCATGGCTGCAGATGGTACCTTTGACATTATGTCAAAGGTACTATATTTTGCAACTGTGTAAGTAATATTACTTACACACTTACTACTGTACTTATATAACTATGAAACGTATCCACGAATTTATTGACGTGACAACGTCTTATAATTTGATAGAGCCGGCTGCACGCACGAAAAAACATGACGTCATTTGGCGTTACCTCGCTCTGAGGCGTTCCATGTAAGGCTTGAAGTGCAAGCGAGAGCGCTCGACATCCGTCTCTCTCCTACTTGAGTGAGCGATACGTCTGCGTTGTCACGTTCAACTATCGTCAGTAAACCGACTTTACAGACAACCATTTATTTTTTGTTTGGTATATGCACGACTATGAAGTTCCCTAACACACGCAACAGGCGAGTGAATGAAGATTGAATGACAAAATGAAGTATTTCATAGACACAGTTACTTTTGCCACATAAAGATGCGAATCTGTCGACTCCCAAAATATGGGGACTTAAGAAAGTTTCGATTTTTGTCGAGCTGACATAGTAACGAGATTATTTTACATGATTTTTTTTATGAAAGAGTATTGAATATAGTGTAAGTTTACCACAATAACTCAATCTGTCTTACTTTTTATCACGAAAAACGCGTGTTATTCGGCGGGCACAAGCATGTAGCAAATAAAAAAATAAAAATAATACTTTTTTATTCAATACAATGCAGCCAGCGTCTTGGGGACGCTTCCGGCTAGTATTACGCCCCTACGTGATAAATTCAAACAATTAAACATAATGACAGTACCATGTCAATTATATTTATCAAAACTTCTTGTACACTCATATAGAAATATCAATCTGTTCCCTAAAAATAACGAAAAACATAATTTGAGTACCAGAAATAAACAAACTCGCTGAGCCCACAATTAGACTACACAAATTAAAGTATCTTTTAAAGGATAGGTATAGGTGCGCTTCCACTCCTCTAATTCTAATTCTAATTCTGTTTGGCGGGAACTGAGATCTGCACGGACATCTCGCATGGGAGTGTATTGTGCATTATCCCCCAGCCTAAACAGGCCCTAACCAGCCCAGCTCCTTGAAGTACCGGAGCTTCCACTCCTCGTGAGTGGCAAAAATTTAATAAATTTAAATAAAATTTAAATTAAATAAATTTAAACAAATTGTCAAAATCTTGCTGTGCAAAAAAAAGGCTTACCATAAAATATCAGAATATCTAGAGGAAAAAAAACTTGGGACGGGTTTTGCTCCAACTCGAAAAATAACAACTACCAGGCTAAAGGTTTCTTCGTCACTTCTTTACTTTAGTCGACATACCGAAGCGACAGAAATCAAGAATATCACTTTATTTCTGTGTCAGTGTTTGTTTAATAATTTGACCTATTTATTCTAAGTGTACATTAATTTATTATTGTATTTATGGAAAAAAGAGTTTTTTTATTGTACACTCATAAAAATATAAATCGGTTCCCTAAAAATAGCGATAAACATAATTTTAATACCAGAAATAAATATAAACTCGCTGTGCCCACAACTAGGCTACACAAAATAAATGTATATTTTAAAGGGCAATGTATACGCTTCTACAACAAAACTCCTAGTGAGTTGCAAAAATTATCAGTAAATAAATTCAAACAAATTGTCAAAACCTTGCTGTGCAAAAAGGCTTACTATAAAATATCAGATTATCTAGAGGACAAAAAAGCTTGGGACGGGTTTTGCTCCAACTCGAAAAATAACAACTAACAGGCTAAAGGTTTCTTCGTCGCTTCTTTACTTTAGTCTACATACCGAAGCGACAGAAATAAAAAAATATCACTTTATTTCCGTGTCAGTGTTTAGTTTTATATTTTGACCTTTTCTAAGTGTACATTTATTGTATTTATGGAAATAAAGAGTTTTTGATTTTGATTTTGATTTTGCACAGGTGCGTACTCTATCTACCGCACCTCTAGTCGACATACTTCAAGCAAAATGTATTGCAAGTGAATTTTTGCAAGACGTTACGGAAACGCCGTTATGCAAAAATTCACTGTGTATGACAGGTGGCTCTTGAGATTTCCTATAAAACCTATCATAAACCTCTGATGCTTCCGCCCTCGTTGCTCGCCAAAAGGCACCAGTAAACATCCACCGAAAGGTGCAATTCTGAATAAAGCGGCTAAGGGTCGCTGCCAATCGCCGCGTAGAGCGCCAGGCGACAAAGTCGCTCGTCGTCTGCGGTCGCGAGATGATGCCCTCCTAGCCAAATTCCTGCCACGGTTGCCAGTCTGACGCAGACTAGCCAGGTGCACAGGACAAATTTATAGTGCACAAGTGCTCTAAGGGTTATAAATAAATAATGGTGGACAATTCCCAAATCATCATGAGCCCCAAACTAAGTAGAGTTTGTGCTATGGATAACTGATATACTTAATACAATAGATCGTATGTTTTTACTAGGAATACATAGAAAACGCCCAGAGCATCCGTAACAGTCTGCAGATCTTCTAAATATTGGTCCCCAAAAGGGAATCAAACTGCAACGTACTGCGTCGCCCGCTGTGCCACAGAAGTCGCTCGGTTCGGGGTTGTAGTGGATACAAGTACCTATGAATGGTACGCCGGCAACTGCAAACGAGTTTCAAACTCACCTTGGTGGAAACACACGGATAGTTTCATGGTTGATCTCTGCTCTCTCGTTGCTTTGAACTCTTTGCACGAAATTCCTGATCGAAAATCAGCCTTTTTCGACGCTGTTTTTCACTGGCGCATAGTTGGCCAGCTTTGGGGCAATAGCTTTCACCAAAACAGGAATTATTAGAAAGAGTGAAAGTTAATAATTTGTTTGTAATTAGGTTATCTCTAGTACTAGGTAAACTGTCACTCAAAACTCTAATTTGCAAATAAGTACTTAGCTTCTATCCTGTTCTTTCACATGATGATAGGTACCTACTTAAGTTCGTTTAACTTAAGTAGGTACCTATCTATTTCAGAAATACCTCTAACCGTGAGCGTTTTTAATCGGATCAGTATTAAGTATCCGAAATTATTCGCTACAAGCAAACGAAGTTTGTGCTCAGGCTTCGTCTTATGACACGTTTTATTCAGAGACCTACGGTACCAGACCAAACCAAGCCTAGAGACTCAATACTCTAAGAGAAATAGTTTAAGCAACAGCTCCAAGACCTAATAAAGCAGAACGTTGGCTTGGCTCACTTGGTATCAGGTAAATGCAATCATCGCATCGTATCGCCTCAAATAATGAGCATAAAAATCATGGGTTCATCCTATCGTATCGCTCCTTATAGAGCTGCCTGCTGGCCGTATCTCGGAACATGGTCGATAAGCAAAGGCACGATCGGATTTGAAAATTACCAGAGGCTTTATGATGAGTTTCGCATACCTTACGAAAACTGCAAAAGTTTTCTATTACATACATTTAGCACCGTGCAATGTACCGCCTACTTTTCATGATATGGCAGCGATCCAATAGTTGCATACGCACTCGATTATAGTTTTCTAATAGTTTTGAGTGCTCCGTTGCATTTTCACCAACATCAAAACAGAAAGAGTTTTTTAATTTGGTTGTATGTTCTTTAGTTTTCTTAGTCGTACAATTTTGACAACTTTTATAGCGCAAGCGAAATCTTTTACTACCTATTTCGGTAATACCTAACTGACTCTAGCAACTCCGCTAATCGCCGAATCTCTGAGCATGGTAATGCATGGTGTGATTTGAAAATAAGCAGTGCATGCCCGTGCTTGCGGTTTATTTGAGGGCGCTGCAAGCCAGGCCATTGGCGAGTCTGGCGAGTCTGGCGAGGCCGGCTACGTGCGGTCAGATGGTCGAATGAATCCGAAATGGGCTGAGATTTGGGTTGCACTTTCTGTTTAGGCTCATTAAATTAGTGATTCTATTTCACTGGCGAAAGTAGGTGTTTAAACCGCTTATTTCCAGTAGTCCTGTGCTGTAGTTCTGTACACAACAACCGGTACTACTTTTGTTCCAGTTTTTCTGTGCAAAAGACAATAAACCACTGAAAATCTGTCGACTTAGAACTTAAAACAGTGTTTTTCTAACTCAGAGTAATCAACTGAATAACACAAACGATCTTAGCTGTTGCGAGGCTTTAAGGTAAGAGGGTAGTAAGAGGAGTGGTATATGAGGTTGGAAAATTTGTGAATACTGAGAGATAAACTGGTGACGTTTCCAATACTTACCCCGATGTAGTTATACTAGTTTTGAGTTTCACCAAATGGACACGTGTGTACCGGACACACTCTTGAGTCGAGTTAACAAATAACCCAAAAAGAAAATTACTCATCAATAAGTGAATTTCAGATTTTTTATAAAAATATCTGAAATTTACGATGTAAACTGAGTTTTCGTCTAAACCTTCTGGTTCAGACGTAAGGTCAGTAATGTATCCAATATAACTGAATTAGAGGGGTCGAAAACTGTCATTACAGAGGCCGCTTCTGTTACTCGTTTAAACATTGTTATTACACTTTTTAATCTAGTTGAGTTTGGTCAACACAAATGCCTCGCAAAAAATGCAACTCGATATTTTGCTTGCAGTATTGATACATCTACAATAGCACTAAAAACTTTTGTCTTTCAAAAATGAGTGTTTTGTGCACGTCGCTCACACGCACTCTGTTTACTTCGTGTTAACTCACTCGATTTTTGAGATTGCCTCCATTGTCTTGCAAGAATTTAGGGTTGGTATGGTCGCATCTAGGTCGCATTAACAAAATTGGAATTTCAGTTGAGCTTCCACCTCGTTATTGATTTCCGTTTTGTTTTTAGTAAAAATTAAGCACCGAGCTCAAAAATGGTAACTAAACAAATAGCAGATCGATGATCGCACAGTACCTATGAAGGCTGTGCTATTAGATTCTTGAAAAATTGTTTTCAGATCAAGCAAACCCATACATAGCCATCATGCATAATCAGCATCAAGCATAATCATACATTTTACCTTAAAAACTGTCGAAGTTTGACGAACTTATTATGCCACGACAACCTGAAGATGTCCCTCGTTATAAGAGATGCCAACAGAAACACATACTCGGAATAGGAAAATCGAAGTTTGGTTTTGGTTGTCGTACAAAACCAACCCTTATGTCGCTTGTATAAGATTAGCGTTTGCACGAAAACGAATCGGAAACTTCGATTTCGATTTTAAGAGTACGAGCCCAGGCTTCGATGTTAACCCGCTCATAATGAAAACCATCGTTCCTGCCCTACCGGCTGCTTGAAGGCGCCACTAGCGTTTCGGCACAGATTAAACAATTTAGATTGGTACTTACTTCGTAACTTAGGCAAGTTTCTTAAGTCTAAGTAAAATCAATGAGCACATTACTTTAGGGCAGTTAGGACTCTTGCCAAATTGCACCTACGAGCTTGGTAGGTACTTACCTAATGCATCGGTATTAGCTAAGTATCATTGCAAACAACCACTCCTGTTTCTTTATAAACCTTCTTTATAAGTGTAACAGTTACCAGGATAAAATCCGTCTTAAAAAAGGTTCTAACTCAGTCTGAGAATATAAATCATTTTAACAGATTAGATATTATTATTGATACAAAGTTGATAAAATTTTCAATTTATATCGTCTTATGTCCTAAGGTTTATCTATACCCTAGGGTTCTCTTATCATGACTTAATTAATTTTAAAAATAAGCAAGCATCGAAATGTAGAATTACCTACATATAATAAATAAAGGAAGATAATTGTTATACGAGTAAAACCAGTCTACATTTGAAGGCTCAATTTAAAAGAAAAACTTAACGAATAATGTCAAATCGCGATTTGCAATTTCACAATCTTTTGTACACAATATCCATCAGGTCCCGAGAGAAAAGCTTGAAGCAAAGGGTTCATGCATCATGGTAGGAATATTTTGCTGCTTAGGTACCTCTTGAAAACGTAATCCCACCAAAATATATACAGCGGTACTACAAAAATCACTGGTCTAACAAGCGTTTAGCTAAACAGTGTCTAAACGGTTAGACATGGGTTTAACATGAGTCTAACTTTTGTTTAAACTATGTCTAAGCCGTGTCTAACTGTAAACCATCGTAAAATGCAGTTTTGTGGTAACGTTTTTGTTAAACACGCGCTCAACAGATGTCTAACTTTTTTGTAGTATAGCTGTTAATGTTCAGGCAAAAACAGGAACTTCAATTTTTAGTAGTTTATTATCTTCTTGTATATTTTTGAAATGAAAACCTTTTCAAAATACACTTTGAACGCAACAAACATGTAAATGTTAAGAGGTCACCGAATAAAGAGGTCTCAAATTTAGGGTGGTAAAAAATAGGTGATATCGGCGGTATTTTTTTCTGCTCTGTCGTCGTCCACTTTTTAGTGAAGGTTAAAAATTATTTATTTGGGTACATACATTGCAATTTATAATATAAGTACATTGGTACTTTTATAAGCATAGAAAGCATGAAGTTTGCATTGTTCTGAATTCAAATTACTTTTTTTTCAACAAGTTGAATATGCTAACAAGGTAATAACATCTTTATTTACAAAGAAAATTACAATCAACTAATAGAAATAAATTACAACTAGTATTTACAATTTAAACAATTGAGCTAACTGCTGACAGTTCCAAACAATCTACAGGTAGTTCAACTAATCCATATCAATACGTAGTCGGAAGCGTCCCCAAGACGCTGGCTGCATTGCCCCGCTGTATGGCAATGCTGATGCGCTGCGCCAAATGTTCACTGGCTCTCGGGTCACGCGTCGCTTCGACCAGACACTCAGAGAATTTTTTAAATACCCAAAGAGCCTCGGTACCTCACGGACCTAGGGTCTCGACTCCAAGGGGAGCAAATGTATAGGCTCCGTCGAGACCTGCATATTTGCGCCTCTTGAGATCTTCGGCCAAATCTTCCGCCGCACCCGTGTGTCGCAAGTGTCTCGACGCATGTAGCGTCCCACACAAGTTGAAAAATATTCATTATTCCACATGTGAGCAAAACCCGGTTTTGTTCACTGTTTTTGAGCAGCAAAGTCACTGTTTTCGAGCGAGAGAGGTGAAAAAAAATTAAATCAAAGTCTTTTAAAAAGGCTAATTGATTGAAAAAATTGTAAACATATTGATGGAGTATGTGTGCGAGTGTGTGTAATGTACTCGTAGTTAAGTGCTCGCGTGTTGTATGTTGAGTTTAGTAGCAAAAATATATTCAATTTATCAAATGATTTAGTAACTCCTACGCCAAGTGGGCTAAACCGTGAGTAGTTTCGCCAGTCTGCCCGCACCTTTAGCCGCAGCCCGCTCCGCAGACACCGTAAAATGAATGTATAGAATACATCGTTCAATAACATTATAATTTTTATGAAAAACTACGGTGAAGTTTTCCCGATATGATTTATATTTACCAGTCTACACGTGGAAGTATTTTCTTAAAAAGTTTTTGAAAAAATGGCCAAAAAATTGGTTGTCTGTAAAGTCGGTTTACTGACGATAGTTGAACGTGACAACGTCTTAAGAAAATACTGATGGAATGGTAGCATTTGATACTCGATCAAAACATGTAAATGTACTATAGTATAGCAGCTGTCCACGCAGACGCATCGCTCACTCAAGTAGGAGAGAGACGGATGTCGAGCGCTCTCGCTTGCACTTCAAGCCTTACATGGAACGCCTCAGAGCGAGGTAACGTGACATGTATGACGGTAGCATGACGTCATGAGCGAGGTAACGCCGCATGACGTCATGTTTTTTTCGTGCGTGCAGCCGGCTCTATCGAATTATAAGACGTTGTCACGTCAAAAGCGATAGAGCCTTGAGTTTGGAAGTATCGTGACATCAACAGAGACTCATCAGAGCCTGACGTGCCTGAGTGCTGACCCATTAGAAAGCTTAGGAATGTTGACTATTTACGGCTATTCTATTTTTCAGCAATATTAGACGATGCTGCAAGAAGGTACGTTTAATTTCCGTCTACTGAAAATTCGACTAAAACAATTCGTCTAATACAATTCGACTAAAACAGTTAGACTAAAACACAATTTGACTAAAAACATTTCGACTAATGACAAGTGACCTTAATTTGACCCTTGTAGGCCTCCCACAACATTAACTTACTGCTAACGAAGCCCGTCCAACCCCCGCGAAGGGGGGGGGGGGGTCGTGGCGACTCTGTGACTGAAAGGGTGTGTATATGTATAATTGCACCCAGAGCCATTTGATGACACAAAATTTTTCGTTATTAAAACGAATTGTTTTAGTCGTTAGTCGAATTGTTACTAGTTGAAATGTTTTAGTCAAATTGTGTTTTAGTCGAATTGTTTTAGTCGAATTGTTTTAGTCGAATTGTTTTAGTCGAATTGTTTTAGTCGAATTGTTTTAGTCGAATTGTTTTAGTCGAATTGTTTTAGTCGAACTTTCCGCAAAGCTTAATTTCTGGTAATAAAAACAATCTTTGCCAAGAAAAATATACATATTTAAGTTGAATTATAATTAAGTAGCTTACCGTTTGTTATAATTAACATAATGTATTTTTATGTAGTTTTGGCTTCAGGTTCTTTCAGGCGTCGCGTCTAGACCTCTCCCAAGCGATTTATTCGTCTTACTTAGTTTTTATTTTTATTCTCGTATGCTTTTTACTTGGCGAAAGAAACTTTTAAAGCAGTTTATAACTTTTGCGACTCTTCAGAGAATATATTTTCAGTACATTTGCGCTATGTTCAAGTTTTTGCTATTTTTATTGAGTTGAATTAGATTTTCAGTTACTACAAATGATCAAGTCTTGTGAAAACTGCTGCCTACCTGTAGTAATATTTATAAATTATATATTAAACAACAGATTAGGTAATATTCGTTCGTAATTTATATACGGAAAACAGAAGTTGCTGTGCAGCAAAGTAAAACAATCAGATAATTGCTAAATCAAAATGATTTAGTCGATGTTTGTCTGGGTACCTACATAAATTACACCAGCTTGCTCGACACACGATATCCCTGTCAGAGAGACCATAGTTCTCAGACAGACGCCAGTGGCGGCGTACATGAGCGTAGTAATACGCTCATGTACGCCGCCAAGTTTACGCTGCTGCCTGTCAGTCTGTGCACCTGTCCGTCTGTATACAATCCCTTGTGGTGCTTCCTTTTCAAAAACCTGTGTACAAACACTGACTATAGAACTCACAGATAAAACTTTTCATCTTCTAACGCTTAAAACATTTTTTTTTATTCAGGCAGAAAACATGTCGGTTTTTTTTCTGCGAGGTTGATTTAAATAAAACGAAAACCTGGCTTCAATAGTAAACTTCAATAGTAAGGGGTAGATTTTTGGTGCATCTTCTTGATTAGTTTTCTAATGTCATATACTTATCAAAATAGGTAGGGATGACGAACCAAAATAGATAGGTGAAAACCTATCTGTGAACAAACTTTTACATGATAGGAATTAAATTAATGATAGGAAGGATAGGAATTTAACATGATAGGAATATTGAATATTAAATATTCATGAATATTGAATATTCATGATAGGAATTTTACATCTGTAGTCGTCCAGTAAGTTTGTTTATTATTCTTTTTAATCGCTTTTTGGGAAAAAAATTAATAATTCATCAGTATTTTTCTATGTACTCGTATATTATTATGTATATCAGTTATCTAGTACCCATAACACAAGCTCTGCTTACCTTGGGGCTAGATAATGTTGTGTGAATTGTCCAGCATTATTTATTATTATTATTATTATTTATTTAGACATAGTAACTCATTAGATTCGCTGTTAATTTCCTGAATGTTGTTAAAATAAAATACTTACTGATATAGAATTTTAACGATCAAGTGTAACATAACATACGCACTATAATAAACAAAAACTGTAACATAATGTGTTCCTAGGTTCCTACGGTGAAATGAATAGAACTGTCTGTTTTCAGGACGCAAGCAGGTACTACACGCACTTGGCCGGTTTATTTCAATAATATTTCCCCGTGGTTCTTTCCTTACCACCCTTACTTTCTATAATCCCATAGAAACGCGAGCTCGGCCGCGGGCTGAAAAAGCGAGTATATAATAATTTTAATCTGTATTATAGCGTGAACGGAGTGCTTTTCAGAATTCCGCGACGCGACGGGCGACACAGCTTCCGGCACGTGATCTCGTTAGCGCCTCGAATCATCCAAACATAATAGGTATATCTATATCTATAGGTATACGTATACATGTATCTAAATATAAGTACCATCCAGTCTTCTTAGAGAGGTCTTTCCTTCAGGACGAGCAACGTAGGTAGAAACAAAAAAATACTAGGTAAAACGTCTAAAAGAATCTCAAAACAGGGAATGAGACATTGGTTTTCTGAAAACAAATCGGTCAAAAATAGTTTGACCAGTTTTTCTGAAGCAGGACTGGGTCCTGCGTCATAGAATTAGGATATGGAACTGGGTGCTATGGCGCTCCTTATGGAAGGCCAAGTCCTGCTGTGGACTAGTATAGGCTGATGATGATGATGATGATGAGTAAAAAGACCATACTGAAAAAAGGGCGCTATGACTAACCCAAAAAAGTTTGTCAAATTAAAATGGCATTCTTACACACAGCATAGACCATGAATAGTGTCATGACCAACTGCTGGACGTGGCCTCCCACCCCCCTCCTCTTGAATGAAAGAACCCTATTGACCTGAGATTTCTGTGGTGAATAGGTTTTTTTTTTCATTTTGGACACTGCTACATTGTGCATATTAAAACAGAATCAATTTTGTTACAAACTTCTATAACATTAAAAAGTTACTTCATTAATAGATTTTATAAAACACAGCCAGCGAGAGTGATGTCTTAAAGCCCATGGCATATTAGTTATCTGTCGATGGTCAGAGACGTGACATGAACCTTCATTAGAAACAATAAATAGTCCAGATAAATCTTCCCGCAGACGTGCTACCATATTGTATACCAGGCTTAGCTTTCCGTTATCGTGGAGGATTTCAGTGTAATAATTACTGAACTAATCACAATCATGTTTAGCTCTGTGTAAGTGGCTGACTGGGCACACCATTTGATAGGTTCCAATTATTATCATTATCATTACGTTAGGTTGTAAGCTGATTGTGGGCAAAGATTACCTAACAAATACCTAGGCGTAATTACAGATAGTTTGTATACAGGGCTATTGGTAACTCACGGACACTACGTGAACTTGTTCTAACCATCATCAATAACACGTTCATAATGACGCCAGGTGTGAATTTTGATTATTTTTTGGAAACCACAATATTATAAATTAAAAAAAAAACACGTTGGTCTGGCACCCAATGATTTACTAAAGACTGATATCCCACAGCCACACCTATTGTTAATTCAGGGTTGAGCTATTTATAAGTTTAGTTTCAAATAAGGGGGCTTTATTTGAAAGACCTAAAGAAAAGATTTTAAAGAACGTTAATTGAATGGAAGGGGTACCTAATATCAATACCAAGTTTAAGAATTGATCCTTTCATCTTCACAAACGTGTTCGTACTGATGAGCAGAACCTGCAATTCACGTAGTGTCAGTAAATTACCAATAACCCTGTATAATACGTGTAAATCACAAAATTTTTGCTTACATCAGCGCAGTTTAGTCTTTTTTCACATTTACGAAAATATTTTTAAAATTCGAGTGAACTGATTTGCATCTTTTCCTAATATCTTGTGTAGCTTGATGAAATTATCAAGGAAGAGTTGGTATGATTGTAATATTGTGTAGAGGGGCTTCCTCAGCCGTAGAAGTATGTGTACCTACTGATAAGGAAACCTACTACACACAGATTTCTGGGCCCTAGGTTCAATTTAGCTCACCAATTTCAGCAAATTGTCACAATACATTGAGCTGGTGTTCTTGTAATAGATTTACAGAGGCACCGGGCAATGGGCCCGATGTCTAGCGCGCTAATCCAATATTGGGCCACAATCTACGGCCAGACTAGTATAGATTGCTTTGCAATCACCTAAGGGGGTAACTACACAGTGGAATCAGAATCGCTTGATCACTTAAATCCATCGAGACTATGACATAGTCTAAGACATAGTCACACATTGTGTTCTATATAAATATTAACTGTGTTGTATTTAAATAGTAACTTTAACTATAAAAAAAATAGGAATGTTTCCTTTCAGTAAAACTTCCTATCTTCAATATTTCTAGTACTTGCACTAGATGTCCCATGCCCGTGTGACATCCTGTAAATAACTCGTTTCTGCCACGGCTTTGCACGCATTTCCGGAATATAAAGTAGCCTGTAGATTACGTTATTCCAAGTCTACAAAAATCTAATTATTTTTCTAAAGACACGTTTTAAGGTTTACACCTGTTCAAAAACTCAGCCCGATATGTTTAGTAGTTTTTGTGTGAAGCAGTAACAAAGATACATATATCCAAACTTTTGCATGTTAATATTTGTGTAATTCATTATTTTAGTTCCGAAGTTCAGTGTAGCTACGTACTCTGATCTCGTAGAGCTACGTTGTAGCTCGTTACTTGTCAATGCTACGCCGTAGCTCATTCGTAGCCATTGCTACGCCGTAGTTCTTTCATTATATTATACTAGTGTATGCCCTCGGCTTTGCACGCGTTGTTTCTATGGAAACGTTTAAAGGTTATTTCTATCCTACGGGAACTGATTTATGGGATAAAAAGTAGCCTGTGTTTGGGATAAAAGTAGCTTATGATTCCAGGATTAGAATTACCTATATGCAAAATTTCAGCCCGATCCGTTTAGTAGTTTTAGAGTGAAGAGGTAACAAACATCCATCCATCCAAACCTTCGCATTCATAATATTAGTGTGATTACTGGGATTTTATTTATTATTATGTTTCATTCATAGCTCATTCGTAGTCAGTAAATCATTTTTCATAAATGATAAATCATTTATTTACCGAATATATATAGCTCATTCGTAGTCATTGCTACGCTGTAGCTCATTCGAAATAAATTTAGTTACTGGGCTGTTCTATCAGAGCTGTGTCTCTCCTATAAATTAGACTAGAATTGGCTGAATTCTCTTAGTTAATAGCATCGGCAGGTTTAATTAAAAATGCCAATTTCATTCTTTTGGACAAGCAATGTTCAGTAGGTTGTTCGGCTAATTTATTTAGGTTTCGACTCCTTGGCGGATTGGGGAGAACCCATCTTGATGTTGGAAGTTACGGGTTTGATTTGTGGGCGAAGGTCGCTTGCGACGCGAAAGGTTGCGGGTTTGATTACCGCCTCTGGGCAAATGTTTGTACGTGTAGATATTTGTTTCGGGTGTTCTGGGTGTTTTCTATGTTTAATAAAAAAAAATCAGTGTAGTATAATGGTTTTTCTAGCACCTGCCCAATACGAAACTCTTTCTTGCTTCGGGCTTCTTAGTTTGGGATGGTGTGTGAATTGTTCAGCATTATTTGTTTATTACATCCCTAGACAAATTGATATTAGCTTCAATGACGGTTTCCAGTCCCTTGAGTAAAAAAAAATGTTTTTCTCGTTTGCTTGCTGTCCGAAATTTTTTGGCAAGGCTACTGATGACAGCAATTATTAAACGACATCAATCAATAGTGAATTTACTCTTGGACAACCTCCAAGGGTATAATAATTCGTTTCACATTTAAATTTGTGCGTTAACTGCATCGGAATCGGGGCGTACGGAGCGTAAGGATTTATTACTATGTATCGATTTCCGTGGTACAGGTATAATGTAAATACTGACGCCACGTACGCTGCAGTTCCGATCGGGTGAAATTCTCAATTTAATTGACTTAAATTTTCCATTGTTTTTTTATTGCATACTATATACCTAATACGATATTAATACCACGCCAGCAATAACACCGGAGGTAATCCGATCTCCGTCATTTGCGAAATAGCAAATATGCGCACATTGTTATTTCCTCTACTACGAGTTTCGCCACTCTATTACGTTTAGAGATTTTCCTATAAATTGCACTCATGAAATCAACTACCTCATTACCTTATTAGTTTTTGCACGCAGTTTCACCCGATTTTTACCAGGATTAAGTAGCCCCTAATATTATATAGGTCTATCAAATAGGTTATTAAGCTACTAGCCTACCTATTTGAAGTAGAACTACATCTGTGCAAACATTCAGTTCGATCTGTTCAGTAATTTTACCGCTGTCTTCGGACACACATGTCACAACTTCAGGTTTCCACAAATTTTTGCCTATAAAATACTAGCTTCTGCCCGCGGCTTTGCACTTGTAGCATATGTCGCTGTGATACCATCTACCTCCCTGGCAAATTTCATTAAGATCCGTTCATCCGTTTAGACGTGAAAAAGTAACAGACAGACAGAGTTATTTTCGGATTTATAAAACTACTACCTTCTGCCCGCGGCTTCGCACGCGTATTTTCGGTATAATAAGTAGCCTATTATCCAAGTTAGGCTTTGCTCTAAACGTACGCCATATTTCATCGTGATCTGTTCAGTAGTTTTGGAGATCCTAGGTAACAAAAATGTAGATTTCACAAACTTTCGGCTTTATAATATTAGTAGGAAGTAGGATACAGGGTTGCTGGTAATTCACTGACGCTGACTGAACTGCAGGTTCTGCCCATCACCACGAACACGTTTGTGAAGACCCTCCCCCCCCTCTCGCCAAATAGGACAAGCGGATGATGATGAAAATAAATAAACATTTGGATAAAACTCATAGTAGAGGTCACGTGCTCATGTTATCTCGATGCTAATCGCGTTTGGTATCGAATTAGCTGCCTATTGTCTCGCTGAATGCATTTTGCTTTCTGCATTTATTGGTGGATCAATTTGTTATATAATTCTTAACTTTTGGGCCGGACGATGCTGTGTTCAATTGTCCTGAGCTCTGACTGCAGGGAGTAGATCTAGTATAGTATCGTCTCTAGGACGAGGAGGAGACGTTCCATTGAAAGAAAAAGAAAAGAATATCGACCCACGCACTCAGCATTCAATATTTTTAACCCCTCTTTTTGTGTCGGGGGGGGGCGACACAAAAAGAGGGGTGTCATAAGTTTGTCGTGTCTGTCTGTGTATCTGTCTGTGGTAGTGTAGCTCCCATACGGATGAACCGATTTTCGTTTAGTTTTTATCTGTCTATCTATGACAGATAAAAACTAAACGAAAATCGAAAATTTTATCCCGAGTGTTCTAAGCCATGTTTCATGAAAATCTGTTCAGCCAATAAACGTCGGCGGGTTTTTAAAATTGTAATTTTGTCTTATATAAAAGACTAGCTTATGCCCGCGGCTTCGCACGCGTATTTTTGGTTTAATAAGTAGCCTATTATCTACGCGTACGCTTTGCTCTAAGCGTATGCCAAATTTCATCTAGGTCTGTTAAGTCGTTTCGGAGATCCTAGGTACGAGTAACAAAAATTCAGATTTCACAAATTTTCGGCTTTATAATATTAGTAGGATAGCTAATTATTTTCTAATTTTATTCTATGCCCGATGGCCGATGGCTCGATGGAATCCAACAAGACTTAAAGGCAATTGGAGCGACCGGCTGCCACAAAAAGCCAAGAATAGATCCTATTCTTGGCTGTATAGAGAAATTTACTCGACCAGACCGAGGCCCAGCCGCCGCTCTAGCGTCACGGTGATGATGATGATGATTATCATTTTGCAACTTCTGCCCATGACTTCATTTTTTGCATTTTTGTTTTCTAATTATTCGTTCCAAATCTAAATTTAGAAAGAATAATTCAAGTCAACGACAAAAGATTGAGCCAACGACAAAAGATAGAGTCAACAATAAAAAACCACTTTCAACGAGCGTTTTTGTGTAGCTGTTGATTTTTACCTAGCTAATATCTATTTTTTTCCTGTACCTTCATACATAATGTAGAACTGTCAAAAGTGTAAGTTGAAGAAAAATCGAAATGTTGACTGTCACAGTGAGTAATATCTTGCATTACAGCGGCTGGCCTGCCGCCAGAATGTAAGCCCACAAATAGCTATGATCAATGCCACCCAGAAGATTCACTATTAAAATAAATTATTATTTAAAAAAAAAATATTATCTCGAAGGGACTTCGCATCATTCGTGAGGGTTCGAAAAAAATAGGTAAATGATCGCCGCGCGTGGTCGCCGCCGTGGAGTTGTCGCTAGACTTAAAACATCCAGAACACCATGAACAAATATCTGCAGATCGTACAAACTTTTAGAAATGTTCTGCAGGTGGCGCTGCTGCCCTTTCGCGAATTTCACGAGCAACGGAACTTTTAACATATCGTGTTTTAGACAGACGGAAGAGGTGGAGTATAGGACATAGCACACACATTCCACCCCGCAGCCTCACACCATAATAATAGGCTTTTAAATATTGGCTCTTTAGAAAATTTTTACAGTGACAGTATGAAATAGGAGCCAGCGCGCAGGAAGCGAGCTTGCCGCAACCTAGGCATTCGTTGGTTGAAGCCGTGCTTACTGCAAGCTTCAATCGAGTGCCCCGCGAGCTTGAAACAAGTTGTATGAGACATTTCAACATCCATTTATTTAAACCTAATACGTAGAATCTTACAGTCTACACCAAATGCTTAGGTGGGTACTATCATATCCTACTATCCTACTTATATTATAAAGCCGAAAGTTTGTGAAATGTGAAATTTTTGTTACCTAGGATCTCCAAAAGTACGGAACAAATCAAGATGAAATTTGGCGTACATTTAGAACATAGCCCAACTTAGATAATAGGCTACTTAATATACCGAAAATACGCGTGCGAAGCCGCGGGCAGAAGCTAGTCTAGGATATAAACTAATCAAAACTAAGATACAATCTAAGAGGCATATAAATAGAAGCTGCAGGGGATCATTAAGCAGATCTACATGTTGGAACAGACACCCGAAGCGGTTTGGGAGTCTTCATTAAATGAATTTCCCTGTAGAGATAAAACCATTCTAAAATGAACGCCAGTTGTATGACGTTTAGGTGGAGGGGGCGTGCATTTTTAGAATGGTTTATCTCTACCTACGTATGTCCTGTGATTATTAACCCTTCTGCGTGCTATAAGGCCATGACTATGTTGCGAAGAGACTCCATGACCATGAGCTGGGCTGCATGAGCCGCGGCTCGCGCTGAGTTATGGCCGTCATGCGAGAACAGAGCCGTCACTTGCACGGGATCATTTGTTAACGCCATCTTGTTTCGGGTGGAGGAAACACAAGGAAAATACAGAAGTCGGTTTTAGAGAGTAGAAATAAATAAATCTGCCCTTAATTAATAATAATGTCCTCATAGCCGAATTTCGACCACGGCGGCCAGTCTCAACGGAGATTGCCCGATGCACAGGACATATTATAGTGCACAAGTGTGTGCGCAAACACAGGTGCACTCTCTATTCCCTCTCTCTCATAATCCGATGGGACGACAGATCGACACGACGGGGAGTGGTCAGGCGCAGGACCAACGGCTGAACGTGCTTTCCGAGGCACGGGGGTGTAACACCGCCAACTTCCTAACTCCGGGCTGCTACTGTGAATTTTCCCTCCTAGAAAAACCCCAATAACAACTATTGGCCCGACCCGGGATTGGAACCCAGGACCTCATAAACGGCGATTGAACAAGCTGACCGTTAAACTAACGAGGCAGATAATTTAATTGTTCTTAATCATGTTTTGGTTAAACAGTGTTTTTTATCATGTAGAAGAAATAAAACGATTCTTAGCCAAAGCAACACTTTTGATGGACGATTTTATGTAGGTACCTGTGTGGGTATGAATTAAATACGGACAGGACAATTTAACATTTTATTTTATTTTGTCAATATTTAATTGTGAAAAAAAAGCAGAAATATAGCAGGAAACTGAATAAGACATACCAAACTAGCGACTTATTATGATAAGTCACACTTCAAGTTGGTAAGCAATAAAAGTAAGTAGGTACCTTATAGTATGTATGTACATAGGTACATTGTGATCTACTTCGTAAAATATTCAAAATACTACCTACAAAAATGGATCTTGTCGAATTCCCGGTTAAAAAAAAGATAAATAAAGTAAATCGAATCGCCAAAGCATCCCTTTCCAACCTTCCGATAAAATGTGTATCTATTTACAGGTCTAAGAAAAATCAATCACTTAGGAATCTACACTTTGTAGATGGAAACTGTTGTGTCCTCGGCCGTAAATAACAAACCCACTGAAAAAGAAAAATCAACCATCGATTGCCTCGATAGAAAGCCATTTCAACAATAACACAGGGTGATAAGAACCGAATTATAGAATGGGTTTTAAAATAATAATAATAATCCAGCCAGCATCAAGCAAAGTAACCGGAAATTGTGTAATGGTATAAGATAAATGATGTTGGTACTTATTACATATAGATATTATTACCCAACTCTTCCCGCGGGTGTCGTAAGAGGCGACTAAGGGATATCTACCGGGGGCGCGCAGCAGCGCCCCCTGCAGAATAATTCTACCAACGAACTGCGATCCCCAACCCGCATGCCCAGCGTGGGGATTATGGGCATTACCCCCATGAGATAAAAGCCAACAAGGCGCTTATCAGGGGAGGACTGCGTCCAGCAGTAGACCAATACAGGCAGTTGAGGTGAGATATTATATTTTATATTATTTTTAGAAACCACCCAGAACACCAAAAAAAAAATTTAACGATCGTACGAAAAACATTTGTCCCGAGGCGGGAAAACTATATATTTAATAAACGCATGGTTACAACTGGACATGCGACCCCATACATCATTCCATAAAATTAGAGCAAAGAAGTCTAAAGCAAATAAAAGAACCAGAAAATTTGTACAGAAGAACTTTTTGTGACTCAGCTTGTTGCTCTCACACAAAAACCAAGGGTAGGCAAGCACAGCGTTTGCTGTTTAGGGTAGAATTTATGCGTTAGAATAGACAACAATTGCATAAACATTATATTGCGTACAGCGTTTGAAATTAATTCCTACAACTTCATAAACAACATGAATAGGCTATAAAAGAAAAAACCTATTCTAGCATAGACAAAAAATCACTTAGCGGGGCGGGTTGGTTCATATTGTACATTTCTACTCCTGTATTTTCTTACATGGTGTTCTTATTCACTTCTCAGAATTTTCAATTTATTCTAAAGGTGCCCAAGTGATTTAGTACTTACCTCCTGTTGATTCATTCATAATCGGAATTGTTGTTTCTCCGAGATGTTTGTTTGAGTTATGAATATGACAATAGGATTCGCAATTTCCGCGCATTTCAACATTTATTGGGTTTTCTAAGTTGAACTTAAGCTCCATTGAGAACTTTAGGTCCATTGTTACTTGAATAAAAATAACAAGTTCCTACATACATAATTATTATTATTTTTACTTATTTATTTGAAAACAATAAAAAAACCTACTTGGTCCCCGCTTTTTCACTTTTTACCGCAAAATGAAATAAAAACCTTCATAATTTCGTTCAAAAAACTAACGGAATCTAGACGAGTGTTTTGACACGCCATTCATCAAAATACCTATTTTCACCTAACTTTGAAGTAATCAAGAGTTCCTGCCAACCACATAGATTTGCTCGAAAAACATCGCGGGTAACAAATAAATAACGCTGGACAATCCACACAGCACATTTTGCGACAGCGTGTTTTTTTTAATTTGCGTTTTTAAATGACTGTGCCACCGCCAAAACCGACCCCACGTAGGTTAGACCAGTTTCTACTAGGAAATTATATTATTTATACAGACTGTAGTATTGTATTTCTGGGAATTCTAAGCTTTGTCTCATAGAGTAGACTCCAACTGCCAAGCGCCTGTCAATTACTGTCACACCTTCGTCGCGGTGCGAGATAGATCACCGGCCCGGGGGAACGGCAACTGTTGAGGCATTCTACTTGGTTTTAATAACGTGCTTTATAATAAGAGCGGTTTCGCACTGCATGCTATCCGAATCCGTAACAATACGTTCTGAAGTAGTCATATAATTATTTTAATGGTAGTTTACGCACTAGATTCGGTTACCGTCATTGGTTTTTTTTTGTACCGCTAAGGTGGCAGACAAAATAGCGGTCCGCCTGATGGAAAGCAGTTTCCGACCCTTTAAATGTCTTAGAAGACCCGATTTGAAAAGCCCTAATGTTGTAGTTCGGAGGGAAAACCTATCTCTCGATTTTTAGATTTCTCACCGTCGTCGTACGTGAGTCTCTAATAGTGACCGGGCAGAAGTAGTCGTAGTACTCTTTGAATGAACGCTTGTGCAATGTGTCCGATTCAAACCCAAGTTATTAGATATGCTAAAAATGAAGCCCTGAAGTGTGCTTGAATATGGATCAGAGTGGTGAGTCTTTTGACGGTAGTAACGAGACGTGACCGTTACATCTTCTTCTTCCATACAATTAGGTACAGCGCCTCTATCGTGCGGACCGGGAACTACGGTAATCCCACACTAAAAGGAGACGTCGCGATCATGTATCGTTACTAACGTCAAATAGACTTACCCCTTTGAGATCGGATTAGTGCGTAAGCAATATCCGAATTCGGTCCGACACTTTTTAAACCCCAACGCAAAAAGAGGGGTGTTATAAGTTTGACGTGTCTGTCTGTGTATCTGTGTATCTGTCTGTGGTATCGTAGCTCCCAAACGGATGAACCGATTTTCGTTTAGTTTTTTTGTGTCATAGATAATTTTATCCCGAGTGTTCTTAGCCATGTTTCATGAAAATTTGTTCAGCCAATACGCGACGCGGGTTTTTAAAATTTTTATTTGTCTTGTTTAAATTTTTAGATTCTAGATTCCTATTTTCACGGGTTCGGATCGAATGCAGTGCGAAAGCTCTCTAAGACATATAGACGATAAAAAGAAATAAATAAAAGAATTTGAATGGTTGACTGATGCAGTGACAGCGTCGTAGAACGCACTCTTGGCTAGGGTGTGCCCCATAAGATTTTCTTGCGATATAACGAAGAAATGGCGGCAAAGATAAAGAATAATTTATTTGCTTCGACATAATGTTGGATACAGTTGTAGATCTTAAATATATTAGATGTTTCAATTAGGTTCTACCTTATTTATTCACAAAGAAAATTATACTAGTATTTACAATTGAAACAATTGAGCTAACTGCCGACTGTTGCAAACAGTCTACAGATAGCTCAACTGATCCATATCAACACCAGTCGGACGGAAGCGTCCCCAAGATGCTGGCTGCATTGCCACGCTGTATGGCAATGCTGATACGCTGTGCCAGATATTCACCATTTCGATTATTATTACTTACTAATAATAATCGAAATAATATTCACAAAGAAAATTACAATCGAATAATAGAAATAAATTAGAACTAGTATTTGTGTTGTATTCTAGTAGTTGTATACGGGTGCGGCGGCAGATTTGGCCGAGGATCTCAAGAGGCGCAAATATGCAGGTCTCGACAGAGCCTACACATTTGCTCCCCTTGGAGTCGAGACCCTAGGTTCGTGGGGTAACGATGCTCTTTGGGTTTTTAAAAAACTATCTGAGCGTCTGGTCGAAGCGACGCGTGACCCGAGAGCTGGTGAGTATCTGGCACTGCGCATCAGCATTGCCATACAGCGTGGCAATGCAGCCAGCGTCTTGGGGACGCTTCGGACTGGTGTTGATATACTTTTGTATTTTAAAGATGAAATAAATGACTTTACGGTGTATAGCTCTAACAGGAGATGGTTATCAGGTGTACCATCTCATGTCTTTCAATAACAAGTGTGAATTATAAAATAATAACATGGAAAATAAAGTAAGAGCAAAGCGTTCATTATAATTATAATAACCTTAAAAGAATCGAGCTTTAGGATTCTTCGTACGTTTTTTATAGGTCTTTCTCGACTTACCGTGATGATGTTCTATCCTAGCCAAATTTCGGCCACAGCAGTCAGTCTAATAAACGGAGACCAGCCATGTACGCAGGACATTTATAGTGCACTAGTATGTCCAGAAACACAAGTGCACTCGCCATTTGTGTGAACAAATAGCCGCAAAAGTTCGCCCGTCCCATCGGGTCATTAAAGTGATCGAATGACCCGATGTGTCGGACGAACCTACACGACCGGAGGGGGCACGGGGGTATAACACCACCAGCTTCCTGAGACCGAGCTGCTAATTTTGCTAGATTAATTCTGACGGCTAGGGTAGACTTTGTTTGGACCGACGCAATTTACCAACTTACCACAAATAACCCATTACTAAGGCAGATAAGTTTTAGGTAACTATTCAATTGCCAAAATCAGTCACGAACTTGTCAAACTTGGTTATATTAAAATCCATAATCACCATCTTCGGTTTTGGTTTAAAGATATGTATTCTCAAAAAATCTTCCGCGCATCAACAATTTTTTTTAAAAGAATCGTGAAACTTCAAGCAAACTCAAAAGAAAAAGCGAGTTTTGGTGTTTTATCTGTTTCATTTAGTAATTTCACGGACGGAGGCAGTCAGAGTTTAACTGGCTGTTACAATCTTGTGCTTCAACTTTCAAGAGCTTTCGAAGAAAAAAGAAGCTTTTGGTGTGAAATGAAAATAACTTGTTGAACTTTCACAAAAGTAAAATCTTTTTTGTTTTTGTTGCTTTGTGCACACAATGTTCCTAATTTTATCCGGTAGTAAAATTCGTACAAGTGAGTGGCCAATAAGCTACATTTTGAAAATGATTTAGAGCCTTAAAGGTAGAAAGATTCATTAGAAAGCGCGGAAACGATAAGATAAGATAGTTATCATTTTATGTATTAGATACTTGAATCATGTCGCATGACATTTATGTAGATACAATGTACCTATACCTGGTACACATGGTATTCCTAAACTTTCGTCCTCACCTCAACAACCTATTGGCCCACTACTACGCAGGCCTCGCCTGATAAGCGCCTTTTAACCTCACATTTGTGTTAACCCTTCCCTCACATTTGCGAAAACAGGGCTTAGAAAAATTGATTTTCTTCTCTCAGTTAAAACTTTAAACTCAAGGCCGTTGCCTAGGCACCAATTATCTAGCTAGAATTTAAAAAGGCCTCAACATATTTACATGACCTTTTCATTTATCACTACCCGGTATGATGATAAAACTACTTGCCTGGCAATTACTAGGTTACATCATGTTTATTTAAACTAATCGTTTTTTTTTATTAAAGTAACATTACTTTCAAGGAAGTAGCGGGAAGTACCTGGTCCAGAATAGCAAGGGACAGGAGTAAATGGAAAAGCTTAGAGGAGGCTTTCACCGCCAAAGGCGGTCCTTACCGGACAAAAAAATGCTCCGTTAATGTAAATAGTTTAGTTATAGTTTAGTTTAGATAAAGATTTATGTATAGGTACCTACTTTAAGCTTTAGCTGGTAAAGAAAAAAAAAGCTTTTTTTATTTTATTTATTTTATTTTAACATTACTTTCATTACCTGCCTTACTTTAATAAGCTTGTCGCACACCTGGAAAGCACCGCTGCAGCACAGCACATATATGTGCATTCAAATCTGGGCAGTAATGGGCACACTCATAACATTTACATGAATTTTATAGGTACCGACAGCATCAATAGGTACCGACAGCATCAATAGGTACCGACAGCATCAGTTGACAGCTCGCGGACCACTCGTTTGAAGCTTGTGGAAAGCCATTATCTCACTGTCAAATCTATGTAAAGACAACGTGTAAGCCCATATTTGAAGGCACGTTTTTGTGTTATGTAGTAGCGGTATTGGATAAATGAGCGCAGAGCTTTAAGTTTAAATGTTTTTCACTAAAAATCATGTTCACTTTATTATAAAGCTATAGACTCTATAGGTCTATAGTGTAGAAAATTCGTTGATTTGATTCAATTCGATTAACGTGTGGTCTAAAACCACAATATTTTTTAAAGTTACACAAAGTAAGAAAATACACAGTCCATTCCTATTTTAGTCCATTATAATATGCTGGTACCAACAAAAATCTTTAGCATACAATTCCTTCCACATTTCTTCATCTCTTGATATAATATGGATATTACTATCTTCTCTTGCAAGAACTCTGACTTTAAATATCAGTGATTCACTCCTGGGTTTTATTTAACTGGCTTTCCCCATTATCTTACTCACCCAGGATCCAGGTCAAATGTAATGTATTTTATTAATTATTTTAATTTACGATATGTTTTTGTTATAGTTTACTAGCACCCTGCTCCGGCTGCACCCGGGTTATTGACCTGTGTAAACTAAAAGATCTTTTAAGAGGTATAATTCTGTAATACATTGTTTCCTTATATAACTTATGGTCGCCAGCATAGCGCCCCAGTCGGCATGTTCAACAAACATCGTCATATTTCAGCCAATTTACAGACTTGTTGTCAGTAGTATGATGGATGATGAATAAGATGATGTTGTCCTCCTAGCCGAATTATGATCTCAGTGGCAGTAATAAAAGTAAAATTAATTTCGAATAAATGTCGTGCGAAACTATAAAATAACAGTAATAAGTAAAATTAAAAGTCAATAAAATATAAAAAATAAATTAGTTAATATTTACATGTCAATAACTCATGGACTGTATAAAGTTACGTGTGAGATTTAGATTTATTTATTTAGCAACCAACGTGATTTAAATAATCAAATTACATTTGTTACGTAAGCTTGAAAATTATATATTTATTGTATAATAATAAAAATGATTGTACGCGTATAAAAAATAATCAAATAAATGAATTGAATTAATAAGGTAATACAATTTTAAACATAACGGGCATTTTTCATTCATCACTATTTTCATGGCATTAGCACTCGTAAAACCTCAGGCATACCAACATTATATTCTTCGATTCATCTGCGAAGACATCGCAGTCTGAGCTGTCAAGAAGTCTGTTGAGGGCAGTGAGGGTGCGTGGCGGTGGAGAACTGGTACGAGCAACGGTTCTGCTGAATGGCACAGAGAAAAGTCTATGGTTGCTGTTGCGAAAGTAGTTTTTTGGAAGGTAGACACGAAAGACAAGATTGTGTAAAGCAGGTGCGTCGATCATACCATGACGCACCTTGTACATTGTTGCCGTCTGATCGTACGCTCTTCTAGTTTGTAGAGAGTTGTACACAAGACACCCTTGGAGGAACTTTTTTGGGTACATGAATGGATAATACCCTAAAACTCGCTTGTACAGTGTTACGAGCCATTTTTTTAACACTTTACTAAATAACATAATTGTCCTAAAATAGATTTTGCAAATTACGTAAAATAGTTCCTCTCTTTCCGCTTCCGCAAGGCGTTAAATATATGTGGAGGAAACGAAAAAATCATTGTCAATACAACTCATGCTTATTAAATTTTATTTAATAAGTTTATTTAGCACGAGCCATACAAAGACTTAATAGACCTTAAGTGGCGCAAAACAGAAAGTTTTAGAAGAAGGGGAAGTGTAGGGGGAGGCCGTTGCCCAGCAGTGGGTCGTAGTACCTCGTAGTACGTCGTGATACCTACTCTCCTAATAATAGTACAAATTGTTTAGTTCTTGTTTAGCCTTAGTATTGGTAAAAACTATTAATTCTGATAAGGTGTCCGAGTTATCAAAATAATAACAACATCAGTAGAGTTCTTGTTAATTTTATCTGCAACTGAAAATAAAGCCTATCATTTTTTTATTGAACCTGAGGTCGTTTAGATAAATTAACGAAAAATATAATAAAATATTAGGCATTATATATTATTTGATTTTTATTAGTAAATTTACCTATTTTGCAGATCTGGTCAAGTGGCTTAACCCTTGTTAGCTATAATGTGATGTTTTTACAAAACTATAAAATTGACATAAAATTTCTGAATATTTAATTGTTATATATTAAAGGCCAAATAGTAAACCCTATTTACGGTAACAACTCAGGATCATGCTCTATACAAAATCAAAAAAATTATCAAAATCGGATAAAAACTACAGAAGAAATTTATAACAAACATAATTATGTAGAAGAGCAACTTAGCTTGGTTCTAGATGAATATGAATGATGTGTATTCACACATATTTCATATTCATCTAGAACCAAGCTAAGTTGATTTTGTCTAGCTTTATAAGTAACTAGTTTATGCCCGCGGCTTCGCACGCGTCCTTTCTATAAAAATGTTTAACCCTTAATTACTCGCACGGGGTCAACGCACATTTGCGCGCTAAAAAATAATACTTTGGTTGGTCAGAACGCGCTCACTCCAACAGTAGCTTCCTAGTTCGCACCAAAAATGATTTTTAGGGACAAACAGGACGTCAGAGACTATGCACCCGTCGCTGCACTCTTAGTGCATGACCCCGTGCGAGTAGTTACGTAACTTTTTTTGTTCGAGGTAAGTGAATCTATTATTGTTATTTATCAAATATGTGGAACCTATCATGTAGAAAGAAGAACAAAAAAGTGGCCTCTAAACATATTCTTTCATCTTTTGAATGTTGTGCATAAATGCACCTGTTATACATAGGGCAAATACAAGCAACATTCCTACCCATGTGAGACGCCATTTCCTGGGACAGCTTGCAGCAGAACTAGTTCAAGATCACCAAAAACAACGGGTAAACGTAAATGCAACGCCAAACATTATAAAAAAACAACTAGTGAACAGTGTCCGCCCTGGAACCGACCAGGCCGATCGACAGCCAAGCATGGTAAATGCAATATTTGCCCGGAGCGTCGATAGAAAAGTGCCTACCAAATGCATAAAATGCACTAAATTTGGGTGGAATGACCACTCTATGGTCTTTTGTCAAACGTGTGTTGAAAGTGATTCAGTTTCGTTTGTGAGAATAAATATAGCTTGAACTTTGATCTCTGAATGTCTCAAAAGTACAATTTTGGACAAGAATTTTATGTTCATTATTCTGATATGTTCCCAGTCGTTTTTATGGATGTTGTTCGTTAGAAGTTTATATATAAATATAGTATTTTCGTAATATGAAGCCTTTTCTTTAATAACATTATTAGTTAATTAAAAATATTCCTTGTAAATTGGGGTCAGTCCAGACCCCATGCGAGCAGTTATGTGAGTTTCTTCGTGCGAGTAATTAAGGGTTAAAGGTGATTTCTACCCCATGGGAACTGATTTATGGGATAAAAAGTAAAAGCCTATGTTTGATTCCAGGATTAGAATTACCTGTACCTATGCAAATTTTCAGACCAATCCGTTCAGTAGTTTTGGCGTGAAGACGTAACAAACATCTATCCATCTATGCATCCATCCATCCAAACTTTCGCATTTATAAAATTAGTGTGATTAATTATATTGTTATGAATTGTAACTAGGTTCTAAACTTATATTAATAAATCCAGCTATGAGAGATCTACTATCTCGGCAAAAGAGTTGAAGGTAAAAAAAAAAGTTTTGCAACTAAGGTTTTCTTCAAAAACATTATTTCTCTGAGTTGCTTGGACCCTTTCTACGCTGGACGGACACCTTCTACGAAAACAGTTTCAAAATTGTAATAATTTATATTGGCTACTTATCATTCAGAGATAATGTGAACTATGTTAGTATCTACGTGCTACAAAGAAGGTATAAACTGTTCAGTTTCAGATAATAGCTTCAGTAAGTCTCCGATCGCACCCTCAGCAACATGTATCGGCTTCTCCTCGTAGTCTTGCTGCACGCAGCCACCACCCTCGCCTGCAGGCCACCGCCGTGCCACTGGAAGCAGACAGAGGCCATCCAGTTCGAGAACTACTTCAACACCGTAGCAACAAAGGTCATCAACGCCGACAAGGCAGCGCGAGCTTTCTGCAAACTTCAAGGAAATAAGAACACGATCGAGACCCACTTGGGCGACCAGTACAAGATCACCCTCCCCGACGCCGGCTCCCAGGTCGCCTACGAGATCAAGGTCCGCGGCAGAGTGCTCCAGGTGGTCGCAGACAAGTGCGCCAATGGAGTGACCGAGATCATCCCCATCCCTCCGTACGTCGATGCTCACGCTGGAAAGTACTACTTCAACAAAGAAGATTTGATCGTCGAGTGGCCTTACAAGTACGACGTGAGCGCCGGCGGAAACACCTGCGAAGACATCAACAGGATCACCACTACTCTCCCCGTGGGACTACCGAGTAATAGCACCAATGTTTACTAAATAATTACAAAATAAAAACAATACTTGCCCATTAATTCCCGATTTTATTTTCCTTGACCGTGATGAATAAAACATTAAGCAGGTAGCTAGGTACACAAAGAGGTAGGTAGACGCAGACTGTTTATGTGATAGACGAGCAAAGATGAAAGAAAAAATAGGTACTACAGCACATAGGTACGACGACTGCTGAACGCGTCTCAAATCACCACGCTTAGCAGGCGAATGGAAGAGTTGAGGTGGTCACATACACTGAAGGGAGCTGCTGGCCTTCCTCTGGGAGGTTCCCTAACGACATCCACGTGCGGAGTTGGAGAGGTCGGTTCTTACGACGCAACCGCCACAGCTAGCCTACTGCCTTTTACCTAATCATGACCTAGGAACTCTATATTCTAATAGTATAAGCTGGTTTCAGCTGTTCATTGCTCTTAAAATAACATTACACTAATAAACAACTATCTTGATAGTCTGTAGGTAGCAGCGTCCTGTGATTCTTCTAAACTGTTTGCACCAAAATTTTTAAGAAGGCCTAATGCGCGCCATTTAGTGAAAAGGATAGGATGAATAAGGCATAGGTTTTCGCGTTCATAAGAGCGGGACAGAGCATACGTTTATGGAACGGCCTTGGCGCAAATTTTTGCTTATTTTCAAGAAAACTACACAACTAATGGAGAAACTGGTTCAAGGAACCAAATAATTAGTAATAACCTATCAAAATCAAAACATAAGTAATTTCAATAGACCGCAGGGTTCCTGAGATCTGGAATAATAAACATAATTTATGTGCGAATAGGGTTACCATATGTAAATAGAGGGATGCGTATCTATGGTACCTAAAATGCCTGATTTTTCCGAAAAATGCCTGTCTAAAGCAAAACGCTCTAGGTAATAAGTAAAAGCCGCACGCCTGTCTTTCCGTAAAAATGCCTGTCAAATGCGGCAAACGCCTGTCATATGGGAACCCTATGTGCGAAGCAGTGCACTTTGATGATTTGTTTATCGTAATTTATTTTCTTAATCGTCTTTCACATTCAAAGAACCATTGACAAAATGTTGGACTTTATGTAATTCAGTTTTTTACCTCTGGGTTTCCCGTGAGTACTGAGATCTAGGCCTTGTTTGACAAGCAAATCCGTTAGGTTCCTCCGTTAAACGTGATCGATCCTCTTTAAACTCCGTTTAGCGTTGACCTGACAGAATCATTCATCAGATCTATTGAAAACTTTACTATATGCTTCGCTAAACTTAGTTTAAGTCGCTGGTTAGTATATTTAGTGGCCTTGAATCCGTCAGTCCATTATATAACAATTAAATAGGTAGTGACACTTATCAGAATTAGGCAATCAAATTGAACTCTAAGGTTATATCAAAGTTAGATAGGTTAACAAGAATGTTAACTGATAACAATATAACGGTTCCGTAGGTGATGATAATACATGTTCAAGTTCTATACCTAAAAAAATATTTGTTCGGTACCTAGCTAAGTTTTCTCTACAGTTTTATAAACATTTTACAGTCTTGTGGGGTAACGCTCGATCCATTATTTCTGACTCTACCTTAATATTTTATACCGACATATAAGAAAAAATTCAACCTTATTCATATAGACAGTCGCAAATTTGTTTGCAAACTTCTATATACTTATGAATTAAGGAGACTCATACAATTATCTTCTAAAACCTCTCATAACTTGAAGCAATAGCTAGGGTAACTAGTCGTTTGTTTTCTGCTTTTGGTTTATCTGAATCAGAGTGACAAACGATCCTGCTCCGAACTTTGTATGTTGACAGATTTTTACATAGAAGGAAGGTTTTACATAGAAGGAAGGTTTTTAAAGGAGTCTTAATAAAAAAATTCTGTTGGTATTTTGATAAATGTTCACCAAAACATTCTAAGACACTCATAACATACTATTTCTGTGTTCCAAATCGTATTTAGAAAAATATTCAAATTGCTCACTATAAGTAAACAATTGTCATTTAAACTTTTATCTATTTCTGAGTTCCAAATTGTATTTAGAAAATTATTCAAATAACTCACTTCAAAGTGGGTAATTGTTGTTTTAACCTTTTTAAGATATCAACTCTTCAGATCAAATCTTCTCAACTCATCGCCTACCACAGTTGGTGAAAAACTGTTGTTTCTTTCAAAAGGCAAGCTATTCAAACTATTGTAAATACTAGTATAATTTTCTTTGTGAATAAAGACTTTTCTTGGTTCTTAATTTACTCCGCAAATAAATCTTCTTTTAGAGAACCTTTTATTAAAAACACTATTAAAAATTTGCAAGTTCTCCACGGAACCCCTAAAAAAACTTGCACCTGCCTGTCAAAGCTTGGCCCCTCACAGATAATTGAGTGATCTCTGATGCCCTTCCTACACAAATGACAAATGAGGAATGACAAATCAAAAATAGCAAGTAAAATCTCAAGCTTTATTCATATAGACAATCGCAAATTCATTTGAAGACTTCTTCGCTGTGCGCTCCCTTCCTCACTCTAAACATTTTCTCATCGATGACGCGGTCCTTGCACAGGTACTGGATCTCTTCCAAGTCGTAGTAAGGGATGCCCAGGGTGAACACACCATCCTCGTACTTCCAAGCCGCCTCTTTGACGTTCACGAAGTTCGGCAGGATCTTGATATCGCCGTAGGTCAGATCGCACTCCTGCGTCCTTTCCAAATGTCCGTTGATGTAGATCACTCTGTGCCTGATCTTGACCTCCCACACGCCGTTCTCCATACCAGGCGCGTCGACTTCGATATGGTAGTTGTTGTAGCCGAACTCGGCGCGTGCTGTGAAGTTCTTAAAGTGCTTGCAGGTTTCGTGGATGTCGTAGTCGTGGAGCACGACCTGTTCGGAGATCGTGCTGAATTGGGCCTTGGCGTGGTACCATTTGGACCAGTTGCAGGCGGAGTCCGCCACCACGGCGGTCGCTGCCAGCAGCAGGACCCCACAGGAAAGCAACGTCCTTCGGGAATACATGTTGATGAAGCGAGGAGTTGTGAGGAACTGGCGTCTTGAGGCTAGGTCGATGTATTTATAAAGTTTGGAGCTGCGATAGTGAATGACGATAAGCTCTCGCTCAAAGTTGTGTGTGTATTTCAGCTAATGTAAGTGTACAAGGTTGTCGATAGGACTGTCTTTGTGATGTCGCGTATCTAACTGACTGATAGTACTTAGGTTGTAGTTAGGGATAGAATAAAGATGATCTAACGGCCAAGAGACAGTAGAGCTACAGCCTCACCTAAAACTGATACAGTAGGTACGTTAAAAAGGTCCTCCTGCAACGCAGAGGGCGAAGCAATGTTATCTGCAAAATATTTGTTCTAGGTGTTTTCTGTGTATAATAAATTAAATACTTATCCATGTATTGTACTGTATTAAGTAGGTATAACAGTTATATAGGACCCATTACACAAGCTCTACTTAGTTTCCGGCTAGATGACACTGTTTGAATTTTCCAGCATTATTTATTTCTTTATTTAAAAACCTAATGGCTCATCCCAGTTGTGAATGCACTTAGCTACTATTTATTAGCCTAAAGAAATAAAATTATTGACTTCTGGCTTCATAAGGTATTAAAATAAAAACTTGTTCAACAAACCCCCAAACAATGGGAAGTGAACCTACGACACAAGGTGGGTCAAGTCTTTCTTCTATCTACACGGCCCAGTCTTATTTTTGCCTTTAATTTGTGTTGTAAACAAAATAATCTAAGCAAAATCTGTAGATATGGTACGTTTTTCCAGCGAAGTCGTTTAGTCAATAATTCACGCTAAAGTACGTCGTAGCATGCACGGGTAACACGAACGCCGCCGGGCCGGACAATGACTGAGGTGGGTCGACCTAATTGCACCTAATTTGAGCATTCAATTTTCGAGAAGCTTTCTTGATTTTGTGCATAATTTTGAATATAAACCTAAACATAATAAACATAAACCCTTAAATATTACCTGAACCAGAAGGAAGGAAGTGGGCGTCAAAAAAAAGAAACTAAAAAAATCCAAAATTTTATTCAGACCGCGAAATTTTGAAGTTTACCTTATTTACTAAAAAACTGACAAGAATCCCAATCACAACAACCGCAAAAGAAGGTACATATAGTTTGACTTACGAGAAGATGGCTTCATTAGGGAAGCCTCTCCTCACCGTGATCAGAGTCTCATCTATGACTGGGCCGCAATAAGACTGGTGTGCGGACATATCATACAGATATGGCATGGCCACGACGAACATTCCGTTGCTGTACATCCAAGCTGCTCTGTGGGTTTTCGCGAAGTTCGGCAGGATCTTGATATCCCCGTACGTTAGATCACACCCTAGAGAAGGATGTCTAGGAAGGTGGCCACTGATGTAAATGACCGTGTGTTTGATCTTGACATCCCAGACTGCGTTCTCCATACCAGGCATGAGGACTTCCAGCCTGAACGCGTTGTTTCCCCAGACCTCCCTCGCTGCGATCGCTGTAAAGTGCTTGCAGGTCTCGTAAATGTCGTGGTCGTAGGTCATAATGTTATTGGAGATGGATGTGAATTGAGTCCGCGCCTGGTGGTTCTGTTGACGCAAGCTGGCTGCGCAGAGGCTGGCCGTGGCGCTGGATAAAGCCGCCAGCAAAAGGAGCAGAAGATGATACATGTTGATCGGATGGGCTGATGTGTGACACTGACGCTGTGATACGGGGCAATGCATTTATAATATTATTGTTATCTGTGTGAGTTATCTTTGTTGGATTTTCCTGCAAAAAAATATCAGCACGCACGAGCACTCAAAAATGTTTTATTTTCTAAATACTTAATGTGGTCAAATTACAATCATATAATCAAATAAAATTAGAAGTAGTATTTACAATTGAAACAATTGAGCTAATTGCAGACTGCTGCAAAGAATCTAAAGTAGCTCAACTGATCCATATCAGTACCAGTCGGAAGTCCCAAGACGCTGGCTGCACTGCCCCGCTGTATGGCAATGCTGATGCTGGTCAAATTAATTTGGTTATAAAAACTTTTTGAATTATTTCGGGTATTGGTGCTTACCTGCTTTGTACAACTCATTTAATGGTACAACCCATTGTGTCGAGTACGAGTTTACTGCTGCCATAGAACATTGACAAGAGAAACTGGATTTGTTGGACAACGATGGCTCCAGTAATTAACCGTTAAGTTTATCTTAAAGAATGCCTTGATTAATGATAAAAGGCTATCTAGGTTCACCCCCAGGAATTACTCATCTTCTGGAAATCCTAAATCATCATCCATTCATCTATACAAACTTTCGCATTTATATTTATATATACTATACTACTATACTATTTATAAGGTGGAGTCATGTAATTGCAACTGTCTGGTTATTGCAATTAACTTATACAACTCCCTCTATGATCACTGTTTTGACTAACGACAGGCGTGATATGGTTCTTCTATAATATGTGTCAATAACAAAATATAGATGGTACTGATAGTTATGGAACTGTATGAATAACAGGACCGTCTGTCAAACTGTCATTTTTTTAGTAGTGACGTCGAGTAGGTACACGTAAACCGTAATTTGATGTAAAATTTTGTGATTTGTGCGTTTCGAAGGTTTTTTCACAAGGAGAGTGATTATCAATCACGGTAAGTTGCATTTTTTACGTATTTGTTTCATTCTACGATAAATCTACTTCGAGTTATGGGAGCAGTTTCATTTACCAGACTAAAAATCAAAAGTCTGGTTATTGCAACTTATTTTCAATTTTGAGGTTAGTTAAAATTATCTGACCGTTTTTGTATGAAGCATGAAAAAACCAGTGATGTGACAGTGAAAATGATTATGTCGATTAATAACATTTTATCGGTAAAATGCAAACTTCCAACTAGCATCAAAAACATCTAAGTACTAAATAAATATAATTATTATAAGCAACAATTGCGTTGAAAAATAAAGTTATTTTTTTAAGTAAGTAATGACCAAAGTAAAAAAGGATGTATTATTACTGCAATATTACTTACTGTGATACTTACTGTGATAGATGAGGTTAAGTTTTTTTTAGTAAAGAGATTAAATGTAATAATGTTTAATTACATAAACATTACTATTACATTAAAACTATATCCCTGTCTTTTAGTTTTGCTACCATGCTAATGGACGAAATCACGATAAGATTCCCATCACTATTTGTAGGTAATTAGTTGCAATTACCCGCCCCACGGCTAAAAAGTATTTTTGTAGAAAGTTGGGCCGTTGTTGCAGAGACATAGCCATTAAAATCCTAAAAACTATCACTCAAGCACAGATATTATAATACTATACTAGTAACTCAAGGCACGTTTTTGGAATTTAACAGTAGCAGCACCCATATAAAACAAGACCCGTCAAGTGCGAGTGTAGCTCGCGCGCCGAGGGTTTCGAACGTTTGTCAACAAGTAGGTATGTACTAAAGGTACTGGTTAGAGACTCCGAAATTTAACGAAGACCTAAAACTAGTAGGTACCAACCTACATTTCAGATGGATCTCTCTGCATGCTTCGGTGATAGGGTGTAGCGGTAAATATTTCATTTTACAGACTTCTCTATATTTTTCCTGTAAAATATAGACCTATATCTACAAACGCTTCATACATTTTGAATAGATCGCTCTGCAAACTTCGGAGATAGGGGGGGGGGAAAGGGTAAAATTTCGACTATTTTCAAAATATTTCAAAAAGTATGAAACCCACGGAAATTTCAAAAACTGTTTTGAAATGTACAAACCGATGCCTTTCATATGATACCCCACTCAGTGGGGTAGCCCCCCTTTTGAAAATTATCCCCCCTCTTTTTGACAATTTTTCAAAAAGTGTTCATTTTACAGACTTCTCTATATTTTTCCTGTAAAATATAGATCTATATCTACAAACGCTCCATACATTTTGAATGAATCGCTCTGCAAACTTCTGAGATAGGGGGGGGGAATGGGTATTTTTTCAACTATTTTCAAAATATTTCTAAAAATATGAAACGTACAGAAATTTCAAAAACTATTTTGAAATGTACAAACTAATACCTTTCATTTGATACCCCATTTGACTCTGTAGGTCTCTTTTAAAATTTTGACATCTCAATTTGTATGGAAAATGTTCATTTTAATTTTTCATTTATTTAAAAAAAAAAATCTTAGAAACTGTACAGGCGCACGAAATGTATTATTATTTTAAATTTCAAGTTGATAGCTGCTGTAGTTGCTGAGTTATTAAGGAGGGAAAAAAGGACAGACAAAGCGAGACCATAAGGGTTTCGAAACCGATCTTCGAAACCCTAAAAACGTAAAACAAGCACTTAGTTGCAATTACCCGCCAAGACGGGTCATTGCATCTATTCCTGCCTGTGTCAGCAGTTTATGAAACAGTTTTTATTATTCTCTACAGTAATCCTTTATTTATGACGGCGATATAAATCTAAGTACATGACATTTACCTAATATTCATTATTAGGTACGTCTTTCAAAAAATACACTGAGCTTACAAATATATAACTATCAAGCGATGATGTAGACTCCAACATTTTTAGTTGCAATTACAAGACTCCACCTTACTATATAATTAAATATGCAAATATATAGTATAAATGCGAAAGTTTGGATGGATGGATGTTTGTGCTATTAACTAAGAATTAAGCCGATTCTAGTCTAATTTACAAGAGAGACACAGCTCTGATAGAACAGCTCAGTAACTAAATTTACTTCGGATGAGCTACGGCGTAGCAATGACTACGAATGAGCTATGAATGAAACATAATAATAAATAAAATCACACTGATACTCGTATTATAAATGCGAAAGTTTAGATGTGTGGATGGATGTTTGTTACCTCTTCACGCCAAAACTACTGAACGGATCGGGCTGAAATTTTGCATACAGGTAATTCTAATCCTGGAATCAAACATAAGCTTTTTATCCCATGAATCATTTCCCATGGTACAATATTCACCTTTAAACGTTTCCATAGAAAAATGCGTGCGAAGCCGCGGGCATAAACTAATCTAAAATAAAAGTTTTTTTTACGGGTACGGTACATACGGGGTGGATTTTCTGGAAGGGGCAGTAGAGGAGTTACCTTAACCGTTAAAGCTACTGGCAAATGGTCCTAGGAGAGGACCAACATTTCTCTCCTTACTGCCCCGTTCAAAAATCCACCCTGTATAGGTAAGTACAAAATATAGACGGGCTGCAAAACCGCCATCTAGAAAATGTCTACTGAACTACGTCCTAGAGCGGACTGTAGTTGAGCTGTACGAATACGATCAGAGAAGCGACAAGGGTTGTTACAGATAACAATTTGTGTAGTTCTCAGAAATGTTGATAGATGGAGGTTTTTAATATTTCATTCGCAATGAATTCGATTCGTGGAGTAGGCAATGATAATACTGGAATTAGTAGAATCTTAGGAGAAATTAGTAGCGTAGACTACTCTACCATGATAAAACATTTAAATCCATCATGGATAATAACACTAAAGTCATTTACAACGGGATATTGACCATGATTTGCCGTCAGTTATTCCGTGATCATGGCGCATGAAACTGTGCCGAAATATTGGAAAGCTCAAAATTCTAATCATGGTAGGTACCTAAATATCCCGTTGTAAATGACTTCAGTAGGTAGGTACTCTACCATGATTCTTCATGGCATTCTCTAAGTAGTAATTAGTTAGTCCTGAAAGACTTCTGAAGCGGTTTCTGGTTCTACAAGACAGAATTTGTGTATTCTTGTGGGTTATTAGACAAAATATTTGAAGGATTTGTAAAACCGCCATCTTGGAAAACTCTCTTCAACTACGTTATAGTAGAGCAAACTCTAGTTAATATAACGAATACGATCAAAAAAGCAAACAAGGCTTATACATATATACATATAGAAATAAAAATATAACTTTGTTACAAATAAATGAGATCCCACAAAAAACTGCATTGAGTAGGAAAAAATGCTTTACCATGACTACTTGTACAGTATTATAATATCTGTGCCATGACAGACAGTTAAAGTACCTATTATATTATACTACTTAACAAAATTTCTATAGACAAGAGGAACTGCCTACTAGTAAATCAATAAATCACCTAGTTATTATAAGTTAAATACTGTACGTCCATAATCAATGGAAAAACTGTTGTTCCACCTTGCTTAGATTTTTTTGCACACAGTTTCTACAAAATTTTACTTACTTACCCTTGGCTTAGTGTGCTTAGGACTTTAGGAGACATGTTACAACTTATAAGACCATCTATAAAAGTCGTTTAAGTATGACTATTTCTGATGAAATTATCAATTTAAGAAGAGATACTTATTCATTTTTACTTATATATTGACATTTCACTAACATCGATGTTTACAAAAACACCGGTAGTAAGTACTTACCTACCTATTCAAAGCTATTTGGTGATTCATAGAAAACAGTTAATAACAAGTAGGTACCTACCTAATTAGGTACAGCGAGATAAATAAATGTATTATATTGAGTTTTTATTTTTAGATTTTAATAACAACACTAGCAGCCTCCCGCTACTTTCATTAAAGTTACAAACCTATCACAGGTTAGGAGGGGCTTTCGATTTGCAGAATTTTGACGATTAGTTCTGAATGTTCTGATATAAATCGGGTGGATACCAGCGTTTGACAATATTTAAAAACTAGCTTTTGCACGCGTATTTTCGGAATAATATCTAAATTAGGCTTTGCTCTAACGTACGCCAAATTTCATCTTGATCTGTTCAGTAGTTTTGAAGATATTAGGTTGCAAAAATTCAGATTTCACAAACTTTATAATATTAGTAGGATATCAAGTTCATGAAGTTCGCGTAAATCATGTGTGCATCACAATATTACTTATTCGTTATATAAAAAAAGGTTCGAATAGTAAACCTCGAATCTTCTTACTGCCACTACTATGCTATGCCATCTATCAAACTACTTGGAACTAAAAGTCAAAGATTTTATTGAATAGTTCTCAGCCAAATCGGTTTTAAGCAAAAATTAGCTTACGAAAGAAGCTTACTTAATTAATTTACGACTACTAGCGATTGTGAACCGTCCACGGATCAACCGAGGAACTATGTATGATGTGATGATCCTTGTAACACGGAAATGGCTACTCTGTTCACTACAATAATGTTACTAACTAGGTCATGCAATGGCTCTCTGACACGAATCAGCTCGGGGCTCTTTTTAGCGAAGTAAGGAATATTACTGGAACGCCATACAAAGCAAATACACCTCTGAAGTCTTTAGAAGGCACTTTACTTACCACTAAAAAAGATATCTTAGAGCGATGGGCCCGCCACTTCAACCAATTACTCAACGTCGATCGATCAGCTGATCTTAACTACATCAAATCACTCCCGGAACATCCGCGTGTGAATGGTTTGGATGAGCCTCCCACCCTTGAGGAAGTTGTCAAAGCTATTAAGGCCCAGCAAAATAAAAAGGCAGTTGGCATTGACAGTCTTCCCGGGGAGATGCTGAAGTATGGAGGAGATGACCTACACGACCTGATTCATAAATTTTTCGTTCGTATGTGGACAGATGAGCAACTTCCATCTCAATTTGTCAAATCAAGTATTTGCCCTCTCTACAAGAACAAGGGAGGAAGGACATCTTGTGATTCATATCGGGGAATCTCACTTTTATCAGCCCCAGGAAAAATATTTGCACGAGTGCTTCTTAGTCGTCTTGTTGTGTTGTCCGAAGGTATACTGCCGGAGACCCAATTTGGATTTCGGCCGAATCGAGGGACCTGTGAAGCTATATTCTCATTGCGTCAAATACAGGAAAAAAGTAGAGAACAGGGTCAACCACTGTTTCTCTGCTTTGTAGACTTGGAGAAGGCATTTGATAGCGTTCCTCGGGAGGCTCTTTGGACTGTTCTGGATAAACTTGGCTGCACCGCTAAGTTTATAAGGATCATTAGGTTGCTTCATGACAACATGATGTGCTGTGTCTCTACAAACGGCCAACAATCCGAATTCTTTCCTGTCACCTGTGGAGTCAAACAAGGTTGTGTTTTGGCACCTACTTTGTTTGCCCTATATTTCTCGGTTGTTGTCAGAGAAGCGCTTCACGATAACATTAATGGCATCCGTATTCGTTTTCGAATGGATGGCAGTCTAGCTAGACTAAAATCCCACACTAAAGTCTCATCCGACATGATAACAGAGATTATGTATGCTGACGACCTTTGCTTCGTAGCGGAATCACCTGAAGGGCTACAAGACTTGATGAGTAAACTTGACACCACATGTTGTAGGTTCGGTCTAAAAATTAATGTATCTAAAACTGAAATTATGGTAAAGGATGCAGATAACCATGCTCCGCCGAATATACTTCTTGGTGATCAGGTTTTAAGGCAAGTAGAAAAATTTAAATATTTGGGCAGCACTATCACACCCAAGGCCGATCTTGACTCTGAAATAAACCGCCGCATAGGTGCTGCTTCTGCTGCCTTTGGAAAACTTAGGGTCAAAGTTTTTCGATCTCATCAAATCAAGTTAACCACAAAGGTCAAGGTATATATGGCAATAGTTTTACCGAATTTATTATATTCCGCCGAAACCTGGTGCCTGTACCGGAAACACATCAAAACCCTTGATAGATTTCACCATAAGTGTCTTCGTGATATTATGCACATACATTGGTCAGATCGGGTTAGGAACACAGATGTTCTACGCCGTGCAAATGTATGTGGAATGGAGGCTTACTTAATGCGCCGACAACTGCGCTGGTGCGGGCACCTGGTTCGAATGCCCAACGCGAGATTGGCGAAGAGGATTTTCTATTCTGAGCTTCAGAACGGCAAGCGGAAAAGTGGCGGCCAGCTCCTCAGATTCAAAGACACTCAGAAGAGACATATGAAAAAGTGTAAGATAGAACCCGCTCGTTGGGAAGTCATGGCAGAAAATAGGCCAGAATGGAGACGTCTAGTACAGCAAAACGTCTACACTTTTGAAGACGAACGCAGGCGCGAACTTGATACAAAGCGTGATCAACTTAAGAACAAACCGCCAGCAAATATTCCATATAACTTTGTGAATGGTGTACTAACATGTACAATATGTGCACGCACATTTAAAGCCAAAATTGGTTACGCCAGTCATCTCAGGGCGCACCAGAGAAAATAAAATAATTTTAGCAGAAATAGTGTCGCCGTAGTCGAAATCGGCAAGGAGGACATCATCATCACTAACTACAAGGTAATATTATCCTATAAGTAATCCGACTTCATACAAACGGGCGAAACGCGAGCTATACCTACGCGCCTCGATCTCGGCATGCGCTCAGCATGCAGACAGTCGCGGCTGTGCCGCAGTGACGAACGGATGGTGTGATGTTTTTTTAACAATAACCGCGCGATTTTTTCTCTAAAAATAAGTTCAGGTACATATTTAATAAAGTAGCTGCAGGTATCTATAACCAAGTAAAAGATATTCCTTTTTCTCCAAAAAAATCTCCTAAAATTTAATAATAAAGCATTTTGTAGGTACGTCTCAGTCGAGGCGCAAATATTTTTCGGTCGCAAATTTATAAGACCGATTTGTTATTCAAACATAAACAGGTTTTTTAATTAAATCTACCAATCAAAAAACCACACGCATTTTTATTGAACACTTCCCATTCAATTCACAAAGTATTTTATTTGTTTATATAAAAAAAGTACCTTCCTATATTTACAATCACAAAACTAAATGGAAACACAAAGTAGGCAAATGTAATTAAAATGGTGGAGCCGGGCAGCCCTATCGCATGTTTACCTACCGCGCGGCTGTAGGCATTTATTTCAAAGATACGGCCGAGTCCAAATACTGTTGGATAATATTACCGTGCTAACTAGGTCTACGGCGGCATCGTCGGTTGTGAAGCGCTACGGCAAGCTTAGTGCTACACCTACCGTAGCACGGCTACGGGGGCGTAGCACGGCTACGCCGCAATCGCTCAGGTACGCCTTGTAGATTAAATTGTAATCTATTGTACCCACAGCACAAGCTCTGAAAAAAAAATGTGTGAAATACTTAGCATTATTTATTTATGATATTAGCATTATTTGGGTCACAGAGCCTGAGTAGGCCAGTGAAGTTATTCACCTCATATTCTTAGACGTTTCTCAAACAAATTTATAAGGATTGTTTTAAAGTTATTGAAGATAATTTGCACAACTCTGGCTCGGACACAATTAACATCATTGAAAATGGCCAAACAGAATTATTAGGCCAGAAATTTAGCAGAGCTTGTGTTATTCATTACTGATATACATAATACTTATACACCCAGACCCAGAACAATTAATATCTGCAGATCGTGTGGGAATCGAACACACAATCACAAATGGATTGTCCAGCATTATTTATTTTATTTTAATCTCCTGCGTCGCAGGTGGAACTTCACCCGCTGCGCCACAGAAGTTATCAAAATTCATGAAAAGGAGTTACCTACCGCGGTTAAGTGCGGAAAACCAAGAAATTTTAGATTCGGACCACATGTAACCCGGAATTATTTCATAAGATAAAAGGATATGAAACAAAGTCGTGGAGAATTTTATCAGCTTTCATTATGTAGTATAACAAAATTTCGTATGACCCCTTGCTTACATCTCATCACATTACATCTTGTGCCTCCTTCCTAGAGCTCACCTCACAGGGGGGTGGGACTTTTAGTATATTTGTTTCCTCCAAACAAACTTCCGAAGTGAAACTTTTTACTTTTTAGGGTTCCGTACCTCAAAAGGAAAGGACTATTCGGCAATAGACTATTCGGTTCGAGAATAGCTGGTACCGGTGACAAGGGCCCGTCGGATGATGTCGTTAAGGCTGGGGTGGCGAGATATCCGACCGAGACGGCCCTAGTACACGATAATCCGTGATGGTCAAGCTGTTCGACAGCAGTACCGCACTGGCATTGATGAGGCGCGCAAAACTCTGCACTCAACCGAAGACATGTTGCAATACGGAAAGTTACGGGATCCAATAAAGTACCAGTGTTATATGGAGGAAATGCTGTCCAATGTCCTGACTTCCATGGCCAGGAGGCGGGCACGATCCGCAAAGCTGGTGCACGGTTGTAACAAACGATTGCCTGTCACACAGTGGCCCATCCCATTGCCGTCCCATGCCGCACAAAAGTTATTTGAGGGGAACAGCATCGGGGCGTCGTCTAAAACTAAAAATTTTAACACATTCCAGGTGGGACCAAACATGATGGCTTTAAAAAAAATTCAACTAAAGAACTAGTGCTGTAGACAGAAGACAAGAACACTGGCAGGGCTTCACTTGAAATTTTGCCTATACCTAAGCCTCCCAATTTGACAGGCAGGGAGGCCTGCGACCATGCCTTGTCATCTAAATCGATATTCATAATCAAGACAAAATTAAAAATAGGCTGAACCGATTTTCATGAACATGGCTAAGAACACTCGGAATAAAACTTTCTATGACACAAAAAAAACTAAACGAAAATCGGTTCATCCGTTTGGGAGCTACGATACCACAGACAGATACACAGAGACACAGACAGACAAGTTAAACTTATAACACCCCTCTCTTTTTGCGTCGGGGTTAAAGACCGATGATAGTATTCTATTATGTTGTCTAAGCATTCCAAGAGCTGCTGTGTTTCCACAGTTGACTACAACTCAATTAGTACGTAAATTTGGGTACAAATAAACAAAACCGAATAATTGTAAAAGCCTACTATGAATTTTGGGCAGACTGTGCGAAGTTTTTTTTTAAATTTTCAACTTTCTCATCTACAAATGACTGAAAAGACTCATGAAGAATTGGTGAACCAAGGAGTCGAAGTGAACATTTGAGTGGTCATTTCAAATGCGGCAATCTGGGCTTTTTGTCCAAAATGAGTTATTGATATGGCAACACAAATAATTTTGAATAAAACCGTCTTGACTTTAAGTATCAAATTTAATTTGTCATTTTTGTTAATTTGTCATTGAAAATGCTGAATGAAATCATAGGTTGGGATCAAACTTATTTGTGTTGCCATATCAATAACTCATTTTGGACAAAAAGCCCAGCAGCAATCGGTAAAATTAAAACTGAATTAGTGTTTCCTGCAAGAATGTATAATGCAAAAATAGGGTTTTTACTAGATCTATTACTTATCTAAGATGCAACTTGAATTCGTTTTGTAATGGCAAGGACAATGCAAAGAAAATGCGAAGTTTTTTTTACTTTACCAATATTTTTGAAAAAGTCAGATTGCCGGTTTTGAAACTAGTCGACTCATTATCTACAACTGTAATGTTGAGGGCCAACTATTTAATTTTCCAATGATATTGTTTTTGTCTACACAAAGGTCAGAAACAAAAAGCTCGCACTTTGAAAATTTTATTCCAAAACTATTTGTCGAAATTCGTCTCTGATGGTTTTTAGATCATCAAAAACTGTGTTCACCTCTCCACCTAATGTTCCGTCATCCAAATACCAAACATTGAGCTTGGATTGGAAAAAGGTAGGTAGTTAGTTTGTCAAAACACGGGACTGAGGACTACCATAGTCACCAAAGTCCCCTAAATAAATATGAATAAAAATTTCTATCAACAAAAGGCCGTCTGTGTGTCCTATAAACAAAATACATTGACGGTTGAGTTCCTAATTTGACTATCTCCGTTCTAAATGCAAACCATTCTTATCACCGTTCTGGGTAATTTCGAGCTTGAAAGACATAAAATGAAACGAAAACAAAACAACAATGAGAATCACCCAAACAGCAGTTTGAAAAATACAATTTTTCCTCTAGGTATTTATCATCTACACTCGGTTCTAGGATCCAAGACGTTTTATGTCAACAAAGGCACTTATGAATGAAAACTTGACACTGATTGTGCTCTTAAGCAAGGTAACTTCGGCTTGGTAGGCCAGCAGAGGCCGAACTTTTGTGATTTTAAAAATCATCTGTGACTTAGAATATAGTGTTTAAAATTATGCAAAAAATATATATTACTTATGGATCTAGTCTAGTCAAAGTCGCATTCAGTTACAAAATCTAATGAACTTCACTCGATGCAAAAAAAATTCAAAGATACTCTTTTTTCTACTGTTTTTCAATATTATGAGTAGCAAAATACTGATTTTTTATTTATAAACAAATTCACGGAGTTTGACTTGATAAAATTATTTACTTAATCACCATGTTTAAATAACTACAAAAAACACGAGCGCGGCGGCTTGGCAAGCGCGCGTTTTCCCTTACGCCTACTGCTGCAGGAATACCTGGCCTTAAATCGAGACATAAAACTTTAAATAATTATGTATTCTTTCTTGCAAATAAATGAATTGGTGATGAATAAATGAAATATTTTAATTCGATAACGCATAATTACCCACACACTTGCAGAAAAAATGGTAAAAATTCAAGATTGAAATCGGAAGAGAGATGAATAAACTGATTATGAATGTTTTCACACCTAAAAAAATTGTTGCGAACTTTTACGATTCGCTTCTATGTTATACCAGTATCGTAGCCGTTTGTTTACAAGAAATATTTATAATTGTAGAACCGCGTGTAAGTACGTATTATCTGTCGTAGGTACACGTTCTAAGAACAGCGCATCAGCGCAGACCAAGTTTGCTCATTAATAAATTATCAGTTACTAGTGTCTGCACGCGGCTTCGCTCACGCGGTAAGCCTAAACATTGCTTTGTCTAGTCTAGGATATTATTAAGATAAATGTCATAAAAATTAAGGAGAGAAATCTAGTTTTGAGAACGCCACGTGTTAGAGAATCGGAATCCCGGATTTCCACCGTTTTGAGCCTTAAGGCTCCTCCTCCCCGAACACTAGCGCCGCCACATACTTTATCTTATTATTACGTCGAAGAAAGGAAATTCCAAGAATTACGTTGGGCAATTTGTAATACCTATCATAAGCATTTTTTTAATGCCTCTATAAATTTTTTAGTTTGTATAGGTGATCCATGGTGGCCAAAAACAGCAACTTCGCAACTCAGCTTAAAGTATACAAAATAAAAAAATTACAGATGCATTAAAAAGAAGCTTAAGATTGAATTCACAAATTGCCCAACGTAATTTTTGGAATTTCCTTTCTTCGACGTAATAATAATAAGATAAAATATGTGGCGGCGCTAGTGTTCGGGGAGGAGGAGCCTTAATGACTATAGACTGCGTTCAACTCGTAAGAGTCAACTGCATACTTGTATTTTCACCAACAAATAGTCGAGCGGAAAGAATTGAGCGAGCTGAAAGCGTCGAATTGACGCTCCGCTCGCTCATCTCTCTCATTTTCCTTTTGCGGTGGAAATCAACACACAAAACTCTTTTCGCCACTCTCGCTCGAAAACGGTGACTTTGCTGATCAAAATCAGTGAGCGAAATCGGGTTTTGCTGACATGTGGAATAATAGTTATTTCTTGAATGAAAAATACTAAATACTAAAGTAGACTGCTGAGGTAGCGAGGGATTTAAAAAAAAACGAAACGAAAAATATTTGCCCTCGAGTTAGACATCTTGTAATTTTATAAAGAGAGCGAATGTCAGAAATTCATTGTAATCAACAACCTTGGAGGGTAAAAATGCTACAAACCTCTTTCAAACCATGAACAGACGATTTTTTTTCTATGAAGTGTTCTGAATTCAAATTACTTTTATCAACAAGTTGAATAATATTTAATCAGAATTAGGCCCGCGATTCCGGAGATTATCTATAAAATCATAAGGTAGGTATTCCTACTAGCTACCTAGCGCTACAGCATGGCGACATGCTGGAGCATTAAGCTGAGCTATGGGTCATTTCTCTGCCACAATAATAAACTTATTGAAACTTAATTTTTCACTCATAACCTCTATGTATCGTTTAAAGCTGCAACCAAGCTAAGAAGTGTTGGCTAGGATAAAAATAATTAACCGACAAACCAGATTGTCGGTTAAAAATAAAATATATCAACCGACAAACCAGGTTGTCGGTTAAGAATAAAATATATCAACCGACAAATCAGGTTGTCGGATAAGAAATATAATTACTAACCATCCAACTAGGTGGACAGCGTGGTCGGTCGGTTGGTAATAGACGCATTTTTCAGTATTAAGTGGTTTTAATTTTCAATGTTTGGTTTAATTGTGGTTTAAGAGAAATAAACAAATTTCATTTCATTTCTACTTCCTATTCCTACTTCCTTTTTGTTGTATTGCAGTCAGTTACTACCTATGTCCGAATAAATGAACTGTCATGCATGCTTTACAAACAAACAACCAAATGTACCGTTCTATAGTTGTACCTATAGATCATGTGCCCGAGGATCCAGAATGTGTCGAGGCGATAACCCTCCCGCCCCGAGTTATAATGCCACGATATAAATGGTAACAATGACTCGCCCGCGCTCAGTGCATACAGATCATTGCAAGTGGAAGAAACCTAAGACAAAATGTTCGCTGTCGTATTGTTCGCCCTGGTGGCCGCCGCCGCCGCCGCCCCGCATTGGCCCAACCACGACCACCCCCCGCCGCGATGGGCCCACCACCACCACCAGCCGCGTTACAACCCCGACGCCCCCGCATTCGCACAAGACCGCTTCGACCCCTTCGCAGACGATGTCTTCGACACCAGACGCTTCTGGGCCGAACTTGCCAACGAAATGAAGCAGATCGACGAGATGCTCGCAACCCTGAACGAACGCTTCCCGACCAGCAGCTGTGACACCAAGATCGAAGGTAACGAGTACAAGATCACTATCCCTCTATCCGGATTCCAGGAGAAGGACATCGTAGTCAAGGCTAAAGAAGGATTCCTGATGGTGCAAGCGGTGCACAAGATGGCAGAAGGTGGCGAAAGCATCTACATAGACGCGAAGACCCTGCCAACTAACGTCAACGTGACCGGAACTTGGACCTTCGACCAGGGGGTTTTAAAGATCGTTTTCCCCCTCAAAGCTGGCGCTGAGGGTTCCGTTCAGGTGACCCAGAAGCCGGTTGAGGATGAAACTCAGACGCCTTTCAGGGACATCGAAGAAATGGACAATGACAGCGGGGAGGCTGGTGACGCTGATGTTGGACTGAGAGGAGACTTGGACAAAACCAATGCCTTGTTCACAAACGAGATCTCGAAGAGCCCCGTTGAAGCCACCACGTACTCCGTGGACCTGAAGGATGAAGTAGAGTTTGTGCCTGTGCGTCATAATAAATAGATTTTAAATAAATAACGATTGTAAACAAATACAAATAGTTGTTTGTCTCATTTGAACCATGGCCTTTGAGTTAAAACTAGCGATAAGTTTCTAGAAGATAATGGAGTCCAACATGTACTTACAATAGGTTCTTATAACTAAAGATCTTAGTCGAATAGGTAAAAAAATTTGCTTTCTCAATTAAAATTCTGAACAAGAGGTAGTAGGTACTTAAAGTCGGTTAGTTTGTTAGTGAAGTAACCAAGGCCATCGATCTAATTGTAACAAGACAAGACAAAATTTGTAAATTTAAAATTGCCGACGTTTCACACTTGGGATAAAACTATCTATAACACAAAAAAAAACGTTTCATCCGTTTGGGAGCTACGATACCACAGACAGATACAGACACGTTAAACTTATAACACCCCTCTCTTTTTGCGTCAGCGGTTAAAAAGGGGAGATGAGCTTCTCGAAAGTGGAGGTCTCGAATTAGGTGCAATCAGGTCCGCCCACCTGGTGTGGAGGTGGGTGTGCTAAGGATGGTGTATGTGAGGTGTGTCAGGTGGGTGTATGAACGCCATGTAACACGTTCGTGTTACGCATGCTTGTTACAACGTATTTTACTGACTAAGACTATAGCAAATACCCTCGTGTTTGTTCTTATAATTATTTCACAAGATTGGAAATATAGCAATGAGCGAGTGTTTGCGTATAGTTGTAACAGTTGTTGATTATTGAAAATCGATTGAAAATGGCGCTGTTTGCCCTGCCCGCATTGCCCGGATCGCTGACCGGTTACCTCCTAAACTTGCAGGAGCCCACCGGCGGGCTCGATGGTATGTAACGGAAAAGGCGTAGACTTGCGCGAGCCCGCCGGTGGGCCGGCTCGCCCGGACGATTGTAAACCGATTTTTCATCATGTTAGAGACTATGTTTGTTTGAACAACTTTTGACAGGGTCAAAGGATAGTTATTATTCTACCTATTGCAACACTAAAAGGCTGGCCAATAACCAAGAAGAAGATGACATTTGTCTTTGAATCAGTCAAAATTTTAGCGCGTACTGTCCCCATACATTTTGTTCGTGTTTTTCTAATTGGTAGTATCCACATTTATTTCGTTTTCGTGTAGTTGTTTGTAGAAATTAGCTTGCATAGAAAATAAATACACGAAGATAAATTATTTGGGAACCTAATACCGTTTACAGAACTTAGATAGAATATCTAGTTATTTTTATATGAGCATTTATCTGAAGTGTGACGTAATTTGCGCTGAGCGCACGCACACATGCGTGCGAAATTAAATACGCCCACATTTACGCTTCCATTTGCTGTAATCTAAAGGGTTGTCCAGCAATGTGGTCCAGCTAGGTAATTAATGCCTCCGCGGTAAGTTTCCCAACCCGGTCCTCACCGTATTTAAATATTTCTCTAAAACGAATCTATTCAAAGTAATGAAACCAATCATGAAATAATTTAATAGCAATAAGGTTGAAATTCTTTTGAAATATTAAAATTGCTCCAATTTTTCCGCAAGGCCCTTTACAAAAATCAGTTTTTGGGGTTTTATTATTATTGTATTCAATCGAATAATAATTACGAAAATCTGTATAACCAAAAGGAAAAATATATAACTGAAGTAGTAGCCTTAATGTTTTTTTTTCATTTGTGTTTGTGTTTCCTGTGTACTGTGAGGGTAAAAAACTAGCGCAATTTTTTTTTATTTCCTACAGTAATCCTACTTCCTCCTCATTTAAGAGCTTAGAAAATAAAAATAACATTTTGGAAGAAAAAATTGTGGAACAGAAAAAATCGATCGATTATTTTGACAGATATGTGAGAAAAAAGAACCTACTATTTTTTGGAATTGAAGAACAAGACAAAGGTTATCACGATTTGGAACAAAAAATTGTGAAAATTATAACACACACCCTAAAAGTTAACTGCGATTTAGCTAATATTGAATCGGTGGGAAGACTCGGAAAACAAAATGAAAAATTAAGACCAGTGGTGGTTACGTTTAGCACACTAGGTAAGAAAATAGAAATTCTAAAAAACCGAAAAATACTAGACAACACCACATACTATATCAAGGAGGATTTCCCGCCGGAAGTACTGAAAAAGCGTAAAGAGCTTCAAGAAGAGCTGCTAGGACTGAGAGAGCAAGGACATAGAGCTGTGCTCAAATATGATAAAATCATCATACTTAAGGATACCAACAAAAGAAACAAACCAGACTCAGGAGACTCTTCTAGCGAAGAAATTAAACAGGGAAGGCAACCCAAAAAACCATATATGCAACCAAAGAAAAATAAAACTGAAATAACCAATTTCTTTGGGAAGCGTGGTCAACACCCAAGCACCGCAACCCCAGGAACATCTCCAGCCACCACTAAATGACTCGCAACTGCAGCAATCTCTCCGCGTCCCCCAACCCGGCCGGTCACCGTGGGGGTCAATGACCAAAACCCTCCAGACAAACGAAAACCGCTCTACATCTGCACATATAATGCAAGATCCCTTCTCTCTGAAGAAAAATTGATTGAGTTTAAAGATGCATTATCCAACATAAAGTTTGACATTATAGGTCTTTCCGAAATAAGACGTAAGGGCTATAATATTATGGAAGACCATGAATATATATTATGCCACTATGGCGAAACCCAAGGCCACTACGGAGTTGGATTTATGGTAAAAAGAAAATACAAAAACAATATAGAAAGTTTCATAGGAATAACAGAAAGATTATGTATTTTAAATATCGATATAAAACCTTTTGAATTTTCTATAATCCAAGTACACCTACCAACTTGTGACAGTACAGACAACGCTATAGACGATTTTTATCAAAAACTTCAAGAAGTTATAGAACAATGCAAAAAACATATAATCATAATGGGTGACTTCAATGCCCGCATTGGACAACAAGCGTCGGGTGAACATGCAGTCATGGGCTAAACTTGTTACGGAAAGAGAGATAAAAGAGGAGAACGACTCGTACAATTCACCATTGAAAACAACCTTACCATCCTAAACTCAATGTTCAAAAAGAAAAACCAGAACTTATGGACTTGGCTTTCGCCGAAGGGCAATAGAAGCCAAATAGACTATATCCTTACAAACATGAAGAGACAATTCACCAACATTGAAGTACTAAACAACTTTTCTTTCGCTAGCGACCACAGACTCATAAGAAGCACCATGAAAATCGAGATAACTAAAAACAGTAGAGCAAAATATACACAAAAAGAAACCCGATTCAAGACCACACAAGATGAAACAAATTTTCTCGAAAAACTACACAAAAATATAAATAGCATCATCCACGACGAGTCAGACGACGTCGAATCGTACTACCAAAAAATAAAAACAGGAATATTGTTGAGTCTCAACCCTGAGCAAAAACCGAACAAAAATAAGAACTACAGCATTATTTCAGAAGAGACAAGAAATATGATAAAGAAAAGAAACGAGTTGAAAAACAAACGATTTCTAAGTCACGAAGAAAAATATGAACTTAAATTACTATACAAATCAACAAACAAACAAATTAAAAAAGAATACGAACAACACAGAAAGAAAACTTTTGAAAAACATCTAAGCATATCAGGGAGCCTGAAAAAAGCGTACAAAGAGCTAAATACTTCAAAAAACTGGATACCATGCCTACATAAGAAAACAAAAAAGACTTTCTCTAGACCTGAAATTATACAATCAGCAACAGAATTCTACAGAAAACTATATGAAAATTCAAACACCTCCCCCAACCTACCTGTGGTAGAGCACGTCGAAATCATTCAACACAACAATGTAGAAAAATTTACTCAAACCGAAATTCTTAAGAACTTGGACAAACTGAAACTAGGCAAGAGCAGCGGACCAGATAACATCTCTAACGAAATTCTGAAAACTGGTAAAACTATTTTGACAACTCCACTTACTATATTATTCAATAAAATCCTGGAAGAAAGAAAAATACCCAAAGAGTGGGCTGAATCCGACATTATCCTGCTCTACAAAAAAGGCGATCCATGTGATATCAGTAATTACAGGCCCATTAGTCTTCAACCCTGTCTCTACAAGCTACTGGCTACAGGCTTAGAACAACGCCTTTCAAAAATAACTGAACCACACCAACCAGTTGAGCAAGCGGGATTCAGGAAAGGATTTTCAACCACCGACCACATACAGGTACTGGACCAAATAGTTGAAAAATACGAAGAAATGAATCGCCCTTTGTACCTGGCATTTATTGACTACGCTAAAGCGTTTGACTCAATCTCGCACGATAGCATGTGGCGGGCATTAGAACAAAACGAAACACCTCTAGAACTAATAGAACTCATACAGGACATTTACAATAAAAGCGTGAGTAGAGTCAAACTAGACCGAAAGGGACCTGAAATTAAGATATGCCGAGGGGCGAGACAAGGAGACCCGCTTTCTCCAAGAATTTTTATAATAGTGCTTCAGAACATCATGAAACACCTAGATTGGTCTAAGAAAGGAATATTTATCAACGGAAAATACCTTAGTAATTTAAGATTCGCAGACGACATAGTACTTTTTTCTGAAACCGCTCACCAACTGGAATCTATGATTAATGATTTAAATTCGATAAGTCTCAAAATAGGCCTAGAACTGAACTCTACCAAAACTAAATTGATGACTAACAGCATCGAAAGACCTATCACTGTCCAAAGAACTCTACTAGAATACGTATCAAAATATATTTACCTCGGTAAACAAATATCTTTTGGGAACACGCGACACCGTGAAGAGATTGAAAGAAGAGTCAAAATAACGTGGAACAAGTTCTGGGCTTATAAAGAAATTCTTAAATCAGACATTCCTATTATTTACAAGAGAAAGATTTTGGACTCCTGCTTGCTACCGTGCCTATCCTACGCTAGCCAAACATGGATCTTCAACAAATTCACATCAGACAAGATTCAAACAACACAAAGAGCTATGGAAAGGAGCATCTTAAACATAAAAAGAAAAGATAGACACAGAAATGCCAACATACGAAATAAGACTAAAGTTATTGATGCTCTACATCATTGCCGAAGATTGAAATGGAAATGGGCGGGCCATGTGGCAAGAATGAGTCCTAAAAAATGGTCCAGATTAGTAACAACTTGGAAAGGACCACCCGGTAAAAGAAAAAGAGGACGACCTCTCGAAAGGTGGGTGGATGAAATTTTGGAAATAGGTGGAAAAGAGTGGCAAACTTTAGCGACGGACAGAAAAAAATGGCACAGTCTGGAGGAGGCCTTTACTCGGACAGAGATCATCGAATAATGAAAATATCTAATTCTAATAATGCTCAATATCTAATTTTATAATAATGTTAAATAATTTAAATTTAATTTTGTAATCTTTCTAGCTATAATTTATTCAATGATAATAAATGGCTTAATTATTATAATTATTATTATTATAATCCTACTTCCTACAGTTCCTAATAGTATTATAAAGCCGAAAGTTTGTGAAATCTGAATTTTTGTTACCTAGGATTTCAAAAACGACTGAACAGATCAAGATGAAATTGGCGTACGTTTAGAGTAAAGCCTAACTTGGATAATATTGTATTACCGAAAATACGCGTGCGAAGCCGCGGGCAGAAGCTAGTTTATTATAAAACTATACGAAATATTGTAACATGAAATTATGTTGTCGTGTACATCAGATATTGGTCATATTTTGTGATTTGGCTCAGTACTTATAAAGTTATAAGTACTTATATATAAGTTTTAGAGAAACACTTTCAAACGGTGAAGACAGAATTGGGGACCTCGGAGCCCCCTCAATGTAGGTACGAGATCGAGTGCAAAGGAGCTAGGACTTCGCCATAGGAGCATGGGCAACAAACGGTTTATAACTGCAGTTAAGGCAGAACAGACATCAGCTGATCTATTTAAATCAAAGATGACTACGTTTTTAAATGTATTCGTGAGTGTATTACTCATAATATTTACGTCACTCATTGGCTTTGGCTGCATTTTCTTTTGTTTTTATTTTGATTTCATAAACTCACTACATTTTGTTTACTTTCGCGAAGGGCACATGCGCGAGAAGACATTTGCGCGAATGGACACTTGCGTGGGTGGTCAGTTGCGCGAATGACCACTCGCGCCAGTTAGCACGTTCTACGATGCTACGAGGGATCGGATTATTATACAAAATACTTCATATGCACGCATATTCTTACAACACACAATAGTACTCGCCTCGAAATCAACCGCCCAAAATTTCAAAGATGGTGAGACCATAATCACCTCTATACTGTATACTACTGACAGCTCTGAATGTCTCACAGACTCTACACAGACATGAATATGTGAAGCGAAGTTAGTCAGAGTGGGGGTTCCACAGGGCTCATGCCTATCGAACACCCTGTTCAGTTTATTATTGAACGACTTGCCATACACAGTCCGCGACGCAGAAATATATATGTACGCGGACGATGTAGCTGCTGTTGTCAGTGCACCCACAGAAAAACAACTTGAGCGAAAACTGAATGCGGTGGTCATGAGCCTGGAGAAATGGTTCGGTGCGAACGGCCTCGCCCTCAACAGAGATAAAACATGTTTTATGAACTTTAGGTTGAATGGGGGCACCCCGGGGACTCTAAAAATATCTGCAGGGCAGACGCCGCTGCAACAGGTCCAGAATGTCAGGCTACTGGGTTTCATATTAGACAGCTCACTGCTTTGGGACGTCCACATCGACTGCTTGTGCAAGAAACTGGGACGAGCCTCCTTCGTATTGCGAAGGCTTGCTAACACCGCGTCAAGGGACGCAGTTCGCTCGTGCTATTTTGCAACCGTCCATAGCATAGTCACGTACGGGGCGGAACTATGGGCGCGAGCCGCCGACACTGAGCGCATCTTTGTAATGCAGAAGAGGGCCGTCCGCGCCATTGTGGGTGTCTCGGACGATGTATCCTGCAGGGAATACTTCGCACAGCTGAAAATTATGACGCTACCAAGCGAGCTCATTTACCAGGTAGCGCTTTTCACCCATCAAAATCTGGACTTGTTCCAGCGTCGTCGTGCAGTTAACCCGAACCGCGCACTCCGTAGCAACGAATACCACTACAGACTAAGAACACCCACACACAAACTTTGTAAGTCGGAGAGATCTGTGTACATGGGCCCAACCGATTACCCGACAAAATAAGAGATGCCGCTTCTTCCAACATATTCAAGAACCGAATAAAAACATGGCTGCTAGAGAAAGTGTTCTACAGCTTCGGGGAGTTCCTAGAGTTACCGGAACTGTAGAACACAATCCCCGTGCCTAATGCATATAAAATATTAAGAAATAAAGCGCGAAGAATATGTAAAGGTACCTTGGTCGATAGCGGATAAGATTAATTAGTGAAATAATTACAATCAGTGAAATAATATAATCAGAAAATAAATAAATATTAATGTAAGTAAATGTAACGAAGACTATGTAATATAATTTAATTTGACGTGTGAATTTATATTTACTAACAAAATCTTGTATCTTGTATCAGCTATACCGCCAATTCACGAGTAGCTACGCTGCTACGATGGTCTACGAAATAACATTTTTGTGTAGTAAGGAGGTGTGTGCGCATTGAAGTCTTTTGTATGCTACGCCGATAGCATCGTAGAACGTGCTACGAAGGTCTACGTTAAACGTATGATTCTCTTTATGGGGAAGGAAGTGGGAAAAGTAAGGGAAAGCTAGATATATCACAAGAAAGACAGAACAATTTTCCACACAGTGATGAAATCTGATTTCGAGAGATATTATGAGTTTTATGATTTTCCCTCGTAGCATTGTACATGTGCACGTGCTACGAAGGTCTACGTTAAAGTATATTTCTCGTTATTGGGAAAGGAAGTCGGAGGGGTAGGGGGAAGTGACATATATCACAAGAAAGAACGCAAAATTCTCTATACAGTGGTGAAATCGGCAACTCTTTGCAACGTCTATTTCAAGAGATATTATAAGTTTTGTGATTTTTTCGAGCAGGTTTGCTATCAGAATTTTTAGGCATTTGTCAGGGTTTCGTGGGTTATTACTTATTTATTAGTCATGCTACGGCCACATTACAAAGCGAAGATTCGTCTTCGCGTGTTGTCGTGATAAAACTTCGTGTTCGTTCTACGACGAAGTGTTTGGCCACATTGGAAAAAAACTTCGCATCGTCGCTATAATCTAGAACGTCGCGATAATTCATTTTACAGAAAAAATGGAAACGGCGGGCGGTTGCGCTCATGGCGTCATAATTCATATTTTTTGACGTGACAACGTCTTATAATTCGATAGAGCCGGCTGCACGCACGAAAAAACATGACGTCATGCGGCGTTACCTCGTCATGCGGCGTTACCTCGTCATGCGGCGTTACCTCGCTCTGAGGCGTTCCATGTAAGGCTTGAAGTGCAAGCGAGAGCGCTCGACATTCGTCTCTCTCCTACTTGAGTGAGCGATGCGTCTGCGTTGTCACGTTCAACTATCGTCAGTAAACCGACTTTACAGACAACCAATTTTTTTGTGATTAGGTTCTATAGGATTCCACAAAACAGGCTCAGCTTCGTAATTTTTGATAAATTATAAAACTCGATCATTTGTCCACTCCATAGGTCACTCCGTAGGTTAATAATAATAACACAAATCAGCCACAATACGCGCACACCACTCGGCGTCTCGCTGTCAACAAAGCGCGCGCGAAGTGTAGCCAACCGCACGAATTTTGTCGCGACCAAACCCAATGATGTTTGATCAAAGGGTCGTGTCGGTAAACCGACAGCGTCACAGCGGGCATTTGTTGTCGCGAGGATGTTTCGCGATAGGACGAACTTCTTGCCAGACTTGTCGCGACAGCGCAAATCTTCGCGTTATCGCGATAGTATGGCCGTAGCATCAATGTCAGGGTTTTAGGTGTTTTATGACAGAGTTGAATTATGAGATACTAGCTTCTGCTCGCGGCTTCGCACGCTTATTTTCGGTATAATAAGTAGCAGACTATCTAATTTAGGCTTTGCCCTAAACGTACGCTAAATTTAATCTTGATCTGTTCAGTAGTTTTGTAGATCCTAGGTAACAACAGATTTCACTAACTTTCGCGTTTATAATATTTTAGGAACAATGAAACAAACCCAAATTAGATAGTCTCTTGTATTGATGAAATTCAAAAAATAATATAAAAATCTCGGAGTTTCAGCTCGTGGCATAAATGTCTTATAATCTTTTATAAATACTTTTCTGTCTTTTTGTAATCTAAATCAAATTCACTAAAATTATTCTGTCGCACTACCTACAGCGTTGCATATAGCTTCTCTTAGGGGACTTCTTTCGTGAAAAGCAATTTTAAAAGTAGGTATATTTTTAAAACTGCTTTTTGTTTTTTGTATTCTGGTGTCCTGGATTTCTGACGTCAGCTTGATTATCCACAAAGATTTATTTAAACTAATTTAATTTAAAATTAATTATTTGGGATAAAATTTATTCACAAAGAAAATTAAACTAGTATGTACAATTAAAAAAATTGAGCTAACTGCCGACTGTTGCAAACAGTCTACAGATAGCTCAACTCGCTCGCTCGAACAATGTCGGTACCCCACACGCTGGAAGATTTCAAAGGTTACTCCAGTGCCTAAGTGCAATCCAAGTACGGGAATAGAGATGCACAGACCAATAGCGGTCCCGTCGGTGTTTGGCAAAGTGTTTGAATCCATTATGGATTCTGAGATTCGTCAACAGATAGACAATCAACTGAACGATTGTCAGCATGGTTTTCGAACAGCAAGATCTACCACAACCAACCACATCAATTTCATTGACTATGTCATGTCAAGTTTAGATATGAGACAACAAGTAGACGCGACCTATTTTGACTTTAAAAAGGCGTTCGACCTTGTAGATAACGATATCCTTCTAACTAAATTAGCTACTATGGGCTTCGCATATAATCTTCTCTGCTTTTTCGCGAGTTACCTTATTGACCGTACCCAGTATGTTAACGTCGGACACTATACTTCCAAAATATATTACACACGATCAGGCGTCAGCCAAGGTAGTACCCTAGGCCCCACACTATTCCTAATTATGATAAATGATCTCCCAACCGTCATCAAAGCCTCGGAATGCCTTATGTTTGCTGACGATCTAAAATTGTTTGCCGCTATAGACAGCGGCGACAAATGCTCCTCCCTTCAACAGGACATAGATCATGTGGCTGAATGGAGTGTAGCTAACTCTTTACCGTTTAATGTCTCCAAATGCAAAACTATGACGTTTTCTCGTCGGCGTCTTCCTGTATTCACCACTTACCATCTTATGGGCTCCCAAATTGAGCGTGTACATAATATTAGGGACTTAGGGCTAGCACTTGATCCCAAGCTGGACTTTAACACTCATATTACCACAGTCTGTAAACAAGCGTGCAAAACGCTAGGGTTTATTATGAGAGTTACATGGGAGTTCAGCGACATTCGCGCTGCCCTCATGCTTTACAAAGCTTACGTGCGCAGCCGACTCGAATTCGGAGCAGTCGTTTGGGATCCTCATGAAGAAAAATACAATCTCATGCTGGAAAGAGTACAGAAGAAGTTCGCCCGATATGTACACAAAAGGATATATGGATATTATCCGTATCTTTACCCCTCTATGTACGTGTATGGTATGGTTGGATTCAATACTCTACTTATGAGGCGGAGATTACAAGCTATCATGCACTATATTTTGCTTCTGCGTGGTAAAATAATTAACCAGGCTGCTCTCCAACAATTGGGGCTAGCGGTACCGCGGCGGGATATGGCGGGCTCAACGGGTGCGATAGGTCCACGTCGCCAGCCAGCGATGTTCGCGCTCCTCCCTTGGATAAGAACTCGAGCCGGGGCCGCCGCTCCGACGCCGCGCGCGAGCAATAGCTCTGCTTAACCACTTCCTTCACCAGTACAAAGAAGCCGACATATTCGCTGACAATATAAATAAGCTGTATAGACTGTCTTCCTTATTTGTAAATGCAATTTAACAACGTCCTAAACTGGTATATTATTCAGGTAAATAGATATAAGTATTTAATATCTTTTTTTATTAATTATTAATGATTGTATTGACAGATTGACACTAAGATCGATAACTATTTGTATTCATTGTTTTGTATTCTATTGTTTAAGATTTGACTACTCTGTGCCTATTTTGTTCTTATGTATCTGACTCCTGGACGTTTTGGTTTCAACTGTAAGTCCATTTGTAAATAAATAAATAAAAAAAAAAAAAAAACTGATCCATATCAACACCAGTCGGAAGCGTCCCCAAGATGCTGGCTGCATTGCCACGCTGTATGGCAATGCTGATACGCTGTGCCAGATATTCACCAGCTCTCGGGTCACGCGTCGCTTCGACCAGACGCTCAGATAGTTTTTTGAAAACCCTAAGAGCCTCGGTACCCCACGTACCTAGGGTCTCGACTCCAAGGGGAGCAAATGTGTAGGCTCTGTCGAGCGAGACCTGCATATTTGCGCCTCTTGAGATCTTTGGCCAAATCTGCCGCCGCACCCGCCCTCACGGATGTCCTCGGAAGATGGGAAGGCGCAAGTGTGTCGACGCATGTAGCGTCCCACACAATGGGCCTCCCCAACTCCCATGGGACTAGTGTCATACCGTCGGGCCTCTTAAAATTAATAATTATCTTTAATGACGTCACAAATCCATTCAACATACATAAGTAGGTAATTATTTTTTCATACAATTGTGTGAAATAGGTACATGTGAAATATAACAAAACCTAAAGGGCTACCTACCTACTTAATCAGTTATATTTTAATTTCATCACGACAGGAACAAATTTAAAACCAAATTTTAAAAAAGTAGGTATTCTTTATTGTTTAGACTAGAAGGAATGTTACATACAAACCTAAAGCATTTGAACAATTTCTCTCAACTCACCGATAAGTATTAAACTAAATTAGGAAGGTACAAAAACAAACCAGTCTTTTACACTTTCACTCGCAAAGATTAATTTTCACTCAAATTCGTTACCAAACAAGAGTGAAAAACTAACAATTCACTCAAACATGTAAGTAGGTACTTAAATGCAACTTTAAAAGGCGGATATATTCTACAAAAGCTTTTTTAAGACTTTTCCTTTTCTTCCACTGGTTCAGAATCCGATTGCTTCTTCACTGGCCCAGTTTGCACAATGGGAACCACTCGCTCGTTGGAAGCTTTGGGTGGCGCCTTCAGCGGCGCAGAAATGGACAGCACACCATCTGAAGACAGCTTCGACGTCACCATATCTGCCTCGATGCCTTCAGGTAATGGATACCGCCTTGAGAAACTTCTAGAAATGTACCCATGTTCGTCTCTTTTCTCTTCATGTTTCGCTTCAATGACGATAAATCCGTCGACAGTCTTCACCGAGATCTCTTCGGGAGCAAAGTGCTGAACGTCGAGATTAACTTGGAACTTGTTTTTCTCTTCCTTGATAGTGGAGCCGATGTCTCTGGCCGCCGCTTGCAGGTTTCTCCAGGGCCGGAAGTAGTTGTTCGCTTGTGGTTGAGGGGTCGGTAGTGCGAGTATTGCTAAGTAGTCGTCGGGGGTTAGACCGAGACCGAAGTGTTGGTCAAGCAGCCGGCGAGAGTACGGACGCTGGTACTGAGGCTCGTAATCCAAGAAGAAAGACATCTTCAATTTTCAATTGCAAATAATTCTTCAAAACGGAGAAATCTTCTTCAATTTCCTCACAGTCAATTCAGTCAAGTTTGAAAACTCGCGTCAAATCGTTGAAGTTCACAGTTCGCTGTTCTCTTTTCAAATGAATGCAAGGAGGTCGGACACCCGTGTATTTATTTGCCTGCGCGCCATCTGCCGGCGTCGAGACTTTTCTGGAATGTTCGGTTTAGTTCGTCATGAGTCAGGGACTGACAACATTTTTGGCTAATATTGTGCAATGTAGAGCAATTCATATTAATGATGAATAAATTGAGTTACCTGAGTCAAACCAAAAATAGATTAATCGAAAATGCGATATTTTAGCTACCTACTAAATAAGTTACAGTTAAATGTAAATTTGTAACGAAGGTATTAAACATTTTCAAATTTAGTTCAAATATCTTTCTAGAACGCATTCACCTTTTTCTGTGGCAATGCAAAATAGACAACATTTGTTTTAGTCAAAATTATGATCAAGTGTTACTAATAATTTATTAGTAACACTACAGAACTAATGGCCACCTATTTGTTTTATTAGTAATAAAACAAATAGGTGGCGATTAGTTCTGAAAGACTGGATGAAAATCGCGAAATATGAATCAGTTTAAATTTGGCAGATTAGTTTCTCTATCTTACAGTGGTAGCTAGTTCTTATGATGAGCTCCAACTATTCTAACAAAACTTTTTCGATAAATAAAAAGTAAAGTACCTACCTAGTTAAGTGAAAAGCTAAATTATTATATTTGTTTATTGTTTCTTTGTAAATTACAGCGAAGTTGATAAACATAATGGTAATACATTATTGATCTTAGATTTAAACAAAAAAAAATCTTTTGCTTCCTGTAAATCATGTTTTAACTAAAAAAAAAAAAAAAAATAAAGCTGGACAATTCACACAGCATTATCTAGCCCCAAGGTAAGCAGAGCTTGTGTTATGGGTTCTAGATAACTGATACACATAATACAATACACTACATAGATAGATATGTTTTATTATACATAGAAAACATCCAGAACGCCCTGGACAAATGTCTGCGGATCGTACAAACATTTGTCCCGAGGCGGGAATCGAACCCGCAACCTCCTGCGTCGCAGGCGGACCGTCGCCCGCTGAGCCACAGAGGTCGTCATAATATAACATACTAAGTACCAAATATATTATTTTGATTAGGTTTTATCGATATTATCAGAGCAAAGTCGAATTAATAAAATTCGACTAAACTTAACGTCGGCAAAAATAGGTAAATAAACGCGATGAATACCGTAATAATAAAGCAAACGTCGAGTACTATTCAAAATGTTTAGCAGCCCTGCAAAACGCCACCTGGTGGCGAGTAGCGAGACTAAGCTTCTAGGACATTCTAGAATTGTTCCGAAGTTCCTCTACTTTTTAGTTGTGTGCTATTCAACAAGAGATGGCGCTAGTATGTACTATTTCAAGATAATCAAATTATTTATTATTTTGTTTTGATTAAGTAAGCCCTCGAAGAAAATATTTTACAGTGAAGAACAAGAAAATAATGTACCTACAGTGTGTTGCTACTGAATTTTGTAAATAACTTTCTCATATTCGTTTAGACCTAATAATCGTAGTGGTAAGTACCTATTATTAGAAGGCATCAGTACCTACTAGTAAGTTATCAACGAACGAAAAATATTTCATTCTAAATGTGTTGATATGTTTTCATTTCTCAGCTATTTTTAGACCAAACATAACCTAAAACTTAAACTCCGACGCTAATTTTGTTATCGTCTGGCGGACTCTACTGTCCACGGTTTATCTCTTTCTTTCGCGCGCGGTCTCGCATGCTTCCATCTCTTTTCGTCGAAACGTCTACGCGTTCAGTTTTACATCAGTCATTCGCCTTTCATTATCAACAACACTTGTGTGTTAAGCCAAATGTTTTAGTGTAAAATCAAGTTTTTGTTTACAAACATGGCTCCGTCGTCTAAGCTGGGTAGGGGCAAGCCTCTCAAGAACCAAACTAAAGAGGTTTTGCAGAAAATATACAGATATTTCGAGAGTGAGATCGAGCGGGACCCAAACTCGACGGTCACGGCCGGGCAGCTCGTCGCGCATGCGACCGGCGTATCGATTTATGCACTCCGGCGGCTCATCAACGAGAAATCAAACGTCACAGTGAAGACTGAACCCGGCACGACGACGACGCGGCGACGCTGCAAGAAGAACATCGTCGCCAACGACTACGACGCACAGGCCATGCGCAGGATCATCCATAGCTTTTACACCAAAGACGAAGAATTCCCGATCATGAAGGACTTGTACCTCATTCTTAAAGGCGACCTTGACTACCAAGGTTCATTGTGCACACTGAGACGACACGTTAACAAACTCGGCTTTAAATGGATAGAAAAAGCGGATAACAATAGCATCTTGATCGAGAAACACGACGTCAGGTATGCGAGAATACAATACTTAACCAAAATCGAAGGGTACCGCGCGCAGGGGCGCAACATTGTTTACACTGGCGAGATGGTAGTCGAGAGCAAACGGACCGCGTCGAAACCCAAGCCAGATGGCAGCTCCACGATCCTCAGACAACCGGCAAAAAAGAAAGTCGTTATATTATTAGCCGGGGATCAGAACGGAATTCTCAAAAACACGCTGTTTATGTTCGATGGAAATAAAAAAGATATGAAGGAAGAGACTGAGTACAAACGGGAGTATTTCGAACAGTACGAGAAGTGGTACAAGATATTTGTGCTTCCGAACTTGAAGCCCGGCAGTATTGTTGTAGTGGATGGAGGGTCACCGTTCAACAACAGGGTATCGAATCCGACGCCGCACTCCAATTCCAGGAAGCGAGAGATGATGGACTATTTGACTGCGAGAAATGTGCCTTATTCTGTAGATATGTACAAGTCACAATTGTACCAATTAGTGGTAATGAATAAGGATAAGTGCGGGGATTATAGGACGGACGCTTATCTTAGAGATCACGGCCACACAGTGTTAAGGCTACCACCACACCATCCGGATTTAAATCCCATAAAAACAGTGTTGTCATCGGTCCCCAACTACGTCGGAAAGGATATATTAAACTTTACTGTGGACAGTGTGATGAAGATAGCAAAAGAGAAAATATACTCTTTGGAACTAGAAGACTGGGTTTTGGGCAGCAGAACGGCAGAGGCGGAAGAAAATAATCTGAAAGCCATTGATAAAATCATCGACGAGATTTCAGAGAAGACGTTCATGATTTACGACGAGGAGGACGATGAAAGTGATGATGATGACAACGGCTCGGATCAGGACTCAATGGATATGGACAGTGATTAGTTGTACGGGTGTACCAAATACAGTTTATATGCTAGGTTAAGAAAGGGGTGGATTCTGGCCTTGACATTCATTGTTATAACAGGCACGGATATTGAGCTTTGAGCTTACGCGCAAGTAAATTTCTGCCCTAAAACATAGAGATACAGTACGTAATCGACACCCCTGCGCCGGTCGTACGTACATCTGTGCTGTTTAGTATTATTATCAGCAAAGCTGAGTCATATTTTTATTATTCTTGACATTCTCCCCTCGATATAATAGCAAAATGTTCTTGGTCAGTTGATCCCTTCAAGAATTTACGTTTGTACCAAATGCTTTGTTAGCTAAGTTTAGAATTCAAATAATTGGTTGAATAATATTAAGTGTTAGTATTAATGTTAATTATGGAAATAATTTACAAAAAAATTGAAGACTTCAAGGTGCCCAAAAATATAGTATAAGTAAGTAAGTACTTTTAATAGCATTCTAAAATGATGAATAAAGATTCCATATTGTCGTGTTACATGTTTTTATTTTTCTTAATCAATCAAATATGCGTTCTTAAGTGGTTCTTACCCAAAGGTCACTCTCATATTAATTACTAGCTTCTGCCCGCGGCTTGACACGCGTATTTTTGTTATAGTAAGTACGTAGCCTATTTTTTAAACTTTCGCGATTTGTTAACATAGCATATAAATAAAACAAAAGGTACGCGATAAATACCCGATAGGTATAATCATTAACTAAGTAGCCTATTATCTAAGTTAGGCTATGCTCTAAACGTACGTCAAATTTCATCTTGATCTGTTTAGTAGTTTTGGAGATCCTAGGTAGGTACCTAACAAAAATTCAGATTTCACTAACTTTCGGCTTTATAATAATATTAGTAAGATACGAAATACTTAGGTACCTGTCATGTCACTAGTAAAATGAGTAGAGATAGGAAGTAGGTAGGTACGTAAGTAATTTCTGCTGTCACAAAAAACAAGAATAGCCGGGTCTATTAATTATATTTTATTAATTTGTATTCATTGCATATCATAAAACTGTCCCTTCCATAATTATCTTGTTATTGTAGACTACAATGTCAACAATGCTGAGGGACAAAAAAAGATTTTTCGAGGTCACAAAGTGGTTCCAACGGTTCCAATTTAGCAAATTTAGGTACCTAACCTATTTAACACTTAAGACATGTATGTAAGTACTTCAATTTGTACCTACCTATCTAAAAATTAAGGTAAATTTACTTACCCTTAAAACGCTTATTGGGATCGACTACTTTTTAACAACAAGCATTCATTGGGATCGGAATTCGAACTTGGGTCGGATCATGGTACAAATAAACAAGGTATGCTACTCCGAGATCTTCCCAAGCCTACGTCACTGTCCAATTGCCACAAAAATGGGAGGTTACGTTCATTTGCCGGTGACTATCAAACTTTTATTGACGCCGGTGAATCACTCGCGTTTTTGATTGGATATATCTTTATAATAAAATGGGCGGTTACTATTTTCGTAACTGTAAGTGTGAAGGGCGGTAAAATAAGGTACCTACTTTAAATTCCCGAAAAGAGAATCTGTGGCTGAAAAATGTTCCTGCGATTAGATAAATTTCATTTCAAGGGAAAAATTGATTTATCCACGTGCAGAGCTCACTTTAGCGTTACTCAAATTATGGAAACTAAGTTTGAAAAATTTCATGGAAAACCTAAAACCTAGATCTGGAATCTCCCAAAACTAAAAAGTTTGAGAACCACCGTAGCGGATATGACGTACGCTTGGGAAAACCCACGTGACCGCAATTTCTCGGAGTAGCATACCTTGTTTATTTGTGCCATGGGTCGGATCGGGCGCCGAGTGGGCTTCCTAACAATAACATACACGTAGCGCCTTCTTTGCTACGCAATCAAAGTTCATCACATTTTTAACTAAGCGTAGGTAAATAGGTACCTACCTAGGTACGTATTTTGGATGGTAGAAGACAAAATTGTTTTTATTAGAATCTTAACAATTAGGTACCTACTTATTGTGTTTAGTGAAAGCAACTCCCTAAAATATCTACTTCAATTATTGCATCAGAACCGAGTTAGGTTAAGTATAATATTTATAAATACTAGCTTCGGCCCGCGGCTTGGCACACGTATTTTCGATATAATAATAGCCTATTATCTAAGTTAGGCTTTGCTCTAAACGTACTCCAAAATATTTCTTGATCTGTTCAGTAGTTTTGGTGTTCCTAGGTAGTTAACAAAAAATTAGATTTCACAAACTTTCAAACACATTTCACAAACACGGCCTTATAATATTAGTAGGATAGTAGGAAACCTATAAATAAATAAACACCTAGGTAGGATGTGACCTAGATATATGAACCTGCTAAATCCTATATGAACCTGCCCAAAACATCATCTTGCAGATGCTTTAGCTATGAATCTAACTACCTATAATAAAACGAATAATTTATATTTTTCTGTTATTTATTTAATGACAAGAAAAATAGGTACATATTTACAAATCAATTATTATTATGCACTTAATAATACAAATGAGAACCAGTCCGAACAAAATCAGTCTTTACAAAAAAAGGTGGGCACCATTACCCGATTGATTCACTTTTCCAAAGATTTTTCTTCGGGTTCAGCGGAATAAGTGCTGATCTGCTTCTTAACAGGCCCAGTCTTGGTGATCGGTACAATCTTCTCACCTGTGGACGGCAAAGCTAAGACTTTCGGCGCCGTCACAGTCAAAACACCATCGGAAGACAGTTTCGACTCCACAGTATCCGGCAAGCATCCTTCAGGCAAAGAATACTTCCGTATAAACTGCCTCGAGATGTACCCGTGGTCGTCACGCTTCTCCTCGTGCTTTCCTTCGATCAACACTTGTCCATCGATGACTTTGACGTTTATTTCTTCAGGCGCGAAGTGCTGGACATCCACGTTGACTTGGAACTTGTCTTCGTCGTTTGCCGGTGAGATTGCTGTGTCGTTCATGCCGAGTTGGTTCATGGCTTCAGATAGAGGCTGGATGATGTCCCAGTGGTTGAAGAAAGGGTTGAATGCTCCTCTGCTGTATGGATGGTTCCCGAAGAAATCTCTCTCCAAAAGTCCGAAGGGACGACGGTCCACGTCGTAGAAAAACGGCAGTAGTGACATTTTTTAGTTTGATTTAACTCACTCACTCTTGATAAATTGGTATAGTAGGTAGTAATTTGCCGGTGACGGGGTTTGTTTGAGGTTTAGCTCACAAGTTTACTCAGTAGAATGATGCACGAGTCGCGCGCTCTTCCGTATTTATACCGCAGTTGGCTATAGCGCCACCTTTGTTTATTGACGTGTACTCAATCGAGATTTTTAGAGAACATTCTGCGAGCAAGCGTTCGGGACATTTCTAGAAATTTAAACTCTATCACCGCCATCTAGCGGGGAGTAGCGACACCGCATATTATTGCGGTTGTCGTTGTTTCTTTGATAAATTACTAGATGGCGCTTTCAACCAATGGTATAATAAATTTAGTGTGTGTGAATTCATTTTTAGAGAGCACTGACATTGATTTATTTTCGTGCAAGGCTAGGCTAGAGGGACCTACACCTTTGAGTTTAGTAAGGTCTAGCGTAGCATAGATAAATGAAACTACCTATCTCGTCCATGATTGAATATTATGTTAATCAGTCTTGAATTTGATTTTAAATATTTCAGACGGTAATTAATTTATGTCGATTAGGTATTTCACGCACCTTTGGTTTTATTTCCCGGTGTTTCGACCGCGCTACAGCGTTACTTAGCTAGGACCCACTCTACGGCCCGTATTATGAAAGCCGGCTCAGTCATAGGTCTACGCTTGAGTAACGTTTATGCCATAGACACAGATGTAAGAATAATTGCCATAGAAAAGCGCTACTCAAGCACAGATTGATGACTGAGCAAGCTTTCATAAAACGGGCCTGTTTTGTTTAGAATATAGGTAAGCAAAATAACTCTCTTAAGCTGCTAACTGATGTATAAAGTTAAAATATGTATGTATTGTAGATATGTAACTACGCCCACTATTTTTAAGTACTTACGTTCATAATCTAGGTCCAAGTACCTACTCGGGGATCAGAGGGACGCGGTACATCTCATAAAATGGACGTGCATTGGGTACTTCTCACATTTATTTCTATGTAAGTCTATTTAACTCTTTTATTCGATAAGTTTGTTTCTTTTCTGTTTATCAGAGAATTGTATATACTTGGTAGAGATTGTTATTATGAGTTATGAGTTATTATTTGATTCACGATATCGCAGACACGATCATGTGTCTGCGATAGTACTTAGCTAACAAAAAACCTAACAACGGCAAAAACTAGTGTCCGTCAAGTTAGCAGCCCCGCCATTTTTGGTTGGTGGTTTCAACTATGCCAATAAATGTGTCTTGAAATAGTGCCCCCGATGCCCTAAGTAAAATAAATAGTGCCCAAGTACTTTAGGAGATATTTAGGTCTTTCAAAGTGGCTGCTATCTTGACGTCAAGCTGATTTCGACGAATCTATAGCGAGATGTGAATAATGAACTATGCCAATTAACTGTGCCTTACGGTATCTAGTTCTTCTGAAAAGCTCAGAAATAGACCTCCTGCGGTTTAAGAGATATTTGGCTCTGAACATCTACATACATTTTAAAGGACAGACGAGTACAAAAGTGAATTGTTGTGTTCCTCGCACGTCGATTTTTGTAAAGGCGACCGCGCTTGAATTCCCTTCACGACGATCTCGCTTTTTTTGCGCTGTACAGTCGGCTGCGGCGTAGAGAAAATGAATAAAAACTATAAATGGCTAATAAAATCCATAACATATGTTTCTGAACTATTAAATGGAATAAATAAGATCTCGTGATAGACTTTCAGGTCGATCCAAGGTCTAGCGGTCGCAGGCTCTGAGCCTAGGAGCAAGGTTAGAAGGTTGGCACCCTATTATGAGTTTGTAGTAGCCGATTTTTATGATAACTTTTTTTGGTCATTTTGTCACATTTTGGACACCGCGAAAAAAGCGAGATCGTCGTGAAGGGGATTCAGGCCGTCGTCGTCGCCTTGACAATAATCAAAATTACGGGAATCGACGTGCGAGGAACAATTAGGTACTCGTCTGTACTTTATGTAATGTACATAATGTAGATGTTCAGAGTCAAATATCTCTTAAACCGCAGGAGTTCTATTTCTGAGCTTTGCAAAAGAATTAGATGGGTACCTACCTTAGTACCTACCCCAGTTAATTGGCATAGTTCATGATTGATATCTTGCTATAGATTCGTCGAAATCGATAAGACATGAAAGACCTAAATTCCTCCTAAAGTACTGGGGCACTATTTATTTTACTCAGGGTATCGGGGTCACTATTTCAGGACACATTTATTGGCATAGTTGGAACCACCAAATTCCATGGCGGGGCTGCTTACTTGACGAACACAAAAACTATTAGGTAATTGTGTTGTTTCTTACAAGCGCACTGTTTCATCTAGTCTCATATTGAGGCTTTGGGGAAATAAGTACCTAACTTTTGTATTTATCACAGTGACTCACTACTGTTAACAGTCGTTTTCCCAGCCAACAACAAAAATAATCTGAACTTTACTTTTGTTTTGTTTGCATGGGTCGAAAACTCTTCGATAAACTTATACCTACGACTCTACAATGCTTTCTATAGGTAGCTACTCTGAGTACTTAGTTAATTTATAGATGTAGGTATAAATTCTTCGAACGACTATATTCTTAACTTTACGTTTACAATTTCATTGCCGACGACACACATGTGGTTCCTACTACGGCCCACCCCTGCGGGTCGCGGACACACATGTGGTTCCTACTACGGCCCACCCCCGCGGGTCGCGGACACACATGTGGTTCCTCCTACGGCCCACCCCCGCGGTTCGCGGACACACATGTGGTTCCTAGGTTCCTACTACGGCCCACCCCCGCGGGTCGCGGACACACATGTGGTTCCTACTACGGCCCACCCCTGCGGGTCGCGGACACACATGTGGTTCCTACTACGGCCCACCCCCGCGGTTCGCGGACACACATGTGGGTCCTACTACGACCCACTCCTGCGGGTCGCGGACACACATGTGGTTCCTACTGCGGCCCACCCCTGCGGGTCGCGGACACACATGTGGTTCCTACTACGGCCCACCCCTGCGGGTCGCGGACACACATGTGGTTCCTACTACGGCCCACCCCTGCGGGTCGCGCTGCAGAGACTGGGCAGTGAAAGCGTTCAGACGTTAATGTCGTTAATGGCATTTTCAGAGTACAGGGTTCCCCGAAGGGTCCAGTGTGCTTCGACAAAAGATTCGCTTTTGGTGTCGCCACGGCTTCCTACCAGATTGAAGGCGCGTGGAATGTCTCAGGTAACTTTACAATTGATAGATACCGAATAAAACATGCTAACTGGTATTCCTAGGCTCCCTTTTCATTTAAGCGCAATTATACCAAGATACTTATTCGATCTGAATTATTTTTATAATTAATCTAGATTTTATTGATGATTTTTATCTCAAATTTGTATTTTTCTATTTATGTTAGTAGTTTTCATTAATTTGTGTGTGGTTGTTTGCATAACCCTGTTCTGATTGAAAAAAATTATTGAACTGAAATAAAATTCAGAACGTTATGAACACAACATAAATAAAAAGTCAAATTATTATTTTTTAAAGTCCGCCCACCACATTGCTCTATAGTTTATGAAATTGACTATTTTTATTCACGAGAAGATGCAATCTAGGAATCACTCTCTATTCAATTATTATGTTCGATAGATACTATAGGTTCCGATTGTGAGGTCTGTATTCGCTTGTAAAAAATGCTTGCATTATTTGTTACCCAGGTAAAGGCGAAAGCATCTGGGACCATTACACGCACAGCCACCCGGAGCGAGTGTTCGACCACTCCTCCGGCGACGACGCGGATGACTCCTACCATCGCTACGCCGACGACGTGGGCCTGCTGGCGGAGCTAGGAGCCGACTTCTACCGGTTCTCGGTGTCCTGGACGAGGATCTTGCCTGATGGGATCAGCAAGTGAGTTAACCGTCTATTTAGAACGCAGCAAACTGAATATGACTAAATTTTGCCTATTTGACGAAACCAAGTAGGTGGATATCATCGGTGGATCAAGATAATTATCGCACAAATATCCTTCTTTTCGTAACGAAATGTTCACCCTCTCTCATTCTGTTCCAGCAACATCAACCCCGACGGCGTGAGATACTACAACAACCTGCTAGCCGAGCTCAAACGGAAGAAAATCATCCCCATAGTGACCATGTACCACTGGGACCTTCCTCAGAGTCTACAGGACCTGGGCGGATGGACCAACCCGTTGGTCGTCGACTACTTTGTAGAGTATGCTAGGGTGGGTGCTTCTTAGATCTAAAAACATTATCGCCCAAATACTCCAACGCATACCGTGTCCCTTTTTTGCATATCTTTATAGCAAGCATACCGTCAAACGATAGCGATAGAAAGAAGAAAGAAAGAAAATCAATTTATTGGCTCACACATAAAAAATACAAAAATAATAATAAAAATCCTTAAAATTCAAAAAGTATTAATTCTATGTGAACCAAAAAGGTGCTGCCTCAGCTTCATGTTCTGCTGCTGCTCAACATAAACTTTCTGTTGAGCAACGCTGGTTTTCTGGCAGGACCTTTGGTGCGTGCGTATCTACACGGCTTACGGACCAATAAACACAAAAAAGAACATGTGACAATCTAACTTTAACAGAATAAAAATAAATAATAATACCTATAGGTACCTAATAATACGATAGCGAGAATACTTGGGGGCTACAAGCTGAACAATAAGACAAGTCGCCCCGTGACCACGACCGCTGTAACGCAGTAGAAACATAGGGTAAATAATAACAAAAGGTACGCGACAATAGCCGTTACAATCAATATTTATAATAAGAACTTAACCTGCCTTTGACCCTCAGAGATACGGTAGACAATTACACCCGTAATCAGACCTGCCTCAACACATCAATTAACGTACGTTACAGTGACAGTACCTTAAACATCCATCCCAGGTTCTCTTTGACACATTCGGAGACCGAGTCACCACCTGGACGACCTTCAACGAGCCAGCGTCCTTCTGCGGCGCCGGCTACGGAGGCGACGACGCCCCTGGAGGCCGCTCCAGCGGGTTTGAAGACTACATGTGCACGCATAACGTGCTGATCGCGCATGGACGGGTCTACGACTTGTATCAGAAGGAGTATAGGAGGAAGCAGTCCGGTAAGTAATCAATAATTATAGATTATGCGAACGAAAGGTCGTAGAAATGTTCATAGTCAATTTAAAGGGTTATGGTACATCTGGTCCGAATCTCAAACTAAATACTTACTGAGTTAGGTACCTAGCTACTTACTTATTCTGTATTTTGCCCGTGAAAACCTTTGATAAGCTTTCTGATATTTACCAAATTTAGATAGGTTTGTATCTGTTTTCCTTTGGCACTGTACCTACCTACTTAATATGAAGTATGTCGTGCAATTCCCTATCGTATCTAGATACTTCCGTTTTCAGGTTACATAGGCATAACTCTTGATATCAACTGGATAGAGCCAAACTCTACGTCCGAAGCAGATAAAACAGCCGCAGAAACTGCACTCCAGTTTACCGTAAGTCTTGTTGCATATGACTGTTTTTTTGTTTCGTTTTCTACAATCGATTCTTACCTATCTACCCCTGTTGAAATATTGCACTATTACTACGATAATTTTTAAAAATTTTAGAAATGTCTTCAAGTTGCGGTAAAAAAGCTCCATTGTTCTCAGTTTGGCTGGTTCGCGCACCCTATTTTCTCCAAGTCTGGCGACTACCCTAAAATCATGAGGCAGAGAATAGACTTTATCTCCCGGAAACAAGGGTTCCCTCGCTCCCGACTGCCGAGGTTCACCGCAAAGGAGCTGCAACTTATCAAGGTACCTATGGAAATACAAATAAAGACAGAAACCAGCTGTGCGATGACGAAAAAACCACCCATCCTATATTGTATTTGAAAGCCTTTTGTATGGCCTTCGTAATTTGCAATTGTTTGGCCATTAAAATAATAATGCTGGACAATTCACACAGCATCATCTAGCCCGAAGCTAAGCAGAGTTTGTGTTATGGGTAGGCACTAAATCAATCATCAATCTTAATACAAAACATGCATAGATGGATGCATTTTATTGTACATAGAAAATAACCAGAACATTCGGACCTTTCGAACAATGATGCAGATCGTACAAACATTTGTCCCAAGGCGGGAATCGAACCCCCAACCTCCTGCGTCGCAGGCGCACTACCTACGCAATAGCAGTTCTCAGAACTCTATCAGGACTTTTTTTTAAAATTTCAATTTGATTATTACTACTACTAGAAACTGATAGTAACTCCGTAGGTAGCTCCCGAACACATGATCCTTGGTGAAGATTTGATGAATATTGGTTCAGCAGTTCTGCTGTTGTTTAACTCCATAGTATGTACCTGTAATGTAATGTAATCCTCGTAGCTGAATTTCATCCACGGTGCCCGTCTGGCCACTGGAATAGAGAGTGCACAAGTGCTCTCTCTATTCCCTCACTCTCTTAATCCGATGGGACGGCAGACCGACACGACCGGGGAGAAGTCAAGCGCAGGACCAACGGCTTAACATGTTCTCCGAAGCACGGGCACTCCGTACCTACACGAGTTTCAAAGTGGGAGATCTTTCTCATTAACTAATTACCTATTGAATTTCTTTGTCCATCAGGTAAATGTTGATAGTCGGTGGGCTAGTATAAGTTAACGCATTTTGCGTTTTATGAATAGGTACTTAAAACAAACGTACACGAGATGTCTTACAATACTATGCTCTATGATCATCCCCAGGGTTCGTTCGACTTCCTGGGCGTGAATCACTACACATCCCGCGTGGTGTCGCAAGGCAACGGCCGGTTCAGCAAGCATCCGTCGTTCTACGACGATGTCGGAGTCAATGTGTGGCAGAGGGACGACTGGCCGAAAAGCAACTCCACGTGGCTGCGAGTAAGAACAATTTATTCTTGTTTTTGTAAAGGACTACAATTTCTTACCCTTTTCTGCGTAAATTGTAATTTCGCGGAAGGTGTCTTTGCCGCTGGCATGCCCCAGTGGTGTGATGTCTACCTGATGTTAGCTACCTACCTAGTGACAAAGCTGATCCCGCAGCAAGTCACAAGCATGCACGATCCATTGAACTTGCTTAAGACGCTGTATGACTCAAACTAGCGCCTTTTCTTTCTTATAATTACGTTAATCAAAAGAATTTTTTAGTCCATTGTACAGTTTATGATAACTTTATGTTTCTTTAACTAGTAACTTTATTTTAATGCTCATATGTACCTAGTTTTCTTTTATTTCCATTATGCGGAATAGCGAAGTTGTTCTTGGTGGCCACCGAACTCTGTTTTAGCTTCTCTGTCTAAATTATACGAAACTAAACTATTTCAGAGGGATTAAAATAAAGCTTATGATAGGTATCATGAACTTTTAAAAATTCCTTTGATTAACGTAGGTAATATTGTAAGAAAGGAAAGGCAGCGGCGCTAGTTTGAGCCATACATGCGCCTTAAGGTTTCAACTAAATAAGCGTCGTTTTCTATTGCTGCAATGCAACAAAAGACGTTTTATTAAACTCTCGTGAAGTTGTCACCTTGTCAAGGCAATATTCCGTCAAGCGGACTGTTATATAATCGAACAACCGAGCCTTTAGCCGGAAGGATGAAATGTACATTTTCCATGTTTACTTTAACTAGTTAAAGAAATTATAAACATTAAAATTAAATGTACCTACTTAATTTAAATAATTTAATTATATAAACGCAAATATTATTATCTGTTGAACTCGCCTATGTGGAATATTTACTATCCAAACAGATCGAGATCACAATCTTCACCTTTATCATTGCAGATAGTCCCCTGGGGTTTCCGCAAGGCCCTGAACTGGGTGCGCACGACCTACAACAACCCAGTGGTGGTGATCACGGAGAACGGCGTGTCTTCGCCCCCCGGCCTGCGCGACCCCAAGCGGGTCCAGTACATCGCGACCTATCTGAAGGCTCTGCACGACGCGGTGCACTACGACGGCTGCAATGTCGTCGGGTATACGTACTGGAGCTTGATTGATAACTTTGAGTGGATGAGGGGGTTCTCGTAAGTCATTTTTATATCTATATACTAGCGCCTACCCGCGGCTTCGCACACTTTAAACCGTCTATTCAACAGAGCCTCTTTGTGGTGACGTATCACAGTACACACCCTTTCTGTGACAGTCGCAATACAGGACTCACAACAAGGACACCATTATATTCATGAACCTTTTTCTAGATCAGTACGTGAGTCGTCCGTTATTTAAATCAACCTTATTATTATTAGCCAAATTTATCCCACTGCGTGGCAAAGGCCTCCCCCCACTCTCTCCAGACATCACGATCACTGGCCAGCTCCGTCCAGTCGACCCGGAATTTGTTCAATTCGTCCTGCCATCTCCGTCAAATCAACCTTAGGTTACTTAATTGTAGTTGTTCAAACCGTAGGTCAATAAACCATATGTGAATTCTCCTTTATGGATATCGTTCATTGGTTAGTCTAGTTAGCCTAACGAAATTCTGTGAAACGTTCGGTAGGTATTTTAAACAGTAGGTCTTTTGACTGTAGTTATTTGAAAAATAGTTTGATTATTTCGGATCATGGCGCATGAAACTGTGCCGAAATACCTATTGGAAAGCTCAAAGTTCAAATCATGGTAAATATCCCCTTGTAGATGACTTTAGGATTATGTTTAGTTACTATAATATGTAGGGGAGAAGGAGGCACCTTTGAACATTTTTTACATTAGAGTCTGTAATATCTAAGATAGTTATTTTTATTTAGTTATTTTTGCTATTATAGACATTTAGATGATCTAGCTACATAAATCAATATAGATAGTTATTAAAATTATAATCTATTTTTACATGGTTTAGTCAGAATTGATCTTTTAGTGAAGTAACTCAAATGTTCAAAGCTGCCCCTTTCCTGGGGCAGCTTTGAACATACCAGGGGCACCTTTGAATTGATGAATTTAAACAAAAAATACATTGTTTAAGTAAAATATTTTTATTAAATAAAGTTATTTAAAATGTTATGATTGTGTTATGTGATGTTACGCACAGTACCTATTAAAGGAACTATGTGAATTATTCAAATGTTAAATATTGAAGTAATAAACTTTTCATAAAAAACAATAAAAAAGTAACTTTTAAAAAGAAAATTATAATAATAACACAGTTTTACATTCTAAATCTAAAATCAGATTAAATTACGTTCAGACGCAATCACTATAGAATACAACAATATAAGTAGACTTCCTCTGATAAAATCAGTTATTTAGGGTTACTTCCTAATTTGAACACTATTGAACATAAACGACTAGTTTTATTGACCTAGTTTAAACAAAGAGATATTAAATTTGAAACAAACAAACACATATAAAAGAAACACACAAATTTTCGCACTTATTTTAGTGATGGATCTATTGAGCCACCTTTGAACATGTTCAAAAGTGCCCCCTTTGTTTTGTTCAAATCTGCCCCAATATGTTCGAAGAAATTAACTGGTAATTTTATTTTCGAAAAACCACTCAATGCTGGTGAACTAGATAATCAAAATATTTAAAATGAATTTATCCATACAATAAATCAAGTTCCGCTTACCAATGTCTTCAAATCTTTCATCAACACCCTTACAGCTTTTTTCCGTAATGTTTACTTCGGGGTGCCGAAAACAGACATGGCCTATTATTCAATTTTTCGCGCGCGCACATGTGCGCCACTAATGACAGACATGGGGGTCGGTACTGCCGTGTTATAAATACAATTTTCGCCATAATTGGCCTAGAACTAACCTCGTAAACTCGTTTGTTCTAAGGTGCCCCTGTTCAAAGCTGCCTCCTTCTCCCCTAACCATCGGAAGAATTGCTCTGTTCCACATCAAATGAGTTTGATTTTGATTACCAACCTACTCCGTGTTTTCGAGCTAGAGTTTATGTTTCGTAAGGACGCAAAGGTTGCCGGTATGTGGTTTCGTTTCCAGTCCCACTCGCCGCTTGCATATGTACGTTGTTCGCGGCGGTGACGAGCCCTTGTGCTAGTAAACGGAATATGTCCTTGTTCCAGAGAACGGTTCGGCCTCTATGAAGTCGACTACAAATCCCCGAAGAAAACTCGAACCGCGCGTCTTTCTGCGAAGTTCTACGCACAAGTGGCCAAGACGAAATGCATCCCGGAAGACTATCTCGACCTTATGTATACTATGAATAACGTATAAATTCGTTTACCAATATAATTGGTGTGCACATCACTAGGTAGGTACCTACTACGAGTACATGAAACTCAATTTATAAGACTAAAAATATATCTCAATTAAAACAAATAAATTGACATATAACATTTTATTTTTCATAATTTCACTTACATCTTAACTTAACTTACTTATTTGGAAGACACAATAAGGACACTTATAATCATCTTAAATCTTATTCATAATCACTTATGGAAATAATAATATTAATACCTTCCCAAATTGTGTTTTTCACTACTGACTTATGTAATATCGATAAAATCTTGAAAATAACAATTTTCTATGAAAATTTTAATACCTTTTGTAAATATTTAGTAAAGATTTAATAAAATCTCAAAAATACAAGCCCCTTGGTATTTTCTAGGCAAAAATAGCCACAAATAAATAAATTCATTGATTTTAGCATGAATTTAATATCAAGAAATGCATTCTTGATATTAAATTCATGCTAAAATCAATTTTGTTTACATAATACAATGCAAGACAAATAGCGTCTTCACTTTGGCTCCTCATTCTAATAGTAAATAATTTCTTAAATTTATTTCTTATCCTTTTAGGATTAAATAAAATGGTAAAGACCATAAATTTAACACAGAACTTTGTTTAGAATCTTCTTTTGAAAATGACGTTTTACTTTATGGCGCATACCTGACCCCTACGTATAAGTAATAACCGACCCAAATCTGTAAATGTTTTATTTTGTACAGGCAGCTGGCAAAGATGCGAAGTTGCTCATTTTTCTCACCATCGCGGCCAAAATGAGTAACTTCGCATCTCTGCCTACACTATACAAAATAAAACATTTACAGAGGCATTAAAAATAAGCTTATGATAGGTATCACGAACTGCAAGTTCGATTTTTGAAATCCCTTCTTTTAACATAATAATAAGATAGAATAGGTGGTGGCGCTGATTTCGGTCGGGCACAGATATTATATATAATACTATACTGTCGGGTATGCGCCTTAACATATGATTTCCACCATAGCGATACAATAGCTTATGCCCCGAGCTTAGCTTACTTGGAAACAACTTCGCTTAGCATCCAGGAATAATGTAGCTACTGGTGAAAGATTTGTAGAATTGTTCCGTAGTTTACTAATTCATATAGCTGAATTTACAAAAGGGTTTGAAGATTTTAGCCCTAACATAAGCAATCGTGTTTTCAAAATCGCTGCGCACAATGAAAGCTGTATATTTGGATAGAGGACGCTACAACAAAAAAAATGTTCTCTTTTTAATATAATAATAATGTCATAGCGCTTAGGTATCCGAGATATTTACATATGAATAAAGAATAAAGTTACTTTCATCTCTGAATATCTCAGAAAACTGACGCTTTAGGACACTATTTCAAAGAACATCTTTTTCCACCACCAGTCTCCATACAAAAAAATTCAAACCCCTTTACTCTTTATAAAATTACCCTATTTTGCCCTGATTTTGGAACAAACTATAAAAAATACTTTTTACACATTTATAAAGTATTCACTCAGTTATGACACAAGTGTGTATTATTGGTGCCGACTGGTAAGCCAAATTTTTTGTTGCAACAAACAACACAAATAGAATTTAGACACCAAAGTCGGCGACACAGCCCGTCGGCGGGTTGATGCGACATTTCAGTGTATAAATATTGTAGACAGCCGCAGATCGAGGGTCAAAGACCAAGAGGACGCTCACCAACGCGCTGGTCTGACCAAGTAAACGCAATAACGGGATTGACTTTGCAGCCCTGAGACAGGCCGGAGACAGAGTGTGGAAGTTCATCAGCGTCTCCGTGAAAGCCTTAAAGGACAGTGTTTTATCAACTTGTAGGCGGCCCGATGGTGTCTCTGGTGTACTCCATAAAACTACGCTCAAATGTTGCCTTTATCGAAATAAAAAGGACTACATTTTAATAATATTGTGGGCAGCTGAGTGTTTTGTCAGCTTGGCGGCGCCCGCTGGTGCCTTTGGTGTGTAGACTCCATAAAACTATGCTAAAAATGTTGCCCCGAAATAAAAAGGACTACATTTTAATAATATTGTGGGCAGCTGAGTGTTTTGTCAGCTTGGCAGCGCCCGCTGGTGCCTTTGGTGTGTAGACTCCATAAAACTATGCTAAAAATGTTGCCTCGAAATAAAAAGGACTACATTTGAGTGCTGTCAAATTAGCTACAACAACGTTTAGTTGATGCAACAACATAATAGACGCTAACATTTAATACTCGGTTCTAGAATCTTAGATAGTATTTGTAAACAAAACCAATACTACATTGGTAAAAATATTTAAAGAGAGTGGCATCATCGGAGCAATTCACAGAAGTTGAATACAATTATTGGTTTTGGCAGCATTCACTCATCCAGCAACATATATTTAAATTCGAACGAGAGAGATGAATTAAAATCTTTCAAAACCTAAAATCGTTTCGATTTGTTGCGATTTGCTTCAATGACAGCAACGTCTTAAAATATTTTACACCAATATTTCTTTGGTTACAAAATAAATAAATAATGCTGGACAATTCACACAGCATTATCTAGCCCCAAGCTAAGCAGAGCTTGTGTTATGGGTACTAGATAACTGATATACTTAATACAATAAACTGCATAGATAGATATTTTTATTATATTATAGAAAACATCCAGAACACCCTGAACAAATATCTGAAGATCGTACAAACATTTGTCCCGAGGCGGGAATCGAACCCGCAACTTCCTGCGCCACTTAGGTCGTCGAAAATCAAAGAAATATTGGTGTAAAATATTAACGCCCTAAAAATTATATCTATAATACTCCGACCAAACCCAAGATACAATTTTAGTAAACGTTGCCCTCGTACTTATGTAATAAAACATAATAATAAGATAAATAGGTGGTGGCGCTGATTTGGGTCGGCCTTAACCTAGAAATCACTTTTATATCTTGTATTTTTTGTCAGAATTTGCACTACTTGTCCATTTAAGCTCCGACATAATTTCTTTTCAACCGTGACGATAGAAACAGGATTTTGGATTTTTGTGTTGCAAGTTGTTTCCAAACATTGTACCTTGCGAATGGCTGGAGCACAGAACCCTGGAGCCGAATACAGAGGGTCCACATGTCTACGCCTGGGGCATCTTGCACTGCGTGCAGTCCTCCATGCCGTCGTTGAACTCCTCGATCTGCAGCGTCATCTCGAAGAAGTTGTACTTGTCGTGCACCAGCCGCGTCGCTTGCTCCAACACCCGCTGGGGCTGCACGCCGGACCCTGGAAATGTACACGGAATATTACAACTTTTGTAGGTACATTAACTACAATGCTTTACGAATGTATTACCTACTAGCTTCTGCCCGCGGCTTGGCACCGCGTATTTTCGATATATCAAGCCTATTATCTAAGTTAGGCTATGTTCTAAACGTACGCCAAATTTCATCTTGATCTGTTCAGTAGTTTTGGAGGTAAAAAAAAATCAGATTTCACAAACTTTCGGCTTTATAATATTAGTAGGATCACAAAAATATACGACTTAGATGAGACTTGAACCAGCAATATTCCACTTATTACGGGAGCGCCCTGAATTGCTCTGCAAGGACCTGGATTAACATAATAAGCCCGAAAAAACCGCCGGAAACCCGCATGCGAAGCCGAAGGCAAAAGCTAGTTTACTATAATACAACAAGCGACGCGTGACCCGAGAGCTGGTGAGTATCTACGGCAGCGCATCACCATTGCCATACAGCGTGGCAATGCAGCCAGCGTCTTGGGGACGCGATGACTGGTATTGATATGGATCAGTTGAGCTACCTGTAAACTGTTTGCAACAGTCTGCAGTTAGCTCAATTGTTTTAATTGTAAATACTAGTTCTAATTTATTTATATCATTTGATTGTAATATAATATTACAACATAAAAAAGATTTAAAACATAGATTTTATAAAACACAACGCACAGATGAAATCTGTCATATTTGGCTCGACATGTCTACAAATAGTGTAGATAAAGATTGCGATTGAAAATGTAATGTTTTCCCGCTTAGATCATATTTGACAAAATATGATGACAAGCATGACATTTTCAATCACAATCTTTATCTACACGTATTCACTCAGTTATGATTAGGATTGTAGATAAAGATTGTGATTGAAAATGTTATGCTTTCCCGCTTAGATCATATTTGACAAAATATGATGACAAGCATGACATTTTCAATCACAATCTTTATCTACACGACTTATATCACAGGAGGCCTGAGCAAAACCCATCACGGAATCAACTGCAAATAACAAAATCCATCACGCAATTAAATAACTAAATAATGCTGGACAGTAGGCTAGTTGATTCTTTTTAAAGTAGAGGGAAAAAAATATTACCATATTATTTAAGGATCTAGGAAAGCGCAAAACTATTTTAAAAGTCTACTTTTCGTAAACAGGCGAAAACGCTGTCAGCCATATTTATCTGTGCTGTGACGTCATACGTCTCGAAACTAACAATTGACATTAGCAAACGTTCATCATTGTACAACAGACAGACTAGGTATGTAGGTACATAGCGAATTTTACTCGTTTAGTGACCCCATCATGAAATTTGCCGAGAGTCCTATGATGTCACAACATGGCCGACAGCGTTTTCAGAGTTCAAAATTAAAAAATACATTATTAATTTGAAAATATGTGCCTAGTCATGAGTCATCTTACACTTTTAATTTCCGAAATCTATCAATATTGGGTTCTTAAGTCAAATACATAATTATTTTACCAATATTCCCAAGTTTCTTGGTTATTTTCTGTCTTGTCTGTTTTATGGCCTTGAATCATAATTTAGGCACCACTTATTGTAACCAATGTATATTTAAACTGACATCTCCAAGTGTGCCTTGTGCTCCTACGGCGAATAAATGATTATGAGTATGAGTATTTATTGCGCCAAATTTGATATGAGTCAGATAACCTATTCACAGAACATTATCCTCCAAGCTATGTCGACGATGGTAGGTGAGACTTGGTACTTACGGATGGCGAGATGCGCAGATAGCGCCGTCTTATCCAGCGAGAGTGCCCACATGCGCAGGTTGTGGACCCGCACCACGCCGGGCAGAGACAGGAACGTGTTGGCCACCTCCTGCAACATAAATAAATAAATAATAAATAATGCTGGACAATTCACACAGCATTATCTAGCCCCAAGGTAAGCAGAGCTTGTGTTATGAGTACTAGATAACTGATATACATAATAATATACGAGTACATAGATAAATACTTTTTATTATATATAGAAAACGACCAGAACACCCTGAACAAATATCTGCAGATCGTACAAATATTTGTCCCGAGGCGGGAATCGAACCCGCAACCTCCTGCGTCGCAGGCGGACCTTCGCCCACCGCGCCACAGAGGTCGTCAACACACATACAAACAAACATTTCTACATCAACTAGTATTATTAGGTTACCTTTGTAAGACAACCTCTGTAGTCTGTGGACCGTAGACTGCCCCTAAGGATTTAGTTTGAAGACCACTTAGTTAATAAACATATTTTACTTCACTATATAAACCTATTGTATTTAATTCATTTGTTTTCATAAACGTTGACTTTAAATGTTAGTGTTTTTCCAACACAAAAACCCGCTTACATCCGTAAGGAATTCGTCAAGGAGTTTTTATAAACATTGTGAGAAATCATAGTTTATAGGGCTGCCCCCGGCAGTAGCCAGGGGCGTCCTCCAAAATGGAGCCGAGGCAGAGGTCCATTTTGTGCTCACTACACAAATCTATAATCTGCATTGGAAAGGTAATTTAATCACACTAATATTATAAATGCGAAAGTTTGGATGGATGGATAGATGTTTGTTACCTCTTCATACCAAAACTACTGAACGGATCGGGCTGAAATTGCAAACAGGTAATTATAATCCAGGAATCAAACATAAGCTACTTTTTATCCCATAAATCAGTTCCCATGGGATAGAAATCACCTTGAAACGTTAAATATAGAAACAACGCGTGCGAAGCCGCGGGCATAAACTAGTTTTAAATAAACGTAAACTATTCTATTCTTCTACCAGTTGGACTAAGTGGGCCAAGTGTTCGCGACGAAATATAGGAAACATCGGCTGGCGTGGCGTACGATAATGTGTCTCTAGTCCTACTATTTTCATACAAATTAAAGCGTCCAGATCTCATATGGCCTTCATTACAAATTAAAGCGTCCAGATCTCATAATGCCTTCATTACAAATTAAAGCGTCCAGATCTCATAATGCCTTCATTACAAATTCAAGCGTCCAGATCTCATAATGCCTTCATTACAAATTCAAGCGTCCAGATCTCATAATGCCTTCATAATGAGATCTGGATGCTTGAATTTGTATAAAAACAGTAGGAGTAGAGGCACAGTATCGTACGCCACGCAACGTGCGCAGAGTGTACGTTGCGTGGGGTGGGCTCATTTATATGTTTCTAACTTCAAAACAATACCTGGAAGTCGATCCCCCTGGGCGAGCCCTCCATGAGCACCAGCAGCGTGTCCTTGATGATGTTGAAGGTGGTGATCAGCACCAGCACGGAGAACAGGAACGTGCAGATCGGATCCACCAGGTTCCAACTCGGCTGGAATGTATAGGTTATACTTTTAGAAACAAATACCACAAAATTTTTTGAAACATATTTTGGAAACACGAAACAGGAAAGAATTTTATACTACACCTGCTCAGAAAGTTACTTATTCTTTTTCCAAACATAAGGTAGAAAGTACGTTCTTGCAGGCGTACTAAAATGCGAGACGGGAAACTATGTAATTTCATTTCTCACGCGTTTAGCGGGAGAGAAAGTGAATGGAAATCCATTTATAACGTTTATTTGTTGCTTCATTTAAGTTCACAATTTTGAATTTACTCGAGTGATTTTGAAGATTCTTAAACGATGATTATCCTCGAAGGTGTATTATAAATAAAGTACCTACTATGTACCACTCGGGAGAAAGTACGATTCCTACCTCGTGTGTTTTAAGGCTCCAATGACACACTCGAAAGGAATTGGGCACTTTCTCGCCTAGATGTACAATGTACTATTTAATGTCGACTTGTCGAGCTGTCAAGAAGGCGTATGAGGGGAAACCATCCGGGCGTCGTCCAGTCGTGGGCCGTAGGTATCTGGATGGACGAAGTTTAAGACATCTCCTTGAACTACCTACACTAACACCTTGAGTTTCCGTTTTTTACAGCCAACCATTTGTTGATTTTTGTGTTTATATAATCACTCTATCTGTTTTTTTCTCTCTCTTCTACGTACGATCCCTTATGGTGCTTCCTTCTTTTTCAAAAAACTTGTGTTGTATAAACCAGTAGTTTTACGAACAGTAGACCTCGCGAACACTAATTTTTTTCAACAATTAATTTACTTATTACTCAATTAATTTAAACGGGATATTTCGGTAGGTAGGTACCATGTTTTTTTAATTCCTGTTTGTAGGTAGGTATATAGTGAGAACTTCTGTGGGTTTCATACTTTTAGTAATATTTTGAAAATAGTCGAAATGTTACCCCCATTTATATGTAGGTATATAAACAGGACGATCAGCTATGCAAAATTTCAGCTTGATCTGTTCCTATTTTAATTCATAGACACTTTAAAAAGCAAAATTTGCGTCAACCGTTACCCCAGCGACGTCTTCCCGATTAAACTATCACCTCACCTCAACAGCCTATATTGCTCCACTGCTGGACGCAGGCCTTCCCTGATAAGCGCCTTACTGGCTTTTATCACATGGGGGTAATACCCGTAATCCCCACGCTGGACATGCGGGTTGGGGTTCGGTGGCAGAATTGTTCTGCAGGGGGCGCTGCTGCCCGCCCTGGTGGATATCTCTTAGTCGCCTCTCACGACACCCGCGGGAAGAGCTGGGGTGGTGCAAATTCGGAGCCAGCACCACACAGCGATTTAGTCTAAAGTCCCTTAATGTAGACAGAATAGGGTGACTGGACAATTTACCTTGAAGTATATAACGATGGCTGCGACAAACACGCCGAAGCTCTGCAGAAAGTCGCCGAGCACGTGTATGAAGGCGGCTCGTACGTTGATGTTCTCGGCGCGGCCGTGCTGGTGCGAGCCGGAGCTCTCGGCGTCGGAGTCGCTGCCGTTCTTCTGGGGATACAAGTTACGTTGTTGTAGATCATGTCGTAATTGACTGATGACAATGACGACCTCTGTGGCGCAGCGGGCGAAGGTCTGCCTGCGACGCAGGAGGTTGCGGGTTCGATTCCCGCCTCGGGACAAATGTTTGTACGATCTGCAGACATTTGTCCAGGGCGTTCTGGATGTTTTCTATGTATAATAAAAAATATCTATCTATGTAGTGTATTGTATTAAGTATATCAGTTATCTAGTACCCATAACACAAGCTCTGCTTACCTTGGGGCTAGATAATGCTGTGTGAATTGTCTAGCATTATTTATTTTATTTATTTATTTATTTATTTAATGATAACATTTACGTAGTTTATCTCTTGATTGTATTGATACAGGGTGGCACGGGGAGGGTGGCTAAGCTAATAGGGTGTGATTCTGGACCCCGGCTTGTGAGTAACGATTGAATATTAATTCTTTATTTTTAGGGTTCCGTTCCTAAAAAGGAAAAAAGGAACCCTTATATTATAGGATCACTTTGTAGTCCGTCTGTCTATCTGTCTGTCAACTCCCTTTTCTCAGGAACGCGTGAACGTATCGAGTTGAAATTAACGTCAAATACTCAAAGTCCGTAACCTCTTGAAGCCGCAATATTTTGAAAATTCTAAGTCAACGCACTCAAAAGTTACAAGCGTTTATGTCCGAATATTTTGAAATTTCCAAGGGAATCACATACACACAAAACCTATAGGGTACTTCCCGTAGACCTAGAATCATGAAATTTGGTGAGCAACAAGGTATTATAGCACAACTAAAGGGAAAAATCCGTAAACCATAAATTTGTAACTTATTCACTACAAAAAATACTTTTAATACTCGCCCTGGACCAAAACCTATATGGTACTTCCCGTGGTATTTCAATCTTATGGATATTCCGTGTGTAGGTTTCGCCTCAGCTGTACCTACTTATATTTCAGTCGAAACCTGTTTAACACATCTAAGACCCAAGACGCAGATCGGATTTTCCGCCGCCGATTAGCGGCAGCGCGAACCTGCGGGTCGCACCGCCGAGGCTGGTCAGTGAATGCGTTAAGGAGACCTCACCACCGACCCCCCCAAAAACCTTATTTACCTTGTTATTGAGTACGGGGTTGCTGCCCCCGTGAGAATGTCCGTGCCCGCCCCCGCCGTGGCTGTGCCCGTGCTGGTGGAGGGTCAGACCCATGCTGGAATACAAACAGGTACTAAATTACACATCAAAACTAGATAAGTTCATTTAAATAGATAATAATGCTGGTAAATCTACTCAGCATTATCAAGCCCCAAATTATGAAGAGCTCATGTTATGGGTTCTAGATAACACACATGGATATTTTGTTTTATCGCACTATAAAACAGCCAGTAATAATGCTGGACAATCCACACAGCACCATCTCGCCCCAAGCTAAGCAGAGCTTGTGCTATGGGTACAAGATGACTGATATACGTACTTAATACAATACATTCCACAGAAAGATATTATACATAGAAAAAACTCAGAACACCCGGAACAAACATTTGCAGGTCGTACACACATTTGTCCCGAGCCGAGAATCGAACCCGCAACCTCCTGTGTCGCAGGCGTACCTTCGCCCGCCGCGCCACATCGGTCGTCAAAATTAGTATTACTTTGTAGCTACTAGCTTAGCTTGGGGCTAGTTGATGCTTTGTGGATTGTCCAGCATTATTATTTATTTAAAATTGTCTTGCTCCAAGTACCACAGGCGGCCTTGTCAACGCGACAATGTTTTGCGTTACAACGACCACCTGTTCAAAGTATAATGAAGACATCTGTTTAATAAGTCAATTCACATTCTCTGTTTGTTTTGCATTTTGATTGACTTGGCACATCTAAATGAATATTGCGGAATAAATATTTAATAGCTTTAATTACCGCTGGACAATCCACACAGCATCATCTAGCCCCAATGTAAGCAAAATTTTTTTTAATGTTTAGGGCAAAATTTGACCTCCCTTAGGGCAGCTATCTTGCACTCGCACTACGGCAGACTTTGAATGTGGCTGGTCAGACGTAGGAGCTATCAAATGTGCCTGGATTTTATGGGAACCTCTTCTACTAGTTCCCAAGTAACATAATATGAAATTCAGCTTGTTCTACGTTCTTTGAGGCGTCTGTCAGGGGATTGCCACTACCCAAAGTGTCTGGTATTCCGATTGAAGTGAACAAAAAATCAAAGTGATCACTTTATATACTAGTTTTACTTGGGTATGTAATTTGAATTTTAGTGACGTGTCCAAGAGTCCTGTAATGTCTAAAGGAAACAAAGGACTTTGATATTTGACACACACCTTAGCTACCTACCTGATATCTGCCAAAGCTACGATAATAATAATAATAAATAATAATAAATAATGTTGGACAATTCACACAGCATTATCTAGCCCCAAACTTCATAATCGCTGATGATGAACCTGTGTTGGGGATTTATGCAGGACCTTATATATATTGTACTAACCCCTTCTGGGATATTTTCTTTATATATTTATTTAGAATATTAATTTTGACAATGCCCTTTTACAGCTCTAGTATTTCATTAATTATACAATTATTCTGTTTAACTTGATTTTTGACGATGTTAATTTACAGCAGATATAGCTATTAATTTCTTTGTTTTGTGTTGCTTTGTTTTTTTTTTCACATACATACAATAAAGAAATATTCATGAGAAAAGTAAATTGACGTTACCAAGTGCCTTGTGCTCCTACGGCAAATAAATGTACAAACATAAGTATAATATGGCATGGCGTCGTTTGGGGAGGCATATGTTCAGCTGGGGAACGTATAAGTTCTGATGATGATGACATGAGTACATATGAGTATTGGTATACTCACACAAGATTGACCGCCACTCCAACCGCCGAGGTGATCAGCATCACCGTAGCATCGATCTCGAACTCCTTGTAGATGACTCTCTGCACCGCCATGTACACCAGTATGCCGGTGACCACCCAGATCAGCAGCACCGATGTCAGGGCGCCGATCACCTCCGCCCGGTACCAGCCGAACGACATTCTGAAAGGGAAGTCCGACAACGTAAGTATCCTCAACCACTATAGGCCGAGGACCAATATAGGCTATATTGGTCCACTGCTGCGAGGTAACACCCATAATCCCGACGCTGGGCATGCGGGTTGGGGATAGGATAGGATAGATATATGCGGCGCAGTTCGGTGGTAGAATTGTTCTGCAGGGGGCGCTGCTGCCCGCCCCCGGTGGATATCCCTAAGTCACCTCTTACGACTCCCGCAGGAAGAGTTGAGGTGGGTGTAATGGACTATCTATACTAATATTATAAATTTGAAAGTCTGTGTTACCTTTTCGCGCCGAAGCGGCTGAACGAATCTTATTCAAATTTGGCAGGGAGGTAAATGGTATCCCGGAGACGAACATAGGCTACTTTAAAAGCGCGAGCGAAGCCGCGGGCAGCAGCTAGTAAATAATAATAAACAAATCTGATAAAAGGAATCGTTTGCGGCTCGGTTTGTTCACTGAATACACTGCTCACATTTACTAGTGCGTGCCTTCAAACAAGAGGGGTTTTGCTATAACCACGATCACCACTTGGCAGGCGGATTGGTGATCAAAAAGGGGTTAAAAATACAAAGGGAGCAGTTGAAAATATTTAGTGCCAATTGAAGGCAAAATTACTGCAGCAATATTGACCTTGCTTTGGATTAGAATTATATTTATTATAATTATTAAGTTTCACGCAATTTAGTACCTAGGTGAATCAATTCAGATGAACCGTGTATTTTTCAGATTGGAATATTTATTTTCATGCACACTGGTAAGAGAATCAATTTAATAACTAAATTGATTCAATGAAAATGTTAGTTGAACCGTTTATTTGTTTCTAAGCCATATTAATGGCCCAAAACATATCTTGAATAAAACCGACCAAGTGCGAGTCGGCTCAAGAGCAACGCGAAACCGACCTCCTTTTACGGTTCTTGTACAGTCCGCTGACGGACGAACGGACAGACAGCTGAGGCTTTAATAATTTCTGTAGATACTTTGAAAATGATAGTTAGTCATGAGTCAGAAGGTGGAGGGCGTGAGAAGCAGGGAACTTATCCTGATTGAAATCTGTGTGCTTATAATTATCCTGACGGTAGCAATTTCCATATGTACTAGGGTTTATGCCCGGGAATACTCGTCCCGGGAATTCCCGGGAAATCTATAGTTCTCGAACCCGAGAAATTCGGGTCGAGAACTCGAGAATTTTCTTCAGTTCAACTCTTTGTCTTTAGCCGCACTTTGGTGGCATCCTTTGACGCCCCGACGACGGACTCCTTTGTCGGTACTACCCACAAACGACTCGGCCCGAGCGGTGCAAGCCTTCGCGCCGCGTTTGGTTTCATTTGTGTTTTAACTCTTTTCGTGAGTGCTGTGTTTTCGGATGCTATCGTACATTTTACTTTGATGGATACAGAGCAGACTGATAAATTTATTTAAATAAAATACTGTTTCTGTATGTGTATTTCTTTAGAAAAATACTGTGTGTAACTAAATAGATACTTATAATAGCAATTATGCATCTAAAAGTTTATCTTTTGTATTTGTACCGAAGTAGTGTCTGCCCGCGGCTTCACGCGCGTTGTTTCTATAGAAACGTTCAAAGGTTATTTTTTTCCCTCGGGAACTGATTTAGTGTCAAATCAGTTTTAATTAAATATGCTGAAGAAGTATTCTATCGTATATATCCCGCTACCACCGCAATTTTGACCGAAAAGGATTCAGAACTAGGTGAAGTAAAGTAATCAGAACCTGAAACTGACAGTTTTGATGTTGAATTAGAGAGAGCAATCGAGGGCGTTTTGAAAAAAGATGATCCAGCGACTGTGGCATTATCAAAATCGACTGTGGCATATTTTATCATTATTGATTCAAAATTTTGAGTGCTTTTTCGTGTTTTGATTATTGACATAGATTTATTACATAGATATGTATGACACAGCCTAATTGAGTTGTGTTCCTTTTTAGTTTAAGTATATGAAAGTTTTTTTTTGTTTGATTTTTTTTATTTCAATTAAAGTTTATCAAAAGAAGAAAAACATTGTAGGTTCCTAAGAGATTTTATCGTTATATTGTTGTCCAAGTTCAATAAATATTTTGTCTACTAGAGACGGTTTCCATATTTTTTTTATAAATAATGTAAATTTCTCGATTTCCCGGGAGTACCCGGGAAATTGAGCTCGAGAATTCTCGAGACCCGAGAAATGAAATACCTCGAGAAACCATAAACCCTAATATGTACCTACTTAGCTGCATAATCTGTTATAAAAATAAAAAGGAGATATGAGTAAGGTTAGAAATTTAGTTCGAATTCAGTTCGCAGAAAGTCATTTCATGAATTCAATTTATCTACTTATAGGTTCATTTTGATGGATCATTTTATACCCTAACTCATAAATCGCCTGATCGATTTTATTATCGTTGCCAGTAACACCAGCGCGATCGTAACCAAGCTTCAACAACAACACAACCGTGAAAATTTACTGCTATAAAGTCACCAAGCCCAAATTGAACAACATGTACAACAATTCGACAAAAATCTTCCTAATCATGATCGCAATGTGGAGAAACCACTATGGAGCGCTCATTCCTCAATCACTGCGAGTAAAAAGCGGTCGGAACGTGACCTCGGGGGAATTCCCATACGTGGTGCGCATTGAGCTCCTGGCTACGCTATCCATGGTACGGACCCACGACATATACTATACCAAATGCACCGGCACCGTCCTAACTCCTACCGCAACACTCACGGCCGGCCACTGCTGCGCCGAACAACTTCAGACGCACGAGAAGGAAGTATCTGTCAATATAGCTATAAAACACGTTATAAGGTACAGATCCGGCCAAGCGGAAGGGGACAAATTTAGCGATATGTTGAGCTGCACGTTTCTCCCTTCGGCGCGGGACGTGTACCACCCTGTGATATTTGATGACTTGGCAATCGTGAGGACGGAGCCGATACAACTCAGCAGCTACGGCAGGATCAGCTCGATAGACTATCGTACCCTATACGGGCTACAAGTCACTTTAATGGGATACGGGATGACGAATCACGGCAAGGCGCTGACTGACACCCTGACTCTGGGCTTGCCCTTACAAGTCGTAGATGGGATGATCATTGCATGCGAGGAGCTACAGTTCCCTTCCCTGTGCGCCACTTCGACTTGCAAGAATCCCTATGGGTTATTGGCCCCTGGGGATTCAGGGGGGCCCGTGGTGCACTCTTCGGGGATCGTAGGAGTGAATTCTAAGAGTTATTTCGAGGCCTATAAAGCTGATCCAAAATTTGTCCCGATACCATCTCAAATAATAATAACGCCTTTAAGCCCTTATGTGGATTGGTTAACGAGCACGATGAAGGAGCAAGTAAATAGGAAGAATAATATGAAGTGATGGGTTGATGCTCCCTGATCGTCTTTATCGATTCAAATCAAAACGAACAAAAAGTCATTTGTTTGGCACAAGTGATTCATGCTTGACGGGTTGGGTTGAGCTGATGTGTTATTTATTGAAATGTACAGAATACTAAGGTGTTAATTGAGACATAAGAGAACGACTAAGAGCTCTCTTCGGTTAGCATGACGTATAATAATAACTTTATAATAATAATATGGAAACTAACTTTCAAATAACACTATAATATGCTTCCCGGTATGTTTCAACCTTGAGTATTCTCTGCATTTCATAGATTTGCGATAATTTGTTCCTGAATTAGGTCTCTCCTACATTGTTGTCGTTAACCAATCAATTGATGACCTCTGTGGCGCAGCGAGCGATGGTCCGTCTGCGACGCAGGAGGTTGCAGGTTCGATACCCGCCTCGGGACAAATGTTTGTACGATCTGCAGATAAATTGTTCAGGGTGTTCTGCATGTTTTCTATGTATAATAAAAAATATCTATCTGAGTAGTGTATTGTATTAAGTATATCAGTTATCTAGTACCCATAACACAAGCTTTGCCTAACCTCGGGCTAGATGATGCTGCTATCCAGCATTATTATATTAATATTATATACTCATTTATTCTTAAATCTCGTTTATAAAATACATTTTTTACTATAGAAACATCGATCAAAAATTTCCGGCCGGCCCCCCTTAGATGCACAATGCGCGCCCTGAAAACGTCATGACGTTTTACCTTTTGATACTGACGCGTCAGTATCAAAAGGTATCCCATTTGGCATTTTGGGATACCTTTTCAACTAGTGTCATTTTAGCTCTCGGACCGAAAGCATGGTCAAGTGCTCGTATAAAAAAAATGCAATAATCGACCGACCAAGCAACAGAAAAAGGATGGAATTTCTTATTTTCAGTAAGTTTAAATGTAATTTTTACCTGTGTATTGTGATATGAGCCAATTGAGCCTTATATACTTGAGAAATCAGCATTAAATATTGTTGTTGGGTTTGCCTATGTAAAAATATTTATTTTGTTCTAAGTTGATGAATGAAGCGGCTATTGTTTCTAATTTTTTTTAATTTATTTGTGGTAAGTTCTAAGTGATAATTTTTTTTTTCATGAAAAGACATTTAAAATAACTGGTTGAGGTTTATAAAATAACTAGCTGACCCGCCCTCAATTTTATTTGCGTGGACTCTCTAATAAAAGAAAGACTACCAAAAGTATTAGATTTAATCAACTTAGTATTTAATTTTTAGTTACCCTCGAGATCCTGTGCGTTGGGAGAAATTACTGTAGGTAGTACTAGTAATATAAAACGGGTATTTATTGCGTATATTTACCTATTGTTTTCGACGTTCAAAATTAAATAGTAGGTAATAATAAATAATGTGTTCATATGGCGCAAGTTTAAAAGTATTTTATAAGATCCTAGTTGACTTGAAATAACGTTTTTTTTGGCCCATAGAAACTCTTACGAAGTCGCAGGCAGACACTAGTTCTTTTAAATTTAAAGTACCTGCCTGAAATTGTATTTTAGGTTTATTTCACTAGCTTTTGTTAACTTATTTATATTATTGTATATCCGAAATGACCCTTTTGTTTGTTGACTGTTGCGTCGCTAATTTATAGTTGTATCAATAAATGATTCGTTATCTTTACGATGGTATCAGAGTAACATACAATAACATTTTCAGGCATCTCATGGGACTGAAGCGCTACTGTAGCGCTTCAGAAATGTATACATCAGCCAGTGTTGACTCTTTCCATGCCATCCAGCGAAAGAGAATAGCCTCGTTTATGTCCAGAATTGACATGTGTAAAAACTCTATTATAAGGAGTTTGGCAGATCGTTTGATCTTGTCTGACATGTATAAACGCTGGGTGGCTATTGCCACCTAGAATATTTTTAATTTTTAATTTTTTACTGACCTAGGTACACTATGTACCTCATTCTGTATATAAAGGTAACATTATATATTTTTTGTTTTATTTTTAAATTATGTTAAGTAAAATTGTCTATATGGATCTCGTGTCTGGAAATAAAGAATATATTATTATTATTTACCTGAATTCTGTTGATTTTATAATCCTTGTAAAAATAAACAGTGTATAAATTAATATTTTAGGTACCTTCCTACCTACTTACAAAATAAAATAAAATAAATTCGACTCCACTAATCTCTTGTTCCGCATGCAAAAAACTTGACAGGCTCTGCGCAAACTGTCTGCGTCAAAACAAAACGTGGACACTTTTGAGTGTCATTCTTGTAAGGTTCTAGGTATCTACGGGGGAGGCCGCATACTTGATCGATGTATAGAAAGTAAAATATTATAAAACTATTCTACAGTAAAAAATATATCGGCACGGTGAATCACCGGCCGCGTGCGCTAGGCTCAGCGGTCGGTGACTAGGGCTGCAGAGAGAGGAACTTCCTGACGATGCGCGCCGACTCCAGGAGTACAGTACCGCCTTTCGTATCTGGCTATTATTTGTATTAAAGGAACTTGGTGGCAAGTTCTTTTATTGGTCGGTTCACGAGAGAGGAGGACGCTGATTGGGAAGGAGGGAATCAAATCATTTACCCGACTGAGCAAGATGGGTTATTTTCTGCTGTATTGTGTCGACAATATTAATTACGGTGTGGATGAATGTCGATTTTGGAAAATAAAGAATGTCGATTTTGGAAAATTAGTGTCTAAAACTTTTAAAACTATCATGGTTATTATCACAAGTCATTTTAAATGACTTTAGTGTGATTACATGACTCATTTATAAAGGGACTCATTTACAACGGAATATTTACCATGATTTGAGTTTTGAGCTTTCCAATATTTCGGCACAGTTTCATGCACCATGATCACGGAATAACTGAAGTCACTGCGTTTTTATTGGCAGACATACCGATCAACCCTCATTTTTTTAGGGTTTTCTGTACCTCAAAAGGAAAAAAGGAGCCCTTATAGGAACAAAGTTTGTTGTCCGCCTGTCTGTATGTTCGTCTGTCAACCCCCTTTTCTCAGGAACGCGTGGAGGAAGCGAGTTGAAATTAACATTAAATAGGTAGGTACTCTAGTCCGCAACCTCTTGGAGCCTCGATATAAATAAAACTTCTAAGTCAACGCAATCAAAAGTTACAGCCGTTTATGTCCGAATATTTTGAAATTTCCAAGGGAATCACATTCACACAAAACCTATAGGGAAACTTCCCGTAGACCTAGAAATACGAAATTTGGCTAAAAGCAAGGTCTTATAGAACAAAAAAAAAACTTTTGCATGCTATGGACCAAAACCTTTAGGGTACTTCCCGTAGACTTAGAATCATAAAATTTGGTAAGAAGCAAGGTCCTATAGCACAAACAAAGGAAAACATCTGAAAACCGCAAATTTGTAAGTTTTTCACAATTTTTTTAATTCTCGCCTTGAACCAAAACTTACAGGGTACCTACTTCCCGTTGACTTAGAATCATGATATTTGTCAAGACACAAGGTCTTACAATCATACGGAACCCTTAGTGCGGGAGCCTTGATGTTTTGTTATTTACGGTATCTGAACGCGGCCCGGTGGGTGCTTGCACATTCTCACCACACTCTCTCAAATCATGGTAAATATCCCGTTGCAAATGACTTCAGTAACTGACTTGAGTAATGACCTGTACGTTCTTCATCAGCATTTACCATAATCATCCCGCTTGGCAGACGGATTGATCCTCGCAGTGGAGTTGTTCAAAATACAGAGAGAGAAGATGCTGCTCTTCCTAGGGTAGTTTCTCCTAGTCGGCTTTTAGGACATCAACAAGTTGGAGGGGTCAATTTGGCGGTCGCAGCGCAAGAATCGAGTCTATTCTAACGCGCCGCGGCCGCTACGGCGCCGCGGCGGATTTTAAAAAAGTATCAAAATCTGCAATTTTGTGCCTATTCTCCGGAACCGATTAAAAAACAAATAAAAGGCTGCATTATTCCTGAGTTTGGTACGGCCGTTCTATCCAGGGTATCTATTGTGTTTCTCCACATCCGACTTTGTCGAGCCGAACGCCGCACGACCGACACAGGCATAACTGTTAGCTATTCTTTTACACTGTCGGGTGGGCTTTTTTCATGCGGGCACACCGGCTACCTTCGTGAACGATAATATGAATGAAACCCCACCAGAGAGCATAGAAACTTTGGGCAAAGGAAATAAATAAAAGGTCAAGCGAGTATGACTCGCGCACCCAAGGTTCCGTACAAACTTATACTTACGCTGGTGACGATAAGGGACGTAATGTTGGTTTTCTTCCAACAGAAACTAGGTTCGTATTCGTAGTTAGTTAACCTGCCTACATTCATTAATATTCATAATGGAAACTTTTGTGAACTGGACAATTGACTCAGACACATAGCGATATTTTTTAGGTACTAAAAATAACGGTTTTTGTTTTTTTTTAATTCAATCTTTGGTTCGTACATTTTGTCTATTAGAATTTAGAATAGACGTGCCCGCCGCTAAAGTCCTCACTTCAAACTTTGTGTCACTGTAGTTTCGAGTTTTGGTGAATTAGAGTAGGTACCGATTTGCCGAAACGATGCAGACAATTTTCAATTTCGGAGAATTAAAATATACCTCCAGGTACCACAATCGAAGTCGCTGACAGAGGCTAGTATGGAATAGTTTATGGAACTCACTTTCTCGTGGCAGGTCTGCTAGCCACCCACAGGGAAAACAGCGAGATCATGAAACTGGCGAAATCTGTCAGCAGATGGGCAGCATCCGTCGCTATTGCTAGACTGTTAGATATATAACCACCTGAAACAATATAATATTTAAAATATTTTAAGAAAAAAACAGAGAAATCCATATAATTAAGCCTAAAATAAAGTCAGCGATGTGTTTTCCGATAGGAAAAGGAAAGCACCGTATTTACTTTTCATCTCTCAAACATACACTCATGGACTTATTTATAGGAACGCTTCATCAATCGAAAAATAGACTGAAATAAAGTAGCCTAACTTTTAACAAACTATAAATATTTCACTACAATCAACTACAAATAATTAATTATAGGAAACGTTAAAAAAATAATTTTCCAAAGACGGGTGCAAGGTTCACACGGCCGTGGTATCGAATACCACAAGATTTCACTGGTAAGTTGATAACATAAGGCGGTTGTATGCCTCAAACTAGAAGCACTGCCTTTTCTTTCTTATAAATTACGTTAATCAAAGGAATTCTGAAAAGTTAATTGTACAGTTTATGATACCTTTCATTATTTTTAATGTCCATAGAATAGTTTTCTTTTATATTTTATTCCTTTATGCAGAATAGCGAAGTTGTTCTAGGTGGCCACCGAACTTTGTTTTCGCTTCTAAATTGTACAGAACTAAACTATTCCAGAGGGATTTAAAAAAAGCTTAGGATAAGTATCACAAACTGTACATTGGTTGGATATTTGAAAATGCTTGTGTTTAACGTAATTGTAAGTAAAAATAGGTGGCGGCGCTAGGGTGCGGCATGCAATCGCCTTAATCAAAAGCATGCCGAGAAGGTCGCAGGCAGTTTTAACAGATAGAGGGGTGGAAATATAGAGGTCGAATTCTTTTAGAAAAATAGTCAAATGGGGGGGTCAGACTTTCACTGCATCATGAGGGGTTCTTTCTGGTATACACACCGGTAGCTAGTTCGATACCACTGCATGTAAGTCATCTTCTACACGCCCTCGCGACCACGTCACCGGACAGCAGACGCAGACCGGGTTTGCCGAGTGCCACGTGTAGAGCACCGAGTTGAAGCTTTGAGCTCGCACACCGCCAAGCTTGGCATTGCCTGCAGTGACCCTTGGCCTGGCGATTGAGTGTAGAAGATGGTATCTTAAACCGATTGCACTCGCCGCAACAATCTCAGTCAGATGAGCCCAAATAGTACAGTTCACTCGGTGTGACCAAACCCTTATAATACAACAAATATATACCTGTTCATCGGTGAAATGTCGTGGCAATTTCAAATTCTCCAATCACGCCGTAATCATAGCTTACGAGGAGTCTACATTTCATTGGGACATTAACGTGTGTCGTCCAAATTGCAGCCTGTCAGATAAATTCAAGCTCAAATTGTATTTCCTAATTTTCCTTTAACTGATTTATCATTCGGGTGTTGGATCGGACTGGGTATAGCTGATTAGACTGTAGTGTTACAAAATGTTTGGAGCCTTATTAAAAAGTTTAGAAGACCCAAAACGGCGTCTTCTAGGTCCTACTACCAGAAGTTTACGAATCGCTGGTCTGCTGTTACCGAAAAACCCAATCGCCCGATATCTTCGCTTATTTGTACATCTTAACATAATTTATTTTATTACCACGCAGTACATAGAAGCCTATATCTTAAGAGATGACCTCGGTCTCCTCCTAACTAACTTGAAGGTCGCAATGTCGAGTTCATTGGCCTTTTTAAAAATCTGTTCCTTTATATTCTTTCAAGAAACCTGGTACAATATCATGGACTACGTAACCAAGGAGGACCAATTTGAGAGGGACAACCAAAATGATGTCAGAAAGGAGATTATAGACAAATACACGAGGTATTGCCGAAAAGGGACGTATATCTACTGGATTATGATTTTCAATACTTTAATAACTCTCGTTGTTAGCAATGTGACTTTGCACGCAGAGTATGAAGAAGGTATGAAGAATGGGACAGCACCGTTCCCGCATCTGGTCAGTTCGTGGACGCCGTTCGATAAGGAAACACCTCCTGGTTGCTGGGTCCTCGTGGCCTGGCATTGTTTCGTGGTCTCAGCCGCTACTTTAATACTGGGGACTTACGAGCCAGGTGTAGTGGTGCTCATTGTGTTCTTCGGGGCTAAACTGGATTTGATGCGCGAGAGATGCAAAGATTTGTTCGGCAGGGGGGAAAGATTGAGCGAAGGAGAGGTTCAAGCAAATTTGCGACAGCTGCATTCTATGCATGTGGAATTGAATAAGTATGTTGTTTTTAATAGTATTTTGTTTATAATAGTATTTTGATGTCGATTTTACATAGCCTTTTCACCCGTAGGATAGTTAGATGTTCCTAGCTCGCATCGCACCCATTTCAACAAACTTTATATTCAGGAACATTGCAGTAGGTTGCGGGTTAGATTCCCGCCTTGGGACAAATGTTTGTACGACCTGCAGATATTTGTTCCGAGTGTTTTATATGCATAATAGAAATATGTATTCATGTGTGTAATGTGCGTAACATAATAAGTATATCAAGTATCTAGTACCTATAATACAAGCTCTACTTCTTTGGGCTAGATGTTGTGTGGACTGTACGACATTTTTTTTCAGGCACTGCAGAATGTTTAACTCTCTTCTATCGCCAGTAATGTTTCTGTACATTATATTTTCCACTTTTTTGCTATGTTCAAGCCTATTTACACTAACAGTAAGTGTGTTCCTGACTTTTTGATTAATAATAATAATCCTGACTTGTTCGTTTAGTCACGAAAAAAGTTTGTTTTATTTACCGTAAAGAATTTTGTGAAACATAAAATAAAATCTAATCATAATTTCATTTTTTTTTTCAGTCGGCTACGCAGCTCTTTACAATACTTATGCAAGCACAGTTTGTGATTTATGGGGCATTACAACTCTTAATTATATGTTTACCAAGCAACACTTGTCTTATAAAGGTATACTATACTATGGTGTACTAAATAATGTCAATGTTAATGATAATAATTATTTGTTTATTTCCTCTACACATAGGTTTTACTTAAAATTTAGTTATAATAAGTACAGTGCGTACCTATAACAATGTTGCATGCATGACTACTAGTCAAGACGAGAGTGGAAGCCCAGTCTTCAGACAGCCGTTTTTTCAAGTTCAGAAAGTCCCTTTCCTACAACGTCATATTTCCAGAATCCCATTTTCTTGGTTAAGCGGTTGGCCACCATCACATGATTCAGAGAAAGCGAAGATAGCGATAGATAGATAATATATGTACGACGATTTTCCAGAAAGAACCTAATATTACTCACTCCTAACTTGAAGGATGCAGATTCGGGAAAACAAACGAGGAATTAATATTTCAAACTTTTCAGAGTCAAGAAGTGTTCCAAGGGCCGTACGAGAGCGAATGGTGGAAGTCTACCGTTACGACTCGGCAGAAGAAGGATATGCTCCTGTTGTGTGGGCAGCTGCAGCAGAATTATACATTCACTGCTGGGCCGTTCATCAATCTCAATTTGGCTACTTTTGTTTCGGTAATGGTCCAGTCTACACACCAAGTCGGCAGGCCGCCGACAACTTGACAGAACACTGTCGGCTACCCACAATAATGATAACGGTTAAGGCTAATCTACCTCTCATGTTATATCTCTATGGTAAAAGAAATAAAACGTCAAGTGCGAGTCGGGCTCGCGGAAACTTATAGTTTCGGAGTAAATCACTAAAAACTGATATCGGCCTACGGTCACTACGGTTAACGGGCGGCCAAGCCAGTGACGTCACACGCACCCGCGGCGGTCACTCAGTGAACTTCGTTAGTAATTTAGTCATAACTTCGTCATAACTTGGTCCGATTTGGATCATTTAAAAAAAGAATATCGAGGATACAAGTTCTATTAAAATTGCTATAACGTAACGGATTCTCATTGTAAGACCTAGTTCTTTGTCGAATATCATAATTACGCGGAGTAGGTGCCCTGTATATTTTGGCCCAGGAAGAGAATCAAAAATGATTTTGTTTGTAAATTCACTAAACGGTTTCCGTATTTTCCTATTTATAAAAGGGGGTTGACAGACGGACAGATAGACAGACAGTCGGACAACAAAGTGATCATTTATGGGTTCCTTTTTTCCTTTTGATGCACGGAACCTTAAAAATATGATTCTATCCTCATAGCCTAATTTCGGCGACGGCCGGCGACCAGTCTCCGGGCCAGGGGGTGTATTACCGCCATTTCTTCATCCTGACTTTGCATGGGTAGAAAAATTCGCACATATTTTTTTGCTAGAAAAATCCCCATAACGATGTGACATTTCAGTGTATGAATATTTTCTACACTGAAATGTCACATCAACCCGCCGGGCTGTGTCGCCGTCTTGGGTTTGTAGACTTTTGTGTAGACTCCATAATGTTCGATCTCGACCGTGGTCGCTACTCGTGTTACATTTGTGTTAAAATTCACGTTAGCATTTTATGGGTTAGCATTTTAGCAGAAATGGGAGACTCGATACAAAGAAAGGCGGAAAACTCCACTCATTTCGGAATGGGAGAGAGACGCCAAAAAGAGAAAGAATCAGACAACTTTGACACATATTAGCTGAGGAGTGAAGGCATAATTCAACAAGAAACTCGAATTGGAAGGAACAATAAGAAGAATCTTGTTTCATTTGTTATCAATACACTGTCATCGATGAGCAAGTTTTCAATGAAGTAGGTAATACTTACCTAATAAAAAATATCTAAAGGCATTCTTTGTTACAGATACTAAAAGGGGCATACAGTTACTACACCCTGCTGCGAGAATAAATGCACCGCACGTACGAGTATGTTTTAACGTCGCACCGATCTTGAAACCTGCTTCCGTGTAGATAGCACAGTCATATAACAACCATCAAATAAGGTGGAATGGAATAGAATCCACTATCAACATTATCAACGGAGGTAAATTATGCGCAAATCGTATAATTACCTACTTGGATTCAGACAGCGAAGAGGAATTAGATACACGTGTGGTGTCACAAACATTAAGTTAGCTGAAGCATTCTGTTTTAAATTTTCTCCCGGACTCCGCGAAAAATTGCCAAACTCTATCCTTACTGTTTTCGGAATAAGATTTCTCTGAAATTAAGTAGGTAGTGAAACTAATTTTTAAAAAGAAATTGGTCATATTTTGTGATTAGTTTAATCTACACGATAAACTATTTTAATTTACAATATTTTGTGTAGTTTTACAATAAATCACTGTAGAAAAGACAAAAAATGAGCGCCGGGCTTTTAACCTTCACAGAAAACACCAAACGAATAAAAAAAAATTAAAAACGGCAATATCATAATCTTTCCTTCAAAATATAAAGATATTCGTAACCATTATTAGATTTCATACAATAATATTAAAAACCCAAAATATACACATTTTGGTCAAAGCGAAATAATAGAGCAAATCTATTTAACCTAATTGGCATTTTTGATATGATATTGGTCATATTTATTGATTTGTTTCATTACTAAATTAGTTTTTGAGAAATATTTTGAACAATTCTATCCTCGCCGACATAATTGTGTAATTTTCGGCGGAGCGGCCTTAAGCGACTCATAATTTTCACATGTATGTCCGGCAATCGGAAACATAATGTAGTCCAGGGCACGAAGGGTATGAGATCCTGTGGTCGCTCTACAACTAGATGGAAGGATCTCATGACCTCTCTATCTGATACAGTTCACATAACCAACTGCTCCCAGGAGGCATCCGACAGGGACAGATGGCGGCGCATTGCATCAACATGACATGTCATAACCACGACATGACCGCTCTGTCAAGATTAGACGCTTCGTGTCGGTAGCGCGTGTCGTGCCGCCAAGCTGCGTGCTCTTTGGTTTCAGTAGATTTCAAATTTTCAATAAAGGCTTCATGTAGTCAGTGTTGTTTTATTCCATGATACTTCCTAATCGTAAGCGTTTCTGATTCGTTATGCTCGTTTTGAACGAACGAATAGGCTACTGTCCTATAAAATTCTAGTTAGTCCGTTAGATTATCAGAAGATATTGGACACGTATTTTTTCTTTTTTCGATTAAAAAAAAAATGAAGATATAACCAGTTAAAGTTCCGCGTTACGTCACACCTTGCGACACTTTTGATCAAGGAGTGACGTCACAAGCTCCCAAACTTTGACGCGCTTTATTTTTGTCAGTTTGTGTTTGATTGACAAAAGATAAAACATGTGTCCAATTTCGTTAATAATCTCCCTGACGGACTAAATACATTAGGTAATTTTCTTTTTACCTAGGACACTAACTACTCTATTGCAACAGATTTTGTTCATGAAAGATAGAAAGAGAAGAGAGAGAGATTGAATATTTCTTTGTTTTGACGCTGGTGGACTATAAGATGCTGAGTATAGGCCTCCCATAGTCTTTGCCAGGCTCCTCTGTGGGGCTGCTATGATATGACTTCAAATAACAAAGGTGGGTTGGGTATACAATGGACATCAACAACGGACTATAGTTTCATCCCATAATTACTAGAACTGTTCTGTTTACATCTAACAATACTGTTTTCCAATGTGTCTTGTCTTGTTTGTGTAGATACTGTTTAGATTGGTTATTTTAGCCGCATAAAGTAAGCCCCTGTTGCCAGTAAGTTACCCATTGTTAATACATATCAGTTAACTAGGAGCGAGTATACATCAGGCGTTTTGAAGCGCATCGCTTACGGCCGCGCCGCGAGCCTTCTGTTTCTTTCTGACCAAAATCTGACGCGCGCTTTATTAGAAGCAAGCGTTGGGGCGTGTACGAACGTATGTAGCAGACCAGCAGGGTTATTTTAATTCATTCCATTCGTTTCCGAATCGAAAACGTCGGATTCGGATGGATTTTAAAACGCGCGTTACCAAAGCGCGCGCTTCAAAACGCCTAAGTTATAGTCTGCCGCTATAAAAGTAAAGTATCTCACCTATAATTTCTGCAATCATAAACACTACACACAGTATGCTGGCGATGATGAGCTTCCGCCGCGCTCGCTTGTCTATCTCCTCGTTTCGGGATCTGTGACAATGCCCTGGAAAATAAAAGTAAGCTTAGATTCAGAGGTCTAGGAAGGCCTGTGCAGTGAATGTTCCAATGTAGGAATGTCAGTTAAAAACTTAGATCTTGATGGATTGCCTGAACCATCAAACTTATAAGAGGCAAAGTTTGAAAGTGTGTTTGTTTGTAGGTATTGGGTAATTTAGTGAGCAGTTATGTTATCGTCGAGTGCTATATAATGAGGGAACTAGGTGAACAAACCCGCGGGCAGACGCTATTCTATGGATGGCTTAGCCACGCTTAGCCATTCTCTCGGCTTACACAGCCGTATCAAAAGACAGGAAGGAAACGACTTGACGGTATTTTCTTATAACTTTTGATAGCATGAATTTAGGCTGACTTGTCTATTGTCTCATTATGTACCTAAGGTTCAATATTGCTTGATTTGCATGTAGACGCCTAATCCATTTTGATAAATCACGAGATATGAGCGCCAAAATATAAATAGCAAGTCTGTATTGCTAATCAAATGAAATAACAAAATAATAAATACATATAACTCGACCATAACCGTGGCCAAAAGTATTTTATCACGCCGCTTTAGCCACAGCTCGCTACTATTTATCAAAGACTCTGCTAGCAATTCCGTCACAAAGTCACAATAAAACATAGGTAAGCATTATCAATAGGCAAAGTGAAACTTTTAATATCTGGAAGAAAAGAAACTAACAACCATTGGTGGCCATAAGGCTCTCGAATGGCGACCACGTACGTACCGGAAGGGGCAGTGTGGGCAGACCCCGCTGGATGCGGGCAGTGCGGGTGTCTCATTGTACTACTACCAACACCACTATCAAAGCACTTAACATGCGTTCCTCCTCTCCCGCCTCTTTGGTCTCGGTGACGGCGCAGCAGCCGGAAGGGTTACCGTGAATGCAAAAAATGACGCCACTATCAGGCCATGGCTGAAATGGCGACAACGACTCTACTGTACTCGCTCTCAACTTCGCCAATACTCCACCTCTCGATCTCCTCTCCCGCCTCGTTGGTCTCGATGACGGCGCAGCAGCCGATGGAAGGGTTGCCGTGGATGCATAATATCACGAGACTATACCGCGCCATGGCTGAGATGATGATAATAACTTTACTTTACTTACTCTCAACTTCGCTAATGCTGCCGTTCCTCCTCTCGATCTCCTCTCCCGCCTCGTTGGTCTCGATGACGGCGCAGCAGCCGGTGGAAGGGTTGCCGTGGACGCAGAATATGACGCGACGACCTCGCGCCGGGCTGTCTGTGCCGTACGATACCGCGCCATCTTTGAATCTGTGGGCAAATAGTTGGAATTTTATAAATAGAAATTGTTTTATAATAAATTGGAATACCTTTTTCTGTCTTTGTAAAGTCGGTAGTAACTACACGCTGGGCGAGACACCCCGAGACACCCCGAGACAGGACGATCACGAGTGTGTACGGTGCACTCGTCTCGCCTTGTAGGCTTTCTGGTCTTGTGTCACAGCTCAATGAGACAACGAGTGTACACAATATGCATGCAAAATTTACAGGTGCCTGTCGGTCGGAGCACGAGACTCGACAAGACATCGCGCACGGCAACTACACAAGTGTGTATTTGTATTTGTGCACTGCTGCTATTAAGTATTTATTTCTGCCTCTCTTGTTTTTCAAGTTTGTAATACTGTCACGCGACATCGAGCTGCATCGATGAGTATTGTGTGTACACTACACAACACACACTACGCAAGTCCCCTTTGTTATGTATGAGTTCTAGTTCCTGGCCTAGTTCTATATTAGGTACAAATATAACAATACATACAATCTTTATTCACAAAGAAAATTACAATCAAATAATAGAAATAAATTAGAACTAGTATTTACAATTTAAACAATTAAGCTAACTGCAGACTGTTGCAAACAGTTTACAGGTAGCTCAACTGATCCATATCAATAACAGTCGGAAGCGTCCCCGAGACGCTGGCTGCATTCCCACGCTGTATGCCAATGCTGATGCGCTGCACCAAATACTCACCAGCTCTCGGGTCACGCGTCGCTTCGACCAGACGCTCAGATAACTTTTTAAAAACCCGAAGAGCCTCGGTACCCCACGAATCTAGGGTCTCGACTCCAAGCGGAGCAAATGTGTAGGCTCTGCTCTGTCGAGACCTGCATATTTGCGCCTCTTGAGATCTTCAGCCAAATCTGCCGCCGCACCCGCCCTCACGGACGTCCTCGGAAGATAGGTTGAATGTAGTAACATAGGCATCAACCATACTGCGAGCCTAGCGCGATTGCGAAGGCGCGGGCGGGCGCGAAATATCAAACATATGAAACCGTCTTTTGCGTTCATATTAAAATCACTAAGGCGGGCCTAGCGCGACGGACCTGAGCAAGTTAGCACGCGGTAGTTTTCAAATCAAATCAAATTATTCCCATAAATACAATAAATGTCCTTACACTTAAAAAGGGCAACTTATAAAATTACTAGCTTCTACCCACGGCTTCGCACGCGTTGTTTCTATGGAAACGTTCAAAGGTAATTTTTATCCCATGGGAACTGATTTATGAGATAAAAAGCCTATTTTTGATTCCAGGCTTAGAGCTACACCGATGCAAAATTTCAGCTCAATCTATTCAGTAGTTTTGGCGTGACGACGTAACAAACATCCATCCATCTATCCATCCAAACTTTCGCATTTATAATATTAGTGTGATACACTGATGACACGGAAATAAAGTGATATTTTTGATTTCTGTCGCTTCGGTATGTAGATTAAAGTAAAGAAGCGACGAAGAAACATTTGGCCTGTTAGGTAGTTGTTATTTTTCAAGTTGGAGCCAAACCCGTCCCAGGCTTTTTTATCTTCTAGTCTAGATAATCTGATATTTTATAGTAAGCCTTTTTGCACAGGAAGGTTTCGACAATTTGTTTGAATTTAGTTACTGATAATTTTTATAACTCACTAGAAGTTTTGCTGAAGAATCATATACATTGCCCTTTAAGTGCGAGGGTATCAAACCTTTTAGCCTTTACCCCACAGCCGCGACTTTGAAGCGCGTCACAAGATGCACTTAGTAGATGGATGGATGGAAGAAAGGATGCGTAGAGGCTTTGGCTTTCGTCTTGTTGTACGCGTCTTCAAGACAGCGTTGCCAATTTAGCATAATAATTATAAGATTAGGCATATCTATATTTTAATCACAAGTACAGTCTACAAGATAAGGTAAGTACCTACCTATGTAGATTCAGGTCAAGAACTCAAGTTTCAGCCCGATCCGTTCATTAGTTTTGGCATGGAGAGGTAGCAAAACAAACATCTAAACATCCATCCAACCTTTTGTATTATAATTTTGCAAAAAAAATATAATTTGTAATCAACTTAATTTATTTCGCGCACACCATCACTTGCGTTCAACACCTCCCTTCTGAGGATTGAACTGTCTGGTAAAAATAACAAATCCTCGTCCATGGTTTTCCACACCTGCAATACGTCTAAACACTACGAGACCAGCCCGCTGCTGCGTCAGCGTCACTGTGGCCACCGCACGCGCCCGCTACCGCGGATTCACTGTGAACGCCGCATAAAGCTGACATTTACGTGAATAAAGTTACAAGTCGATAAAGCAACATACTAAGCAATTATTGTAACAAGCGGGCTAAAGGAAATATTTGTTTAAACGAGCATAGGTACGAACAAATAATCTAGGACTGAATGTTTAACTCAATTGAACATTTTTATGCAGCACTAGCTTCTGCCCGCGGCTTCGTACGCGTATTTTCGGTATAATAAGTAGCCTATTAAGTTAGGCAATCTTTTAAGTGTACGCCAAGTTTCATCTTGATCTGTTCAGTAGTTTTGGATATCCTAGGTTACAAAATTTTCACATTTCGGCTTTATAATATTACTAGCTTCTGCCCGCGGCTTCGCACGCGTATTTTCGGTATAACAGGGAACAGGCCTATTATCTAAGTTAGGCTTTGCTCTAAGCGTACGCCAAATTTCATATTGATATGTTCAAAAGTTTTGGACATCCTAGGTATCAACAATTCAAATTTCACCAAATTTCACCAGCTTTATAATATTACTAAGATACCTAGTAGGATTAGTAGAATCATCTAGCCTGACTTCTGAACATTATTATCATTTCGTATCACAGGTCGACCCAAACAGATTTTACAAGCTTTTATTTTTACTGTGATATCGTAATAAATGATCAGATGATTTAAAAGAAATAATAAATGAAACAAATCAAGCCGGCAAAAAACGAAGCCGGTCAAAACAATCACATTATCTAGTAAACATATCAATTATGCCGATGATTGAAGGCAATTGTGCATAAAGTGCAGGCAGACATAGGTACGTTTTATTCAATAGGTAGCATATTTACGATGGTTCCGTTTCGAGTTGCCACGAGTTTCAAATTATAGAGGTATAGGTAGTAGTTCTGCGTTCTACAATGAATAAAACTAGCGAAAAAGTAATTTGCCGCATACTACAACTTACTGGTATTTTCGGAGCATTTGGGAATATAACAGATTTGAGGCTAAAAATCTATATTTTTCCAAAATGCTCCCAACATACAATTGAAATTGATTTTAACATGGGTTCTAGAAAATGGTTTTTTTGTCAGCTCGAGTTTTGAATTTACTAAAAAAAACTATTTGTATGAAAATATAATTTTTTTAGGGTTCCGTAGCTCTAAAGGAAAAAAGGAATCCTTATAGGATCACTTTGTTGTCCGTCGGTCTGTCCGTCTATCAACCCCCTTTCTCAGGAACGCGTGGAGGAAGGGAGTTGAAATTAACATTAAATACTCTCTAGTCCGTAAATTCTTGGAGCTTCGATATAAAGAAAACTTCTAAGTCAACGCACTCAAAACTTACAGCCGTTTATGTCCGAATATTTTGAAATTTCCAAGGGAATCACATGCACACAAAACCTATAGGGTACTTCCCATAGACCTAGAATCATGAAATTTGGCAAGAAAGATCCTGTTATATCAAGCCGCATAGTACTTCTTTGTATGGTACTCATACTATTGTCTTGTCGACGTGTTTGCTAAATAATGCTGTTTTCTTAGACAATACATTAAAAATACACATTGGAACTACAATTGTTTTTTATTTACAACGGCTGTATGCAGTTATTGAATACCTTTTATCATTGCAATTTGAGGATGTCTCTGCTGGAGATTATCTTATTATCTTTTGCTTAGATTATCATGATCTGCTTTATTTAATCTATATACAGGGTTATTGGTAAATTCACTGACACTGCGTAAACTGCAGGTTCTGATGGTGGGCAGAACCGTTCTGCCCACCATCACGAACACGTCTGGGAAGACGCCAGGTCTAATACATAAATTTGGTATTGGTGGTAGTAGTTAACCCCCTTCATTCAAGAATCGTTCTTTGGAAAATGTTTGGAAAGGTTTTATTTGAAACTTAACTTGGAAACTAATTTACCCTGAATTAACAATGGCTGTTAGTGGGAGATCGGTTTTTAGTACCTAATTCATTGGGTGCCTAGTACCTAATTCATTGGGAACAAACATGTTTTATTATTTTCTATCAGAGGTGATTAACTGAAAGAAATAAGAATAAGGACCTGGCGTCTTCACGGACGTGTTCATGAAGACAGAAGGCAGAACTTGGAGTTCACGCAGTGTCAGTGAATTATTAATAACCCTGTATAAATAAATCTAGGTACTAAATCAATAGGTCTCCAGACTTACTTGACTATGTTCAACAAATGAAAAAGTTTATTTGGGGTTAAGTTAATTTTAACTATGCACTAGTTAAGTAAGTAGGCCTCTCTGGTTTTAAGTTTTGTAAATGTATATTTTTTTGCAATAAAGAATTACCTATCTTATCTTAATTATTCATTCAGTGCGAGGTACCTAGAATACTTATATCTCGTGAAAATGTTTCTTTCTCTCTCTTTCTCTCTTTCCTCGCCGTTATTTTATTCGATATGGTGGCGGGGTGGTAAGGGGGTAAGGGGGCGGCAACATCCTTGGGTAGGAAATTAATTAAGGGAGTGGACCCCGCCACCATAAGACGAACTATCTTATCTCCGTTCTATCTTAGACGACCTCTTCGGGAGCTTGATACTCTTTTAAATCTTTTATCATTAAGTACATCCCGTGAAGGAGAACCATTGAGTTTTAAAATTAAATTGTAATAAGTATAAAGCATTCAAAACTAAATGCGAGTTCTTGAAAACTCGTGGTAGAGGCACCACTACATACACTGTTTTGATCTAGTTATGCCACGAGCTTTGGTTTACGTAACGTAAGACACGTGTAGTGTTACAATCTTTGAATTAAACAGTAACTAAGTATGTAATAATTTCATTTATTGCAAGTAGTTTATATGCGTATGGCCACCTGGATTTATCAATTACAATAACAAAATCCAGTGCGATACGATAATAGAGATAAAATTCCTGAATACGATGACTTTGCAAAAATATTCGAACACTTCTAAGCCAAGCCTGAATAAGAGGCTCGCTGCGCTGCAAGGCCATAAATCGAATAGATTGTAGAATAGATCTTCTCTGCTGGACATAAAGCCTCCCCTCTCTATGGCCTCCCCAACCAAACGCAACAATGAACGGACCTGCGCTGGATTTACTTCATGGTCATAAACAAGGTCCGTGGATTAAGATAAAGGACTCCGGAACGCTATGTGCCTTCACACAAAAGACTAATGAAGTAAGAAGCTAAGCTACTGAACCGTCATAGTTTTTATGGAACCTGTTTGTATTTGTAACGATCTCGTGAACCATGAATGGCGGCCTTCGTGCAAGGCTGACTAGAACATCTTTAAGAGCCTCAGAACTCTATGGTAGGGCCGAAATTCTTATCATCATCAGCTAGATTCCTCTTTATTAGAGCAATACAGAGACAAAAGGCAGTCTACTGAGAAAATACCGCTGAGCATTCCTCAGACCAGGCGGAAAGAAAGACCAAACAATGTACGCACTTTACATATTAGGGCGCGTTCCCACTGTGTCGTGACGACAGAAAGTCGTGCAGTTTAAAGCATCTTGGCTATATTTAAATGGAGGTGTTCACATATGGGACTGCACCATTGACTGTCGTCCACGACTTTTTTTTGTTGTGACGATAGATTGTCGTTATAATCGGAATAGCTAGAACGACAATCGTGAAACGATAAAAAAAATCACGATCTAATCGTCACTGCCGTGAAACGTAGAATGTTGTCACGATCCGATGGGAACAACTAGGTAGATACGATATTTGATATACGATATTTGACGATAAATAATCACGACAGCAAACAGTCGTTACAATGAGAACAGCTAGAGACGACAGTCTTCCGACAGTAATTTTATTCCCGCTGCGTCAGTTACGTTACGACGCAGTGGGAACGCGCCCTTTTTAAGCTTGTCTAGACAGACTTTATTTTTCTAGAGTGCCCAAACCGCAGCAAGTAGGGAGGAACACAGGCTGCTAGGAATATTTGGCGCAACCCGTTCATTCTACCTGAGTTTGAGGAGAACGGAGCAAGATAATATTTTGAGAAAACCCTGAAGGGAAACCAAACAATTATCAATAAGCCATCTTGTAGTCGGCATACGTTTACAAGGATGTTATACATAATAATGTTTATCAACATTTAATCGCGGCTGATAAGGCTTTATTATGATTGTTCATAACCAATTACATGTGATAACTGGATGCCTGTTAATTACGTTACAAATCAAATTATACACTACGGGTACACTCACATTCCAGAAAGCAACACTAGTAGACGTGAGACAGAATCCAGAATAGCCAGAACTGTTGGTTTGCCAGCCAGATAGTAAAATCAATGTTATGCGAGTTGTTTTTACACATATGATTACCAAAAAAAGCTTATTTTTCTTGTCATTGGAATTGAGCGAAAATGATATGAAACATAAGTAAAAACAAGCTGCAATATTATATCGTTAATAGCTTTCACCGAAGTTTTCGATTCGTTAAAGTCCTTCCAGTCTGAAGTGGTAAGTAGGTAAGTACCTCAATATTTGTTTCTACTTTCCGAAGCTTAAATTAGAAAAAAGCTGTAATATAATAAAGACTTTCTATCCGACTCCTTATTTATGTGTCGCCTGATGTCTGACTTTGTTTTATACTATGTAATGATACCCATCATCTAGTAGGTAAGCCCTGGGTTCACGTGCCGATCACGTTCGCCCTAATCAAGGTCATAAGTAGGTCAATAAACCCTTTTCCGTGTAAATGTTTGAGCAAACGCCTGTATCGATAAGATACGCACGCCTTGTACTAAATGTTATCAGTCTCGCATCGATAGCTAGCTACCTTACCTTGTAACAAGTTGGATTACTACTGGGAGCAGGGAATTACAAGCTTTTAATGATGATGTCATTGGAGTCAATTCAGATGTCGCCAATGCTAAAGTAAACTAATTTGACTGCACTAAAAATGATGCCATCCTTTTTTTATATCACTATGGAAGGGACGGCAACATTTCTAGTGGTGTCAAATTAGTTTAGTTTAGTATTGGTCATGGTAAAATAATAAAGGTATGTTTCAAAGAAATCAAATTGTCATACATATTGTCACTTGACCTCACGGCTCAGTTGGTTAGCGCATTCCCGTACTGAGGGAAGTTTTCAGGTGCAGGTTCGTCTCCCGTCAAATTTCTTATAATATTGTCCTTCAACATTTTAGCCCAATCCGTCTGGCATTGTTTGCGAAGAAACATAAATGTTCACAAACTAAAAAAAAATAATAAACTTCAGCTTCATGATATTTTTTTTGGTTTGTGAAGATTTATGGTCTTCGTCCACAAGGGGCTAGGTGATAACTAGGTTTTCTAAATGCTGAAGGAATTGCATTTTGTTTCTCGGCTCGTAGTAGAAAGGAACGTGGTGGCACTGGTAGCCAGGAACGAAATTTGTCAGCCATTGAATTAAAGCACTGTGTAATATGTCGCGCATCATCAAAATAACAAAGGATATAGAATACCTACTACCATTGCAGATGTTAAACATTTGATTGCTATGCTATTGCTACAAAGGTAACTTTGCTTTGATGTTTACTCTCACTATAGATCACTC